>CAMGYJ010000006.1:8997289-9612475 GCA_946122785.1 Linum tenue
TGTTTCCAGTTACTGGTCTGACTCTGCAGGGAAACTCGGTTCTAGAGACACAGGGAAGGCGACGAGGTGCCTGGACTGGGTTGAGGAACTCGTTGAAGCTTGGTTTGGATTAACTGGTTTATTCTTGTCACAGGATATATTGAAGTGTTCTTAATTTTCTGTCTTCTGTTCTTGGTCGAATAGAAGCAGGTCTTCTCCTGGATCGAATTGGCAAGTGGGAGGGAGGCAGTAGCTTGAATTCAAACCACGGTCGTTTTGCTTAGGCCACTTAGTTGGTGGGCTGAGTTGACTGTTTGTTGGGCCGAAGTTGCCTGACTTATTTCATCCGCTAGAATTTAACAGTTGGGCTTAGAAGCCCAGTCGGACCACTCATAAGGCCTGCCGGTTAGGAATTAGTTTTCAGCCTAAGTAACAGGCCTCAACTAGTTATAGGCTAAGAAGGTTGATTAGTGCTCTAGGTGATTAATCACTTAGGGTGTCGTTTAATTGCAATTGGGTAATATTTAATTATTGAGATTATTTGTTGTTAAGTTTTTTTTGTGTGTAAGACAGGTATAAAGTCTCGCGCTCGACGCAACCAACACGTGGTATCAGAGCTCGGTCACCGTAGAACAAGGTTCAACGACCTCCTGTGCGAATCAAAATGGCGTCAGGTTCCAAGAATAATGCTCCACTTTATTTGGCTGACGGATTCTCTCAAAATCGGCCTCCCAGGTTTGAAGGAGTTAATTATGGATATTGGAAAAATCGTATGGAATTATTTGTTGGATCCACAGATCCAAAACTCTGGGCTAGAGTAATCAAGGGTCCGTATGAACTCAAGGCGGATCAAGAAAAATGGACAGACGAGGACTTCGAGAAATTTCAGCAAAACTGCAAGGCAACTAATCTCATGTACTGCGCTCTCGGTCCAGAAGAATATCACAAAGTTGCCGGTTGCAAGACTGCTAAGGAAATTTGGGATAAACTCCAGGTTACTTATGAAGGTACCTCTCAAGTCAAAACATCTCGAATCAATTCCTTAAAACAGCAATTCGAGTTGTTCAAAATGGAAGAAGGAGAAACGATCCGGCAAATGTACGAGCGTTTCACAAACATTGTGAACAGTCTGGAGAATCTTGGGAAATCATATGAAAGTGGAGATCTTGTTCGAAAAATCCTATGGAGTCTCCCAGAGCAATGGACTCCAAAGGTAACTGCAATAGAAGAAGCTAAAGACCTAGAGACATTAGCCATAGATGAACTCATCGGGTCATTAGCAACTCATGAAGACAAGCTCAACAAGGGAAATCATGATAAAGGGAAAAAGGGGATAGCCTTCAAGGTTACCACATACAATGAAGACACCGAAGATCTCGATGATATGGAGGATGAAGAATTGGCTCTACTAAGCAAACAAATTAGTAGACTACTTCGAGTGAGAAGAGAAAAACGAAGAGGAAACTTCATCAACAAGAATAGAGAAGTTGAGAAAGAAGGTGGTATATCAAAATATCCCCAATCTAGAACTTTCCACAAAAGCAGGGTTGAACAACTTCAGTCGGTTAAGGTTCAAAAGACTACCGGATGCTTTAGATGTGGAAAAACTGGGCATATCAAGGCTGAATGTCCTCTAGCAAGAAAAGAACGAGCCATGGTTGCAACTTGGAGTTGTAGCGAAGAAGAAGATGAGGATGGAGAGGAAACAAGAGAAGAAAGCTACATGGCAATTGATGTTGAAGAGCCATCAGAAAGACGTAACTCAAACGAGGTAAAACCTTCCAACCATACTCATTTTAGTGACAGTGATTACTATAGTGATGATGATCTATTAGTAACCACTATCAAGGAAATTCAGTTAGAGTTTGGAAATGTTAAAGTAAAATACTCTAAACTGAAATCTGATTATGCCAAAATAAACATTGAAAATGATGAACTAAAGAAGGAGGCTATCAGATTAAAAGAAGAGTTAGATGAAACTGCTAAGAAAGTTGAAGTTTTAGAAAATGAGAAATCGAGTCTCACGGCAAAACTTCAAGTATCATTGGAAGGGAATAAGATTGAATCTCTGAAAAAGGAAGGTAAATCTTGCCTAAATCATTCCACTAAGGGATGTTGTGAAAAATTAGGATCAAATTCGTGTAGCAAAGGTAAGTGACTAGCTATGACACAACTCCTAACAATGGCCAAGTGTAACCAATGAAAGGGACTGCAGTATAGTGGCTCAAGTAATAAATATCGAATCCACGGGTCTCTAGAGTTACTATTACTCAGCTTCATTTCATTATCTAGCAAAACAGATTAAGATGAAAGAACTAAAACTACTCTAGCAAACTACAGTTAAGGTTAATTTAATTACAGGTTGGGAACTCACTTAGGTATGATTCCCCCTAGCCACTAGCCAGATTAATGATTGATGATCTCTAACCTATTTCACTTTCATTCACAATGCGGAGAATCCTTAACTAGACCTTGAGTCTCGACTAAAGGAACAAGGCCCTCTTGAGTCAATTGCCTAGAGGGACGTATCCTTCTCTAGAACAACCGATCAAGGCGTTCTGAACTAGACTCCCTCTATCGACAGAGGTTCTCAATCGATACAAAGCAGTGAATCAACCCTCGACTAAAGCAGTCGATCCAATACTATCAATCTATGGTGCTCTATTGACCTAATCAGGTATTCGCTCTCATAGGATCAAAGCAGAATCAATAATCTCGACTAAAGCAGAATTGAATCGTGAAAACATGCATAGATTGAATATGAACTCAAGATTATCAAGTCAGAGTACTCATACAATCATCCAATCAAACAAACATAGCTAGGGTTCCTCAAAACCTAAGTGAAGGGAAGTTACTCCATAGAGAAGAGAGAGACTGCAGAAATCTGATCTAGATCTTCAATCTCCATCTCCAAGCTTGATTCCCGAGCTCCAATGGCGAAGAAATCCTCCAAAATAGCTCCAAGAATGTTCCCAAGTCGCTCTCTCTCTCTAGGGTTCGTCCCTTGGGTGTTTGGGATACAAAACCCAGCTCTCCCCCTCTGTTTTGGCTGAAATCTGCTTAAAAAGGGCATCAGTGGCCAAAGCACGGTCGAGGGCACGGCCGTGCTTTGCCTCAGCCCGCCCGTGTTTTCAGCTGGAGTTGGCCAAACTCAAATCAGCTCTCGGCAGTAAAAGCACGGTCACAGAACACGGCCGTGTTCTGAAGGCCTCCTGCCCGTGTTTTCACTGCCGAGCCTGTTCCCCTATATTCAATGCTTCGTTTCTCCCTCGTCCGGACTCCGAATCAGTCGCCGTTTGATCCCAGACGCTCGTAGTCTCGTCCTCTTTCGTTTCATAACAAGCTTGCATGATTCTTTGTCCATGAAGTGAGGTAGAAATCCATTCTTCTTCAGGTCATACCCGAGTTTCTTCTCCCGAATCGTCAATTGATCTCTGATTGACTTGAAACTTGCGCCTATGCTTCACTTTATGTGCTAGGACCTGAAATGTGATAAAGGAACACAACCTAGCATAAAATAGACCAAAGACGCGATAATTCAAGCTCAAACAATCAAGAAACAAAGGGGAAAACATGTGCAAATACCGAGTCGTCAAATCCCCCCACACTTAACCGTTTGCTTGTCCCCAAGCAAACCTAACTCAAACCAATGCAACTCTCCAGAGCTCTATAGCAACATACAACCCCGATCGTCGGTAGAGGATTTCCTAGATCATATAGCAGCTTACAAGGTCAACTGGTCTTCTAAGACGTTCCCTATCTCTCTCAATGCGAGTACTAGACTCAAGCCAGGATCATGAGAAAAAGTAGAAGTAAGACAGTCAGTTCATGGATAAAGGGACTCACACCATTCACAACCAAGGACTCGTTGTACCGGGGTGCTCTTTCACTTCATTTCACCGTTGGAACCCCTTTTTCACTTTCATTTTACTTACTTTTTTTTTCCTTTTTATTCACTTAGCGGGGGTTCCAACTGCAGTCTTTTGCACGGTCGACCCTTATTAGTCGAGCAAGAGCAATTTTTGTACATCTGGCGCTCGCCAGAGTACTTCTTTTAACTCCTTTTCCTCAACTCGTGTGGAGGGTCAATGAAATTAAGGGGGGTCGGAAGCTCTATCTGTGCCCTTAAAAACACATCCTCGAGTAGGCAAACCGTTCAACGGGTGAAAATTTTACTTGTACTAGAGACAGCTTAGCTTCACCTTGTAGGAGTACCCCACTAAGGATCACTAAAATCTCTTCCAAAACCCGATTTTGTGCAATGAACGGTGCCACACACGTTGGGCTTACCCCATGTTTAAGATTTCAATGATTTCGACATGGAGGAGCAACTGCTTCCCATTTTCTATATGAGCACCCTGTTCGATACACGAGTCCAAAACACAATCCACATAGAGTCACCATTACCACATGAATTCAACGGTCCTAGCTCCACTAATTCACAAAATCAACTGGCACAGCAAAGAGCTAGATAGGAAAAATCTTATACTTCAACATCCTCCATAGTGCTACACTACCTCCCTAGGTTGCACATTACTATAGAGTCTGTCAATTCAAAGCATACTGAGTAGGCAATTTGCAAGGAAACACGTACTTGGAGCCCTCAAATTTAAAAATTTGGACAGTGGACTAGGCTCCAAGCACACAAATAGCCAAACATTCACCCGCATACATAATCGAACACCCCCCCACACTTAAGCACGACATTGTCCTCAATGGAGGAAAGATAAGGAGGGTAGAACGAAGTTACCAGATCAAGGGTGAATGATGATGGACGGGGCAGGCGGTGCATTCCAGGAGGAGAGAGTAATCAGAACACAAACACCACACAAAATCTCACAAAGGTTGAGCTATTGACTCTAAAACCAAATAACAAAACTGACTCAACCGAGGAGAAATAGAGAAAGAAATGCAAACCGACTGGTTGGGTTGCCTCCCAACAAGCGCTTCTTTCACGTCGTGAGCCGGACGATGGCTCCTAAGTTTCTGTCCATGCTAGAACCTCCTTGAAGTTGAGGTTCTCATCTATGAGGTGGAGTCTCAAGTCACAAGCAGGTGATGTGGCAGGTGATGAAGGCTCGTGCACTTGATGCAGATGAAGTCTCCACCCTCGAGACCTCTTCTTCTCTTCTCTCGTCTCATTGCCCCAGACCAGATAAGACAGCATCGATTGGCCACCACCGCGTCCACCAAGGGGAACCGATGTCGATGTGGCCTTGGTCTGGCAAAGAGACACTGCAAATGGGTCCTTGCCAAGCAGCTCCTCGAAGTTTGGTGGGGATATTACCTGCAACTCATGGCCGGTGCAAGCCTCTTCCACCTTAACTCCGTCATCAGCCTGGACGCCAATTGCTCCTTCAACCTCCCTTACTTCATGTGGTATCACCCCTGGGAAATGATCAAGAACTCCTTCTGCTTCACTTTTGTCATCCTCCACAACTTCTTTCTGCACCCTTTCTCTCTCTTCTTCTTCTAGCACGGATTGGAGAGCAAGTTGCCAAGCAATTTCTTTCATGAGATCTTCTTGCATCTCCTCACTCATGCCCACCTCTTCAAAGCTCAGTGTGGGATGTGGGAAAGGGTGGTCGGCTACGACAGGACATTCCTGATCATGATCATCACGGGAGCTCTCCGTGACAACTTCTGTGTGCTCCACAATGTCCTTGTAGCCTTCTTCTTCCTCGTCCTCTTCTAGTATGGTAGCAGACGGGTGATCTTGAGCAAGTTGTGAGCAAACTTGCTCCACCCACTCTGTTTGCTTCGCTGAGCGTTGAACAGCCTCCTCCATATCATGGAGAAATGAGGGATCGGAAGAGGAAAGGGCTTGGATTTGAAGATCCATCTTGCGATTGCGTCTCTCGGAGTCCCGAACGAACTGCTCCAAGAGAAGCCTCAGTTCATAGTTTGGATCTGGCTGTGGAGTGTAGCATGGCTCTGCAGAATGGCCCGTGAAGGCCGCCATGGGTAACTCCAGCACTGATGGCCCTTCTGGTTGTGGGAGAAAGTCTTCTTGGTAATGAGATTGTTCTTGATACGCCCAGGGGTCAGATTGTTCTCCGTAGTAAGGGGGTTGGTACTGGAACCCGAATCCATAGTCTTCTCCTCCTTGATTGCTCCAGGGGGTCTCGGGGTAATACCACTCGGATGGTGGTGGATACCCCCAATGATTGGAGAAGCCATGAGGATCCATGATTCAGATCTGCACCAACAAAAACAAAAAACACCCAAGTGAAAAGCAAGGGTGGAAAAGAAAAGAAAAATGCTAAAGTAACAAACTTCTGCCTTTCCTAATAATCTAGAAAGTCCCCGGCAACGGCGCCAAAAACTTGACTCGCTATGACACAACTCCTAACAATGGCCAAGTGTAACCAATGAAAGGGACTGCAGTATAGTGGCTCAAGTAATAAATATCGAATCCACGGGTCTCTAGAGTTACTATTACTCAGCTTCAGTTCATTATCTAGCAAAACAGATTAAGATGAAAGAACTAAAACTACTCTAGCAAACTATAGTTAAGGTTAATTTAATTAAAGGTTGGGAACTCACTTAGGTATGATTCCCCCTAGCCACTAGCCAGATTAATGATTGATGATCTCTAACCTATTTCACTTTCATTCACAATGCGGAGAATCCTTAACTAGACCTTGAGTCTCGACTAAAGGAACAAGGCCCTCTTGAGTCAATTGCCTAGAGGGACGTATCCTTCTCTAGAACAACCGATCAAGGCGTTCTGAACTAGACTCCCTCTATCGACAGAGGTTCTCAATCGATACAAAGCAGTGAATCAACCCTCGACTAAAGCAGTCGATCCAATACTATCAATCTATGGTGCTCTATTGACCTAATCAGGTATTCGCTCTCATAGGATCAAAGCAGAATCAATAATCTCGACTAAAGCAGAATTGAATCGTGAAAACATGCATAGATTGAATATGAACTCAAGATTATCAAGTCAGAGTACTCATACAATCATCCAATCAAACAAACATAGCTAGGGTTCCTCAAAACCTAAGTGAAGGGAAGTTACTCCATAGAGAAGAGAGAGACTGCAGAAATCTGATCTAGATCTTCAATCTCCATCTCCAAGCTTGATTCCCGAGCTCCAATGGCGAAGAAATCCTCCAAAATAGCTCCAAGAATGTTCCCAAGTCGCTCTCTCTCTCTAGGGTTCGTCCCTTGGGTGTTTGGGATACAAAACCCAGCTCTCCCCCTCTGTTTTGGCTGAAATCTGCTTAAAAAGGGCATCAGTGGCCAAAGCACGGTCGAGGGCACGGCCGTGCTTTGCCTCAGCCCGCCCGTGTTTTCAGCTGGAGTTGGCCAAACTCAAATCAGCTCTCGGCAGTAAAAGCACGGTCACAGAACACGGCCGTGTTCTGAAGGCCTCCTGCCCGTGTTTTCACTGCCGAGCCTGTTCCCCTATATTCAATGCTTCGTTTCTCCCTCGTCCGGACTCCGAATCAGTCGCCGTTTGATCCCAGACGCTCGTAGTCTCGTCCTCTTTCGTTTCATAACAAGCTTGCATGATTCTTTGTCCATGAAGTGAGGTAGAAATCCATTCTTCTTCAGGTCATACCCGAGTTTCTTCTCCCGAATCGTCAATTGATCTCTGATTGACTTGAAACTTGCGCCTATGCTTCACTTTATGTGCTAGGACCTGAAATGTGATAAAGGAACACAACCTAGCATAAAATAGACCAAAGACGCGATAATTCAAGCTCAAACAATCAAGAAACAAAGGGGAAAACATGTGCAAATACCGAGTCGTCAAATCCCCCCACACTTAACCGTTTGCTTGTCCCCAAGCAAACCTAACTCAAACCAATGCAACTCTCCAGAGCTCTATAGCAACATACAACCCCGATCGTCGGTAGAGGATTTCCTAGATCATATAGCAGCTTACGAGGTCAACTGGTCTTCTAAGACGTTCCCTATCTCTCTCAATGCGAGTACTAGACTCAAGCCAGGATCATGAGAAAAAGTAGAAGTAAGACAGTCAGTTCATGGATAAAGGGACTCACACCAGTCAGTTCATGGATAGAAGTAAGTCGAAGATTTTTGAAGAATCAATAAAGCATGAGAGGAATGGAACCTTAAAACAAAAATATAGAAACATAGAATGTTTTTATTGTCATAAATTTGGGCATATTAGGAGAGTATGTAGAAAGAGAATACAAAATGAAAAATATAGAACTTGTTATACATGTCATCGAGTCGGTCACATTAGTAGATTTTGTTCTCTTAACGATCACAAACAAACTGTATCCAAGAAAGTCTGGATACAAAAACCCAAAACTGCATGACTGCTAATGGCGCAGGTTTGCTTCCAAGTGAGCATGGAGGCAACTGAATGGATACTAGACAGCGGATGCTCACACCACATGACGGGAAATCGAAACCTATTCACCACTCTCAAAGAAGGTAAAGGTGGTAAGGTATTTTTTGGTGACAATAATTCTGCCGACATAATAGGAAAAGGAACAGTTGGTTCAGATCCATGCATTGAAAATGTGATGTTAGTAAAAGGTCTTAAGCATAATCTGTTTTCGATTAGTCAAATGTGTGGCAAAGACAAGAGGATAATTTTTGAACATGATTGTTGCTACATCGAGTCATTAGAGGATAAGAAAGTGCTTTTCACCGGTAGACGTAAGAATAAGTTATATGTCATAAATCTAGATGATAAAGAAAGTTTTAAGGTAACGTGTCTAATGTCTTTAGAGAAAAATGATCAAATAGATTGGCATAGGAAGCTTGGACATGTGAGTATAGGAATTCTGTCTAAACTAAGTGATCTTGAGCTAGTTAGAGGTCTGCCTAAGTTAAAAGGCAAAAAGGAATTCTTTTGTGATGCTTGTGCTAAAGGAAAGCATACAAGGTCGAGCTTCAAGAGTAAGTCAGTAATATCTACATCGAGACCACTTGAACTACTTCACCTAGATCTCTTCGGACCTACCAATGTGGTAAGCTATGGAGGTAAGTCCTATGCTTTCGTAATTGTGGATGATTACTCTCGTTTCACTTGGGTATTGTTTCTAGCTAGCAAAAGTGAAGCTTTTCAAAATTTTGAGTCTCTAACTAGGAAATTGGAAAATGAAAAGCAATCTAAGGTTGCTAGCATTAGAAGTGATCATGGTGGGGAATTTATCTCAGAAGAGTTTGAACTCTTCTGCAATAAGCTAGGAATAAGTCACAATTTTTCTGCTCCTCGAAATCCGCAACAAAATGGAGTGGTGGAAAGGAAAAATCGGACTATGATTGACATAGCTCGAACAATGTTACATGACTATGGTTTGCCTAAGTACTTCTGGGCTGAAGCCATAAACACTGCATGCTATGTTACTAATCGAGCTTTGATCAGATCTGGTATTAAGAAGACTCCTTATGAGATTTGGAGAGGAAGAAAACCCAATCTGAGTTACTTCCATCCCTTTGGTTGCAAGTGCTTTGCATTAAACACCAAAGATCATCTTGGGAAGTTTGATGCCAAGTCCGATGAATGTGTATTCTTAGGCTATTCCATGACTAGCAGAGCTTATAGAATTTTCAACAAAAGGACTCTCAAAGTGGAAGAGTCCATAAATGTGATATTTGATGAATCTGCTAATGAGTATTCAGATGAGATAGATGATGATGATTTTGGACTTGGTGGGAGCTATGATCTACCAAGGACATCAAGCACGGAGAAATCTGAACCCAGAACGATCATATCGGAAGATCAAGATAAAGCAGTAAGTACCACTAACTCTCCGATCGAGGAAGACCATGATGTAAGGCAACCTCCTCCACATATTGCTAAACGTCATCCTCCTTCACTTATGATAGGAAGGCTAAATGAAGGTATGATCACTCGCTCTAAAAATTCAATTGTGCATACTGCTTTTGTGTCATTGGTTGAACCTAAAAACGTGTTAGATGCCTTGAATGATGAAAACTGGAATGCTGCTATGAATGAAGAAATGGGTCAGTTTGAACGAGCTAATGTGTGGGAGTTGGTACCCAGACCACCTAATAGAGTTATTATCGGGACTAAGTGGATTTATAAGATCAAGTCTAATGAAAATGGGGTAGCAACTAGGAACATGGCTAGGTTAGTGGCTAAAGGGTATAATCAAGAAGAGGGAATAGACTTCGATGAAACCTTTGCCCCAGTTGCCAGATTAGAAGCTATTAGAATGCTATGTGTGTTTGCTAGCTCTAAGGGTTTCAAACTTTTTCAAATGGACGTCAAAAGTGCCTTTTTAAATGGAGATCTAAAAGAGGAAGTGTATGTTGAACAACCACCCAGTTTTGAAGACTTTTGATACCCAAACCATGTCTATAAATTAAAGAAAGCTCTATATGGTCTTAAACAAGCACCCCGGGCATGGTATGAAAAACTTAGTTCCTTTCTTTTGGGAGAAGGTTTTAAAAGGGGCTCAGTGGATAAAACTCTCTTTATAAAAAATAAAGGACAACATATGCTACTAGTTCAAATATATGTTGATGACATTATATTTGGATCTTCTAGCAAAGAGTTGTGCGAATATTTTGAAAATATCATGAAGAATACTTTTGAAATGAGTTCCATGGGAGAATTAACATATTTTTTGGGTTTACAAATTAAACAAACAACTCGAGGTATTTTCATTAGTCAAACCAAGTACATTCAAAATATGTTAAAACATTTTGAATTTGGGAATTTAAAAACTGCTTCTACACCTATGGCCTCCTCAATTAAACTAGACAAGGATGAGGCGGGTAAGTCAGTTGACGAGAAGTTCTATAGAGGAATGATTGGGTCACTAATGTATCTCACTGCTAGTAGACCCGATATTCAATACAGTGTGTGTCTATGTGCTAGATTTCAAAGTGCTCCTAAGGAAAGTCATCTGACTGCAGTCAAGAGAATCTTTCGTTACTTAGTTGGCACGATGGATCTAGGTCTATGGTATGATAGTGAGTCAAGTCTTGATTTGATTGGTTATAGTGACTCAGACTATGCTGGGTGCATAGTTGATCGTAAGAGTACTTCCGGGACATGTCAATTTCTCGGAAATTCTCTTGTGTCTTGGTTTAGTAAAAAATAAAGCTCTGTTGCTCTATCCACCGCCGAGGCTGAATACGTGGCCGCGGGCCTATGCTGTACTCAACTCCTTTGGATGAAGCATCAACTTTGTGACTACGGGTTAGAAATTAAGTCCATGCCCGTATTGTGTGACAATACGAGTGCCATTAACATGGCTAAAAATCTCGTACAACATTCTCGAACCAAACACATAGAAATTAGGTATCATTTCATTCGAGAATTGATTGAAGAAGGCCAAATTCAGCTTGAGTTTGTGCCTACGACGAATCAATGGGCGGATATTTTTACTAAACCTCTAAGTATTGATCAATTCCTAATCATTCGTAGAGAACTTGGGCTTATTCCTTCTAGTGAGATTAAAGATCTAAGGTGAAATTAACATTAACTTAACATAAGAAGCCTGCTAAATCTCTCGGCCCTAATCTATTCCTTGTGGCCTGGTAATTTAAGCCACTCACAGACTTTGTGGGCCGAAACCCAGCACCCTTCCCTGTCCTTCTCCCAGACTTGCTTGGGATTTCCACTGTCGAGCCCATTTCTAACTTTCTAATTCTCGGGTTGGAGCCTCTCTCTAGGTCTGTGGGCCTAAGCCCAACCTCAACCTCCAGCAAACTCTCTAAACTTGGACTTCTACTTTCTAGTGAGCTTAAAGATTTAGGTTATAATTAGCTTGTGCTGTTGAGGCTGAAATTAATTTTCCTAACTTTAGAGCCGCTCATCAGGCTTTTTGAGCCGATTCCCTTGAGTTAATTTCGCTCGTGTGATTCAAGGAAGGTAAAGCTTGTCTTTCCTTCTTCCTCTGGTGTCGAGCTGCATCCTAAAATCCCTATCAACTCAAGCTCTATCAATTCTTCGCAAAGATTCCCTTTCAAATCTTCCCCAAAGGAAGCTCGAATCTCATGACGGGGGATGCGATGGAATCCAATCTTCTTCTATTTAATGGGTCCTTTAATTGGGTTGAAAGCTCATCAATGTCCCAGGGGGAGACAAAGACAAAGCTGCTGAAATAGAATTCATATCTTCTCCAGAGTATTCTTACTAGGAGTATCAGCTATTAGGCTTAGGGGGAGATCCATAACTACCCTTTGAGCAGTCTAAGAGTCCTTGTTTATTTTGGGAGTGTCAGTCTAGTTGTTTGTACTTCATCCAAGTATCAAATGTTCTTTGATTTTCGTTACCTTTGAAGAAAATGATTCCTTGCTGTTTTTGGTTTATGTGTATTCTTTTAAGCATATTATTAGGACGGGCTGCACCAAATTGTTTGTTGAAGTGTGCAGTATACAGCAGCTATATATATTGGGCCATTGACAAGCTTAGGGGGAGTATGTTGAGTCAAGCATATCAATGGCCGCAATCAAAGAAGGAAAATGCTACAATCTTGTAAGTAAAGGAAAGAAAATCAAAGACAACATAAAGGAGGAGAGATTCTGCAATCAGCAAGAACATTAAAGGAAAGAACTTCCCAATGGCTAGCTACAGGTCAAAGATGCTGATTTGCCACCTAGCAAATCAACACAAAGAAGGAAGGTTCTAACGGCTGAAAAATTAGAGAAGAAATCGGATCAAGAAGATTGGATACAACAGTGCACAATGAGGCTCAAATGACCAGCTCACTACAAATCAAATTAGAGGATTGAGTTCTCAATCAAATCATTACAAATAGGGAAGGAATTTGAATGACTAACGGTCATATTCCTGCCTATAAAAGGCGACCTGAAGAACTAGCAATGGTAACCTTTCAAGAAGATCAACAAGGCTAGCTAAGACAAAAGGGGATTTTGTGAGAGTAGCAAAGTTGATAGGAAAGGGGGTTTTTCTCAAAGGGTTCGGGGAGAATTGCTTTGAGGGTTAGTGTTGGGGAAACACTGGTTTCGAGTGGCTGGGGAAGCAATTCGGGTTTGAGAAAAGAGAGTTTGATCAATCGGGTAGAGATTGATCAAAGGGCTCTTGGGTAGATTGCTTGTAACGAAGAACGCCAACGCTATATCATAGTGAATCGTCAGAGATCACACAACCGTGATTCTCTGACCGTGGAGTAGTCAGTATTGGGATCCTCATTCTCCCAATACTGGAAACCACGTAAAAATCGTGTGCCGGGTTTGTTTGCTGCTTTTCATTTTCAGTCTGTGAGTGTTCCTCTGCTTGTTTCCAGTTACTGGTCTGACTCTGCAGGGAAACTCGGTTCTAGAGACACAGGGAAGGCGACGAGGTGCCTGGACTGGGTTGAGGAACTCGTTGAAGCTTGGTTTGGATTAACTGGTTTATTCTTGTCACAGGATATATTGAAGTGTTCTTAATTTTCTGTCTTCTGTTCTTGGTCGAATAGAAGCAGGTCTTCTCCTGGATCGAATTGGCAAGTGGGAGGGAGGCAGTAGCTTGAATTCAAACCACGGTCGTTTTGCTTAGGCCACTTAGTTGGTGGGCTGAGTTGACTGTTTGTTGGGCCGAAGTTGCCTGACTTATTTCATCCGCTAGAATTTAACAGTTGGGCTTAGAAGCCCAGTCGGACCACTCATAAGGCCTGCCGGTTAGGAATTAGTTTTCAGCCTAAGTAACAGGCCTCAACTAGTTATAGGCTAAGAAGGTTGATTAGTGCTCTAGGTGATTAATCACTTAGGGTGTCGTTTAATTGCAATTGGGTAATATTTGATTATTGAGATTATTTGTTGTTAAGTTTTTTTGTGTGTAAGACAGGTATAAAGTCTCGCGCTCGACGCAACCACCAGGTTACTTTCGCTACACCTAATATAAGAGTGAAATAGGAAATGTGCTTCCCCCATTCAACTTCTCTTTAGAAATACCAATTCTCTGAACTTCACTCTGGTAGACCCTTGTTCTTCGTCATATTGTTGGTTCCCATTGCTTACTCCTCTTACCCACTTTCTTTCCCGAACCTCACTCCACACTCAGTCGGGTTCAAACAATTGGCGCCCACCGTGGGGCCAAGTAGAAAAGCAAAAGGAAACCGACCAATGGCAGAGCATAATTCCAACTTGCCTGACGAAGCAACACCCATCAAAGTTATGACCAGCCCAAGGGTGTTCGCGGAAACCAGCAACCTAAACGCGGTGCTCCTCGAAGAAGAGGAACCCGAGCTCACAGCTAAGGAAATGAGGCAGCTGATGGCGAAGCAAAACAGCGTCATAGCCGACATGCAGAAACAAATGAGCCAAGTCATAACGCTCATGGCAATCAGAGAGGCCGTGACGACAGTGGACGCGACGGCAATCGCGCCTCAACAAGCCCCGGGAGAAGCGTCGGGGACAGCCCCGCCACCACAACCAGCGCCAGCAGAATTCCCCGCGTGCGAAACGCAGCAAATCGAGCCTCCAGGTAGGGCGGACCTCAGTTTCCTAGAGCAACACTTGTCTCCGCAATACTGCCCCAACCCACCCAGAAAGGCCCTCCACCAACCGTTGAGCGCAGAAATCATGGCGGAGCACCTGAGCGGAGCGCCACCCGCCCTCCCAACATATAACGGGACGACTGATCCCGAGGACCATGTGAGCACCTTCTTCTCGGGATGCAACTCCAAACCAACTCCAACGCGGCACTGTGCAGAACCTTCCCATCAACATTCTCCGGAATATGCCTCGATTGGTATAATAGGCTCCCGAACGGGATCATCCGCTCATTCGAGGAGTTCATACTCTTATTTACGACGAAGTTCGCGTCCCAAAAGAGAAGGCCTCTCCACCTCAAGGCGCTGATAGACATAAGGAAAAAGGATGGAGAAAGCCTGCGGGCATTTTACGCTAGATGGTCCAGGGTGGCAATGGCCGTGCGCGACCTAACCCCCGAAACCGCCGCCCATCACCTTACGGAAGCCACCACCAACATGGAGCTCAAGCGGGCGCTAGCAAAAAGGCCCGTAACACTATCGACAGAGTAGGAGATGAAAATCGAGAAGGCCATTACGCTGGAAGAAACCCTCGGAGCGGGATCTGTCAGGCGTTTCGAACCAGCAAAATTGCCGCGAGAGGAACAGGGGCGTCGGCAGCTCCCGGTGCCGCGAGACCAATTGGCGCAACTGCACAGCGGGCCAAAACGCCACCCCCCTCCCCCACAAGAGCAAGCTCAGCGAGGCCGATCGCCAGACAGGCGCACGTCCAACGCCTTCACGCCACTTAACGACTCCGTGAAGAACGTGTTCCACGTTCTCCGCGAGAAGGGTTACAAGCTCAATTGGCCAGCGCCGTTGAAATCCTTACCCCACATGCGTGATCCGAAAAAGCATTGTGACTTCCACAGAGCAACGGGGCACTGGACAGAGGATTGCCGAGAACTACGTTACGAAATAGAAGGCCTCATACGACGAGGATTGCTGACCGAGTTCACCCACAAAAAAGAGGAACAAGTTGAGTGGCCCCAAAACCCGCCACCAACCCCACAAGCCGACTACAACGAAGCCACTGGCGCATATGTAGTGCAAAAAGAAATAGGGGTGGTAACGATTGAGGGAGATCGCCACAAGAAGAAGACCAAGCGCGAACGCGCAATGGAATGCGCGGCGGTCGACACACGGCCGAAATACAACCTGAGCTTCAATGACGCGGAGTTCCCACAAGGGATCCCATCAGAAGACCCACTCACCATCACCACGCTAGTTGCCGCCTGCAAAATCCACCGTCTACTGATAGACGGAGGTAGCGCGGCTGACATCCTCTTCCAAAGTACAGTCGACCAAATGGACATCGACCCGCACCTAATCAAGCGCGCGCAAGGTAACCTGGTCGGGTTCTCCGGGACAAGAGTTCCGGTAATTGGCGTGGTCACCCTTCCAGTAGTAATTGGAGACCAAGAGCCGCGCGTCTCCAAGCAAGTTGAATTCACAATAGTCGACTGTAAATAGGCGCACAATGGCATTCTTGGCCGACCATTCCTAGCAAAATTCATGGCCCTCCCGTCAACGTGCCACCAGAAGCTCAAATTTCCCACCCAAACGGGAATCGGGGAGGCGCGGGGAACGCCATGGGAAGAGCGCGGAGAAGTGCGCCAGACCAATATTGTCGACACAAGGGCAGAGGAGCCTCGCCCAGAATCCATGGATTCCGACTTTGAAGTCGCGCTGGACCCCGCCGAGCCGACTAAGAAAATACGCGTCTCCACTCATGTCCGCGGTGACGCGATCGAACCACTAATAGCGCTGCTGAAGGAATACAAGGAACTGTTCGCTTGGTGCACAGAAAACATGCCGGGAGTTCCCAGGCAGATAGCCCAGCATTGCCTCGCGGTTGCAATCAACGTGGAGTCGAGGCAGCAGGCGCGAAGAACATTCACTGGCGACAAACTGAAGGCCATAGAAGAAGAGGTGGCGCGTCTATTAGCACCAGGATTGATCCGCCCCGTGAAATATCCAAAGTGGTTGGCAAATGTGGTCCTGGTAAAAAAATCTTCAGGAGCCTGGCGGATGTGCGTCGACTATACCACAATCAACAAAGCGTGCCCGGGAGACCCTTACCCCCTACCGCGCATTGACCAGTTGATCGATGCGACCGCCGATCATGAGACACTGTCTTTTCTTGACATGTTCTCGGGATACCACCAAATCCCAATGTCCGTTGAAGATGAGGAAAAAACGGCTTTCGTGACGCCATTCGGAAACTTTTGCTTCGTCGGGATGCCGTTCGGACTAAAAAACGCAGGCGCGACATATCAAAGAATGATCGATACGGTGTTCTCACGACAGATTGGGCGGAACATTGAGGCATATGTGGATGACCTCATTGTCAAGACCAAAGCGGGCAATTCGCATCTGGAAGATCTGCGCGAGACATTTGAAGCCCTCCGCGAGCACAGTCTTCGCCTAAACCCACTGAAGTGCATTTTCGGAGCGGAAGCAGGGAAGTTTCTTGGGTTCATGATAACCAAGCGCGACATCGAAGTTGACCCAAAACAAATCACCGCGGTCCAACAACTTCGGGCACCCAGGAACGAATTGGAAATTCAATCCCTGAATGGAAAGATAGCGGCGTTAGGGAGGTTCATACCAAGGTCTGCTGACAAGTGTGCGCCCTTCTTCAAAACACTCAAAAACGGCGCACGGTTCGCGTGGTCCAAGGAGTGTTAAGCGGCATTCCAAGAGCTAAAAGCGTACCTTGTATCCCCCCTGTATTGACCGCTCCCAAGCTTAATGAAAAACTTTTCCTGTATATCGCTGTGTCGACAAGGGCTGTGAGCGCAGTACTGATATCCAGAAGGAATGGCAAAACCGAGAAACCTGTATATTATACTTCGCGTACCCTTGTCAGCGCGGAAACAAGATACTCCCCAATAGAGAAAGCCGCCCTGGCATTGGTGAGCGCGTCACAGAAATTGCGCCCATACTTCCAAGCGCACCAAGTTACCGTCCTGACCAACCTTCCGTTAAAAAAGATCCTGACTTCAATGGAAGTGTCCGGGCGCATGGTCAAATGGACGGTCGAACTTTCAGAGTACGATATTCAATATGCGCCAAGACCAGCAATAAAGGCCCAAATCCTAGCGGATTTCATCGCCGAGGGGGTCACTCTCGAAACAACGCCAGAGGGTGTATGGGAGGTTTATGTTGATGGAGCGGCAAGCAAACATGGCGCCGGCGCGGGAGTTGTTGTGCGCACACCCACCGGCGTCGTCCACGAAATAGCAATCAGGTTCAGAGCGTTGAAGACAAATAACGCGGCCGAATACGAGGCCATCCTAGCGGGAATGACGGCCGTCCATGACTTGGGCGCTAGAACGATACGGGTACTCTCCGACTCCTCTCTGGCAGTCAACCAACTGAACGGGACATCTGACGCAAAGGAAGACACACCGCGCATTACATGGAGCGCGTCAAGCTACGGGCAGCCACCTTCGAGGCGGTAACGTACGTGCAAATACCAAGGGAAGAAAATGTGCACGCCGACGCGTTATCCAAGCTAGCAACTGCTACCGACTTCGAGTCCACGCGCCTCGTGTCTTTCCAAAAAGAGGAGGAAAATCGCCCAGAGGTAGCAATTAACACAACTCAGCTCACGTCCGACGAAGACTGGAGACACCCAATCGTGAAATATCTACAGGACGGCGCAGTGCCAGAAGACGCTAAGGAGGCATGGACTCTAAGGCAAAAAGCGGCCCGCTGTACACTCATTGAAGGAGAGCTGTACCGACGGTCATACTCGGGCGTCTATCTCAAATGCATCGGGCAAGAAGAGGCGCGCGACCTACACGAAGGGTTGTGTGCAATGCACGCTGGGCCACGCAGAATGGAACGTACCATCTTGTTGCATGGATACTACTGGCCGCGAATAAAGAAGGACACGAAGAGATACGCAGACCAGTGCCACAAATGCCAAATTAACGCGCGCCAGCATCACTTACCGTCCACCAAGCTTCAAGGCAACCTGAGCCCATGGCCTTTCGCGCAGTGGGGGGTGGATCTCTTGGGCCCCTTCCCGACGGCAAAAGGAAAGCGCAAATACATTATCGTAGCAGTAGACTACTTCACCAAATGGATCGAAGCCGAAGCGCTAGCATCAATAACGGCGCAACAGGTAACGCGCTTCTTGAGGAACAACATACTGTCACGTTTTGGAGTCCCAAATGCGTTCATCTTCGATCATGGGAAACAGTTTGATTGTGCTGAGGTGATAGACTTCTGTGACCAAGTGAGGACCATTGCAAAGTTTTTATCGGTGGCTTACCCCCAAGCCCACCAGGCGAAATCCGCCAACAAAGCAATCCTGCACGGCTTGCACACCTGCTTGGGCGAAGCTAAAGGTAATTGGGCTGACGAGCTCAACACAGTGTTATGGGCACACCGCACCACTTACAAAGTGGCAACAGGCGAAACCCCTTTCGCGCTCACATATGGCACGGATGCGGTGATCCCTATCGAGATAACAGCCCCGACCTATCGAATCACGATGTACAACGAAGAAACCAATGACGAGGCGCGATTACTTGACTTGGAGTTGGCGCGGGAAAGACGCGACTTAGCAACGATCAAACTGGCCGCAGTGAAGGAACATGTAGCGAAATACCACAACGCGAAACTGGTCCCGCGCAAGCTAAGCCTCGGCGACCAAGTACTGCGATGGAACTTCCGCCCCGACCCAAACACAGGAAACTCGCGTCGGTATGGGAGGGCCCATACCTGGTCCGCAAAGTTGTCGGCGCCAACACCTTCAAGCTCAGCGAATTGGGGGGTGACAAGATTCCAAGAACATGGAATGCGGAAAATCTCAGGAAGTACCACCGGGCAACTTAACGTGTATCTCGTTTGTAATAGCGCGTTAGCGCAAGAAATAAAGAGGACATGGTTCGTCATAACAAAAAATAGCAATAGTCCTGCACTATTCACGCCCATTCAGTTCAGAAAGAACAAAAAATAGCGATAGTCATGCACTATTCGCGCCCATCCAGTCCAAAGAGAACCAAAGATAGCAATAATCATCCACTATTCGCGCCCATCCGGTGCGACAGAGCAAAACGATCGCGACACTAAGAAGTGTTCGCATCGGCAACAAACTACTTACGCACAAAACGCACAGCTCACGCGGTTCATATAAAACAAGAGATTGAAGTGCTTTTGGATTTCACGAAAAGGGAGCGAAAAGAAATAAAAAAGAAAAGCGAGTACACATGCGGTCCATACAAAGCAAAAGAGGAAAAATGAAGGTCCATGGCAAACAAACGAAAACAAAGATTGCGTGACTACACTTTGTCCACATTTCCGTCAGTAGTCCTCGCAGACTCCTCATTCACCGCCTTATCGGGTTCCCCTCCCTAGTCAGCGCCAGATCCACTAGCCTCACCCGCAGCTTCGTTGCGCACCTCACCTTCTTCATTGGCTTCATCTTCCGACTCCTCCTCCGACTCGGAGTCCGACTCCAGTGGCCTCTTCTCGCGTAGCCATGCCTGCACATGTGGAAAGATTGAGTGTTGTTGGTTTTCCCAAAGCGAATGGAAAATGTGCTACTAATGTAAACAGGCCCAAATAGTTTTTGACCCACTAAACACTCAACCACCAGGTTACTTTCGCTACACCTAATATAAGAGTGAAATAGGAAATGTGCTTCCCCCATTCAACTTCTCTTTAGAAATACCAATTCTCTGAACTTCACTCTGGTAGACCCTTGTTCTTCGTCATATTGTTGGTTCCCATTGCTTACTCCTCTTGACCCACTTTCTTTCCCGAACCTCACTCCACACTCAGTCGGGTTCAAACAATTGGCGCCCACCGTGGGGCCAAGTAGAAAAGCAAAAGGAAACCGACCAATGGCAGAGCATAATTCCAACTTGCCTGACGAAGCAACACCCATCAAAGCAATGACCAACCCAAGGGTGTTCGCGGAAACCAGCAACCTAAACGCGGTGCTCCTCGAAGAAGAGGAACCCGAGCTCACAGCTAAGGAAATGAGGCAGCTGATGGCGAAGCAAAACAGCGTCATAGCCGACATGCAGAAACAAATGAGCCAAGTCATAACGCTCATGGCAAGCAGAGAGGCCGTGACGACAGTGGACGCGACGGCAATCGCGCCTCAACAAGCCCCGGGAGAAGCGTCGGGGACAGCCCCGCCACCACAACCAGCGCCAGCAGAATTCCCCGCGTGCGAAACGCAGCAAATCGAGCCTCCAGGTAGGGCGGACCTCAGTTTCCTAGAGCAACACTTGTCTCCGCAATACTGCCCCAACCCACCCAGAAAGGCCCTCCACCAACCGTTGAGCGCAGAAATCATGGCGGAGCACCTGAGCGGAGCGCCACCCGCCCTCCCAACATATAACGGGACGACTGATCCCGAGGACCATGTGAGCACCTTCTTCTCGGGATGAAACTCCAAACCAACTCCAACGCGGCACTGTGCAGAACCTTCCCATCAACATTCTCCGGAATATGCCTCGATTGGTATAATAGGCTCCCGAACATCATCCGCTCATTCGAGGAGTTCATACTCTTATTTACGACGAAGTTCGCGTCCCAAAAGAGAAGGCCTCTCCACCTCAAGGCGCTGATAGACATAAGGAAAAAGGATGGAGAAAGCCTGCGGGCAACCACCTTCGAGGCGGTAACGTACGTGCAAATACCAAGGGAAGAAAATGTGCACGCCGACGCGTTATCCAAGCTAGCAACTGCTACCGACTTCGAGTCCACGCGCCTCGTGTCTTTCCAAAAAGAGGAGGAAAATCGCCCAGAGGTAGCAATTAACACAACTCAGCTCACGTCCGACGAAGACTGGAGACACCCAATCGTGAAATATCTACAGGACGGCGCAGTGCCAGAAGACGCTGAGGCATGGACTCTAAGGCAAAAAGCGGCCCGCTGTACACTCATTGAAGGAGAGCTGTACCGACGGTCATACTCGGGCGTCTATCTCAAATGCATCGGGCAAGAAGAGGCGCGCGACCTACACGAAGGGTTGTGTGCAATGCACGCTGGGCCACGCAGAATGGAACGTACCATCTTGTTGCATGGATACTACTGGCCGCGAATAAAGAAGGACACGAAGAGATACGCAGACCAGTGCCACAAATGCCAAATTAACGCGCGCCAGCATCACTTACCGTCCACCAAGCTTCAAGGCAACCTGAGCCCATGGCCTTTCGCGCAGTGGGGGGTGGATCTCTTGGGCCCCTTCCCGACGGCAAAAGGAAAGCGCAAATACATTATCGTAGCAGTAGACTACTTCACCAAATGGATCGAAGCCGAAGCGCTAGCATCAATAACGGCGCAACAGGTAACGCGCTTCTTGAGGAACAACATACTGTCACGTTTTGGAGTCCCAAATGCGTTCATCTTCGATCATGGGAAACAGTTTGATTGTGCTGAGGTGATAGACTTCTGTGACCAAGTGAGGACCATTGCAAAGTTTTTATCGGTGGCTTACCCCCAAGCCCACCAGGCGAAATCCGCCAACAAAGCAATCCTGCACGGCTTGCACACCTGCTTGGGCGAAGCTAAAGGTAATTGGGCTGACGAGCTCAACACAGTGTTATGGGCACACCGCACCACTTACAAAGTGGCAACAGGCGAAACCCCTTTCGCGCTCACATATGGCACGGATGCGGTGATCCCTATCGAGATAACAGCCCCGACCTATCGAATCACGATGTACAACGAAGAAACCAATGACGAGGCGCGATTACTTGACTTGGAGTTGGCGCGGGAAAGACGCGACTTAGCAACGATCAAACTGGCCGCAGTGAAGGAACATGTAGCGAAATACCACAACGCGAAACTGGTCCCGCGCAAGCTAAGCCTCGGCGACCAAGTACTGCGATGGAACTTCCGCCCCGACCCAAACACAGGAAACTCGCGTCGGTATGGGAGGGCCCATACCTGGTCCGCAAAGTTGTCGGCGCCAACACCTTCAAGCTCAGCGAATTGGGGGGTGACAAGATTCCAAGAACATGGAATGCGGAAAATCTCAGGAAGTACCACCGGGCAACTTAACGTGTATCTCGTTTGTAATAGCGCGTTAGCGCAAGAAATAAAGAGGACATGGTTCGTCATAACAAAAAATAGCAATAGTCCTGCACTATTCACGCCCATTCAGTTCAGAAAGAACAAAAAATAGCGATAGTCATGCACTATTCGCGCCCATCCAGTCCAAAGAGAACCAAAGATAGCAATAATCATCCACTATTCGCGCCCATCCGGTGCGACAGAGCAAAACGATCGCGACACTAAGAAGTGTTCGCATCGGCAACAAACTACTTACGCACAAAACGCACAGCTCACGCGGTTCATATAAAACAAGAGATTGAAGTGCTTTTGGATTTCACGAAAAGGGAGCGAAAAGAAATAAAAAAGAAAAGCGAGTACACATGCGGTCCATACAAAGCAAAAGAGGAAAAATGAAGGTCCATGGCAAACAAACGAAAACAAAGATTGCGTGACTACACTTTGTCCACATTTCCGTCAGTAGTACTCGCAGACTCCTCATTCACCGCCTTATCGGGTTCCCCTCCCTAGTCAGCGCCAGATCCACTAGCCTCACCCGCAGCTTCGTTGCGCACCTCACCTTCTTCATTGGCTTCATCTTCCGACTCCTCCTCCGACTCGGAGTCCGACTCCAGTGGCCTCTTCTCGCGTAGCCATGTCTGCACATGCTGGACCATCGCGTGGGTGTCCCACTGGTAATCGGGATTCTCTGGTCGCACCTTCTTGCCAACCGCGATCACCGCCTTGGTCATCGCGTCCGCCATGATCTTCCCAAATGCAAGAGAAGACTTGTACTGCCGGACAGCAACAACCTGCGCTTCACGCACCGCCTCCGACTTGGCCACATTGTGAAGGTGGACCAGATCCTCCTTCTCTTTCTCGAACTCCTCCCGAGCCTGCTTCAGCTTATCAGCATAGTCAGACTCCAGCCGCTTCTTCTCTTGCTCCTGTTCGTCCAATAGACGCTTCTGCTCCTCTTCGAATTCGTTCCGCAAATCCCCCCCGACACGCTCTCTCACGGTGTCCATCTGTTCCGCTAGCTTGCTCTGCAAGACGCCAAGCTCCACCAATGCATCATTGGCCTTGGTCGTTGCCAACTCCGCGCGCCCCTCAACGTCAGCAAGCTTTCCCTCCAGCTGCCTAACCCGAGACTCCTTGGACCTCAACTTCGCGCGCTCACGGCCCCGATCCTGTTCAACGCGGAAGGTAGCCAACTAACCCTGCATGCACAAAGACTTAGCAAATACTGCTATTAAAAGGTCGTACTTAACAAAAGACAAGCAGTTCGTACTTAACAAAAAGTCTCACCGCGAAGTGAACCTGAGCCAGGTCCAGAAGCGGATCAGACTTCTCCAGGCGGGTCGGGACACCTAAAACAGGTCCCAGCACCCGGAGGGCAGCATTTGCGGACGCAACATTGTAGGCTGCGCCCGTGTGAATCCGCACATCGCGGAAGTAGTCGATGGCTCCCCCAGCCATGTGAGGCAGCTTTTGCTGGACGCTGGGCCCTGATGAACTGCCAGAAGCGCCCCTCTCGGGACGAGCAGCACTATCTACTCACGCCACAGGTTCCGCGATCGTCACAGGCGGCCGCGGTACCGCCGGTTCAGCAATGCGAACCGCCTTCTGCGCCCTCTCGGCAACCAGCGGCTGCTCAGCCTCCTTCCGCTTCCCACTCTTAGGAGGCGCGCCCTCCCTCTTCTTCTTCCTCCGAGCGCGAGGTGCCTTTACGACATCATCGACTGACATCATACTGGCCAAGCTGGAAAAATCAACATGATACGCCCCTGGGGGGGGGTGTATGTTATCAAAGTCACGCAGCTAACGACTCAATCGAAGAATCGATTGAGCTCGAATCAAGAACGAAGCGTTCTTAATACGAACTTGGATAAAACGGAACCAAAAGGACGATTCCACACCTGGGGAACGCTCGATTGGTATAAAAGGTAGATGCCCGGCCACGATCAACGCGTTCTTGATCGATACAAGAGCTCAACGAGCTTGGAATCCACCAAAGCTCACACAAGTACGCAAACTTGCAAAAACCCAAAGGTTTCAATTCAATTCTTCAAAATCTGAGTTTACAACGTAAAAGAAAGCTTTAAATAAACCTAAGCTACGTCTAACAACTAAAAAGGAAGTCTAAATACAATCTAACTCGAAAAGGAATCAAATCTAACAATCATAGTTGAATAAGGAAAGAAAATCATGTTTTACAAAGGCAGAAATTCTGTGATTTCGTACTAACTTCGCGCCTTTTGTTCGAGACCTTCCAGAACTCCAATCTTTCATCCGATTCCTTCCCTTGGTAGATAAACATACCTAGTTTCATGTTGTAGAAGCCTTTGATCTCGAATCAGATCCATGCTCCTTGAATTGAGCTCCAAAGTAGGCTTCACAAAACAGTTTTCTGCCTTAGCCATTTTCTGGCAGTTTTCCAGTTTTGAGGTAGCAACTTTGAGGCCTTGGAAAACAACCTTAATGACATCATCTTGCTCCATAAAGCATACCATTGGAAAGATGGTAACTTGATCTGCAAAACAAACCCTTAAACTTGAATTTCCACCAAGCACAT
Organism: Linum tenue; assembly: GCA_946122785.1. Lineage (NCBI taxonomy): Eukaryota > Viridiplantae > Streptophyta > Magnoliopsida > Malpighiales > Linaceae > Linum > Linum tenue. Next base: position 9,022,313 of record CAMGYJ010000006.1, read on the forward strand.
TGAGAGAACCATGCCTCCAAAGTATGTACCCTGAACACGGATTTTGACTTAGCCAAATTCTGCCCTTCTTCTTTCCAACCTTGATAGCTTCTTTGGCAAGTAATTGTGACTTGTAGAAGTGGCCAATTTGGATCATATCACAACACCTGCGCCAATAAATAGTAAGAGGGCGGTTAATAAGAAAGAATACAAAACGAAAGAAGCACAACTAGCCATTGGCAAATAGTTCGGCCAAACAGGCCTCGGGGACCCCAGCCGCGTAAAGGTTGAACTTCTGCGGCATGCACGCCTCGTACTCATCATCGAGCCCAGCGTACTTGCCCAGATCCGATTCGTATCCATGCGTGCCGCCTTTCTTCCAAACAGTCGGCTCTTCAACATATTCACTCGCCCATTCCCCGGGAGTGGGCTTCACGTAAAAGAAGCGCTCGAACCAAGTTTTCTTCAGCTTAGGTGAGCCGTACACAAAGCCGTCGGGCCTCTTGTCACGGCGCTTGATCGAGAGACAATCGCTCGTCTTGGTGGGCTCCTTAATCTTGTAGAACTTCCGGAACAGCCCGTAAGTGGGCTCGATTTTGAGCCTCTTGCACGCAAGTCGGAGACAGCTCGCGTGCATAATAATGGAGGGAGAAAGCCGCCCAACCGAGCAGTTGAGGCGCTTATACAGCGCGCACAACAGTGGGTCGATGGGAAATTTGAACCCCATCACCCAGTACTCTGTGTAGACGCCAAACCAGCCCGGGGGCAGTTCCCAACAATACTGCGCGCAGAGGGAACGACGTACTCCCAGCTGGGGGGCAACCCTAACCCGCGCACGATTTCCTCTACGCCTTGGCGCCCGTAGATGGAGGCATGGTCAGGCCCGCGAAGAAGGTTATCATGCGGCGCCGGTTGCTCTCCCCACATTTCCGCCCAATCTCTGATGGTGTACGCCGCGCCTACACCCTGGAATCCCAGGCGGCTCATCGCCTCGGACACGCGTACTTGATAAAGCGGCTCCGACTGTGTGTCAAACCCCTCACGCGTCCCTGAATTCGCGGCCCCGGGTCTTCCATCACGACCGCGACGGATAATCAACACCCCACAAGCTCCCGCGCCCGATTGACCACTCCCCGACGCAACCATATGCGCGTCCGGATACCCAGTAAAGTCCTTTCCTGAATCAGTGTCGAATGACGGCGTCGCCGGGACCCCCTCGCCGTCATCGGCCCCGCCACCGTCCCCGTGGTCGGGACCGGCCAGATCCAGCGAAGGGTCGGAAGAAATAGGTGATCAAGAAGAGAGATTACCTTCTTCGCCCTGCACGACCTCGGTCTCGTTGATGTTGGTGCTATCCATGGCAATACTTCTCAGGTTAGCAACAGCAAAAGGGAGAATTGAGGTTGTAGAAGAAGGAGAGGAATCTCAGAGATCAGATGAAGGTGGAAGTGGGGAGTTAATCGTGAGAATGCAAAATGAGTTGCAACCCCCCGAGAGCAGGTTTGTATTTATAGTTGCTGACGGGAAGTCGAAAGGTTAAAGTGGCATCGGGAGCCGTAACCGTCAGAAATTTTTGAAATTCAAAACGGCCGCCAAAACCGGACAAACACACAACGACACATGGCCGACCTCGACCCCAGGCAATCATAACAGGCATAGGCACTAGCCGTTGACGTCACTAGCGCCGCGCAAAGCCTGGGGGGCATGGAACACCCACGAATAAGAAAAAAGCGCCCTCAAAATCCTATCCCAAACAAAAGCGTCACGCGCAGTCAACCGAGAATCGCGCAGAAGAACAAATAGGCGCCATTCGCGGAACACCCACCAGTACACCACCAGAAAAATCCCGCGAAGATCACGTAGGGCAGAGTCAATCGCGCCGAATGAAAAGAGGCGGCACTCGTAGAATACTCGCGCCCGCAAAGATCACGTAGGCCAGATTCAATCGCGCCGAATGTAAAGAGGCGGCACTCGTAGAATACTCGCGCACGAGTCACTCGCAGCTGACCCCCCACAGAAATCCCGCGAAGACCATGCAGATCCGAGTCAATCGCGCAGAATATCAAACAGGCGGCATTCGTGGAATACCACCTGATGGGGGCAATGGTTGGGTATATGACTCGGATCCCACTGGACCAAAGAGATACCTCAAACGACGTTGCAGCAAAGACTAGGTGCGCCAGCACTGACGGAGCGCGACCGCAACCTTAGAGCGCCAGCACTAGCGCGACCTTGAACATATCCCACGCCCGAACACCGAACGGCGACGTTCGGGTCAGGCGACGACCAGACCAGGAAATCACAGAAACGACGCCGTGTTCGCCCAAGGAGTGGTCACCATCAGTCCTAGGTATAGTTATGGGCTAAACGTCCTTTCCTAGGTAGAGCTATGGCCTAAGTCCCTGTCGTGTCAGTGGTCATGTCACCATGAAACTCACCCACCACCATGTAGCCTATAAATAGGGCATTTACTCTGGTGGGTAGAGGGATCGCATTTTTGACATTCTATCTCCTCAATCTTCAACTTCTCTCTAGAAATACCAATTCTCTGAACTTCACTCTGGGAGACCCTTGTTCTTCGTCATATTGTTGGTTCCCATTGCTTACTCCCCTTGACCCACTTTCTTTCCCGAAGCTCACTCCTACACTCAGTCGGGTTCAAACAGTATCCTATTACTGACTTTTTCTATACAACCTTTGTTACCATACTTCAATTCTTTAAAAAAAAATGAAGCACATGGAAAATAACATGTAGCGTGGTTTAAAAGAAAAGAAGAAGAAGTTAAATGTAGCGTGGAGAAAGGGAATTAGTGGCTTAGGAAATGACAAAAATAACTCTAAACAGGTGAAATAAAATAGATATTAAAACATATCGAGATAGAATGTGTAAAGAATGAAGCGGGCGGGATGGAGAAAGACAGGACGAAAGTAGTATTCACATCCCGCCTCACGACATTGCAGATTGAGTATTCCCCCCCCCCCCCAACGCTGATTAGGTAGGGTATTGTTTAGGGTATAAGATTTTATATATTTAGTGTAATAGGATGGGATAAAATTGTATTAATATGATGGAAGAGGTATCAAATTATAATATGAACTAAATTGTGAATAAATTTCATTTACTTGTAATAGAAAATTATTTAAGAATTTCTAAATAGGATTACAATGAAGTCATAGATATGGTTTCCTAATTTACAATTTAAATATTTGGAATATTCATGAAAGGAAATACAATTAATCCAAAAACTATTTGGAAACAAAAGAACCTTGTCATCTTGACTTATAAATAGACAAAGATTTAACATGAAATCATATCCCTGTATCCCAACAATTATAAATCCATAGCAAAATCTCACTGTTTTAAGAGCAGCAAGAACGAAAAATAAGATATCAAATGGAGAAAACATCGGTCAAACTCATCTCTTTATTGTTTGTTCTCTTTTTTATTGCTCATGGTAATTAGCTTATATAATCTCTTTTCTATTTCTCTATTTTCAATAACTTATATACTTCTTTTCAACGGGTTTATGTGATAACAAGACATAAGTATTTCAAGATGATATTAAGGGGTTCATCTATTGACATAAAATATATGTAAAACTTATTTTGCAGTTGGACGAGTGGCGGCAGGAGGATTTAGAGATAATTCATTAACCAAATGCAAAGCACATGGCGACTGCAAGGGCCAGTGTCACCACCAGAAATGCTTTCCTGAATCTTTTTGTGCGTGTGTCGCCAATCAATGCCAGTGTGTACTTACCAAACCGTCATCACGACTAACAAAAAACAATTGAGAATTAGTTGAATGAACAAAGATATTTCGTGTAAACCGAAATCAAACCAATAAGAATTTTAATGATGTTATTTTTATTTGAATGGTTAAATCAAATAGAATGTTGTGATCCCTATTTGTCATTAGTAATAAGTATAGGGACCATTTAGTATTTTACCTGTTGGTGGCTTCGAGCGCTAGAAGCCTGTCTCCCTCTTCTGCTGAAACTGGCTCCTGAAAAACCCTAGGCAACCTTTTGATGAGATCAAGTGAAAATGAGAAGAAATGATTTTGATCGAAACTACAATAAATAAAATTCAAATGAGAAAACTTGAAGCCCCATTTCAAATTTTCTGCATCCAGAGTGAAAGTAGGAAGGGTAGATTCGTCTTCACAATCACTTATTATTCTTATTTACAGAAAAAAATACATCAGTAATGAGATTTGAACCGTGGTCTCTTCAAACAATGATAAGAAACATAACCAGTTACAATAAACACATTTGTGAGATATTTTTCAAATAAAACATACAGAAGCTTAAATCTGAAAAATATAAGACTTTTCCACCACGGTTAGCAACTGAAATGTCATTGATACAAATATTGCATATATTGAATTGCACTCTTGAATGTGTAGAAGTGATGTATAATTCTAAACATAGACTTAATTGTTATAACTATCATAAAATAACGATATTTTTAAACACAGAACTTTCGAGTGAATATGGGGCACATGTGTCTTTAAGAGAGGGGTAAATATGGAAAGGTTAAGTGATGTTGGTTTGCCAAACGCGGATGGGAAAGACACTACAAATGTAAACGGGTCCAAATAGTGCCCCGATGATGACTCGGTATTTGCACATGTTTTCCCCTTTGTTTCTTGATTGTTTGAGCTTGAATTATGGCGTCTTTGGTCTATTTTATGCTAGGTTGTGTTCCTTTATCACATTTCAGGTCCTAGCACATAAAGTGAAGCATAGGCGCAAGTTTCAAGTCAATCAGAGATCAATTGACGATTCGGGAGAAGAAACTCGGGTATGACCTGAAGAAGAATGGATTTCTACCTCACTTCATGGACAAATAATCATGCAAGCTTGTTATGAAACGAAAGAGGACGAGACTACGAGCGTCTGGGATCAAACGGCGACTGATTCGGAGTCCGGACGAGGGAGAAACGAAGCATTGAATATAGGGGAACAGGCTCGGCAGTGAAAACACGGGCAGGAGGCCTTCAGAACACGGCCGTGTTCTGTGACCGTGCTTTTACTGCCGAGAGCTGATTTGAGTTTGGCCAACTCGAGCTGAAAACACGGGCGGGCTGAGGCAAAGCACGGTCGTGCCCTCGACCGTGCTTTGGCCACTGATGCCCTTTTTAAGCAGATTTCAGCCAAAACAGAGGGGGAGAGCTGGGTTTTGGATCCCAAACACCCAAGGGACGAACCCTAGAGAGAGAGAGCGACTTGGGAACATTCTTGGAGCTATTTTGGAGGATTTCTTCGCCATTGGAGCTCGGGAATCAAGCTTGGAGATGGAGATTGAAGATCTAGATCAGATTTCTGCAGTCTCTCTCTTCTCTATGGAGTAACTTCCCTTCACTTAGGTTTTGAGGAACCCTAGCTATGTTTGTTTGATTGGATGATTGTATGAGTACTCTGACTTGATAATCTTGAGTTCATATTCAATCTATGCATGTTTTCACGATTCAATTCTGCTTTAGTCGAGATTATTGATTCTGCTTTGATCCTATGAGAGCGAATACCTGATTAGGTCAATAGAGCACCATAGATTGATAGTATTGGATCGACTGCTTTAGTCGAGGGTTGATTCACTGCTTTGTATCGATTGAGAACCTCTGTCGATAGAGGGAGTCTAGTTCAGAACGCCTTGATCGGTTGTTCTAGAGAAGGATACGTCCCTCTAGGCAATTGACTCAAGAGGGCCTTGTTCCTTTAGTCGAGACTCAAGGTCTAGTTAAGGATTCTCCGCATTGTGAATGAAAGTGAAATAGGTTAGAGATCATCAATCATTAATCTGGCTAGTGGCTAGGGGGAATCATACCTAAGTGAGTTCCCAACCTGTAATTAAATTAACCTTAACTGTAGTTTGCTAGAGTAGTTTTAGTTCTTTCATCTTAATCTGTTTTGCTAGATAATGAACTGAAGCTGAGTAATAGTAACTCTAGAGACCCGTGGATTCGATATTTATTACTTGAGCCACTATACTGCAGTCCCTTTCATTGGTTACACTTGGCCATTGTTAGGAGTTGTGTCATAGCGAGTCAAGTTTTTCGCGCCGTTGCCGGGGACTTTCTAGATTATTAGGAAAGGCAGAAGTTTGTTACTTTAGCATTTTTCTTTTCTTTTCCACCCTTGCTTTTCACTTGGGTGTTTTTTGTTTTTGTTGGTGCAGATCTGAATCATGGATCCTCATGGCTTCTCCAATCATTGGGGGTATCCACCACCATCCGAGTGGTATTACCCCGAGACCCCCTGGAGCAATCAAGGAGGAGAAGACTATGGATTCGGGTTCCAGTACCAACCCCCTTATTACGGAGAACAATCTGACCCCTGGGCGTATCAAGAACAATCTCATTACCAAGAAGACTTTCTCCCACAACCAGAAGGGCCATCAGTGCTGGAGTTACCCATGGCGGCCTTCACGGGCCATTCTGCAGAGCCATGCTACACTCCACAGCCAGATCCAAACTATGAACTGAGGCTTCTCTTGGAGCAGTTCGTTCGGGACTCCGAGAGACGCAATCGCAAGATGGATCTTCAAATCCAAGCCCTTTCCTCTTCCGATCCCTCATTTCTCCATGATATGGAGGAGGCTGTTCAACGCTCAGCGAAGCAAACAGAGTGGGCGGAGCAAGTTTGCTCACAACTTGCTCAAGATCACCCGTCTGCTACCATACTAGAAGAGGACGAGGAAGAAGAAGGCTACAAGGACATTGTGGAGCACACAGAAGTTGTCACGGAGAGCTCCCGTGATGATCATGATCAGGAATGTCCTGTCGTAGCCGACCACCCTTTCCCACATCCCACACTGAGCTTTGAAGAGGTGGGCATGAGTGAGGAGATGCAAGAAGATCTCATGAAAGAAATTGCTTGGCAACTTGCTCTCCAATCCGTGCTAGAAGAAGAAGAGAGAGAAAGGGTGCAGAAAGAAGTTGTGGAGGATGACAAAAGTGAAGCAGAAGGAGTTCTTGATCATTTCCCAGGGGTGATACCACATGAAGTAAGGGAGGTTGAAGGAGCAATTGGCGTCCAGGCTGATGACGGAGTTAAGGTGGAAGAGGCTTGCACCGGCCATGAGTTGCAGGTAATATCCCCACCAAACTTCGAGGAGCTGCTTGGCAAGGACCCATTTGCAGTGTCTCTTTGCCAGACCAAGGCCACATCGACATCGGTTCCCCTTGGTGGACGCGGTGGTGGCCAATCGATGCTGTCTTATCTGGTCTGGGGCAATGAGACGAGAGAAGAGAAGAAGAGGTCTCGAGGGTGGAGACTTCATCTGCATCAAGTGCACGAGCCTTCATCACCTGCCACATCACCTGCTTGTGACTTGAGACTCCACCTCATAGATGAGAACCTCAACTTCAAGGAGGTTCTAGCATGGACCGAAACTTAGGAGCCATCGTCCGGCTCACGACGTGAAAGAAGCGCTTGTTGGGAGGCAACCCAACCAGTCGGTTTGCATTTCTTTCTCTATTTCTCCTTGGTTGAGTCAGTTTTGTTATTTGGTTTTAGAGTCAATAGCTCAACCTTTGTGAGATTTTGTGTGGTGTTTGTGTTCTGATTACTCTCTCCTCCTGGAATGCACCGCCTGCACCGTCCATCATCATTCACCCTTGATCTGGTAACTTCGTTCTACCCTCCTTATCTTTCCTCCATTGAGGACAATGTCGTGCTTAAGTGTGGGGGGGTGTTCGATTATGTATGCGGGTGAATGTTTGGCTGTTTGTGTGCTTGGAGCCTAGTCCACTGTCCAAATTTTTAAATTTGAGGGCTCCAAGTACGTGTTTCCTTGCAAATTGCCTACTCAGTATGCTTTGAATTGACAGACTCTATAGTAATGTGCAACCTAGGGAGGTAGTGTAGCACTATGGAGGATGTTGAAGTATAAGATTTTTCCTATCTAGCTCTTTGCTGTGCCAGTTGATTTTGTGAATTAGTGGAGCTAGGACCGTTGAATTCATGTGGTAATGGTGACTCTATGTGGATTGTGTTTTGGACTCGTGTATCGAACAGGGTGCTCATATAGAAAATGGGAAGCAGTTGCTCCTCCATGTCGAAATCATTGAAATCTTAAACATGGGGTAAGCCCAACGTGTGTGGCACCGTTCATTGCACAAAATCGGGTTTTGGAAGAGATTTTAGTGATCCTTAGTGGGGTACTCCTACAAGGTGAAGCTAAGCTGTCTCTAGTACAAGTAAAATTTTAACCCGTTGAACGGTTTGCCTACTCGAGGATGTGTTTTTAAGGGCACGGATAGAGCTTCCGGCCCCCCTTAATTTCATTGACCCTCCACACGAGTTGAGGAAAAGGAGTTAAAAGAAGTACTCTGGCGAGCGCCAGATGTACAAAAATTGCTCTTGCTCGACTAATAAGGGTCGACCGTGCAAAAGACTGCAGTTGGAACCCCCGCTAAGTGAATAAAAAGGAAAAAAAAGTAAGTAAAATGAAAGTGAAAAAGGGGTTCCAACGGTGAAATGAAGTGAAAGAGCACCCCGGTACAACGAGTCCTTGGTTGTGAATGGTGTGAGTCCCTTTATCCATGAACTGACTGTCTTACTTCTACTTTTTCTCATGATCCTGGCTTGAGTCTAGTACTCGCATTGAGAGAGATAGGGAACGTCTTAGCAGACCAGTTGACCTCGTAAGCTGCTATATGATCTAGGAAATCCTCTACCGACGATCGGGGTTGTATGTTGCTATAGAGCTCTGGAGAGTTGCATTGGTTTGAGTTAGGTTTGCTTGGGGACAAGCAAACGGTTAAGTGTGGGGGGATTTGACGACTCGGTATTTGCACATGTTTTCCCCTTTGTTTCTTGATTGTTTGAGCTTGAATTATCGCGTCTTTGGTCTATTTTATGCTAGGTTGTGTTCCTTTATCACATTTCAGGTCCTAGCACATAAAGTGAAGCATAGGCGCAAGTTTCAAGTCAATCAGAGATCAATTGACGATTCGGGAGAAGAAACTCGGGTATGACCTGAAGAAGAATGGATTTCTACCTCACTTCATGGACAAAGAATCATGCAAGCTTGTTATGAAACGAAAGAGGACGAGACTACGAGCGTCTGGGATCAAACGGCGACTGATTCGGAGTCCGGACGAGGGAGAAACGAAGCATTGAATATAGGGGAACAGGCTCGGCAGTGAAAACACGGGCAGGAGGCCTTCAGAACACGGCCGTGTTCTGTGACCGTGCTTTTACTGCCGAGAGCTGATTTGAGTTTGGCCAACTCCAGCTGAAAACACGGGCGGGCTGAGGCAAAGCACGGCCGTGCCCTCGACCGTGCTTTGGCCACTGATGCCCTTTTTAAGCAGATTTCAGCCAAAACAGAGGGGGAGAGCTGGGTTTTGGATCCCAAACACCCAAGGGACGAACCCTAGAGAGAGAGAGCGACTTGGGAACATTCTTGGAGCTATTTTGGAGGATTTCTTCGCCATTGGAGCTCGGGAATCAAGCTTGGAGATGGAGATTGAAGATCTAGATCAGATTTCTGCAGTCTCTCTCTTCTCTATGGAGTAACTTCCCTTCACTCAGGTTTTGAGGAACCCTAGCTATGTTTGTTTGATTGGATGATTGTATGAGTACTCTGACTTGATTATCTTGAGTTCATATTCAATCTATGCATGTTTTCACGATTCAATTCTGCTTTAGTCGAGATTATTGATTCTGCTTTGATCCTATGAGAGCGAATACCTGATTAGGTCAATAGAGCACCATAGATTGATAGTAGTGGATCGATTGCTTTAGTCGAGGGTTGATTCACTGCTTTGTATCGATTGAGAACCTCATTCGATAGAGGGAGTCTAGTTCAAAACGCCTTGATCGATTGTTCTAGAGAAGGATACGTCCCTCTAGGCAATTGACTCAAGAGGGCCTTGTTCCTTTAGTCGAGACTCAAGGTCTAGTCAAGGATTCTCCGCATTGTGAATGAAAGTGAAACAAGTTAGAGATCATCAATCGTTAATCTGGCTAGTGGCTAGGGGGAATCATACCTAAGTGAGTTCCCAACCTGTAATTAGATTAACTTTAACTGTAGTTTGCTAGAGTAGTTTTAGTTCTTTCATCTTAATCTGTTTTGCTAGATAATGAACTGAAGCTGAGTAATAGTAACTCTAGAGACCCGTGGATTCGATATTTATTACTTGAGCCACTATACTGCAGTCCCTTTCATTGGTTACACTTGGCCATTGTTAGGAGTTGTGTCATAGCGAGTCACCCGACCCACTAAACGCCCAATCATCGCCGACTCTCCAAACTTCTCATCAGACTCAACAACCGGCTAACCTCCTCTACCTCTATTGTTAAGCCAGAGCCATTTTTGGTGGGGTAAATATGGAAAGATTGAGTGTTGTTGGTTTTCCCAAAGCAAATGGAAAATGTGCTACTAATGTAAACATGCCCAAATAGTTTTTGACCCACTAAACACTCAACCACCAGGTTACTTTCGCTACACCTAATATAAGAGTGAAATAGGAAATGTGCTTCCCCCATTACAAAATCCCTGCATTCATAGCAAAAGTAGGAAGGGTAGATTCGTCTTCACAGTCATTTATTATTTTCTTATTCACATGAAAAATACATAAGTGACCGGATTTGAATTTTGTCTCTTTGAGAAAAGACAAGAAACATAACAAGTTACACAAAACAAATTTGTTTTAAACTTTTTAAATTAAAAACATACAAGAAGCTTAAATCTGAAAAATCATTGGAATTTTACATCACAGTTAGCTAAGCCACTAACTCTCCCCTAAATATTTTTTTGGTATTTGATACTTCTATTTTCATACTTTGAATATTTTAATTCGAGTTTAACAATTAGTTCTATTTCTCTTTATCTTATAAAAGGAGAATAATTTTAAAATCGCAAGCCTAATATCATTGGTGCAAATATTGCACATCACACTTAAATGATATAACTACCAAAAAGCAACAATATTTTTGAACATAGAAGTTTTGAGTGAATATGTGGCACATGTGTCTTTAAGAGGGGAAAATATGGAAAGGTTAAGTGATGTTGGGTTGTCGAATGCGGATTGAAAAGCCGCAACTAATGTAAATAGGTCTAAATGGTGTCCCGACCTACGTCTGAACGATCAACCATCATCGTCTCTCCAAACCTTCCCATTGGACTCGGCAACCGCCTAACCTCCTCCACCTATATTGTTAAGCAAAGCAATTTTCGGAGGGGTGTATATGGAACGATTGAGTGTTCTTGCTTGGAGAGCTGACTGGTGGGTTATTTAGTTTCTTTGACAGTAATGTGTGATCTCTTAACATAAGTTCATTTGGTTGATCTTCTAGGCCGACTTTTGAGTTTATTAAAGATAAATAGTGTCCCGGGCTCCCGTCCTACTAAAGGCTCAACCATCACCGTCTCTCCAAACCTTCCCATCGGACTCGACAACCGCCTATCCTCCTCCACCTATATTGTTACACAAAGCAATTTTCAGAGGGATATATATGTAAAGATTGAGTGTTCTTGCTTGGAGAGCTGACCGATGGGTTATTTAGTTTCTTTGATAGTAATGTATGATCTCTTAACAGCTGTTCATTTGTTTGATCTTCTAGGTTGACTTTTTAGTTGATTTACGATAAATAACTATACTTTTGTTGTTTTTGTTATGATACTCCTTTTCAGTATCATCATTTTTCTGATTTGAAAGGTTTTGGTGGTTAGTTTTCAGTAAACAAAGACTATTCTTATTAGTGTTAACATAGGGAATAGCTTCAAACATACCACTTTTACACAAAATTTATATGTAAGAGCTGAGATCATTGTCGAATTGAACTATTCAAGCTATAATGTTGATCTTCAACATATAAAACATAGTTTATTTTGAGTGAAACAACCTCATGATTGCATATAAGTTTTTACAATATGATGTTTTGTGATAGTGTTTACTTGCTTCCAGATTTAAAAGTGGGGTTCTAATTACTACAATCTACACATAATATAATATGATGAAGGAAAAAATTCTTCCCCCATTTCAAATTTCCTGCTCCATGAGCGTTTGTAGGAATAGTATAATAGGGAGTGTCAATTTTTTTCTCTTTCCCATGTGGAACGAGCCAACTTACGGTACACGTGCGGACTTGAACGGGCCCAGAGATTGTTGCGGCCCACAAAAACTGAACAGGTTCCAGCCACGGCCGCATCTGTTTCATGTCTCCATAGCGATCACCGTAACCGAGTCTTGGATTGTTCCGATGCTGGATCTGGACTCCACCAACGCCGAGAATAAATGAGATAATTAGAGAAAGAGAGCTTCATAATTGTTTACAAAATAATTTCCCCAATCCTTCTTCAGTGTGCTAATTGCCTAATCTCTTCCCTATGAAAAGAAATCCAAGCATACTAAAAAGATCCAGTCATGCTCATGAAGAAGGGTGATAAATTGCATGCAAGTAAAATTTAAAGATTAAGTCATTTAATCAAATCATAATCAACCACCCCCTTTTTTCATAATTTGTAAGCTCTAAAAGATAAGTGACAAAGAAATCCACAATATCGCTTCACTGTAACAATACAGTATTATTGAAGATTGGTGGCTTTCTCTTCTTCTTCGTTAAACTAGCGTCGAAGATATACAAAGAGGGGAGTTTAAACAAGTGATAAGAGAATGGAAGATTAAGAAATGAAAAATAAAGACCGAGAGGGGATGGAAATTGACGTTCGGGGGAGGATGACATGCAGGAAAAAGGTTTGCAAAGCTAAAATTAAGGACAAGAAAACAGGGATGGGGAGAAGTGGCTACCTGCGGCGATATAATTGAGATCGAGAGAGAGAGAAGTGAACCATGAACCGGTGAGCACTGAGCAGCTTTTTCTAGGGGATATAGGGTTTTCTTTAAGCCCTTTGATTTCTCAGTGTTAGTAAGATATATATGAAATGGCAAAACAATACTCATTTTTTATTGCTAAAAAGAAAAAAATTAACAATAAACTAATGCATGAATTCTAATGGACTAACCGCTAACCATAGAATAAAAGAGTTGAATGGGCCTGACTCATACAGGATTTGACCATCAAGTTTCAAGTAAAACAAATGAACATCGTGGTTTTGCCATCCTAAAACATGCTATTTTCTCTAGCATAACATATATTATTCTATTATTTTATATCTTAGTGGCTAAAATATAATGTATTTTAAAGTTATTAAATGGTTCGACCTCGACCAACCTGATTGGTCCAATTTTCATAATTTCAAATATATATTATGTAATTATTTGATATCCTAATGATTAAATTATAGTGTATTTTATAGGGGATTTTTTATTCGGTTTTCTGGAATTCGATTCTATAAAATGTACTCTACCTCATCATATTACCAGAAATAATACTATTTCACAAGGTAACAGGTACTCGAACTTGGTTCATAAGGCTGATTTTTTGATTCGTTGCATCATCCATGCCTCTTTCCTGCTAAAATTCACTATCTTTATCATGTGTTTCCCAAAAAAAAAACTACACAACAATAAGCTATACATCCCATTACATTCTCAAATTTCATATCTCACCTTCCTCCGGCCAACTGGCCGGGGCCCATGCTAGTTTGATAAACAGAATGAATGGTTGTTGTTATCTGGAGGGACTTCTCTTTATATCGGGCTCAGTTTGCCAGGCCCACTCTCGTTACCGGGCCCGGGCACAGCCAATTACTCTAAAACGCTGCGCTTCTACTTAACTTCTTCAACAACTTCTTCTTCCTTTGCTATGAGCTGTTTCCCTGTGCAAGTTTTAAACGAAGACTGCAAAACAGAGTTTGACCCGAGCAAAAACAGAGTATACCCACAAGAGCAGAAATAAAAAAATGCAGAATTGAAGAACACACGCTCAGATTTTTACGTGGTTTCCAGTATTGGGAGAAAGAGAATCCCAATACTGACTATTCCACGGTTGGAAGATCACGTTTTGTGATTTCCAACGATTCACTAGGTATGATTCTTTTTGGTTCGGTGATGGCTCTACAATCACTAACTCAACCAATCCAATCCAGGATGGTTATTCTACCTTCTAACAACTAACTCCCAATGCCCAAGCTATCCAGCTTCTGTATTTTCCAACACTCTTCCTCTCTAACACTGTTTCACTCCAGAATCAATGTCAAAGCTGCCTTTTCACTATCAATTACACTTGCTATTTCCTTAGCCTCACCTGTGTGTCTTGATCTCTTGAAAAGTGTCTTGTATTAGTCCTTGATCAAGCTATTTGTACTTCATTCAGGTAGTCGTTGTGCTTCAAGAAGGTAGGTCTTCTCCTTTGAATTCTTTCCTGAAATGCCTTGTCTGATCAAGCCTTCCGATTAACTCAAATCTGCTTTCCTTGCATAGGTGATTCTTTCCAAATGCAGCTTCTCCAAGACCACGATCTTTTTCTTGATTTTTGAGGTAAATGACTGGCTTACTTGTCAACAATCTCCCCCTAAGCCAGTCAATGATCCTCTCAGCTGCATGTGGAGTTCCTGCACACACTTTAACAAACTGTTGCGTGCAGACTGTTCTAAAAAAAATTCTGTTTAAGTTGTTCCAACCAGATAAGGACTCAAAACACACACCTTTTTATTAAGCTATTTGACGATGAAACTCAAGAACATTCAGACACAAAATAAGATGACACGAGCTCAGACAGAGCATTATTCGAGACTAGTAGTGCAACCCCTAAGACACTTAATCCGACCAACTTGATCCTCAAAAGGATCAGTTTCTAGACTCCCCCTAAGCTAAACATCGACTCCCCCTAAGCTTGACAATCCCTTTTAAAAAGAAAACCTAGGTGATGGCACATAATCTGATATAGCCTCTTCTTCATCCTCCATCATCAGATATCTATTGCTGCTGCTTGCTTCCTCCTGCCTGAACAAGGCTTGAACCGCTTCCAAAGGATCCACCATGGGTCGCTTTCCATTATCTCTGACTATGCTAACCAGATCTGCCATTCCTCAGCTTCATCCCTACCCAGCTCAGACAGATGAAGTCCATCCTGATCAGAGGGAACTCCACCAGCTGCTTCTCCCCCTGGAGCATTGACCATCGGACGACGACGGCCCACTGATGCATCTACCTTTCGCAGGACAAATTAAGCACGAAGAGAGCCTAGCATATCTACACGAGCCACCTTGAAACGAAGATCTAATCCTAAGGCCAGCAAGATCTGAGTGATTTGAGGGGCAAAGGGAAGCTCGGCATGATAGTTATCATCATGATAGTTCAGCATGTGATCAAACATTAGATGTGGGTAACTGATGACCCGATTCTCCTTGGCACTGGCAAGAATCCATAGGTCGGTTGGATAGATAGTATTGAGCCCAAAGGATCTAGGCAGAAAGCATCTGGTGATGTAAAAATGCAAAACTTTGAGATCATCAGGAAGTCTACCATAATGGAATTCCGGGGGGTACTAACGGCTTGTGTCACAGGTATATAGCCGCAGAGCATCTCCCTCATTGAAATCAATAGAGTGAAAGTCCAACTCATTCATGACTTCTGCTCCAGTGATAGGTATGCCAAGCAAAAGTGACAACAGTTCCACATTGATAGTGATCAAGTAATTGTACACTATCATGGTGAAGCATGGGGGTGAGATATGAAGACAAGGCTTCATGTTTGAGTAGAACATTCGTACTGCCTCAGGACGAAACCCAAAGTTTCGATTTGGAAGAATATCACCCCATCCGACAGTGTTGATCAAGCGAGGAATATCCATTCCATATCTGTTGAACCGAGAAGGGTAAAGAGTGATGGAAGGATGCAGAGAGCGATCCTGGAACTGTTGTAGATAACGAGCATATCCCGCTGCATCCTCAAACCCTTTGCCATTGAAAATGGCAGCTTGAGCCAGTCGCAGGGATGCTACGTGATTGCTGGAAGCAGCCATGAGAATTTTTGATAGTTGAGAGAATGAAGTTTTACTTTGTGTGAGGTGAGATGAGGGTCTCGCCCTTGACCCCTTTTTAAAGTAGAGAAGACAGTTTATTTAGGGAATGTGATATAGGAATAAGGAATGTATTAAAGCTTGCTCCGGAAGAAAAGAGGTTCCTAGAATTATGGGAATTATGATTAGGAAGGGTAGCTCAACTCATAAATTAGGAAGAATCTTGGGATTGAGCAGACTGCTGTAAATCTAAGTAGAATAGGTAACTCAGATCAATTAGAAGATTCCTGAGACATAGGTGACAGATTAGCTATGTCATTTAGGGTGAATAGCCCTAGCTCTCGACGTATACGAATGAAGGATTCCGAGCCCAAGGGCTTTGTGAAAATATCATCCCACTGACATGAGGTTGGAACAAATTCTAACCCTATTTGACCCTCCTCTACCAATTCTCGGATAAAGTGATAACGGATGTCAATGTGTTTAGTTCGTGAGTGTTGGACCGGATTTTTTGTCATATTTATAGAGCTTGTGTTGTCACACAGCACAGGGACTGAGCTTTGACACAAACCAAAATCTTGAAGTTGATGCTTCATCCAGAGAATCTGAGTACAACAGCAACCTGCTGCAATGTACTCAGCTTCAGCTGTTGACAAAGCGACTGAGTTTTGTTTCTTACTGAACCAGGATACCAAAGAAGTGCCCAAAAACTGACATGTTCCTGAAGTACTTTTTCGATCTAAGACACATCCTGCATAATCAGCATCCGAATACCCTAAGAGTTCTAAGCTAGAGTCACAGGAATACCACAAGCCAAGATCAGGACTCCCACACAGGTATCTAAAAATTCGTTTGACAGCACTTAAATGACTCTGTTTAGGTGAACTCTGGAATCGAGCACACACACAAACACTGTACATGATATCTGGACGACTAGCAGTCAGATATAGCAGTGACCCTATCATCCCTCTAAACATTTTTTTCATTTACAGTTGTTCCTGAGTCATCCCTATCTAGTTTGGTGTTTGCTGCCATGGGGGTTATAGCTGTCTTTAAGTTTCCAAAATCAAACCGTTTTAACATGTTCTGAAGATATTTGGTTTGACAAATAAAAGTTCCAGCACGTGTTTGTTTGATCTGAAGCCCTAGAAAGAAATTTAGTTCTCCCATTAGACTCATCTCAAATGCACTTTTCATTTTTGTTTCAAAATCTTTGCAAAGCTTTTCACTTGTAGACCCAAAAATGATGTCATCCACATACACTTGCACCAACAGAATGTGTTCTTTTTCTTGTTTAATGAATAAGGTCTTGTCTACCTTGCCTCTTCTAAACCTATTTTCTATCAGAAATGAGCTGAGTTTGTCATACCAAGCTCTGGGAGCTTGCTTTAACCCATATAGTGCTTTCTTAAGCTTATATACATGATTGGGATAATTATGGTTTTCAAAACCTGGAGGTTGAGACACATATACTTCTTCTTTTAAATCTCCATTTAAAAAGGCACTTTTTACATCCATTTGGAACAGTTTAAATCCTTTAGAACTGGCAAAAGCACATAGCATACGAATTGCTTCTAACCTTGCAACAGGGGCAAAGGTTTCCTCAAAGTCTATTCCCTCTTCCTGACAATATCCTTGTGCCACCAATCGAGATTTGTTCCTAATTATAGTTCCTATCTCGTCTGACTTATTTTTATAAATCCATTTAGTTCCAATTATTGCTCGATTTTCAGGTTTAGGTACCAATTCCCACACATTTGCACGTTCAAATTGGTTCATCTCTTCAAACATAGAAGCTGTCCAGAATTCATCCTGAAGAGCTTCTTCTACATTCTTAGGTTCAACTAAAGACACAAAAGCTGCTAAGGATGGTAAAGTTCTGGAGCGAGTTGTCATACCTTGGTCCAGTCCTCCAATAATCTGGCTTGGAGGATGTCTCTTAACTATGTGTGGAGGTGGTTGTGCTGAGTTACTTTCTGATCCATTTTCCATGCCAGGCTCTGTTTCCTTTGACTTGTCTGAGACTGATACTTCTTTCTCGTTTGAGAAAGGCTCCTCTGAGTTCTTGACTTGAGGTGCTTCTGTTGATCCTGGTCTACACTGCGTGATACTCGTTCCAAGCCCAAAATCATCATCATCAAGTATATCTGTGCACTCAACAATACCCTCATCAAATATCACGTTGGCGGACTCCTCAACTTTGAGGGTCCGCTTGTTAAAAATCCTGTATGCCTTACTTGAATTCGAGTATCCCAAGAATACCGACTCATCAGATCTTGCATCGAACTTCCCTAGATTATCCTTGGTATTCAAAGCATAACACTTACACCCAAATGGGTGAAAGTATCCCAAGTTAGGCTTTCTTCCTCTCTATATTTCATAGGGAGTTTTGTTTAGGGTGGATCTGATAAGTGCTCGATTAGTTATATAACATGTTGTATTAACTGCCTCTGCCCAAAAATACTTAGGCAGATTGTAGTCATGAAGCATTGTTCGTGCAATGTTAATTAAGGTTCTATTCTTTCGTTCCACTACTCCATTTTGTTGTGGAGTCCTAGGAGTAGAGAAGTTATGTGAGATTCCTGATTCATTACAAAGTTGTTCAAACATATCATAACAGAATTCCCCCCATGATCACTTCTGATACTGGCAATTTTACTTAGCTTCTCATTTTCAACCTTTTTGACAAAAGTTTTGAAGTTTTCCAATGCTTCATCTTTCTTAGCCAAGAATAGCACCCATGTGAATTTTGAGTAATCATCCACAATAACAAATGCATAGGATTTTCCACCATAACTGACCACATTTGCGGGACCAAATAAATCAAGATGCGGTAGCTCTAAAATTCTAGATGTGGACATGACTGGTTTACTTTTAAAGCTTGACTTGGTTTGTTTTCCTTTAGCACAAGCATCAAAAAAGAAGTCCTTCTTCTCGTTGATTCTTGGCAAACCCTTACCTAGATTCATCCTGGAGAGTTTGGATAAAACAGCAACATTGACATGGCCAAGCCTTCTATGCCAGTCTTGCTGTTCATTAGATTCCATGCTAACTAAGCAAAATTCATTAAAGCTGCTCTTGTCATTTAGATCAATGGTATAAATTTTTCCACTCCTCTTACCTGTGAATAAGATTTGTTTGCTTTTAACATTTTCCACATAGCAACATGTTGATTCAAAAACTACACGATTATCCTTTCCACACATCTGGCTTATGGAAATTAAATTATGTTTTAACCCTTCCACTAGCATTACATTTCTTATACAGGAACTAATTCCCACTTGACCTTTACCAATAATTTCAGCCGAGTTGTTATCACCAAAGTAGACTTTGCCAAAATTTCCTAGCTTAAGAGTTGAGAAGAGATGTTTATTACCTGTCATATGGTGTGAGCACCCACTGTCCATGATCCATTTTGTCACCTCCGTGCTCACTTGAAGGCAACTCTGGGACAAAGATACTGGTGATGGAGGATCTTCATCTTCTTCCTCCATTTGAGCAACTGCCATGTATGATCTGTGAATGGTTACCTCATCATCTTCTTCGTCTTCATCCTCACTACAACTCCAAGTTGATGCTAAAGCTCTCTCCTTCTTCAACTGAGGGCACTCAGCTTTAATGTGCCCCATTCTGCCGCACTTAAAACATCCTGTAGAGCTTACCCCCTTTGTTGCTGAACTTGACTCACTTCGATTTCTTGTGAAACTTTTCCCTTGTGCTCCTCTTCCCACATCATTCTTTTCGAATTCCTTTGGCCTATTTCCATAACCACCTTGTTTCTTCTCTCTTATGATTCTAATTAGTCTACTTATCTGCTTGCTTAGCAATGCAAGCTCCTCATCTTCCAATTCATCAAGTTCTTCAGGTTCATCTACATGGCCAGTGGCTTTGAATGCCACTCCTCTTTTTCCCTTCTCGCTGCTTTCCTTCTCATGTCCTGTCTTAACTAACTTCTCTTCGTGTGTAGCCAGTGATCCAATCAATTCATCTATGGCTAAAGTCTCAAGATTCTTTGCTTCTTCTATAGCTGTTACTTTTGGAGTCCACAAGGATTTCTTGTCTACTGCGGACAGTGACAATCATTCGCCAACATCTCATATGGCGGGTAATACTCCTGAACTTGACATGTGATTGATAGATTCAGGCTGTAACGAACATATAGTTCGCGTTATTAGTTGGATGGACTCTCTTACACAACCAGGAGGTCACTCACAGGTTCGGATTCCTGATGGCACGGGTATCCCAGTTGTGGTTATCGGCAATGTTCGACTTTCTAATACTGTTCTACTTCAGAATGTGCTACATGTGCCGGCATTCAAGTGCAACCTGCTGTCTGTTAGTCGTTTAGCTCGCGATCATAATGTGGCGGTGACTTTCTTACACGATTTCTGCGTTCTTCAGGTCTTACCTTCCAAGACGCTGATTGGAGTGGGTAAGCTCAGATGGACTGTACTATCTGCCTCGGTTTGATGGGAAGCGACCTGGTCAAGCATATAAAGCAACAATTCAGCTGGCTCCATCGATCCTTTGGCACACTCGGCTGGGTCATCCGGGCTTGGACAAGCAAAGTCATTTGAAAGATTTCGTGGATTGTAATTTTTCTCCTTCGGATTCTGTTCACTGTGATTCTTGTTTGAGGGCTAAACAGACTCGCACTCCCTTCATGATTAAAACTGCTAGTTGTTTTGATTTGATTCACATTGATATTTGGGGACCATATCGGACACCCTCTCTTGATGGATCTCGGTTTTTATTGACTATTGTGGATGATTTCACTCGGTCCACGTGGGTCTATCTAATGAAGCACAAGTCAGATGTTGAGCGCTATCTTCTGATGTATTTCCATCTTGTTCGCACTTAGTTTGGCAAGCTAGTGCACCGTATTCAAGCTGATAACGGCTTGGAATTTCAGACTCACTCCCTCCGCGATTACTATGAGGAGAATGGGATTTTTCTTCAAAC
Organism: Linum tenue; assembly: GCA_946122785.1. Taxonomy (NCBI): domain Eukaryota; kingdom Viridiplantae; phylum Streptophyta; class Magnoliopsida; order Malpighiales; family Linaceae; genus Linum; species Linum tenue. The sequence continues at coordinate 9,043,132 of CAMGYJ010000006.1, forward strand.
CTCTTGTACGGACACACCCCAACAGAATGGTGTCGTTGAACATAAGCACCGCCACCTGTTGGAGACTGCCAGAGCTCTCATGTTTCATGCTGGGCTTCCTGTGCGATTTTGGGGAGACTGTGTGCTCACGGCTGCCTACCTAATCAACCGGTTACCTTCTTCGGTCACAGGGTGGAAGACTCCGTTCGAGATTCTCTTGGGGCGAACTGCTACGTACTCGCACCTTCGCAGTTTTGGATGCCTCGTCTATGCGAAAGACACGCACCATGGTCTCGATAAATTTGCTGACCGCGGTCGAGCTGGTGTCTTTCTTGGCTACCCAGGCTCTCAAAAAGGCTATCGCATTTTTTATCTGCGTACTCGGAAGGTCTTAGTCTCTCGCGACGTGCAGTTCATAGAGCATGTTTTCCCTTTCCATCTTAGAGCTACGGGGACGAATTTTCCTGTTCAGTCTCCACCTTCCTCGTCTCGGCACCACTTGGCGGATGATTCTGCTTTTTTCGATGCCGATGAGGAGTCTGCCGACTAGGTTGGTCAGCTTATTGAAGAACCTGTTGAAGAAAGTCCCCCACCCTTTGGTGATACCTCACCATTGCACTCCTCACTTCCGGACCCGCTGGAGCCTTCCACTCCACCCTCGTCCGTTTCCCCGGCCTCACGTGCGTCCCCATGCATGCCTCATGCAGAGGTCACGTCGCCATACACACCGCGAACAGAGGTCACGACACCACCAGTCGTGCCGCCCGAGCCTTCCTCGACCACTCAGGTCGCTCCTCGCCGGAATCCCCCACGTGATCGTCATCCACCGGCTCACTTGGATTCTTATGAGGTAAACTTGCCTAATACCACTGCCTCGACTGTAATGTTTCCCATTTCTAATCATGTCACGTACCACCGTTTCTCTAACCGTCATTGTGCTTTCTTAGCTGTTGTGTCCGATCATTTCGAGCCTCGGACCTATGCTCAGGCTGTCCAGTACGCACACTGGCGAGAGGCCATGCAACATGAGATTGATGCGTTGGTGGCACAAGGGACGTGGACATTGGAGTTCTTACCCCCCGGGAAGCGTGCAATCAACTGCAAGTGGATTTACAAGATTAAATTTCTGCCAGATGGCACTATCGAGCGCTACAAGGCTCGTCTGGTCGCGAAAGGATTCACTCAGTTGGAAGGGATCGATTTTCACGACACTTTGGCTCCGGTAGCAAAACTGGTTACTGTTCGAGTACTCTTCGCTGTTGCGGCAAAGAAGGGGTGGCCGTTACATCAGCTCGATGTGAACAACGCTTTCCTCCACGGTGATTTGGATGAGGAGGTATACATGAAGATACCACAGGGTTTCAGCCGTGATGGTGACCACAGAGTTTGTCGCCTTCGGAAATCCCTGTATGGACTTCGCCAGGCCTCCCGGAATTGGTACACCAAATTTACTGAAGCGCTTTTGGAGTTCGGCTTCACCGTCTCCAAAGCAGATCCCTCGCTCTTCTTGTATCGCAACCATGGCGTTTTTGTCGCCATATTGATCTATGTTGACGATGTCGTGATCACAGGTTCGGCTGTTGACGTCATTTCTCAGGTCAAAGCCTTCCTCCATCACCGGTTCAGCATCCAAGAAGCAGCGCGTTGTGGCTCGCTCTTCTGCAGAGGCTGAATATCGCGCCTTGGCCAGCACCACTAGCGAAGTACTTTGGCTTCGTTTCTTACTTGGTGAGTTACAAGTTCCACAACGTGTGCCTACTCCTCTCTACTGTGACAATCAGGCGGCTCTCCATATTGCCGCTAATCCAGTCTTTCATGAGCGCACTAAACACGTTGAGATGGATTGTTACTTTGTTCGTGAACGGGTCAGCTCTGGCGAGATATCTCCCTGCAAGGTCGGTACTCGTTCCCAGCTTGCGGACATTTTCACCAAGGCCTTGGGGGCGGACCAGTTTCATTTCCTTTTGTCCAAGCTTGGCATTCGAGACCTTCATGCTTCAGCTTGAGGGGGAGTATTGGACTGGTCTGTACATTGTTGGTTTTATTTTGGACCATTTTGTATTTTACCTTTGCTTATACGCGTAACCTACGTAGAAGGGTATAAGAGAGTTGCTGGCCGAACCCTAAAGCGGCAGAGAGAACAGAACCTTGTACTGAAACACAACACCATAGTGACGTCTTTCCTAAGAGCTATGCTCTCCGTGGACTAGTCCCGATCTTCGGGGAAACCACGTAAAACTCTGTGTCTTCTTTATTTCCGCATATCGTTAGTTTCTTCAGAACCCATAATGAAAAACCCGTTGTATTAAATCACAACTCTGATACCATGTAAAATTCGATATAAACGAAAAGCGAAAGTAACACGAGACCAGATTTACGTGGTTTCCCCATTCGATGTCATAGTTAGTAAAATACGGTACGAGAAGGTTACATATAAAATACGTACGGGTATTTTACTTCGTTTCTAAGCTAATCTTACGTTTAATAGTACGTTAATAGTCATAAATATATAAAATTAATTATTTTAAAAATAAATAAATAATATAAATAATAGTAAAGTTAACAATTTAATCATTAAATATGGATATTAAACGTGTTATACGAATTTTATACGTGTTTAGTACGGGAGTCATCAAATGAACGAAAATATATAAAACGACTTGATAATAATACGAATACGGAAGTTTTAAATGAATAAAATACGTACGCGGTAAATATACGTGTATTAAATGGAGTATTTACTAATTATATCGATGTGAACGGAACTAGTCCACATAGAGCTTGAAGCTCTCAGAGTTTTCTTATTGCTGTATTTCTGTCTTAGGGTTCGGCGGCCATACATCTAGCTGATTTATACAAATTAAAAACAACCTATATCCTCTACGTAAGTCACTTGGAGAAGGTAATGTTGACAAGTAAGCCAGTCATTTACCTCAAAAATCAAGAAAAAGATCGTGGTCTTGGAGAAGCTGCATTTGGAAAGAATCACCTATGCAAGGAAAGCAGATTTGAGTGAATCGGAAGGCTTGATCAGACAAGGCATTTCAGGAAAGAATTCAAAGGAGAAGACCTACCTTCTTGAAGCACAACGGCTACCTGAATGAAGTACAAATAGCTTGATCAAGGACTAATAGAAGACACTTTTCAAGAGATCAAGACACACGGGTGAGGCTAAGGAAATAGCAAGTGTAATTGATAGTGAAAAGGCAGCTTTGACATTGATTCTGGAGTGAAACAGTGTTAGAGAGGAAGAGTGTTGGAAAACACAGAAGCTGGATAGCTTGGGCATTGGGAGTTAGTTGTTAGAAGGTAGAATAACCATCCTGGATTGGATTGGTTGAGTTAGTGATTGTAGAGCCATCACCGAACCAAAAAGCATCATACCTAGTGCATCGTTGGAAATCACAAAATGTGATATTCCAACCGTGGAATAGTCAGTATTGGGATTCTCTTTCTCCCAATACTGGAAACCACGTAAAAATCTGAGCGTGTGTTCTTCAATTCTGCATTTTTTATTTCTGCTCTTGTGGGTATACTCTGTTTTTGCTCGGGTCAAACTCTGTTTTGTAGTCTTCGTTTAAAACTTGCACAGGGAAACAGCTCGTAGCAAAGGAAGAAGAAGCTGTTGAAGAAGTTAGGTGATCTTTATCTTCTCGTCCGCGCTCTCGGTCATCACGGGGACGCTCCTCACGAGAATCCTTCTATGCTTGTGCTTGAAATACAGCAGTGTCAACAACGGGACGCCGCGTGGTGGTGAGGAGTCGATGTTGCTCCTCCGCTGAGACCATCCTATACGCGTCAGCAAGTGTGTGAGTGGGGCGCGTGCTGAGGATTTGAGACCTGACCACGGAATAGGCTTCATCGAGGCCGAGAAGAAACTCAAAAAGTTGCTCGGTTTCTTGCTGCTCGTGAAATTGTCGAGCCCAACCGCAAGAGCAACCAGTGCACGTGCAGCGTGTGACTCCCCCTATCGACATCTTCTCGTCCCAGACTGCACGGAGCTGTGTATAAAAGGGTAAGACAGAAAGTTTGTCTTGTCGCAGGGTGCTGAGTTTTCGGCGGAGCTCATAGGCTCTTTGTGCCGTGCCTATGCTAAACCGACACTGCATATCCGCCCAGATATCTCGTGCAGTCAAGGTCATTCGAACACTATTCCGAACTTCGCGTGTCATGGCTGCCTTCAGCCAACCTTTGACGGTCGCATCGCAACGATCCCAAGCATCACGATGAGCAGGCGATCCGGCTTTTGCACGAGGAAAGGATCCATCAACAAAAACAAGCTTATTCTTTGCGATTAGGGTTTCGGTGATATCATTTACCCATTCTCCATAATTGGAGTCATTCAACAAATCACTACCAAACAATTGCGCAGGATTTTCCGAGGGATGCAGATAGAGGGACGAGCTGATCGGGATGACGCAAGGCTCAATCGACCATAGGCGTGCCGCCGCTAGGCTCCTCGTCTGTCTTAACCATGATAAAGAAGTTTGACGAAGCTGAATCTTACAGCTCTGATACCATGAAGAAACTAAGATATGCGGAAATAAAGAAGACACGGAGTTTTACGTGGTTTCCCCAAAGATCGGGACTAGTCCACGGAGAGCATAGCTCTCAGGAAAGACGTCACTATGGTGTTGTGTTTCAGTACAAGGTTCTGTTCTCTCTGCCGCTTTAGGGTTCTGCCAGTAACTCTCTTATACCCTTCTACATAGGTTACGGGTATAAGCAAAGGTAAAATACAAAATGGTCCAAAATAAAACCAACAATGTACAGACCAATCCAATAGGTTCGGACGATGAGGAGCCCAGCAAGAAGTCGAAGATGACTATGGTAGATGATGCCAAAGCATTCACTCTTCTACCTTCGCACTTGCAGCTTTATCGCTCGGTTAATCCCAACAATCTGTTCGTGGGAGAATTGTTAACTGATGTTAACTATGGTGAGTGGGTGATGGAGATGACCGATTCACTCATCACGAAGAATAAAATTTGTTATGTTGATGGGAGCTTGCCATTGTCGTCGTCCCCAGCTGAGAGGGAGGCCTTACGTCTGTGCAACGCGATGGTTAAAGGTTGGTTAAAGACGTCAATGGGGAAGGAGGTACGTACCAGTGTTCGGTTCGCCTATAATGCCAGTGAAATTTGGGTTGATTTGGAGTCCAGGTTTGGACAAGGTTGCGCGCCTAGACTTTACAAGCTGAAGTGCACCATCATTAGTTTCCAGTAAGAGAAGACCTCGGTCTCCTAGTTCTACACGAAGCTGAGAGGCTTGTGGGATGAAATTGAATCCGTCACGCCGTCGCTGGAGTTCACTTGCTCAGGGTGTACGTGTGATGTGAAGAAGCGCCAACATGAAGTCCGAGAGGGGGAACGCCTATTTGATTTTCTAATGGGTCTTGACGGTGACTTCTCAACCGTCTAGTCTCAAATATTGGCCATAAAGCCAATACCATCAGCCTGCCGATTTGATTACGAAGTGATTGAGTGTTGATCAGTTTCATAATCTCTTCGTCAAGGTTGGACTTCACGATATTCACTCTTTCGCTTGAGGGGAGTGTTGTGATCCATATTTGTCATTAGTAATAAGTACAAGGATCATTTAGTATTTTACATTCTCCAAGTGACTTACGTAGAGGATGTATGGCCGCCGAACCCTAAGACAGAAATACAGCAATAAGAAAACTCTGAGAGCTTCAAGCTCTCCGTGGAATAGTCCCGTTCAATCAAACGGGGAAACCACGCAAATCCGGTCTCGTGTTACTTCCGCTTTTCGTTTATATCGAAATTTACGTAGAAGGACCGAAATCATATTGTGATAATTATAAGTGGGATTATTCAGCTTTAGTTTGTTCAGAACGAACCATAGCCAAACCAAAATGTTAGAAAAGCTCACGGCCACTATCCCAATTGATATTCATCCGAGGCTTATTAGTAGAGGTTCAGTGTACTTTGTAGTACTACTACATATTTCTTTTTTCCTGGAATTGAATCCATTAACTTTATAGCTCTTAAACTCTCCCATTAACTTGTACACAATTGTGATTTACTTATCATATTCGTCTAAGGGAAATTTAATTGGATCTCCCTCCCTCGGCGCGGTTTGATTTGAGTTTACATGTTTAATCGTCGATCCAACCCATATATTTATTACGGAGATTTAGGTAGTTAATCAGTCTCCTGCTTCTCTTGGAATGCTGTTGCACCTGCGCATGGTATGGTTCTTAGAGCAACACAATCACACTCTACGATAAGGTTATACAAAAGATTCTCTTCCCACAAACCCTTGTAAGCTATATAGTACTGGGTCACACTTAGGTTATCATGTTTGCATCTACCAATATATTCTTGTAAATTAGCCAACCTCAGTGCATTAGATGTACCAAATTTCCTTTTCAATTCACACCATACAACCTTAGCTATTTCATGATGCAAGACACTTCTAATAATACCCTTATCGGTTTGCTACTGTCGATCATTGTTATGGACTTGTCCACCGCTGTTGCTTGAATTGGAGTTGTAAGTGCCAAAAGGAATTGCTCCAAATCCTGGCGTGTTTGGCAGAGTCGTCATTCTTGAAGCCGAAAAGCGGATCAGAACTGCTTTGATAACATAATAACAAAGGATAAAGATGTTAGGTTAAGCAACTGTAGAGGATGAAAGATTTGGGAATGTTTCGTTAGGTGATCAGCAGCTAGCTCAACCTTTTCCATTTATACTTTGCAAACTCATAGTTTCAACTACAGTAAAAACATAAATAAATGGTAAATTTAAATGGACAGTAAAAGCGCCCACACATGGCTTTCTCTCATTCCTCTAATGACTACGTCACTCGATCTAGGCTAGTTATTCTGCTAACTTGAAAATTCGTTAGTATATACTAACTAATATCCAAAATGTATGAATTAATATCCAAGTCTGCTGAGTATCTAGATAGCACAGACTAGTATTCTAAACATCACAAACTAGTATCCAGATAGCAGATACCAACTAATATCCATAATCAACCAACTAGTATTCAATATGGATACTATTATGTGTTATCTGGATATTCTTATGGGTTATCTAGATACTAATTATGTGTTGTATTGATACTATTCTGTGTTGTCTAGATATTAGTTTGTGAATTTGGGATAATAGTTGATTCATGGTGGATATCAGTTAGCAAACTTTGAATACTAGTCTGTGCTCTCTAGATACTTTAGTACTTGGATACTAGTTCATGTATTTTGGATATCAGTTAGTATCTGCTAACGAATTTTCAAGTTAGCAGATTAACTTTTCCCTTGAACAATCAAATTAACGATGTAGTTTTAATGTTCCCTTCATTATTTTTATGTTGTCTGTATCAGCTGCAAGGGCCTGGGTCTCTTTACTATTGTCTTCATCTTTTTCATATGTTAAGAATCCCCATGCATAACAGCATAAGTCAAAAGAAGTTGCGATATATTGTAAAGATGATTCGTATGAAGATAGTGAAAATGATTGGGAAACCCTCACATCCCTTCTCTTAGGAAAGGATTACTTTTTTTCTGTATCAAGAGGATCGTATGAAGCAATAAATTGCCATCCATAAATTGGGCTTCGTTTCAAGGATCAAACCACTAACGCTTGAAGTGAGCAACCATCACGTCTCACCTTCGTGGTTAGAAAGATCAGGGTTCGACCATGAGATTTTATTTTTTTCATTCACTAAAATGATTGATGTGGATTTTGAATATAGGTTTGGTCTTATCCCAAAATGTAAGGCTAAATTACATGTTTGGTCACTCAAATTAGATAAATTTTTCACGTTAGCCACCCGCATTACTTTTCTTTCTAATTCGCTACTAACTTTACAAATCGTTTCATGTTTGGTCACCCGGTCTATCTTTGTTAACTCCGTCAGTTTTTTAATGACGTGGCAAACGGAACTGCTAACTGGACCGTTAAACGTGTGATGTGGCAATTTAAACAATAAAAATAAAATAAAAACTAATTTACACTTCATTTTGAGAGAGGATAGATGGAGAAAATATCCTCTACTTTCCCTGGTTTTCTTATCCTCAGAGACACAAAGAGTAAAGGCAGCAGAATTTCTGATGGTGCAGCGGCGGAACAGAGGCGATAGGTGAGGATGGAGTAGGAGCCTATGGGCCTGGACGGTGATGGCGGCCTATCGGAGACTGGACGATGGCGATTGCAATGAAGGTAGAGACAGGGAAGGCGAAGATGCAACAACGAGAGATAGAGGCAGATCCATAATGGTGTTGTAAATATGAAGAAGTATGTTGTTGGGCAAGTTCCTCTCCTTTCGCTTGTTCTTCTTTTCGCTTGCGTGTGGGCATTGCGCCAAAACCTAGAGAAAGAATGAAGTTATTCCCTACCCTTTTTTCTTTGCCACTACAGACGGAGGTTCGCCGAAGTCACATATTGAGAGGACATATATAGGAGATAGAAGAAGGTTTTCTTGATTCGTGACGGCAAGAAGGGAAGAAAGAAGGGCTTTCGATTTGATCGGTGGGAATAAGATAGGAGCAAGAAAAATCTGAAGATGTGGAAAATATTTGGGGATTTCTGGGTTTTTTGAATGCTCCTCTTCTCGTCTCGGCGGTGGGAGGAATTGCTGGTTGGACGTTGCAGTCTTTGTATTTTGCTTGTTGTTCTCCAAGTTCCAAATTCCAATAGCTAGAGGCGGAGAGGTCGATGGTGCTTCGGAGGCTGTTGGGGAACCTTGGGCGGACAGAGGGAATGGTAGGAGGCGACGTTGGTTTCAGAAAACCAATTTTAGAGTTTTTTTGGATTATATTTTATGTTTTAATGATAACAATGAGGTGGAAAGATTAAAACATATTTTTATTAAATTTTTTAATTGACATGTTACTTGTTTAACAGTACAGTCAACAATTCTGTTTGCCACGTCATAAAAAACTGACGGAGTTAATGGAGACAGAAGGTCGGGGACCAAACGTGAAACGATTCGTAAAGTTAGTGGCGAATAAGAAAGAAAAGTAATTTTGGTGGAAAACGTGAAATATTTATGGAATTTGAGTGGCCAAACATGTAATTTAGCCCAAATAGTAAATATATCTCATTTGGACGAGTTATTTCAATGGATTATTTTGAACCAAATAACTCATATGACTTATGTGGAAAACAAAGTGATAATTTGATTGAGTTAATCTAAATAATAGAAATGGATAGGTATTTGAAATAACTTATCCCCTATCCAAACCTAACATATTATCTTACTTTTTTTTAATGAAATACTGACTCATGTGAATGTCATAGCCAAACAAGAAAATTCCCACATGATAAACACCCAAACAACTCATAAACATTACATCTAAAAATAACACATTAATATCCAAAAATATCATATGTGCAAAATAACTCATCCAAACAATCCATATACAAAAAATATTCAATAGACTTGAATAAGATCGTATCGTTATTATAAAATAAGTATTAGATAGTGATATGGTTTAAATTGTTAATGAAATTTCTTTGTAGTTAAAATATCATTTAAAGATATTAAATCCTAATTAAGTGTTTCCCTCCAGCAAACTTTCTTATCTTAAAATTTAAACATATTTGGAATGTTCATAAAAATATTCAAAATTTTGGAATACCATAACAATTTTTGGAATACCATAACAAATCATTTGTTTTTGGGAAAGATAATGACTTATACAATTATCAAGATATACACACCACCATGCATGTAATTTGGACTTATAAATAGTCGAAGATTTACAAACATGAGAAATCACCCTCATATCCTCCTTTCATTATCTGGAGTGCACCTAGAAAATACTAGGATATCAAAATGGAGAAAACATCCAACAAACTGATCTCTTTATTGCTTGCCTTCTTCTTCGTCGCTCATAATTGTAATTATTTTCTCTAATCTCTTTTCTTCACCTTTTTTTTATAATTATATTTCAGTTCTTCTTAATCATCTCATTGAAACAATGTCTAACACGAAAAAAATGTATGTTTTGCAGATGGAGGAGTAGTGAGGGCGAGAGGATTCGAAGACGATTCATTAACTCCATGCAAAACACATGCGGACTGCCAAATCCATTGTGTGGATTACGATCCTGATACAATATGTGCATGTATAAACAATCAATGTAGGAAGGAAATCTTGATACCTGTACCAGGAGGACCACCGCCCAAAAAATCAATATATAATTTTTGGTAGATAGTAAATTGAAAAAGATAGTCACAAAACACCACACAACCATATGTAGGGTAATTAGCATAAATGGTAACAAACTTTTACACTTAGTACAAAATGGTCACAAACCTTTAATTTGTAACAATACGGTAACAAAACTTTGAAATTGTATAAAATGGTCACCGCTGTTTAATTTATGACCGTTTTGTTTTAAGTGCAAAGGTTTGTTACCGAATCGTTACAATTTAAATGTTTGTCATGTTTTGAGGTCAGGTAGTTTGTTTGTTAAGTATATGACACTAACCACTTGAACGACATATAAGATGTCAGGTCATGTGTTCATCGACATATTTGCTTTGCCGAATAAGAATGCCCTCAGTTGACCTTTCAATTTCGATACCAAGAAAGTAAGAAAGTAGACATAGTTTTTTCAACTAAAAAGCAGTCTGGAACCCGTTTGTGAGCCATTGAATTCTCTCATTGTCATCCTAAACAACATAATATCATTCACATACATTAACAAAACCACCATACAACTAGAGTGAATTGTAACGGTGATTGAGCGTTCAAACTTTTGAACTTAATTTGTACAAAATGGTCACCAAAAGTCTAATTTGCAACGACACGGTAACAAAAGTTTGAACTGGTATGAAATGGTCACACTGTTTAATTTGTGACCGTTTTGTTATAAGTAAAATAGTTTTGTTATCAAATGGTTACAAATTAAAGGTTTGTGACTGTTTTGTACTAAGTGCAAAGGTCTGTGACCATTTATGCTAATTACCCACCATATGTAAGAGCTGACAAATAGTCGAACTGTCAATGAAAAGGTCATCTGAGCCACTAAATGATCAGCCCTTTTATCTTTACTGGGAATAAAAGTATGCAAATATGAATCTCTACAAGATCACAACCACTACAAAAAAAAAGGACATTTAGAAACCCATGCATTCCAAAAAAAAATCAATTATTTACCTGATCTGCAAGAAAATTGCAATGTTTACAAGCACCCAAAACAAGGTGTGAATTTTTTTTTTTAGTTAACGGGTGCATTCGTGAGAAAATTGCCACTCAGGACATAAATTTAAACCCGACTATCTTGATATTAACAAATAACCATTTAAGATATTGTTCCAGTGATTTGTATGCTCTAGTTGAAGCAGAAAATCATGGGTTAATTAGCCATAACAAATGAAAACTATGAGAAAATTATTTAAATGAAATAATAAATAAAGAGTTTATTTATTGATTAATGAAGGTGACATAAATATAAAATTAACAAGGATGCATATACTACTCATTTCTTTTCATACAGGAAGTCCAAAATGGCTTCAACTATGAATAGAGCAGTACTACTCGACATTCATGAGGGAGATTTGAATATATTCCCAGTAACGATACAAGTTTTATTGCGTAATTGTGTGTCACTTCAGCTTTGGGTCTCAGAATTTTCCCCATAATTAACAATCATAACAATTGGCAACACCAATTTGAAAAACCAATAAGAATAAAACTTCAGAACAACTTAGTCAAATAAAATGCAATTCATAGTTCCAAAATTATTCAAAATGACTAAGGAAAGCGCTACATTATTTAACGACGCTTTTCCCCTTTTAAACTATCACACCCTTATGGCATCGATAGCAATCCAAAATGCGACAAAGATAAAAAGAGCAGAAATATCCAAACCCTAAGGGCTAAGATAGCAACCAAAGATCAAAACATCACCACCACACCCACCATACTTCTTTGTTTCTACGTCACTGCATGGTTATTAAAAAAACCCTAACTCCTAGCAACCACGACTGCATGCAAAGGATGCTTCATCTCACAGGAAAGCTTCAACACCTCATCCAGATCAACCGGCTCGGCCGCATCCTCAGCCCACTCGAACCGGTTCACCAGCTTCGCCACCCAGAGCGCCACCGTGGTCATCCCGAGATTCTTCCCGGGGCAAACCCTCCGTCCAGCACCAAAAGGAGCCAGCCTCAAATCGCCACCGCGAACATCCACGTCACCACCTTTCTCCATGAACCTCTCGGGTCGAAACTCCAGCGGGTCGGCCCAAACCTCCGGGTCGTGGGTGATGGCCCACATGTTGACCATTGCCGTGGTGCCGGCAGGGACCACCATCCCGTTGCTGAGCTGGACGTCCGACGTGGACAGCCTGGCCCACGATAGGAGCGGGCCTGGCGGGTGGACGCGTAGGGTCTCTTTCACCACGGCCTGAAGGTACGGCGATTTCGCCACGTCAGCATCCGTCAAGTCAGCAGCTATGGTGTCCAGCTCAGCACGTAGCTTCTGCTGGATCTCTGGGTGGAGGACCAGCTCGGCCATGACCCACTCGGTTAGCAGCGCGGTTGTATCGGTTCCCCTAAATATCATCTCCTGTAACGCAACGTATTATTTAATTTCTTAAATGGAACGTATTGAAAATTTGAAATCAAATAATAAAGATAAAAATAAATATTATTATGTAATAATATTACGTACCCATAAGACAGCGATCATGTCATCTTCCTCGAGCTTCTCCTCTCCTTCCAACGACAGCAAGACGTCAACGAAATCGCCGACGTCACCGCCGAACTTCCCTTCCACTCGGTGCTCCTCGATAATTCCCTTCACGAGTTCCCTGACACGTGGCACGAGCTTGGCGCAGCGCTCGTTGATCCTGCAAGGGTCGTAGAACCAGCTGAGCCAGGGAAGGTAATCGGACCAGTTGAAAGCGCCCAGCAGGTCGAACCCTTCGCGAACCATCTCCTTGAGCTGCTCCAGCTCGAACCGGTCCTCCACGGCGTCGTATCGCTTCCCGAAGACGCTCCCCATTATGTTGTTGAGCGACGCCAGCTGGAGGTGGGACCGGAGCTCCACGCGTCCCTTGGAAGCCATTTCGACGGCCAAGCCGTCGAGCATCGCGGCGCACTCGGCTTGCCTCATCGGCTCGTGAGCCGCGATGCGGCGCGGGGAGAAGAGGTGAGCCGAGGCGATTTTTCTGAGGAGCCGCCAGTACGAGCCGTTGGGTGCGAACCCGATGGCGCGCTCGAACATGAGGCTGCGAGCCGACTGCTTGATGGGGCGGTCGGCGAAGCCGACCGAGGTGAGGATCTCCCGAGCCGTGGTGGGGTCGGAGGAGACGACGAGGGGAGTGGAGCCGCCGAGGCTGAGGGCCATGAGCTGCTTGTTGTTGGGCCCGGGTCGGGCCCAAGCCATGGAGGCGAGGGTGCGGTGGGCCAGGCCGCGGCTGAGGGCGAAGAGGCTGCCGAAGATTGGGAGCCCGCGTGGGCCTGGGATGTGGGCCGGGCCGCGGGAGGTGCGGCCGTGGCGCCATGCTGAGCCGCCCGGGGTGAGGAGCCAGGTGACGGCAGCGAGGGAGAGGAAGGCGGCGAGGAGGGAGAAGAGGAGGTAGTAGGTGTCGCCATCGCCGAGGAGGGTTTTGGTGCCGAGGAATGCGGGGAGGGTGAAGAAGTACCAGCTTGTGTCCTTGGAGCTCATGAGGTTGTCGAGATTTTCCATTTTTGCTTGTTTGTGAAGAAGGAAGTTGTGTGTTGTGTGTGGAGAAGGAAGGGGTGAGGAGGGGAAGCTATATATAGTGGAGGATGGTTAGGTTGGGTTTGTAGCATTAAATTAAGGTTTGGGGTTCCAACAAAAAAATGGATCGACGTTTGAGGAAGGAAAGGGGAAACGGACTTGGGTTTGAATTAGGTGGCGTGATGCGTTGTATACTTGTATACATTAAAGTCTTGTTACTCCCTATGCTATTTGTTCGGTGGATGATGAAAATATTTAGAAATATTGGTAGTATAATTTCGCATTTCAGTTTTAGTAATGTGGATAGATGATCTTCTTTTGTTCAATTAATGTGGGTAGATGATTTAAACATATAGTATTAGAGTTACTTTGTATTTATTTTAAGTTTGGTTTGATGAATTTTCATTCGAGAAAAGCGTGAATAATACAAAATAGATAAAGGGCGGAGGAGGTAGAGGGTTGGGGGAGACGAAGGGCGAAGGAGGTAAGGGGGATTGGGTGGTGGGTAGATGATTTAAACAAATAGTATTAGAGAGACTCTTATTTATTTTAAAGTTCGGTTTGATGAATTTGCATTCGAAAAAAGCGTGAACAATAAAAATAGATAATAAAAAAAATCCACTGTACTGAATTTGTACCTCTACTAATATATTTTGTACTGAATTCTCGCTATTAGGAAAGACAATGGCGAGTGTGCAATAACCAAGAAAGGAACCTCGTCTTCTGATTCTCCTTTAGAAATCAGGTTGGATGAGGATTGTGGAGCATAAGTGTTATGGTGGGCTCACTCTGGGCTTCCCTTTTCATGGGCTTTATGTGATTCAGCCCCCTTGCCCATGCTTGTCATATATGATTTTTTTTCTTTCTTTTTTTGCTAATATTTTATCAAAATCTTGGTTCATAGAGTGAACAATAGTAATTATTCTTTGATAGGAAGAAGAGATTTGTTTACTCTTTTGGTGTATGATTTATTATTATTGAAATGGCAATGGTTGTTGGTTTCCAACCTCCTCCATACATCGATAAGGAGATTTATTTTTTCGGTAGAAATACAAGGAGCTTTAACTGTATATAAGATTTGGGCTAATTGAGTATCTCTTTTTATATAGTGCAAAGTAGGGTAGGATTTTAGAGTGTGCTTCTATTTCTAGCACCTAAAAGTAGGGTAGGGTTTTAACTGTATATAAGATTTGGTACAATGAGATCTAGCACCTAAAGGATTTATATTTCGTCCAACCTTTCCAATCAAAGTCAAGGATATGGCATATCACAACATGATTCCCGCATATGTGGAAAAATTGAGATGTTGCTAGTTGGAGCTTTTATATGATTATTTTTTGTCAAAAAAAAAAAACTAGTTGGAGCTTCTGCGTATAATTAAAGTTGGAGCTAAGAATTCCAATAATTTAAGGATAGTTTTCCGATTTAATTTTTGTTTACGATATCAAACTTTCAATTTTGTGAATATGTGACAAACTCATGAGAGCTATAAAACAAATCATACTTTCTTAGTGCCCGCTAACTATGAGGGTAATCGAGAAAATTATGATTGTCAAGTCGATCTCCAGATTATCCAGAGGGTAATCTAGAGAGAGTTGTTGGGACTTTTAGGGACGAGGGTACACGTACGATAGCCCGAGACCGGGTGACCAGGATTGTGATAGAGTCGTGAACAACGTTCACTTTCCGAAAAGAATATTTCCACCCTCAACAAGCCTAGGATTACAGGAAATTTCTCCCGAGGATAAAACTATCACCACTTTAGGTTCCAGACTCAAGAACACTAAAGCATACTTAGAAGTTTTAGTAGAAAGAAGAATGAATTTTTGGTGTGTCCTCCTACCAACTGCCGAGACCCTGAATTTATAGGGCATGAAAGACAACCTTTGAAAGGTTGCATTCTTTCACCTTTGGCAGTTACAGAAACCCACACGTTTCATTGGTTTAATTTGGAAGCATGCATTAGTTCATGCAATTGAACTGGAGGGACGTGTTCTTCCACTCCAAACTTATCCAATTAAGCAAAACCATCACGTGGGGAAATTGAATGGAATGGTAACCCATCACGTGTAGAAATGGAATGGGAAGTTGCACAATTCAAATTAATTGAAAAGTTGTATAATTCCATTGGACCGTTGGTTAATTCTTTTAATTAACCTGACCCAACAATTTACCCAATTTGGTCCAACCCTAAATTGGGTGACCAAATTTCCAACAAGAGTGATCATGGAGCTTGCTAACACGGATTGGAAAATGGGTTGGGTGAGTCCATGATTTGGTATTGACAAACCGCAATCTCGATCAGACCAGACCAGCAGATCACACCATTCCACAACAAAGACCATGAACTAGACCAAATCATTTTTAAAGATCTACGGTCCAGAGACTTACCAATATGTACAATTGAGTTTGATCCATAATGTTTCTAACGATGTCTATTTTCCTATGATACTATATCACATATTATGAATTGAAAAGTACAACTAGTCCAAACAAAGTCTTCAACACAAGTCCAACTTCATCGAGGCCAGTCCTTACGAAGACTATTTGTGCTATGCATAGACTTTGGTAATTACCTAGAAACATGCCCACATTTAAAGACTCAAACAATAAACAACGATGAAATCCAAGTTTAATTTCAATATTACACTAATTAATTAACAGAAGAAGAACTACGAAGAAAAATCCTCCACGTTCTTCATATAATACCAGAATTCTTCCAAATCAATCCAGAGATCATTCGTGTGTGCCACCAACTAAACCACCTACTTAGATCGGGAAAATCTAGTTAACAGTGAAATAATCCCAACGACGACGTCATTTGGGATTTAGCTTAGCTAGCTATAGTATGACCGTTGGACAACAGCCTGGAAGTTTGATTATGTTCTTGGGACCTCCTACAGTACCTTGTGTTTTTTGTAAATTAGGTAACTTATTTTTTTCTTGCACAAATCTGGGCCATTAAAATTGAAAATAGAACATTACAGCCATTGATGAGAATTAAAAAAAAAAACACGTTGATGTGGAAACCGGCTGTACTGGTTACGGCTGGCCGCCGAAAATCTCGCCTGAGAATGCAACCGTACCGTGTTCCCATGCCAATTAGGAGTCGGTGAATTTTGTTTATCCTAAAATTAGGTTTTCCAATCCAATAGTGCTTAATCCGCCGGGATCCCTCGTCTGCCGCCGCAACCACAGCCTCCCCCTTATACGACGACACCCGGCACCCCACAGGACTGATCGGAACCGTCGGTGCAGACAGGTACACGACCTCTGCCGGATCATCTCCGGCGCCACGGAAGCCAAGATCGTATCGACGGTACGGTACCATAAATCGCATACTTCTCCAGAACCCTCTTCTCCGATTCCAGTTCTGATCTTCGATCTCAATCAAGTGTCCGATCTCAATCCCCCAGTTTTTCGTCCTCCATTGAATCGACGTTCGCCTCACACTTCTTCTCGCTGCGGCTGGGGAACCCGTGGTGTCGGTTTCTACAGGGCGCCTTCAATATCGCCGGGCGTCTTCAATCTCGCCGGTGGAGGGTAGTCTTCAATTTGCCAGTTGCATTCAATCTCACCGAGCTTAGCTTGGCTTCAGTCTCGACGGCGATTTTAGTTGATTGAGAGGGAGAACGGATTGGATTTCTGTTTCTCACTTCCATTTTTCAGATGAACAGTCGAAATCGAGAGAGGGAAGGAGAGGCTGAGCGGCGCCGATTTTCACAATAGGTTAGGGTTTTCGTTCCACTTTCTCCTCCTTCTGTCACTCGATCTGTCTTCCTCCCCAAACCACAAACCTTTCCTCCGCACAGAAGAAGAAGAGGTCGGTATCCTCAATCTCAGCTTCAATTCCCTGTTTTTTGCAGACAGCCATGGTTCCAAATTTTATGCAGAAACCAAACCATCTCCCAATTCAATCCAATCCAATCCAGCCAGCTCCGTTTTTTGTTTCTCTGGCTTCGCTTTTTCCAGCACACCCACACTCCACCTGTTCTTCCCCCCTAACTACTACGACCCTTTCCCTTTGTTTAATTGTTTGATCATTTCATTAGTTTCTTCGCTTGATTGTTATTGGTTTTCGAAAATGAATTCCAGAGCAGGATGTGAGATGACAGCTGTTTAATTCTCTTGTGTCATGGGCTGCTTATTTTTATTATTTTATTTTTGTTTGGGGCTTTCCACTGGCGGATCCAGGGGGTGGCCACCCCGGGCCCCCGCCCAGCCCTCCTCTGGATCCGGAGTTAGTATAGTCTTTATGAATTTTTCGATTTTAGTTATTCGGCCCAGTGCTATTTTATAACAAAATTGAGTGTAACTAGAAAAATTATTCAAATTAACGTATTCAAATCACTACTATAAATTTAGCCTAGAAATTCTACCTCCAAAGATTATTCTTCTAAAAAAACAATGAAATCTAAAATTCTAAAAGTCTAAACGTAAAAGACTATAAGAAATATGAGTTTTATTCCCTGAAAATTTACTAAAGCAGCTAGTGGATATAAGTATGGACACACAATGCACGATTGATTTGTCTAGCGTTGACGCTTGAATCTGCTTGTCCCCTTCCCTCGAAGTATCCGATGGTAGTATTTGCATCACCACCTTTAATCTTGTTCTTTCGAATGGCTTGGACTTTATTCTCCACATCTTTCGGAATGAAACCCATATTCTGATAGCCTCCATGTTGTTCCTTGCAAATCTCAGTAATATGCCGTGTACTTACTCCAACTGTACTCAACGACTCAATCAAAACTTCATCACCTTCTTTGATTTCACGATGGGAACGCAGAAGATGTACATACTTGGATGGCACCAACTTATGATTGTGAGCCGATACAAGTGACTTGACAACAGATTTTCCAGTGTCGCGATCCAGATTTACACGAAACATCGCTTCACAACCTCCCCTAGTCAATCGCCGAGGCTTGCGTATACGAGCAGCATAGTTTATCCATTTTTTCTGACGATAGCCCTCCTTTGAGCACACCCATTTCTGCATTAGCATTCGTCCACTACGCGACTGTCGCGAATCTCGTTTGCGAATGCCAAAACCAATTTTTTTTGCATAAGCATTGTAAAACAATTCAGCTCCTTCCAAGGTATCAAAAACCATGGCTAATATTGCTTCATCAGAAGGCATAGAGATAGCGGCCTTCGTACCTTCATCTTTTTGTAGAGGATTCTCAACATCGTCTTTCTCTGATTCTGCCATCGGAGAGGTAGAGGGGAACCCAACGCAGTTGAGCTGAAGGAGAGGGTGGAGGTAATTGCTTGGTCGCCTTGTGGAGGCACGGACGATTGAGAATCGAACGATTGGAGCAGGGGCAGGCCGAGTCTTGTGCAGGCCGCGTCTTGTGGAGGAACGGACGTCTGAGCTAAATCGAACGACTGGATCAGGGCAGGGCGAGTCTAGTGGAGTTACGGGCGACTTCAATATCGCCGGGCGTCTTCAATCTCGCCGGTAGAGGGTCATCTTCATTCTTCAATCTCGCCGTTGCCTTCAATCTAGCCGAGTAGAGGGTTGTCTAGTGGAGTTTCTCTGATTCTCGCCGGAGACCTAGAATTATTCTGGGGAGTACGAGAAAGACGAAGAAGAACGATGGGAAGGGGAAAGGAAGCCCGGCCCTCAACTTTCTAGTGGAGTTTCTCTGATTCTCGCCGGAAACCTAGAATTATTCTGGGGAGTACGAGAAAGAAGAAGAAGAACGATGGGAAGGGGAAAGGAAGCCCAGCCGTCAATTTTTTTTTTTTTTTATGCAAAGCCCTCAACTTTTTTTTTTTTATGCAAAGCCCTCAACTTTCTTGTCTCGTATTTTTCCTTTTTTTCCAAATTTTTTTATGCAAAATTTTTTTTTCCTGAAGATTATGATTATGAGACATAATTAATAAAATACGGTACGGCAAAGTTACGTATAAAATATATATGAATATTTTACTTCATATCTAAGTTAATGTTACATTTAATAGTTTGTTAATAGTCATAATTATATAAAACTAATTATTTTGGTCTGGGTTTAGGGTTCAGGGTTTAGGGTTCAGGGTATAGTGTTTTAGGGTTCCATAAAACCCTAAACCCTAAACATTATGAAATGGCCATTACATTTAATAGTTTGTTAATAGTCATAATTATATAAAACTAATTATTTTGGTCTGGGTTTAGGGTTTAGGGTTCAGGGTTCAGTGTTCAGTGTTTTAGGGTTCCATAAAACCCTAAACCCTAAACATTATGAAATGGCCATTACATAATGTTTCCATAATGAACTTTTAAGTAGGGCTGGCTATTTGGTATGGGCTTTTGGGTTTTACCCGAAACTGGACCATATAACCCAGACCAGGACCGGACCCAGATAGCAAACAATCTAATCCTATTTTTGGACTTAGATTTGAAACAAAAACCCCGTTTGGTATCGGATTGAAAACTGGATAAAGACCGGATAAGAGAGCCCAACACCCAAAACTCAACCAACTCCTTACCCTTTGAGGCCTTAGGTCACTAAAATCTCCACAAGCTCAATCTAAAATCAAGACCGAATTGAAACTGGACTGGGTCAAGATCGAACCCGTTCAATTCGAGCCAATTTAATCGGCCCGGACCATATAGCCACAAATAAAAAATTATATCAATATGAATATTAGGAGCCAATTTAATCGGCCCGGACCAAATAGCCACCCGTACTTTTAAGTTGCTAATATTTGCAAAAAAAAAATTATATCGATATGAAATTGAGTAAAATATGCTTCAACTGGGAATTGAACCATGCCCAATGCACAATAATATAACAACTCATCCGCTAGCCTATATTAGTAGATTGATGCTAAACTGCACGCAATATTTTATACCTCAAGTTAATTTGTACTAATTTCAGAAACCTCAATAACGTAAAGCAATGCTAATATTCATTACGTAAAAGAAGGCTCAATTACGTAAGGCTTCCGTAATAAATTTTTACAACTGTTACGTAAATGACACATCCATTACGTAAGGCTTCCGTAATGACAGTTGTTTCTTACGTAACAGTTAAATCAGAAGCGTTACGTAAGACTTGCGTAATACCTTCACACTTTACGTAACGTAAGGTTAATATTCATTACGTAAAAGAAGCCTCAATTACGTAAGGCTTCCGTAATGACATTTTAGAACTGTTACGTAAAATACACATCCATTACGTAAGGCTTCCGTAATACCTTCACACTTTACGTAACGCAAGGTTAATATTCATTACGTAAAAGAAGCCTCTATTACGTAAGGCTTCCGTAATGACATTTTAGAACTGTTACGTAAAATACACATCCATTACGTAAGGCTTCCGTAATACCTTCACACTTTACGTAACGCAAGGTTAATATTCATTACGTAAAAGAAGCCTCTATTACGTAAGGCTTCCGTAATGACATTTTAGAACTGTTACGTAAAATACACATCCATTACGTAAGCCTTCCGTAATACCTTCACACTTTACGTAACGCAAGGTTAATATTCATTACATAAAAGAAGCCTCTATTACGTAAGACTTCCGTAATGACAGTTGTTTCTTACGTAACAGTTAAATCAGAAGTGTTACGTAAGACTTCCGTAATACCTTCACACTTTACGTAACGCAAGGTTAATATTCATTACGTAAAAGAAGCCTCTATTACGTAAGGCTTCCGTAATGAGATTTTACTACTGTTACGGAAGATGCACATACGTTACGTAATCATTACGTAATACTTGTTGTGTTTTACGTAATGCAACCTGTGAAACCTGCTATAGCAGGTAAAAAAAATCAAGTTACCTTACTTCAAGGCATTGTAGGAATTCCCTATGTTCTTTGATCAATTAAGTCCAATCAATATCTTTTATTTTCAAATGAGATCCCTTGAATTACCAAGAATCTAAAGATTTAGGGTTTAGGGGATAAAAAATTAGAACACGCAACGACTACGGAGTTTAAAGAACAGACTCTCTCCGACCACACATAATGAGTCATCTCGTTATCGTCTCTGACAAATCATAAAACGAAAAAATTGAAAACCTGGCCTCATCAACCACCACAACCGTATTCTTAGTGACTTATTTAGCATCTCCTGTCACGCCACCATATAATTGCTTGACTATCAATAAATAAATAAAAAACAAGTCCAACTTGCTTATGGTCTATTTCACATTTGCTATGGAATTTGGCGGCAGAAAGATGCTATGTGGTATACAAACTCAAGTTTGTTTAGCTAATTAGTAATTTTTTTAGTCAATTAACTCTCTCTGATTATTGTGCTAGTAAGTACTTTGAAGCCTTTTTCCAGGAAATTCCAGTTGACAATCCTTAAGGAAATAATATTAAGGAATGAAAGCTTGTGCAGAAAGTAACTTCGAACTTGTGATGTAATGACTTAATTAATTGTGATAATAACAGTCAAGGTCATGTGTGCGTATGCGAAATCTAAATAATAGTTCACCACACCTGCTTTAATTTCTAAGCTTAAACCCAACATCACTTATATAATAAAAAATAAAAAAGATTAGAATCATGTGTGCTGTAATCGTGGATTGTATTCCAGCATATAGTAAATGCCCCATCACCCAACAGAAAAATGGAAATGTAATAAGTTTGGTTCAATATTCTACTAGGAATTTAATAAAGTCAAGAATCAATACTTTCAAATCCAATAGATTATTGTATCATTTACGAAAATTATAATCCCTAACCCCATTGGTAGTCTTTCAAATAATAAACAGATAGAGCAAATGTCGACCAACAGATTCAATTTTTTTTCCTTTCCTTCGATCTTTGATTAGATTCTACTACGTACGATGTGTGTTTAACTTTAGCATAACATGTTTTTACTCCCCGGAATCCCGGGAACTGACTTTTCTTACATTTATGTTTTTTGGGGGTTCCTTTTCAATCCATGCAAGGAAGCTCGTGGAAATTACCGAGTTGGTCCCTGCCGACATGCACCACCCATCCTTTCCATTAAGCACGCCAAAGACTGCAAAGTCAATATGACTCGGAAAAATAGAACTCAACTAACTACACATAACCATGCCCTATACGAAACCCAAATGCTTCGTACTAATTGGTTAGATGAACACTTTTATATAAAGATTCTTTTTCTTATATTTTCGATTGTACGCTAACAATCCTCTGTTCAATACAAGGATTGCGAACTTTATGTTCTCTCTTCAAATATATTTAGAGCAATGTAAATAACATTAATAATAAAGACAATAGGCAGACGACCCACCATCATTGGACTTTTATAAATGAAAGTTCGCATCGATTACACCACTTTTCACATCGATAAAATTGAGTGTGTAATTGCAGAACTCCCAATCCATGTCAAACTCAAATTAAAAGGAAAAAGAAAAACATAACGGAAAAGTCTTATCATTTTTATATTATGTCAAGAACTCGTTAAAGAAAAAAAAGTTCCTTGCACATTTCTTCCACTCTAATAAAATATCGACTAATGAAATTAGATGACCTATAGCATTCAATCCCTCCATTTCCCCCCGATTTCTAAATATAAGTATAAACAAAACCCAATATATCCAATCCTAAACAGAAAGAAACCAATATAAATCTATAGGACATATATATATGCATGAGCCACCGTTGCACGTGTAGCAATGTAAATGGGCACACATGATTCATCGAAAAAGGCAAAAACATATATACAAATAATACAATGGGGGCACACGTACCAAATATTTTCTCTCTGTCTCTCTCTCTCTCTATCTCTATCGTCCTTGGGTCGCCGACGATCGACGACCGACTTGGTCTGTCGTTGGGTTGGCGGTGTGTTGTTTTGGTCGCCGGACAAGGGAGCATGGGATGCATCATGTTTTTGTCTCTCCCAAATTAAACATGTATATTGTTGTACCACTTGCTCACTAGTTTACTACAAATGTAGCCTTCTACACCTAGCTACTAGCTAGCCTTCCTCATCTTTGTCTTTGCTATCGAAACTTCCTTTGAAAAATGTCTTCACGTTTCATTGCTCCTTTCACATACATGGAAAGGAAAGAGAGAGAGAGATGAAAAGTTTTTGGTAGGTTGTTTCCGGTGATGTGGAAAATGAAGAGGAGTATAATATGGTAGAAAAATCTGCCCAAATTTGATTCTTCTTTGTTAAGTTAGAAAATCCATGTGATTGAATTTCATACAGGAAAAAAATTCTGATAATGGGAACAAAGTTGAATTATGCATCGATCCTAGTTGGATTTGTGAGTTATTGAAATCGATTTTAATTCCTTTCCGTGCGAACCAATTTATGTAATGGTTCTAATAGTTCCATTGAGCAATAAACTCAAATTCTAGACAAATGGAGTATTTAAGACACAATCAGTAGGTAACCAATGACGAATCCAATCGAGTACCCTATCTTTCCCAGTTGTCCGTACACAAATGAAATTTGTATTTATACAAAATCAAATTCAATTACTTTGCTAAAATACTTTTCAGAGGATACTTATCAATAAAAAATTGGGGTAGCTACATAAAGTTGTCAGAAAAAAAAATCGTATTATGTTTAGCTAGTTTTTGGGGTAAGAAAGCTTACCATCACCAAATATTGTTCCATGGATTGATCAAATAACATGTTAAGTGGGTAATAGATACTTCTTATATCATTCACCAAATAAATCATCTGTCATTTTATATGAACACACATGAAACTCGCCCTTTGATCATAATCTTTTAAGGTAATAATTTGTTAGTTAAAAGAGTATGTTCTAAGAGGAAACGACCCTTTCCACAATAATTCAACATGTTAATTAAATATCATATTAATCGGGATTCTACTTGTTTGGAGTTTGGTTTATAGCGTTAATTCAGTTAACACTCCACTTGGAAATGTTAAAAGTTGATAGCTAATTAGAGTTACTTGTGCCTTAGGCAAACATCACAAGTGTGAATATGTTTTTATTTATTGGTTGTTTCATGTTAGTTCTCTTTTTGGTGCATTACGCGAAATTCCTCGGACTAATTGATGAGTGTCCCAAAAGGAATATCCAACAAGAAAGGTCCACACTTTACAATCCCATATCTAATGCATTTTAATATGCACCAATTTCTGTCCAAATCCAATGTCTATCGTTGAGCGTTTGACACACCAAGCCACACACATGGTGATGGGCAGCATATAGGGAAGAAGAAGAACTCGAGAGATTGAGAATAGAATTGAGAATCAATCGAAAGAGCATCATTTTGGAAGACAAAGGGAAATTATATGGATTTGTTTAGTTAAGAATAACAAATATGTTTCCTCTCAAATAAATAAAAGATGATATATAATCAAAATAAGGTCATTTCAGAACTAAGGTTCTTTCTAACTTCGACGGGCACATGTCAATGTCTTTCTCATATATATCAGCACTGTGACCTTATTGGTGAAGACTGGATGTCACGGGGTCGGGTCTCGTTGTTTTGGGCATGGTTGTAACTGTTTTTCCTTTACTATATTGGATTAGGGTTGGACCATGGATAACTACTATAAATACTTCTCATACTACTCTGTAATCTGTATCTCCACGAAGTATAGTGAACCTGGCTCTCTCTTGGCCATGGACTAGCTAACACACATTGTGTTAGTGAACTATGTAAATTCGTGTGTCGTGTTTCATTCTTGCTTTCGTATTCTTTCTTTATCGTTCCTCCTATTTCGCGATCCGCGGAAAAACAGTCGTGAAAGGTTACTATGTTGTCTAATCTCCATTAGACATTGAGATACATATTAGAGACAACTGAGTGTATCGAAGTGAGATAAGCATCAATTTTCTTTACAATTGGTTGATGGAGTGAAGAAATAATTGATACCTCTACCATAGGAATGCAATCCATATGTGTTAAAGAGTCCTTTATCCATATGTATATTAGGTTATCAACTTTGTTTTCTTTGTTAGCGGACACTTCTTTTAAAATTGTCAAATGATAATGTTGGTATAGTAATAAAAACTTTGCCCAAGTACTGGTCGAGTTCATTGGAAACAAAGTAGGAGATGCCCAAATAACTATGATCTTCATAATTTGTGCAGAATTTACTTAAAATTTGTCGCTAATATTCACCAATAACCATATCCTACTTAACGTCTAATATTAGATTAATTTTTAGGTGTATACACATTATTGCGTCTGAAACTGAACTTTGGATAGATAGAAGAGTACTGATCCAATAATGAGAAAATGTACAACACAACTAATCAATCAAGGAGAACGTAATTAAGAAACAATATAATCCACTTGATCACTCGAGAGAACAAACCGGCCGCATCGAATTGCTCTTTGAGAAAAAGGAAAGAAAGACGGCTCGTCTCTTGCTGAGCGGCCAAACTCCCAAACTTGGTTGAAACTTCAAACTCGTTTCTTTAATATATTTCCCTCCCTCGTGTGAAGAAGATCGAGCGAACAAACAGGGTGGTCACGCGAAGGTTGAATCCCAAAGTCGAGGGAATATCAAGCAAGCAAAAAGTGATCACACAACCTTTGATGTACATCCGAAACATCGAGCACTATCCACGTATAAACTGAACTTGTATTATAATGTTAGATGTTCTAGTTCAGTTTGTACAATAAAATTCTTTTTAACTCAAAGTACTGATCCTATAAAACATTGTATATTTCCTGAAACATCCTTTTTATAATTATTAGAAAAGGATGGGTAAGTAGGATATCATTATCTTATAATAGTAATATTACGGGGTAGAAGTTTCGATTGTGTCACGGTAAGTTCATTTTAACTTTCAAATGCGCGCAGATAAAAATACGTATAAAACTTGTAATAAATTTGGAAGATAGAGTAAGTTGATAAAACTTTAGTCCATCTCCTCAATTACTACGGTTCAAATGCTTTGAATTTTGATTTTGCAGCTCCCATTGTTCAAAATTTTGGCTCCACTACTATTGGGTCGTACAAAATTACATAATTAATATCATAACCAGTCTCTGGAAAATAATAAAAACAAACACAAATTTAAAAATCCATGGAAACAAAATCATCCACTAATTTTAATGGGTCATTTAGATGAGAAATTCTAATATATCAATTTGACCTGTTTGGCAGCATGAAATTTGGATGAAATAATTTGTCATGAAATTTTTTTAATTTAATTGTTTTGAGACAATGACCATGTCTGAAATTGAACAAGTAATTCAAATTGACTTAAATGAGCCAAATTGTCTCGTTTTCCATTAATCCATAACCCTAATGAACTGGGCTCATATTCCTAGATTCATGATTTCCCATATCCACGTACTTAGGGCACTTATAGTTAATTAATTAATCAAGAAGGAAGCCTTTTCCCTTAAATTATAGTCATCTCACATGTGTGAGAACCTTTTCTTCATATCCACCCCAAATCTAATGATAATACGACTAAGATTCATCACGTACATTTCCTTGATGACATTAGGTTGACATCAATCATACATCACAAAATTTCTAAGAAAAACACCGGTTACAGGTTCCACGTTAATTATTTCGGTTATTGGTGTGATATACTGTATATTCAGCAGCTGCACTTTCGATTGAAAGGTTGGACTGGATATATATATGTTGCTCAGTTGATCCCACAATGTTCTTAGGCATATTTCGAATACATTTTAAAGAATATGCATGTTTTGTGAGACTTAGATGGGCCAAGTTTCCTTTAAATAAGAGGATTAAATGGTCGTTATTATTAGGGGAAAAACAGCTCAAGATCCTCTTATACGGGAAATCGAAAATGTAAGAAAGTAAAGAACACATGGATTTTTACTTAGTTCACTAATATTATGTGTGTTAGACTATTAGCTAATTCATGGGCAGGAAATACCACTTTCACTATACTTTAAGAGAATACATATTACAAAGGTGTTGAGAATGTATATATAACCACTTCTCCAGAAGGCCTAACCCTTATCCAACCTGGAAAAGAAAGGTTACCAAACAGAAAATCATGTGTATAAGGTCATACATTGGGGGTCCGTCACTTTCAGTCGCCCCCAAACCGAGCTCTTCACCCTTGGTCACCAACTCACTTGTCGGATAGCCAAACTCTTGTGACTTCCAGTCGATGGCAGATAATCTGACTTCAATTCATAGCTACAAATATCCACCTTGACTTGAATTATCCCCTCAAATACCATATGCAACCACGATTTTTAGTTGTACTCAGGCGCTCTCTTGTCTTAGAATGCCCATAAAGGCACTAACAACTTAGAATATTCGGCAAGTCCAAACAGGTGTTGGAACTTGCATGTGAACCAGTTTCATGAACATACTAGCAGATTATTAGTAGTGGCCACTTTCTTCACCATAATCATATGATATGTTCTCAAGAAATGATACCTCGTGTTTATGCGTTTAGTCCTCTCATTATGGATTTCATCCTTGGTCAAGCATATTGCACTCAAACTTTCACAATAAACCACATCTTGATCATGATGTAACTCATATCACTAACTAGACCTTTCAACCATAGTCCTTCCTTATCAGCTTCTATCAATGTCATCTATTCTATTTCAGTAGTAAACAAAGTAAATGTAGACTACAGAGTCGCCTTTCAACTAACAAAATAATCGCAAAGAGAGAATGCATAACAAGTCATCAATCTCCTTGTGTCAACATTTCTATCATAACCAAAATTAGAATTAACATGTACTAAACACTATGAATCACTTCCAAAAGAGACCGAACATCATATCTACCTTTAAGGTACTGAAAAAATCATCTTCACAACTTGACAATGTTTCTTCCAAGGATGCACCATGAAGCTGATGACAACACTAACAACGTGTTGAATCACTAGGACTATCTAAGACCATAGCATACATTAAGCTACCTACTACACTAAAATATTGGACTCAAGACATGTACTCCTTCTTAGCTTTAGATTGAGGTGCATAGACATAAAAAAAAAATGAACATTTGAAGCACTATGGTTATTTAAGGGCTTTGTTGATGTCATGCCAAACATGGACAATCTCTTCTAAATGTAATTTTTTGCAACAAAAAAAACTTCTTCTGATCTATTTCCCTATAAATCTCTATAAACAAGATTTTATACGCATTTGCCCGAATGATGTTCGATAGAATAGGACCGCATTCCTAGTCATAATCCTAAGCGACTTGGATTTCGATCCTTGCACCTTGAAGGGATGCAAGGTCGACTAAGCACTCATTCAAATTAACAAATGACAAAATAGAGAAAATCCAGCATCAACACTTATGAAACAAAATAATATTATTAAGCCAAATATCAAGTTTTACATGACTAGAACCCATAGGTTTCATATACCTATGAAACTAAAGGAACTAGCGAGCAATGGGGAAGGGTTTCTGGGAGATCATCTATCGAAACGAGTTCCTAAAACACCACTAGAATCGGCAGCCACAATAGAGAAACAAGGCATGTGACACCATTTCTAGCGTCAATTCCTCTCTTCTTATTGATTTTGCTCTAGGTCAGTGAGTCACTCTGTCGGCAGAGTAACAACCCTTACTTGACCTCTCGTCTCCTCCTCTGATTTCTATCTCTAGAGGTCTATTTATAGCCTTTTGATTAGGCTTTTTGAGGGGGGAAAACTCATAGCCAATACATCATCCTGTCAATCAAAGTGCTCCAAAAGTGTGGCTAGCAATTAGGAAGCTCCTAGGTAACTTTCTGAAGAAGTAGAGGTGCCACATAAAACAGCACCAACAATGTCATTTTCCATCAAGGCCTGCCATTTTGGGAGCCTTCTTAAAGCTCGTCTTCTCTTTGAGTCCGGTTCTAGAAACTGGATCTCAATGTCCCCTACGACTACCAAGTGGTCCACTAGTCTACTTTGACCTGAAAATGCAAAAAGTGGCGCGCTACCGAAAGCGCATCAAACCCGCAAGAGTGATCTTAGGGTTTCTAAGACAAACTTGAAGCAATCATAACACAAATTCAAGGTATTATGAAAATAATTATATGGAATGAATGCACTTTAGATTATAATAAGGAGTTCTAGAATACGCGTCATCATGGTACCTAAAAGTGAGCAAACTAGTAAAGCAACAAATGAAGTTCACAAGTTGTGATGGCAAGAGCACTTTACTATCATAATTTGCGAAAAGTTTTAAGTTGTAGAGGAACCTTGTTGGGAAAGAATACACCATTGACGGGAGCATTTTTCGGTATCTAAGAATCCTTTCAACTGGTTTGTAATGAAAGATGCTAGGAATGGCCATGAATTGGCTAACTTGCTGAGTAGCATAGCTTATATCAGGACGAGTAGTTGTGAGATAAATAATCTTGCCAATGTTTGTTCTATAGTGCTCAAGATCTTCAAAGGAGTGACACATTCATTGCTAAATGGAGTTTGTAATCCTAAGTGGAGATAGATTTAGAATCCAATAGTTGAGCTTCTTCAATAATCTCAAGAGAGTATTTCATCTGAGAAAGATGGATACCTTTGGCATTTCCAGAAAATTATATACCAAGGAAAATCTAGGTGCCCCAAGATTTTTTATGCTAAATTTAGAGTGAAGAGAAGATTTTAACCTTGTAATCTCTGCCAAATTCTAGCAATGACCAAATCATCACCGTAGATAAGTATGCATGCATAACTTGTATTGCTGACTTTGAAAAAGAGGGAATGATCAACTTTGCTTTGAACATAGTCGTCTTGAATCAACCTGTATGCAAGTTTAGAGAACCATTGCTTGGATGTCTGTTTTAGTCCATATAAGGAGTTCTTTAGATGAAAAACTGGAGTGTGAAAAGCTGCTAGTGGGTTTTATCCTTTAAGCATAGTCATATAGACTTCCTCCTGAAGATATCCATGGAGGAATTCAAAGCATTATTCACATCTGGTTGGTGAATATGCTAGTTTCTAAGAGAAGCAATTGAAAAAAGAGTTATGATAGTGATCATTTTGATAACAGGAGCAGATGTGTTATGATAATCCACTACTTACTGCTCGGTATTGTATTTAGCCACCAGTCTTGCCTTAAAACGATCCACATAACCATCAAGGTGAATTTTTACTCTCTAAGCCCATTTGTTTCCAATATTCTTCTTCCTTGATGGAAGGTTATCAACATCTCATGTCCTGTTATGAACCAATGCTCCCAACTCTTGCTACATAGCAGCTGACCATTGGTCTTTTTATGAAGCTTCCTTTTATATATTGGGTTTTTTGTAAGATGAAATACTAAGAACAAAATATTTATAACTAGGAGCCAATTTATCATATGAAATAGTATAAGAGAGGGAGTACCTTGTATCTTGGATATGAGAAAGAGGAGTAAGACTTGTGCTGCTAGACTGGTTGAGCAGTTAGCAGTGGTAATCTTTGGTTAACTGTGTGGGTGGTATGGATTGTCTATCAGATATTCTTAATGGTTGTGCAAAGTGAGATGCTATTAACGGTAGGCTAACAGAACTAAAGGTAGTGGAGGTGAGGAGGGAGTAAGTTGATTGTAAGGATCTAGTTGAGGTAGAGGTTCTTGTAGAGAGGTATAATTAGGTGGGTTATTTGGGTTATTTTGACAGGTTGTGAGATCATCATCAAGTGGAAAGGGTAGGTTTTTTGTATGAAACAAGTTTTGTGTTCATGCATTGTCATCATTGCTTACTAAGGATTAAAAGTAAAATGAGTCTCGTAGAAGCTAACATCCCTGGATATAGTGGATGGTACCCTATTAATCAAGTGGACTGTATGCCTCACACATCACAGGGCATATATCTCTATGATTCTTAGTGGGAGGTACAAAATTGGTTCAGGTGTGGGATTTTAGAATGAAAAACATGCTTAATATGAAATGCCATAAGCCAAAAGTGGTTTGCCTAGCTACAGTTATGATCTTAGGTCTAGAATATACTTTTAAAAGGTAAATGCCAATGGAAAGTCTAGCATAACCATTCATTCTCTCTAAGTCAAAATATAGGTCAAACATAAAGATTTTCTGATGTTCAGTTTGATAACTGATATGAGATCGAAGGTGAAATGGGGCACAAACAGGACTTCTTGCATAATTAGATCCTCATTGCAGTTTGTTGGACCTATGTTAAACATAACGATTTTCTGGTGTTCAGTTTGATAACTGATATGAGATCGAAGGTGAAATGAGGTACAAACAGAACTTCTTGCATAATTAGATCCTCATTGCAGTTTGTTGGACCTATGTTAGTGGCTTTAATTTGATCTCTAGTAGGAAGAGTGATGAATAAATTTTGTATTCTCTTGTGATCATCTAAGAATCTAAAGAATAAACAACGTGGTCTAATGCTCTTGTGTCCCAAAATTCACATTGTTTGGTGATTTGAGACTCGAGTCAAATAAGGAACAGTCATTAGGTATTTACCTAAATTTTATTGCCTATGACATAGGTTGTTGCAGAATAGGATGGTCCTCCTGTATCATTCATAATCATTAACTTTTCATAGTGAACTTTGGTAAGCTTTATTTCTTGTTCATCTTAGTCTAATAAAATTGCATTGACATATTGTCTACCTTTTGCAGACAAACTTTGGTGAAAATCCAAGCTTGTGAAAGCACTTGTCTTCTGTCTGCCTCATCCTCTTTTAGTGTGTGCATTCAAGCACCTTTGCTTGCACATTACTAGTTATGGAGTTCATACCAAGTGACTATCCATGTTCATGGCAGCAAATCTCTTCAGTATGCCCTTATCTCTTACAAAAAGTAAAGTATGGCCTCTTAGTATTGGAAACATGTCTTCTATTTCCTCCTCACATAGGGAGTGCCAGATATAAGTTGACACAGTGGCCACAATATTTCCTTGCTTTGTCCCATACAACTATCTTTCATCTTGAAGCATTCTCACAAATACCATGTTGATGCTAGTCATCTAATCTCCAAACAGGACTTGAGATCGCACAGTGGGAAAATTCTCATTTAAACCTCTCAGAAACTTGATCACATAATTTGTATCATGATATTCAAGAACTCCTTTCATGTCTTTACAGCCCCTATGACTTATGGCTCAGAATCGGTCGATTACCGATTTAACCAATATCCGGTAATTCGGTTACCGCCACTACTACAAGTTCCATAGTCATTTGGATGTTGCTCATGTTTGCTTGAGTATTTTGGAGATCAGTAGAGGACCCTCCGGCGAGGGTGTTGATATGGTGACTCAGTGGGGGGAAGTGGGGAAGTGGGGAGGAAGAGAGGGATTTGATTAGTTGGGGAAGAAAAGAAAGAAGAGAAGGAAGAGTTTGCAGACAGGGGAAGGTTGTGTGGTTGTACGCTTCGCATGGTGGATTTTGGTTATTCGGTATACCGGGTAACCGAAAGTTATTAAATGGGTAGAACTCAGTATACCAATATTTGATTTTCTGTGACCGATTAATGGTATACCCTATAACTATCAATTACTGGTTCGATAACCGGTTATATCGTTAACCGGCAAACCGAATACCACCCCTACAATATAACTTGTTGGAGTACAATCACAAGGTAACAATGGCTAATAATTATCAAGTGCATCCTTCAATGTGATAACCCTACCATAATACTCAGCAATGGTTTGGTTACCTTGCTTTAGATTTGAAACGGCTTCCTTAAGTTGTGAAACCCTTACTATGCCACCAACTCCATATCTTGCTCGTAAGCTTCTCCATGCATAAGTTATTGTTTAACTAGAGAGTATGGTCTTCCTTATTTATGGATATACAACGTAATTGATCCTAGTTAGAATCAATAATAGCACCATTGACAAAATTCAGTTTGTTGTTTTTATGCTAAGGCATTGTGCATTGCACTGCTTCAATCATTGTAGTTAGGGGTATTATGCTTTTCTACTACCAAAATGAACTCACGGTTTTTCAGATCCATGAAGATAACATGGGTCTTCCATTTGATAAGTTTTGTGTAGTTATTATTGTTGTTGTTGTTCTTCTTGTTGTTGCTGCTTAGTGTTCACTTTGTTACTTTGATCTTCCATGATGGTGGCAGCAAGTGAGCTAGGTTAAGTAACCAGTCTCTAATAAAATAACACAAGAATTATAGTGAAGTGAAATCCTAAAGCTTTCTTAATTCTCATTCATCTCTTTGGTTATATAGTCTTCAAAAGCCACTACAAGACAGTTGTGGTTTGTTTCTATATGTTATGTGTTCTTTATCAAGTACGAAACTTGGCTGAAAAGAAAATGCTTAGTGAAATGCCAGTGCATTGAAGCAATGTGTCTGTGATACTAATGAAAAAATGCAACATTCTAACCAGTGTAGATAGAGGTTGAAAATGCAGCGATTTTATAAAATTATCTCCTCCTTTACTTCTTCAGCGAACAGCGGTTTGATTTCAACGGTCAAATAGTTTTTTTTTAATTTAATCCATTCATTGTCTGTTGCACACTCTTCACTTCCACACATCACCTTCTTCACTTCCATTGTTGTTGTCTAATAGAGTAGAATATCTACTCACCAACTTGAAGGGATTCCCTATAAGAAAAGTGTATATCATTCATTATTAACCTTCTTTTTGTTAGAAGTTCAAGGACCATTATGTAATTACACGTATATATGATTTATATATAACGCGGGAGAGGGGTTTAGGGTTGAAGTGGGTTGTAAAAAATATATAGTAGCATAGCTAAATTGTATTGGTAACATGAATTGGTGTTTCTACCGAATAAGAGAGCATAATCCCTTGTGTTGTGGACTAGTCTCAACGATTATTGTTGGGGAAAACATGTAACTCATGTTTTCAATGTTTTTTTCTAATACTTGAGAGCTTAATACTCCTATCTGAATAACTCGACCAACTACTTCTAGACATAGCTGATGACTACATATTTATACATGTTTTACCCCTCATCTCTTGATTGTTTAACTTGATGTTTATCATATTTTGGCCTATTTTACGCTAGGTTATGTTCCTTTTTCATATTTCAGGTCCTGGCATGTAAAGTGAAGACTAGGCGCAAGTTTCACGTCAATCGAAGATCAATTGACGACTCGGGGGAAGAAACTTGGGCATGAACTGAAGAAGAATGCATTTCTACCTCAATTTGTGACTAGAGAATCTTGTATGCTTGTCATGAAAATAAAGAGGACAAGACTTCGAGCGTCTGATATCAAACGACACCTGATTTGGAGTCCGAACGAGGGAGAAACAAAAATTCAAAGACAGGGGTCCCGAAATTGTAAAATACCCGGTCAGTACGTAGGTTCAAAATACCCGATAGGGTATTTTGAAAATCTGATAGGGTATTTCTCCAAGAGAAACAGAATGCCCCCGCGATCAGGAGGTGCAAATACCCGACCGGGTATTTCCTTGTTTGCGCAAAAAAGTGACCCGGAGCGTTTTGAAGATCCCAAGTCACCAAGTACAATTACCCGGCCGGGTAATTTCCAGAAGCAGGTATAAAAGCCTATTTTGTGCGGTTTTGGAGGTGGGAGTTGGGTTTTGGTTCCCAAACACCCAAGGGACGAACCAAAGAGAGAGAGGGCGATCTTGGAGTGGAATTGAAGAATTTCTTAGCCTTGAAAGCTCGAGGAACAAGCCCATACATGAAGATTGAAGATCTGGAAAGTTATACGGCATTCTCTCTCTTCTCTATGGAGTAACTTCCCTTCACTTAATTTTGGAGGAACCCTAGATTTGTATGCTAGGAAGAGTTGTATGAACTCGAATTCATGATTGATTGACATTTTATATTCAATTGTGGATTTTATTCAAAATTGATTGAGTCCTGATCAAATTCTTGTGATTACTGCTTTGACCTAGAATGATAGTCTCTATATAGGTTGAAAGAGCATCTTGAATCGGAAGTGGTGAATCGGCTACTTTAGTTGAGAAGTCGATTCACTGCTCTGCACTGGAGTTGAAATAGAGTAGAGGAAATTTCGTGTGATAGTGCCTCGGTTAGCTTACGCCTGTCGAGGTTAGTCGCCCGCCAGGTATTCGAACTGAGAGAGTCTGGAACACTTTAGTCGAGACTCCAGATTGTTTGATAACTTTCTACAGTGTAGATGTCAGCTTAAATGAATTGGGTGAATTACAACTTGGCCTAACTGCAATCTAGGGGGAATACATAAGTGAGTTCACAATCTGTGATTAGATTAACTTTAACTGTAGTTTGCTATAATAGTTCTAGTTCTTCCATCTTAATCTGGTTTGCTAGATAATGAACTGAAGCTGAGTAATAGTAACTCTAGAGACCCGTGGATTCGATATTTATCACTTGAGCCACTATACTACAGTCCATTTCATTGGTTACACTTGACCTTTGTTAGGAGTAGTGTTTTAGCGAATCAAGTTTTTGGCGTCGTTGCTGGGGACTTTCTAGATTATTAGGAAAGGCATAAGTTTGTTACTTTAGCGTTTTTCTTTTCTTTTTCTTTTCCACCCCTTGCTTTTCACTTGGGTGTTTTGTTTTTGTTGGTGCATATCTGAAACATGGATCCTCATGGCTTCTCCAACCATTGGGGGTATCTACCACCAAGTGGTATTACCCCGAGACTTTCTGGAGCAATCAAGGAGGAGAAGAGTATGGATTTGGATTTCAGTACCAATTGATTGAAAAGGGTCTTGTGTTTAAATCTTCACGATCCCAAAACTAACAATTGATTGAAAAATAAGTATGACGGACTTATGCAAACTTCAAACTTAGAGCCAAGCATATCGAGGAACAATGTTCTTTAGTTTTCTATTAGCTTTAAACTAACTATCATTGTTGGGGTGTAAATCTCATTTTCAATGTTCTTTTTTATAATACTTGAGAGCTTAACACTCTTATCCGAATAACTCGACCAACTGCTTCTAAACATAGCATCAACATATGGCTTAACAAGAGGGTCTTGTATTTGAATCTCCATGATCCCAATACTAACAATTGATTTGAAAATAAGTATGACGGACTTATGCAAACTTCAAACTTAAAGCCAAGCAGATCGAGGTTATCATACAATGTTCTTTAGTTTTCTTTTAGCTTTAAACTAACGACAGCCTTATATCGCTACGTGTCATGCTTTGATGAATTAGTGCTTAATAATCCATGTTGTGTCCGTTAATGAATGAAGTGAACAATAGACCTAACTGTACAATGAAAAGAGTAGCTAAGGTTGCTGTGGGTGTTTGCCCTCTTTCGTCTTATATGCTTTACAAGAAAGCTTTCACATTTTGAAAGAACACGAAACATGAATATATGGAGTGGGTTATGTTTGATATGTCATGCACAAGATTAGAGGCACAAATCAATTCCAAAATTTATTTCTAGGTGTCTTGTTTGTCTCAAGTTTAACCTCTTTGTTAATAATCTATACATTTTCATAGAAGAATAAGTATCAATGATATCATCTTCTTTACAATAAACATATCATAAATCATTACCCTTCCGCCTAAACTTCTCTCAAAGTCATAAACGTGCTCACAAGGTCGTACGGTGGTCGAATCGCACGTTGGGCGTGTATGAGAGTGATATCAGAGCTGGTTTGATCAAGTGTGCGTGTCTTCGAATTTTCACAATTCCCATCATTAACATTTGGAAGAAAAAAACACAAAGTATGGCGTTTTTAAGCAAATTTCAAACTCGTGAAATGACTTTCGTTCAAGGAGACATGTAAGCTCCATAATTAACATTCTACTAACAAATCGGGTGATTGGGGACCAAACGATTCATTACAAGGCGCTCTGCAACAAAAATGAGTCCAATAGTTCCAACTATAGTCCATTTTTAACTCGAGTTGAGTCCCAACAAATTATATTTCTTTTGCATAGCTATCCCAAAAAAGATTTCAGCGGCTGGAGACAAAGACAAAAGAGAATGCAGATATGTAGCTATAGATCTTTTAGTTATCTTCATGTATTCATTTCGCTGTCTCCCTTCTTCCTCTCTCTACCATAAATTCTGAAGATGTAGTGTGTCACATCTCTCAATGCGCTAAGCTATCCCTCAGGGGAGATAGAAAGCCCAAAAAAAGAGCAATTAAAACAAGAGTCGACAAGTCGACATAACTATGCTCTCCTCTTCCACTACCAAGCAATTCGTGTTAAATTTTGGTGGCTGGCTCGCCGTTTTCAGCCGCTCTACTTTTCCAATTCTATGGACTCTATCCCATTCAATGCTCTCTTATAATCACATAAAATAACGCTTCTAGGAAATAACATATATATAATAATTACATTATATAATTTCAATAACAAAATTTGCCCATGATCTATAAGGTACAATAAATACAGAAAGCATATCAGATGTTGAGTTTGTGCATTGCATTGTGACCCAACTCTAGAAATAACCCAAATAGCGCAAAAAGCTCATATTGATATTCATATGATTCATTCCCCCCGACCCCAAGTGTGCCACCGGCAATCCTATTTGGGACATTGAAAAGAGTATTTTGTGATGATCATGTTGGTCTATGTATCTCTCCACATTCCATGCAATCAATCCCCCAAGCAATTCCAATTCTCTTTTGTCACTTCCACTAGTGTACTCAACGTGATCATTTCCCCTTCCCATTGTTGGTATATACTAACTCCCTTTCTTTTAATTTATCTCCATCTATTATCGGTTTGTCACCAGCCGAGCCATAAATTTAAACGAGGAGTGGGGGAAAATTTATGGTCAAAGAGTTCGAATCGTGCTTGATGTTTTGTTAGGAGAGACCAGAGATGCTTGTCAGTTCTATATTATTTGACGAATTCGACACAAGTTTTATATGTATTTTGTAAAGAAGCTTGAAGGTTAAAGGAGACCGATCGTACGAGTAAGTACTATAGCTAGTTCACCACTACCCATTAAAAGTTAAAAATCCATTTATACGTAATGACTTTTAAAAATCCATTTAAAAGTTGAAAATCCGATCGTATGATAGTTCAAACACAATTCACAAATCCACTACAAAATAGAGTATTTTAAAATGTCACCTACAATTTATAGTTTGTTTAGATGCGATTCCGTAAGAACTGGAAATGAAATTCCATTTCTAATTCCAAATTTATAGACTAATTCTCACAACTACGAAAATTAATTGTAGTTTTA
Organism: Linum tenue; assembly: GCA_946122785.1. NCBI lineage: Eukaryota > Viridiplantae > Streptophyta > Magnoliopsida > Malpighiales > Linaceae > Linum > Linum tenue. The sequence goes on from CAMGYJ010000006.1 coordinate 9,081,731, forward strand.
ATAATAATTAATAGTGTAATAGGTTTTTTTATAACCCAGGAACATCAGCAACCCACATATGCCACATGAGTGACAGCGAGGCCTACTAAATCTGGGGGTATCTGCATACTAACCATCAAGTACTTTGTCCCGGTGCAGTGTCCGACGTTGTGCTACCGTTATCAGGGAGACTTCGTTTCCTGTAATAGGTTTGTTTTATTTTAAGAAATTAAATATAACTTATAGCGAAAGATAAGGGTTGAGTTAGAAAATAATAGTAAATATTTTTTTAAAGGGAAATAATAGTGAATATTGATGACCCACTAATTTTATCTTCATAAAATCAATTCTTATACTTAAACTCCTCCCTTCATTGCCTTTGCCAATTAAACCGCACTAATATGTACGTTTATGTATTTTACGGCGGGTAATGTAGTAGTTTAATTTAAATATAATAATTACGATTGTATAAAAAACTATTCTAATTAATCATTTAGAGAGAAACAAAAAACTCAAGAGGTAGAAAGGAGATACACAACCCGCCAAAGATTAGTAGTTAAGTACACCTTAATTCATCATCCGTTGAGAAATAGACCTCTTGTCGTAATTATAATTCTTTTGACACAAAAGAAAAGACTTCTAATATGTATTATCCATAACCAAGTAATTATTGGTCTATCTTAATCCTAATAATAATAGTAGGATTATTATAAGAAACCCTGGCTATTGGCTAATCATATAGTATATAACTAGGCTTTCCAGTTTCCTCCCAGCATGCATATCTCACTTGACAACGAACACACGTAGGTATTAATTAAGTAATAAGTATCAACTAATATTCTGTTAATTAATTAATTAAAATGCTGATGTCCCCTATATATCAAATAATTAGCCGTTCACATCAAGACAAAGTTTAGATAATCTTTGTTCTTTTTAAATAAAACAAAGTTTAGATTTCGAATGGGAATCCCAATTCAATATCCTGCTACGTAACTACTACGTATTGATTAGGTAATTATTGACAATTATGTAATATTTGCAAGGTATAGCAAAAAGAAATTAGCAGAATATGATATGTACCATATGTAAAAAAAAAAAAAAACATTTGAATATGCACATAAAACAAAACACATTTTGTTATGACATTGAAAATTGAATCTCCAATTGTCAAAACTCAAAACTCTTGCCTAGAATATTGGTTATGTTCCAATAAGATTTGTGCATTAGCGATAATTGAGCACCGTTAATGTGCAACTCTTGATAATTGGTTGAACAATTGCCGCCAAAAAAAAGTTGAATTTTGATTATTAATAACATTCAAGATGAAATTCACACATTATACTCAAATTTGCACGGAAAATAGAAAAAAAAAGCTTGTGCTAAGTTTTTTTTTTATATCATGTGATGAAATGAATAAGCAATACTTAATCGACAATGCTTTTGTTAGGCCCAACTTTTCAAATTGGTTTTCAAAGCTTCAAAAGTTTAAGTCTTCGTCAAACACCTTTATAATCTGTGTTTTTAAATAAACAAGCTTGCATTTCTTATTTTTTATGAATAAGAGATTTTATTGCATCAATACCATCACAAAACCACATAACACCGGTACAATAATAAGTCACTAGAACAGGAAAACCTTACAACTCACACTCTAAAATATTGACAATACATAGAAGTTGCTAGGTTTGCTGCAAAAGTAGGACATCCTAAGCACTTCATTCTTACTATCTCCTTCATCCTTTCCACCAACTCCTCAACTTGGAACTCCTTCTTGCCAAAGACTCGTCTGCGCCTTTCACGCCAAACCTCACTTATAGATCTCTTAATCCATGCTACAAATCTTTGATCCCATCACATGACTCTCTCCATGACTTACTCCTACTATAGTTTAATAAGTTCACCCATCTTAATTAAAATCACACCCATTATAACGAATTAACTAATTTTACCATGAGAGTAAATGAATGATTTACATCTCACGAAAGAAATCTAAACGAAATATTTCTCTATTCACCGATCAACTCTTCATAGAATGAGAATTTACAACCTCATGTCGCATCTCTTTAATTGTTGCCAAAATTTTCCCTTTAGCACTAACCAGTAACCAGTTACCTAATAGTATCTCTTGCTCGCTTAGTTAGTTCTCCTGATAGTATGGAAGAATTTGGTATTAGCATCCTCTGATTAATCCACATTCATTTGGTACTCCACCTTAAACTGCTTTTGCAAAACTATAGTAGTTTGACTAGTTTCAAATTAAACCAGTAAAATATGTTCAATACACTTTTTCATAGTCCAGGTATGATCAACATTTCGACCTAGTATCTCTACAATCCAAGAAATGCTTAGATGAAAATTTTCCTAAGAAATGAAGTGCCTAGATCATAATACATCAGCATAATGACAAACATCCTTTCTCAAATACATATTATCAAACACGGCCCCACACTCGCTCCTAAACATCAAAACTTCCAAAATAGGATAGGTTACCAAATAACAAATAACTTATTGATCTCTTAATCCATGCTACAAAACTTTGATCCCATCACATGACTCCCTCCATGACTTACTTCTACTATAGTTTAATAAGTTTACCCATCTTGATTCAAGTCACACCCATTGTAACAAATTAACTAATTTATACCATTGTAACAAATCTACATCTCACGAGACATGAAATCTAATCAGAAATTTTCTCTATTCAGTGTCTCTTTAACCAGAAAACATACCATCTAAATAGTCACCATTAATAAAACAAATCATCAAGCTAACCTCCATTTCCAATCTTAATTAACTTTTCACGAACTCTCTACTCTATCGAAAATGTAAAAAAAAAAGTTCATTTCCAATCTTACTTCCACAACTATCCAATAACCTTACCCTCCTAAACAAAATCAAACATTCACCCTAGTAAAATTGACTAGTTAAAAAAGAAATCTTATATAGATCACCGAACTAATAACATGGGGAATTATAATACAATTAATGCACCACATCACCCCAACCAACTCATACCGATTTCTTTTCCCCCCAAAACGTTGATTTTCTTCTTCCTTTTCCTTGGAAACCCAAAGGTTTATTTAATACTAAAAACCCAACCTACCTTCTCTTCTCCAATCTCTCCCTCCATCCACTATATATACCTCTCCTTCTTTCCCCAAACTCCCTCTCTTCACCACACCACACTCTTCTTCTCGTTCCCATTTCCCCTCCAAAAAAACCCACAAGCAAAAAAAAAGCTCCCTCTTCATTTCCACCAAACCAGGGGAAAAAAAATGGAAACAACCGATCACCACAACTTCCTCATGAGCTCCAAAGACACGAGCTGGTATTTCTTCACCCTCCCCGCATTCCTCGGCACCAAAACCCTCCTCGGCGATGGCGGCGACACCTACTACCTCCTCTTCTCCCTCCTCGCCGCCTTCCTCTCCCTCGCCGCCGTCACCTGGCTCCTCACCCCGGGCGGCGCAGCATGGCGCCACGGCCGCACCTCCCGTGGCCCAGCCCACATCCCAGGCCCACGCGGGCTCCCAATCTTCGGCAGCCTCTTCGCCCTCAGCCGCGGCCTGGCCCACCGCACCCTGGCTTCCATGGCTTGGAGCCGAGCCGGGCCCAACAAGAAACAGCTCATGGCCCTCAGCCTCGGCGGCTCCACTCCCCTCGTCGTATCCTCCGACCCGGCCACGGCGCGGGAGATTCTCACATCGGTCGGCTTCGCCGACCGCCCCATCAAGCAGTCGGCTCGGAGCCTTATGTTCGAGCGGGCCATCGGGTTCGCACCCAACGGCTCGTACTGGCGGCTCCTCAGGAAAATCGCCTCGGCTCACCTTTTCTCCCCGAGACGCATTGCGGCTCACGAGCCGATGAGGCAAGCCGAGTGCGCCGCGATGCTCGACGGCTTGTCCGTCGAAATGGCTTCCAAAGGACGCGTGGTGCTCCGGTCCCACCTCCAGCTGGCGTCTCTCAACAACATAATGGGGAGCGTCTTCGGGAAGCGGTACGACGCCGTGGAGGACCGGTTCGAGCTGGAGCAGCTCAAGGAGATGGTTCGCGAAGGGTTCGACCTGCTGGGCGCTTTCAACTGGTCCGATTACCTCCCCTGGCTCAGCTGGTTCTACGACCCGTGCAAGATCAACGAGCGCTGCGCCAAGCTCGTACCACGTGTCAGGGAACTCGTTCAGGGTATTATCGAGGAGCACCGAGTGGAAGGGAAGTTCGGCGGTGACGGTGGCGATTTCGTTGACGTCTTGCTGTCGTTGGAAGGAGAGGAGAAGCTAGAGGAAGATGACATGATCGCTGTCTTATGGGTATGTTGATAATTAATCATTCTTAAATTCTAATTAAAAAATAATTAACTTAATTTTGTTTTTTTTGCTTGTTTCCATACGTTATTCTTCTTAAATAACACAATAATGCACCTAATTGACTCGTGACATTAATAATCTACTTAATGATTAATCGAAATGATGACAGTATTAAGTAGATAGTTTTATCTTCTACTTCCCGTTTCGAAACGTTTCTTCTGACTCGGGGGATTTTGACTTTGATTTTGCAGGAGATGATATTCAGGGGAACCGATACGACCGCGCTGCTGACCGAGTGGGTGATGGCCGAGCTGGTTCTCCACCCAGAGATCCAGCAGAAGCTACGTGCTGAGCTGGACACAATAGCCGGAGCTGTTTTATCAGATGCTGACGTGGCGAAATCCCCGTACCTTCAGGCCGTGGTAAAGGAAACCCTGCGGGTCCACCCGCCGGGTCCGCTCCTGTCATGGGCCAGGCTGTCGACCTCGGACGTCCACCTCAGCAACGGGATGGTGGTCCCCGCCGGGACGACCGCCATGGTCAATATGTGGGCCATCACCCACGACCCGGAAGTCTGGTCCGACCCGCTGGAGTTTCGACCCGAGAGGTTCCTGGAGAAAGGCGGCGACGTCGACGTCCGCGGTGGCGACTTGAGGCTGGCTCCGTTCGGTGCGGGCCGGAGGGTCTGCCCCGGGAAGAATTTGGGGATGAATACGGTGTCGCTCTGGGTGGCGAGGCTGGTGAACCGGTTCGAGTGGGGCGAGGATGCGGCCGAGCCGGTTGATCTGGATGAGGTGTTGAAGCTGTCATGTGAGATGAAGCATCCTTTGCATGCTGTGGTCGTGGCTAGGAACTAAAAGGTGGTTGCTAAAAGGGTTATGGACAAGTGAAGTTTTTAGTATTTTGGTTAGGTTTGATTTTGATGGTCTTTTAGGTTTCGGTTTGGGTTTGGTTTGATGGGTTTGTTAGTTTGGTTGGAAGGTGTTAAAGGTGTGAAGGGGTGAAAACGTGTTTATTTGCAACTAAGAATTGCAAGTAGCATGTTTGAAGTTTTTAGTAGGTTGTCCCTTCTTTTTTGGATGCAAAAGTACGGTTGTTTTGGGGTAGTAGTACAATTGGAATGACTAATATTCTGTTTAATATATTAAGGTCGTTGTTATCATGGTTATCATCTAATTAATGAAATGTCTAAAGGTTTGGTTTCTTTTATGTTTCTTTGTCCTTGAAATTTTTATATCAACTTTTTAAATGGTAGTTTGGTCCTTAATTGATTGAATGTTAAGTTTATGCATTGATATTTAAAATATTGCGCCAATGTTCATGAATGTTATTTTTTATTTTGAATGATAGTATTTAGAAAAAATTTCCGTCCACACATTCAACAATTGATGTACAAATTACGGGACTAAGGGAATGATGGTGTAAGAATGATCATCAATTTCCAAAATACTTGCACACACCCATTGACATCAACACTTGGTGTACAGTTCCGATACTATCATCATATTGATAGCTAGTTCATGTGCGGATGAGAAAAGAATGGCCAGTTTTGTAGAGACAGGCATCAAACACATTGGCGGAGCTACATGGTAGATCTCACTTGAGAAATGAGTACACGTTAACAAGTACGAAACTTTGTAGGGGAGAAATAAAAACCAGTCGATGAATGTTCATATTTTAAAGACCAAAAATTTACAATCTGAAAATTTATCATCGCATTTTATAGAACTTTGGACTCCACTTACGTAGCTAATGCATCAACAATTAATACTACGCCAATGCATCAATAATTAATTAAGAAGCGGCGGAGAGAGGTGTAAATCATGAATCAGCAAGCCTTCCAACAAAGGATTTCGCCGTGGAGATTTGGTGATAGGCACATAAAATAAAGGCACATAATTACGGGACTATCATCTTTATATTGCTGACTCACGAGGGAATGATATAAGAATGATAAATTTGCAGAGTATTTTCAACTAACATCAACGTAACTATTGTCGTACAACTATGAAACTACCCATCTATGTTCAGATGGAATCTCTTTTTTTAACAACAGATAATCTTGTACTGATTAAAAAGAGATCGAACATATTACACCCTGGTTTATAACCAGGACTGAAAATCAATACAACGACATGTAGTCGTGTACAAAGAAATGGGCTTTCTAACCACTAAGTAGACTACCCTATTACCATTCTGACTTACCCGAGTGGTCGTACCACTGATTTTCAGCGTGGAGCCACCATATTCAAATCCCAAGAACGACCCTCAATCCCCATTTCTCCCACCCCTCTTGTAGCAAATGTGAAGAAAATCTTTGGTGAATCTTAAAATAGAAAGGGCAAGCAACGTTTTCACGCGTGTCACTCAATCAAAGGGTACGAATGGCATAGCTCTCTCTACCTAGTAAAGATTTCAGGCCCGCAGATGTTCCTTTGTCTTTGTTTTTGTCTCTATGCCCAACAGTTCAATATTTCTTATATCACAATCACACCGACATGGCTGGCTAACTAGGGAGAGACCAGAGTGGGGTCTGGTTACGAAGTAACTAACCAGCTCAGTTGGGTATGAACAGGTGGGCGGCCAAACTACTTACCTTAGAAGCTGCTGCACTGCTCCTTTTTTTATTTTCCAACTTATTGCTGGCTGCCATGCAGAAAATGATAAAACCACACAAACAGGAACACGGTTTCTCTCTTTATCCTAGTCTTTTTAACTTTGTGTCGGTCCGAGGAGGAGAAGAAACCTCAGAGAAACTATCGTGAGAAGATCTTTTAGGTAGACAGTATCTGTATATTATCTACTAGTTTAAGTAACTAACGGGGAAGTGTGGTTTATGTGTATCTAACTGATTAATGTTGTTGTTGATCTTCCAAGGTTTGAATGAGAATGTCATTGACTAGAGCAAGTCGGTAGGCTTGATTACGCCATTTTGCCCATTGGGTTTTTATTGTAGCTAGCAGCAACAGCCGTTGGATGCTTACCCATTGGTGAATAGTGGGTTATAATAAGTTGGAATTTTTTTTTTATCGAAGAAACTTAGTTTGATTAATGTGACGTTACAATTGTGATGTAGTGTTTGTAGCTGTTGAAAGTTGAATTGAATCCGAATCCGTTCTAGAGAAGGAGAAAAAGGACACTACCATGTGTCATTTTGGTAAATTTGTCTTTGGTCCTCATTGTTATGTGTCGAGTTAGTTGATGTCTAGTTCTTCGTCGTTAGTTGTTGTTGGGTTTTCTGAGTTTGTTAAGCAGAAAGTTAGTCAAGTTTGTTAGATGGTTAGGTGGTCTACAGGGTAATGGGATCATGGTAGCTTGTTGCCGACATCAAAGGCACAAAGACCTGATCAATCAATAAAGCTATCAGTTTGCAATACATCTTCTGATAACACAGTGGTAGAGCATTCGGTTGCAAGCTTTAACCAAGAGTGATGAGTTGTGTGATTCTCTGGGTTGGAAACAAGAGAGAACAAGTGAGGCAATTTGATTCCTGGTGAGTATTCAATAATGAGTGAAAGCAGCTTTGATCAGGTTTGTATACCCAAGTTCTATGGGAATTTTGGCTACTGGAGCTTGTTGATGGAAAACCTAGTGTGATCAAAAGAGTATTGGACAATAGTTCATGAAGGAATAAGGGAGCCTGCACAAGGGGAAGAGCTGATTGAGGCTCAGCAGAAGGTCTCGGATGAGAAGAGATTGAAAGATCTAAAGACAAAGAATTGCATGTTAAGCTCCATTGGCAAAAGTATTCTAAAGATAATCACTCAGAAGGCAACAACCAAGGATCCATGGGATTCATTGAAGACAAGATACCAGGAGAGTGAAAGGAAGAAGAAGTCACAGCTTCAAAGCCTTAGGTGCAAATTAGAACTGCAAAAATGACAGTGGCCAATTCCATGAGGAATTGTGGAGAATCAATGCCAGATGTGAAGATAGTGGAAAAAGTATTAAGAACTGTGAATATCAAATTCAATTACATAGTCCGTTCCATAAAAGAATCTAAGGACATAGATGAGCTGAGTGTTGAGGCTTTGCAAAGTTATTTGTTTGTCCATGAGCAAAAATTTGCCAACCAATCAATTGAAGAAGAACCGGCCTTGAAAATAACTTCTGAATATGGAGGAAGAGGTGGAAGAGGTCGAGGGAGGGGCATGTATCAGGGTAGAGGTAGGGGGAGAGGAAGAGGATGGAATCGAGACTTGGTGGAATGCTTTAAGTGGTATAAACTAGGCCACTTCAAGGCAAAATGCCCTTAGTGGTATGGGAATCAATAGGCATACTGCAACAGTTACAATTCTCATCCTGGTGGTTCACAATCCAACTACCCTGATATGAGTATAGATGTTTTACTTTTGGTTGTTGTTGAATAAGAGGAAGTAAAAGAGGATCAGGTGTTGCAGAACTCAATGGCACTATTGGATACACAAACGTGTGAGAAATGGGACGACTGATGGTTTGAAGATTCTTGCTGCATCAATCACATGAGTGGAGAGAAACACTGGTTTATCACCATGGAAGCAAATGGTGATTTCAATGTGAAGTTGGGAAATGGAACTAAACTGACAATTGCAGGCAAAGGAACAGTGAGGCTGGTTGTAGATAGAGTTTCTCTACCATCTCGACAAAAACCCTCTCGTCTTTTCGTATGGGTTTGCCCTCCCGAAGATTTTATCAAGATCAACTTTGATGCTGTCATTCGTGGTTCAGGGTGCTCGTCTGCAATGCTGTCAACAGGTATTTATTAACTTATCTAAATTATGTGCACTCATATTTTACATAGTATATGTCATACTTAATAGATATTTAGCCATTTTACAATATGGTCAAAAACTTACGCTTTACAATTTTACCCCTTTTCCGCTTCTGGATAGAATCGCGCTTTTGATTGCATTGCTCGTCTGGTCTTTTCATACGAGGCTCATATGGGAAAGTTTCCATGGCCTTGGGGTTCCTTCATCCAGGAGTGTCAAACCCTTATCTAGTTGAGCTGCTTGCTGCCAGGGATGCCTTGTCTCCAGTACTCTCTCGAAGTATTCCCCCGTGTTATTATTGAAGGAGATTCTAAGTGGTCATTCGACAGCTAGACGGTAGATGTGTTGAAGACTCGGTGGGTGGTCCCTTGCTCCTTGATTGCTCTCAATTGTTGTGTTGATGTTCTTCTTGTATAGTTTTAGTTCGGTTCTGAGGACTGACAACTGGGCTTCCCATAAAGTGGCAAGATAAGTCATGTTGTTGTCCTCTGTAGAGATAGCTTCATTTGAATTTGTAGGGTGGCTTCACTAGGTGTTTCCTGGGAGGGTTCTGGGTAGAGGATTATAACTATTTTACCTTGTGCAAGGTCTACCTTAGCTACAAGGATAACTGAGAATCTGCTCCACATGTCTTATTGGGAAGCAACACAGAGCCAGCTTTCCAAAGTAAAGCATATGGAGAGCAACCAAAAGGCTTTAGTTGTAACTTTAAGTTGCTTCAAGTTGCTTCAAAGAAACTTTAAGTTGCTTCAAGTTGCTTCCTATAAACAAAGTCAGAAAATTTAAGTTGCTTCAAGAAATACAAGGCCCGGGTAGAGAGAGAAACTGGAGATTCTAGTATTTGCCTTAGAACTGACAGAGAGGAGAGTTTCTCTTGAATGAATTCAAAGAAATGTGTGAAGTTGCTGGGGTAAGGAGGGAGTTGACTGCTGCATTAACTACCCAACATAATGGGGTTGCTAAGAGGAAAGAAAGAACCATAATGAATATGGTCAAATGTTCCCTAGATGATACCAAGGTTCTTGCAGTGTTCTAGCCATAAGCAGTGGTCTGGACTAGCCATGTATTGAACAGAAGTCCAACCACAACAAACTCTGGAAGACTACTAATGACTCGATATTTGCACATGTTTTCCCCTTTGCTTCTTGATCGTGTAAGCTCGTATTATTGCTTCTTTGGCCTTTTTTACACTAGGTTGTGTTCCTTTGTCATATTTCAGGTCCTAGCACATAAAATGAAGCATAGGCGCAAGTTTCAAGTCAATCGGAGATCAATTGGCGACTCGGGGGAAGAAACTCAAATATGACTTGAATAAGAATAGATTTCTACCTCATTTTGTGACCATAAAATCATGGAAGCTTGTCATGAGAACAAAGAGGACGAGACTACGAGCGTCTGAGATCAAACGACACTTGATTTGGAGTCTGAACGAGGGAGAAACGAAGAATCAAAGATAGGGGACCTGGAACAGTAAAAGACCCGGTCAAAATACCCGATAGGATATTTTTAGCATATGATAGGGTATTTTTAGCAGAACTAAGAAGGCCCCCCTATCGTGAACCAAAAATTCCCGGCAAGGTACCTAAAATACGCGACCAGGTATTTTTCCCTTTTGTCCAGAAAAGTGACCTGGTGCATTTTGTTGATACTCGGCCAGTTCCCTAAACACCCGACCGTGTATTTGGACCGGGTTTGCGAACGCAGGCTGTTAAAAGCCTGTTTTGTGCGTTCTTGGAGGGGGAGAGCTGGGTTTTGGATCCCAATTCCCAAACACCCAAGGGACAAACCAAAGAGAGAGAGGGCGATTTGAGGGCAATCTTGGAGTGGAATTAGAGGATTTCTTCACCTTGGTAGCTCGAGGAACAAGCCCGGACTTGGAGACTGATCATCTGAAGATTCTTACTGATGTCTCTCTCTTCTCTATGGAGTAACTTCTCTTCACTTAGGTTTTGAGGAACCCTATCCATGTTTGTTTGATTGGATGACTGTATGAGTACTCCTACTTTATAATCTTTAGTTCATATTCAATCTCTGCATGTTTTCATGATTCAATTCTGCTTTAGTCGAGATTATTGATTCTACTTTGATCCTATGAGAGCGAATACCTGATTAGGTCAATAGAGCACCATAAATTGATAGTATTGGATTTACTGCTATAGTCGAGGGTCGATTAACTACTTTGTATCGATTAACTACTTTGTATCGATTGAGAGCCTCATTCGATAGAGGAAATCTAGTTCAGAACACCTTGATCAGTTGTTCTAGATAAGAATACGTCCCTCTAGGCAATTGACTCAAGAGTGTCTTGTTCCTTTAGTCGAGACTCAAGGTCTAGTCAAGGATTCTCCGTATTGTTAATGAAAGTGAAACAGGTTAGAGATCATCAATCATTAATCTAGCTAGGGGAATCATACCTAAGTGAGTTCCCAACCTGTAATTAGATAAACTTTAACTATAGTTTGCTAGAGTAGTTTTAGTTGTTCTATCCTAATATGGTTTGCTAGATAATGAACCGAAGCTGAGTAATAGTAACTCTAGAGACCCGTGGATTCTATATTTATTACTTGAGCCACTATACTGCAGTCCCTTTCATTGGTTACACTTGGCCTTTGTTAGGAGTTGTGTCATAGCGAGTCAACTACAGTTGTTGGTCAATTTAAGGTGTTTGGATGTGTGCCTGTAAATGATCATCTAAGGAGGAAGCTGGATGACAAGAGTATACAATGTTATTTCCTAGGCTTATCCACTGCGTCTAAGGCTTATAAACAGTATAATTCTGTTACCAATAAAGTAGTAATCAGTAGGGATGTGGTCTTTTATGAGATCAAAGGTTGGATTTAGGAGTCAAGAACACAACCAGTGTTGGCTAAGGTGATATGGAATGTTAGTGACGAGCCATGGTGCGATTCTGAACATGAGGAATAATATGCTACTGCAGAAACATCAGAAGCAGCAGATGCATTCACTTCCATCACACTAACTACTCGAGCAACTCATGCAACAACTACTGCATCTCAGGATTATGGGGAGGTAGATGATGACCATAATCCTGATATGCTTGGACTTCCCAGTGGAGAATTAGTTCCCAGGGCCAGACATCCACCTAGTCATTTGTCAATCTATTACTGCACTTATTTTGAAGGCTTGGATTGTCTGGCAGAATGAGAAGTTGAGGAATGCAATGAAGCGGGAGATGATCAGCATTGAGAAGAATGATACTTGGCTACTGAGAACTTTGCCTGCAGGTGTGAGTCCCAATGGAGTTAAGTGGATATTCAAAACTAAACTGAAGGAGGATGTATATGTGGACAAATTCAAGGTAAGGATGGTGGCAAAAGGGTATGCTCAGAAACATGGCATAGACTATATTGAAGTCTTTGATCCTATGACCAGAGGGGACACCATTAGAATCCCTTCTTGCATTAGCTGCATATAATGGATTTCCAATGTATCAAGTCGATGTAAAGTCCGCATTTTTACATGGTGAGTTGACATAGGAAGTCTACATTGAACATCCTCAAGTTTTGAAATGCAGGGAGAGGAGCAGAAGGTATACAAGCTTAAGAATGATCTTTCTGGATTAAAACAGGCTCCAAGAGTCTAGTACAACAGGATTGAAGCCTACTTTCACAAGTCTGGGTTTGAAAGAAGTGATTATGAACATACATTGTTTATAAAGAAGTCTGGAAGTGACATCCTGCTTGTCAATCTCTATGTTGATGATCTAACATTCCAAAGTAGCAGTCCTAAGCTCATAGATGAATTCAAGAAGTCTATGCAATCAGAATTTGATATGAAAGACCTAGGGAAGATGAATTATTTATGGGAGTTGAGGTACATCAAAGTGAATCTGGGATCTTCACAACCAGCAGTAATATGTGAAGGAAGTTATGGAGAAGTTTGGTCTGTCAGATTGGCTGGGATCTTCATCAACTAGCAAAATACATTAAGGAAGTTCTAGAGAAGTTTGGTATGTCATATTGTAATTTTGTGAAGAACCTTATACCTCATTGCTCTATATCTATGCTACTAGACCAGATATCATGTATTATGTGTTCCTGTTAAGCATATGTAAAATAACTAAAGCGCGGAAGAGAAACAACACAACCAATTTAACGTGGTTTCCCCGTTCGGTGTGAACGAGACTACTCCACGGAGAGCTCCACAAGAGCTCTCGACTAAACTTTTATTATGAGCTTCTTGCTCTCTGCAACACACGGCCACAACAGTGCTAACCTAGCACATATATATATGGCATAACCCTTTACAACGTCAACAACTAGGGTTAGCCTAACTAGGTGAATTACAATTTCACCACACAACTAATTAAAGTGTGACAACTAGGGACAATCGGTCAAGTTAGCCGAATTGCCACTCAACACTCCCCCTCAAGCGGAGGCGTGGATATCATGCATGCCGAGCTTGGAAGCAAGGAAGGCGAACTGATCACTACCCAAACCTTTGGTAAACACGTCCGCCACTTGATCACCAGTCGCAATCTTCCTCGGATCTATCTCCTTTGATGCTACACGTTCCCTGACAAAATGACAATCCATTTCAACGTGTTTTGTACGTTCATGGAAGACTGGATTCGCAGCAATGTGCAGTGCTTCTTGATTATCACAGTATAACGGAGTAGGCTCCTCTGAATGTACTCCCAACTCCTGCAATAACCAACGTAACCATATCAACTCACTAACAGTGACAGCCATCGACCTATACTCCGCCTCAGCCGAAGACCTTGCTACAACTGCCTGTTTCTTCGTGCGCCATGATACTGGGCTATCTCCAAGTCGTATGAAATACCCAGATGTTGACCGACGAGTTTCATGGCACCCTCCCCAGTCAGCATCGCAATAAGCTGTCAAGGTGGAACTACTACTCGCTGACAAAAACAGGCCTCGCCCAGGAGCACTCTTTAAGTACCGTAAAACTCGATATGCTGCCTCAACATGCTGCTGTCTGGGTGAGTGAACTGCCTGGCTCAATATGTTGACTGCATATGTGATGTCAGGCCGAGTTACTGTCAAATATAAAAGCCTTCCAACCAGTCTCCGATACGCTGAGGGATCGTGTGCTGCCGGACCTTCTACACGAGTAAGATGGTGATTCTGTTCAATGGGAAAAGAACACGGTTTAACAGCGAGGGCACCAGCATCATCCAGAATGTCCAAAACGTACTTTTGTTGAGACAATGAGATCCCATGCTTTGACCTGGCCACCTCAATTCCCAAGAAGTACTTTAATGGCCCTAAGTCCTTAATGCTGAACTCCTTCTGCAGAAAAACCTTCACCTTCTCAATAACTTCCCAACTGTCTCCCCCTAGGACGATGTCGTCCACATAGATGAGAGCGAAAACAAATACTCCATTTTCCCGATACATAAACAATGAGTGATCAGCTCGGGAACAGCTAAACCCAAACTGTAACAATGCCAACGTAAACTTCTTGTACCAATTTCGGGATGCTTGGCGTAGCCCATAAAGTGATTTGCGAAGACGACATACACGTGCATCCCCCGGTCGAGCAAATCCTTCCGGAACCTGCATGTATACTTCTTCGTCAAGATCACCATGGAGAAACGCGTTATTGACATCCAACTACTGAAGAAACCACCCGTGCTGAGCTGCAAGAGCCAGAATACATCGAACAGTAACTAACTTGGCAACGGGAGCAAAAGTATCGTGAAAATCGATCCCTTCCCGCTGCGTATATCCCTTCGCGACCAAACGAGCCTTAAAGCGCTCGATGCTACCGTCTGGACGGTACTTAATTTTGAAAACCCATTTACATCCCACAAGCTTGGCGCCAGGCGGCAAAAAAGCTAGCTCCCATGTCCCATTAGCAACAAGGGCATCGAACTCCTTTTGCATGGCCTCACGCCAGCAGGCATGCAGGACGGCATCAGAGAATGTGCGTGGCTCCACCATGCGTGTGATCGCTGCAACAAAAGCATGGTAGCTAGGGGATAAATGATCGTAACTTAAAACATCATCAAGTGGATACTTAACACAGGAATGAGCAGTAGGTAACGTGACCTCATAAACATCATAACGACGAGGCAACTGACGAGGTCGGTCACGACGGTTTAGCTCAACAACAGGAGATGGGGGAGAACTGGCGCCGGAAGGTGAACCAGGGGAAGAAGAATCCGGCGGAGACGAGACTGGGGACGCGGAGTCCGACATGGGCGAACTTGGAGAGGCCGTGGCATTGCTGGGAGGCGAGCTGGGTTCAAGGACAGCTCCTGTGGCAGGAGCGCCAAGAGGCGCATCGTCGCCAGCGCTAGAAGAATAAATGCCATCGTCGTCTCCGGGATCATGACCATGATCATCAAACGGGAACTCGGGAGCAACTGCTGGTGAGGAAATACTGCGGGAGGGGTTTGGTGAGGCGAAAGGAAACTGATCTTCACAAAACACTACGTCCCGGGACGTAAAAATGGACTGAGTGTCCAAGTCAAAGACACGGTAACCCTTCTGCGTCGCAGGGTACCCAACAAAAACACATGCCCTGCCCCTTTCAGCAAACTTATCAAGGGAAGAATGAGTGTCTTTGGCAAAAACCAAACAGCCAAACGTCCGAAGATGGGTGTAACTCGGTTGCCGACCAAAAAGACGCGCAAAAGGGGTATCATTGGCGGTCACCGAGGACGGTAGCCGGTTGATTAAATATGCTGCAGTAAGAACGCACTCCCCCCAAAATTTAATGGGCAAATGGGCATGAAACCTGAGAGACCGAGCGGTTTCAAGCAAATGTCTATGCTTCCGCTCCACCACGCCATTTTGTTGTGGCGTGTCCGTGCACGAGGTTTGTAAAACAATACCTTCCTCCTCGTAGTAACGACGTAAGGCGTTAGTTTGGAACTCCATTCCATTGTCAGCCTGGATACGAACAACTGAATGGCCATACTGACGCTGTGCTTGCTTACAAAACATGGTCAAGTAACCAGCAACTTCGGATTTGTACCGAAGGAGAAACACCCAAACTGCTGGGGAAAAATCATCAACCAGAGTAAAGAAGTAATGGGCACCACTCAACGATGGATCCCGATATCCACCCCAAATGTCAACGTGGATTAACTCAAAAGGCCGAGTAGTTTTAACAGAACTCAACGGAAAAGGATTTTGAGTTTGCTTTGCTCTTAAACAAGACGAACAATGACCCTGAAGCAACTGTTTAGGGCTGATAACGAAAGGTAACAAAGACAATTTCTCAACCGAGGGGTGACCCAAACGAGCGTGCCATAGACTTGCCGAACAACTCCACTCTCGTGTGCTAACATAGGCAGCCGCCTCCTGTTCTTCACCCAAGAGCCGAAGGTAGTATAGTCCATCATGTTGGTGGCCCATCCCAATCATCTTCTTGCAGTGCGAGTCCTGTAAGATACAGAAGTCACGTAGGAAGATCAACGCTAGTGGGAATTCCTTAGTCAACCGACTGATAGACAAAAGATTGCACTTGAACTCAGGAACCAATAACACTCGAGAGAGAACCATCCCATTACTCAACCGAACGGAGCCAACTTGCTCAACATCTATAGAAAGACCATTTGGAACCTTCACCCTTAACCCAGGTTTCTTCGAACCATTAAACAAGAGACTAACATCATGTATGATATGCTCGTTACATCCGGAGTCCAAAACCCACGTAGTAGAAGGAAGAGTGTTACCCGTAAGTTTGGTAGTGGATGCATCCGGTGAAAAAACCGTCCCAGCAAAGAACTCTTTGAGCTGCGACAACTGAGACATACTCAAACCAGCTACTGGACTATCGCCGACTTCAACAGCTGCCGCCTTGGGTTTCTCCCGAGGACGATCCGAGCCTGTTTTCCGGGCAGCGCCTTCGGACTTAGGGGGGGCGATCCGGCCACCCAATGAGATCGAAACACCGCTCTTTCAGGTGTCCTGATTTCCCACAATGGGTGCACCTGTGTCGCCCACGACCGTCCAGAGGTATAGACCCTCCAGACCCAGCATCATCTCGCGCAAAGAAAGCTGCAGCTTCAGGACTTGGGCGATTATTAATGGCCAGCCGACGTTGGTGAGCATCATTAGAAACTAGCTGATAAGCTTCGGACAAGGTCGGGAGAGTCTTCATGGAGAGAACTTGTGTTTTGACAGTTGAAAAAGACTCGTCCAGGCCCATTAAGAAGTCATAAAGCCGAAAAGTTTCCTCACGCTGCTGATTCTTCCGATCAGCACCACAAGTGCATTTACCACACGTACAAAGATGGAGAGGCGACATGGACTGAACCTCCTCCCACGAGTTTCTCAGCAGTGTATAAAACGATGGAACTGGCAGCTTCTCTTGAGGAAGATGACCAATGCGACGACGTACCTCATAAACCCGCGGTGCACTACTTTGAGCAAAACGCTCTTTCAAATCGACCCAAACTTCTCTTGCCGTTTGGGCATACCTAGCTCCTCGACGAACCTGCTTATCCATGGCTGAAGTCAGCCATCCTTTCACCATGGCATCAGCGCGGCGCCAACTCCTCAATGAAGCAGCATCTATGGGCGCCGGGAACGTGCCATCGACAAACCCTAGCTTATTTTTAGCTAGCAACGAGTTTGTCATGTCATGTACCCAATCAGAATAATTGTTTTCATTTAACAGCTCACCAACATATACCTGATTAGGGTTATCAGACTGGCTAATGAAATACGGCGAGGTAGGATCAATTTCTGGCTTAAAAACACCATCACCAGAACTGCCGGAACCCTTCAGAGACTCCGATTCCTTCTTCTCGTCGTCACTCATATTTGATTAACGGAAGCTACGATCTGAGCAGCTCTGATACCATGTAAAATAACTAAAGCGCGGAAGAGAAACAACACAACCAATTTAACGTGGTTTCCCCGTTCGGTGTGAACGAGACTACTCCACGGAGAGCTCCACAAGAGCTCTCGACTAAACTTTTATTATGAGCTTCTTGCTCTCTGCAACACACGGCCACAACAGTGCTAACCTAGCACATATATATATGGCATAACCCTTTACAACGTCAACAACTAGGGTTAGCCTAACTAGGTGAATTACAATTTCACCACACAACTAATTAAAGTGCGACAACTAGGGACAATTGGTCAAGTTAGCCGAATTGCCACTCAACAGCATATACATGGAAGCACCTACCAGGCAACACATGTTTACAACTAAGAAGGTCTTGAGAACGTGAAGAGCACGGTTACTCATGGTATCTTATATAAAAGGAAGGATGGAAATGAAAAGCTTCTTGGCTTTATTGGTAGTGATTATGTAGGTGACTTGGATGATAAAAAAATCCACTAGTGGCTATGTGTTCTTCATTGTTGAGTGTGCTATCTCTTGGGATTCGAAGAAACAACTTGTGGTCACCCTGTCAACAATAGAAGTTGAGTTTGTGACAGGACCCTATTGTGTTGCGCAATGTGTTGGCTGAGAAAACTTGAGCACATGGGGTGGGGTAGCAGTGAGTCTACTGCTAAGAAGGTTATGTGTGACAGTAGCTCTGCCATTAAGTTGTCCAAGAACCATGTACTCCATGGCAGGAGCAAGCACATTGATGTGTGTTGTCCTTTTCTGAGGGACTTGTGTAATGAAGAGGTAATTGAGATGGGGCAAGTAACTCATGAGGATGAATTTTGATTTTGATTCTAGTCGGAGACTCGTGGAACTTCTTGAATTCTTATGAACTTATGGTTTCGATTTTTTTTTTTCAATTCATTCAAACTCCATTTTCCGGTGGCGAAGAGGGAAGTGATTCACATAACTTCGAATCCAAACTAGGGTTCCAGCTAAAGATTCGGGGGTCATAGAAAACCATATTCAAATCCTTTCTTTAGAATTTAGGAATTCTTGAATATTCCAAGTTGTTTTGAAATACAACTCTGTTGGCTTGTTTTTCTCCCCCAGCATGTATGCATTGGGACTCTTTATGAGATTTTCTTCCATGAACATCGATTAATGCAGTGGTTGTTGCAAGGAACGACTAACCCAGTATGAGGGGGTATACTTCACTTTCATCCATATCAAGCACCGATTAATCAATAGAAAGGGGAAAAGACTATTTCATGATCAGAATATGTAAGATGATGCATTTTGGACGATAGTCACTAATGTTTGTCAGTTTGATTTTCATATGGACTTCTTCAAAATCATCTTATCCAAGTTGCTCGTAGATATAAGGCATGACATTTAGGCTGATACCAAGGTCAACCAGAACACTTGGCAATCAAACTGGACAATACATTCAGTACCATATTCTTGAGCTAATTTGAGACAATCCAGTCCATAAGAGCTTTTGTTTCAGCCTCAATCGGAGCAAAATGAAGGAGAGTATCAGCTCGCACATCACACACTTGTCAATGGTGATTAATGACCACGACACCATATACCGCCGCCTGAGAGGGGGGAGGGGAGTCCTCGGACATGTCGTCCATACCATTAATTCCTTATAAGTTCTGAAAATAACACATTTTTGAACACGCATTCATTCCTTGCTTTCCAAATATTTCAGCATAACAAGATAACATGGGTCAGGGCTCCTCGGAGGATAGCGTCCTTGAGGTAGTACAGGCAATCAAAGGAAAGTTGTAGCTTGAGCCGACTATACCTTGTATGTCTTCAAGGAGACATGTGAATGTAACGTGTTTGTGTTCGAGATACAATAGTATTGTCATAAAGATATATTTCCTTTCCTTTTTTTTTACTTTTTCTTTTTCAATATTCTACTATTTATTGATTTATCTTAACATATCCATCTAAAAAAATTCTACAAAGTGCTGGCTCACTCTCCAACGAGAGAGACATCTGTATGTTTTCTCTCCCTCATCTTTGCACAACTCTCCCTCTTGTACATGTACATACGTAGTACACAATGTCAGGGCAAAGAATACAGAGAAAATTAAAACTGAGTGAAATTTTGACAAACTAGAAATAAATAAAGTGAGAGGTACGTATACTGTAGACTCTACTGCACCACCAGTCCAATCCACCCACAAGCTGCCCATCCATTCCAGCCCCACGTTTGTGTCTACTGTCTAGTCAATAACAACAATACCGTACGCCAAATCGCCAACCGCAATCTCTGTGCTCACACTAGCTAGCTGCCTCCCAAGATCTTTGTCCAAAGAAAAACCCTAGCCACAGAGAAGAATTATTGCTACCCGATCGACTATGCACAAAACCCGATCAATTTCGTGACACATGAAGGGCAAGATGCTCAACTCGTTCTGATCCAAGTATCTTTTAATCCGATAGCTCAGACTTTAAACCGCGTGAAGACCACATGGATAGTCTGATCTGAACTTGCTTGATTGAATCCCGCACGTCTTTTTTGCATAGTATTGTTCCCTATTGATGAACATTTATTAGTAGCCGGAACTCAAATCTTCCAATGTTGCAACCATGACTCAAATCGTGTATATTAGGATTGATCGTCAAATCACGATAACATCAAATTGATTGTCCGTGGCTACGTACATTTGGCTGTCACCACCGGTGTACACATGGTTCTCAATGATCTCGTATATTTGAATCTACAACAAGTTGACGTACACCTACTCGTGTATCACATAGATGAGATCGTTTCAATGTGATGATTCATCCTCATTCGTATTTCTGACTTCATCGCTACTACCAGAAAGACCATTAGCATTTGACCAAAATTTTCACAAACCCTCAAACACTCGAACCATTATCAAGAGGAGTAACTGTACCCACTACTCTTTTTGGCTCACGCCATGCAATTATTAATTAGAAAGGGGGAAAAATGAGAAAATGAGGGTACGGTGGTGGTAAGTAGTGGTGGTCAGCTCGTCCATCATCTTTGGATCTTCCTGTCAGGCGCAGGGCTAGGGCAAAAGCTAGAAAGGCAAAGCTACACATCCATAGCCTGTGCCTCTCTCCAGTGTATTAATTTCACCAATGCTGTAAGAGCCAGCTCGGCCTTCAAGTAAAAAAGCTGCTGCTGAAAGGAAGAAAGAAAGAGATCAACTCCTCTGGTTTTTTTGTCTTTTGGGAAACAAAACCCATGTGAAATTCGCAATAATTTCTCTGCCAAAACTGACCATATATATGATTCCCCCCGCTCTCACTGTTTCACTATCAAAAAATTTTAATCCCACGGCTAGGGCTGAGTGTGGCCACGCCAGCAGACCAACTTCTTAAAATCGCCTGCCCCAGTTTGTGTTGCGTCTCTTTCAGTCACTAGCTATACGACTACACTATTGCTATTAGCTGTTCATACTGTGATATTGCTAGCTCTCTCTCTCTCTCTCTCTCTAGTAATGTTTTGGTTTGGTGTTCTCTTGCTTTGCTTGTGATGTTGATCATCCGCATCCAAACAGAAGTTCCAATTCCCGCACTGTGGATCGAATGCACGCGTATAACATATTGGACGTTAGATCTGGACCTAGCTAGCTAGTTGGCCACTAGGATTTTTTTTGTTCAGCTGCTGCTAATGTAATTGGTTTCCAGTCATCACCAATAATAATAATAATAAAATTTACCTGTCCAGCCATTTATTCGGTTCGATTCTTATAACAAGGGAATTGGGCATTTGGTTGTTAGGTTTGGTATTTTCAGGATTGTATTTATTGTAGAATAGAATGAACATGCATTTTGAACAAATAAATCGTGTTTATTCGTCTTTCGAGGGTTTTTTGAACACCGACATTTGGGTTTTTTTTTACATACCGAAATATAACAAATTACTAAAATTAATGTATAAATTGATAATGTCAATAGAAATGACGTTGCAATTCGAGTTATTGGGACTAGTTGGTTTATGACACATTATCATAGCTTGTTTGTCCTTGAGATCACGTGTTCAAGTTTTCACGACCCTCAATATCAACCGTTATCTTCAAACATATGGTATGGCAGGTCTGTGCAAACTCCAAGCTCATGAGTCGACTTTCGTTTGATGAGGCGTGTAAAGAATAAGTGATTAAGTATCGTACATACAGAGCAGAAATCTCTGCAATCTTCACATTCATTAGAAGCTCGAGTTTCTTAACTCCAAAGTCTTCAAATTGCAAACAACCGCTGAGAGTAACAGCGTATGATTATATATCTTAAATCAACCATTTTGACGATTTCCGTCTTATTATTAATTATTATCATGTTCTCCCAGTACATCGTTTGATATGGATACATCAATTCCCACTCAATAAAACAAAGTCGCCCATCTAAAATTAATCAATGATGCAGACTGGAAAGCAGCAGCAACAGCAGCACTAGTAGTAAGTAGAGTAGTGTTGAAAATGTTGGGAGTATGGTTTTGGTGGATTCCAAGGCTTTCCTTGATTGTTGGTCAAAAAAGGGCAACGACTGGTGTCTCCGGAAAAGGGCATAATATTTCTCGGTGTCGGGGTTAATTTGCTGCCAGCCAGGAGAGATGAAGTGCGTGCCCAAAACCAAATGGCTAACGAGTCGAGTCGAGTAATAACTGCCCCATATTGCATCACAGTATAACACTGTTTCTTTCTGCCTCTGCTGCACCCTCGTTTCTTCATTTCTGGGTCGCTTTCAAAACAAACACGCAAAAAAGAAAGAAAAAAGGGAATTACATTTACTCGGTGAATACAGCAGCAGCAGCAGGTGCCTCCCTCTCTTACGTCTTTTCACTGCTGCAGCCTGCATGTCCACATGCATGTGTTCCTTCCTTTGGTTTGCCTCTTTCTACAGCCAGCTGCCGGTGGTGGTGGGTTCATTAATTAGGGTTCTTTAAATGACACTCCCGCTTACTATTTAGAGCGGCAAATGAGTCAAGTCAAATCGAGTTTTTATGTTAGCTTGAATTTGGCAAACGAGTCGAGTACGAAATCATCACATGCTTGAACTAGACTTGTTTACTAAACTAGTGTCTCGTATTTGATGTCACGATGGGGAAAAAAATAGTCATGTTATTTCATAGATACGAAACAATCTATGTTGCACATTTTCTGTTTTAAAATTAAAAATAAGACATTTCATTGCTCACGTACTCACTGTGTTGAGCTTTATATAGAGTGAGATATATAATTTAACCATCCTATGAATTATCAAAAATCCGACTCAAAACATATATACTGATTGGACCATAAGTCGGTAATCAAGTTGACTCTCTACCTACCTACCTACAATATTGAGAAATCTCGTGAGCTCTAAACGAGTCAGCTCACGAGTTGAGCTCAACAAGCTAACGAGTCAAGCTAGCTCGCGAGCTTCACAAGATAAACAAGGCTTAGCTCAAGGTTGCCTTATTAGTAAACGAGTCAGGTTTCGAGCGATTTTTCTCGAACCGCTTACGAGCAGGTTGACTCATTTACAGCCCTACTTACCACTCGACTCCGACTGGGATTTCGAAACACACACCTGAAAACGGCTCTCTCTCTCTCTGGATCTGTACTAGAGTTATGGTGAATTGAATTGAACAACGGCGAAAAGGAAAGACTCATACGAGTTATGACTGACTGCCCATTGCCCAAAGGCTGCACGCCATGCCAGCACTTTCTCTGTAGTTAACACTTCTGTCCCTTCCCCCCGCACCAATGCCTATCATGACAGAATTCCTATCGCAGCAGCAGCAGCAGCAGCTAGCTACATCAGTCCATTAACTACGCCTAACGGGAGCAAATTACTTACTAGCCAAGTCTTTGTGGCATTTTTTGATAATAACTGCGAGTGCCCAAAATAGAAAACCAAGTAACCAACCCCTCATGGCTCATCTCAACCATCATCTCACCTCACTCACACCAGATGGTATCTCCAGACCATTAGTACGAAGATACACTCTCCATTTTTAGAAGTCGGTGGTCAGTGTGTAGTGTAATTAGCAAATACGATGACTATTCAATAGTATAAAGAAGATACGACTCTTTTTCGTGTGAAAATATAGTGCGGATCAGACCCTCAACCAACCCACGCACCCACCCCGAAAATAAGTGCATGCAGGAAATAAACCGATACACAATTCACTCAATGATTGCGGTTTTTGAGTTATTTACCGGTGGACCGAACCACAGATTAACCACCCGAACCCGATTAACAATGTGGCCTTTCATTGCATTATAGATCACGGTGAAGAGTCGACATACCCACATCCATATGATCCAACACCACCACGTCGCCTGTTGCAGCCTGAACTTCTTACTTTGGTCAAGTGGTTCAATAATCTGAACCATAAAAGTAGTGGATAGGGACTGAACTGATCAGAGACTGCTTATCCTGTCGGTTTTTTTGCTCTCCAGGAAATACAATTAACTCACTCTCCTATATGGTTATTGATGCGAGTAATCAGTAATCAATTCACACATCTATTTAATGGGGGGCTGGCTGAAGTCTTTATCGATGCAGCAATTTACAATAACTCAGCTGAGCGGGTCACATTCTGTGCCATTAATGTTGTCCTCCGTTAGCTTAAAAAGCAAACATAACGGTATAGATGAAAAAGAGACATCTACCTTCTTGAGGCTAAGCAAGGGTTAGCTAGGTTAGGTACTTATATAATAAGTGATGTATATCATACAGTTCAATTTGAGTACTGTAGGTGCACAGAACTGGGAGCTGAGTGTAATAATCAATTTCTCACTAGTCTTATTGCTTCATACCTTCATTACCAGATTACCTTAAACAATGCTCTCTACGCCATCGCGCGCAACGCCAGCCAAATGGATTGCGACTGACTCATGTAATCAAAAATGTTCTTCACCTATAGTCCTGAATACACTTGAAAAAAAGAATCTCTAAGTGCTGGTGAAACCCTATCGGCAATGCATAGATAACATGGAAAGCTTTCCATCACAACAGATTATCTGAGAGCAGCAGCATCTCCAGTATCCCATCTTCTAGTTTTGTAATCTTGCGGAAAGACGGTCACTCGAGGCATATTTAACTCACATTTTTGCTAGAAGAGGTAGTAGCTAGTAAGAGAAAGTGGCGTAACATTTTCGGTCTTGGGAGCTCGACTGCATACCTGAAGAATTAAACCACAAAAAGATAAGACGCTGCTGGATATTCTCGGTGTAACATGCAGAATGAGGGACATCAGCGGCTGGGAAGGTAGAAGTACCATTACGACTTGAGCTGAACTTTGTTGTAATGGTCTACAGCTTTGGACAAAGACTGTATTGAAATAGGAAATCCTTCTCCCATCTGCATTCATGAAACGAAACAGGATTATTGCTTCGAGAATCAACTGTTCTGATGTTCCGGAAGCAGTTCCACATTATGCAAGTTCCGTTTATTGCTTATCTATTCTAGTTCAAGTGTTCAATGAGCCGACTCTATAGAAAAGATGTAGAAAAATCGCACTACTTACTCTCCCAAAGAGTTCCATGTCCGACTATAGATCTCAATCAAGAAGCATTTCACTAGTTCATACTGACCTACTGTAACAAGCTTCCAGTAGGCTAGAAAAGGTTTAGTTGGCGACTTGATTATAATTAACGGTATTGAAGGTTGCACCAGTCATCAATACGATTGATTTTCCCAACACCTTTCGGTGTTCACAAATTAGAAACCATTCAATATCTATTTCCGTTGTTTTTATCGATTGATGTGGGAAAGAATTTCATGCATAGAGCAACCTATTAATTGAGAGTTAAGTAACAGAGGAAGAAGTATGTCTTCATATAGACATACGGAAACAGAGAACAAAATATTTTGAGTTTTTGTTAGCACACATGCCAGAAAGGTGGGAGTACTTGCATAGAAGCTCTTAGTACGCAATAAACAAGAAAAGGGTTCTGTAAAACATACCGTGCTACATATATGGAAGGAGTTCACGTATCCAGCATATTTAGAAGCTGCAAGAGCAGGATACAGAAATTATCACAGCTTGGAAAATTTGCAAGGTCAGACACAGCAATATTTATGCATCATATTCAATGTCAAGTGAGATAACCATTATAAAACCGTAGTAGGTGGTAAGACTCTTGAACAAATACTTCCAACTCGTGTGGCCAAACATTCAAGACAGCTTTCTCCTCTCCACAAAATAGTTAACTAGATAACACGTTTTTTAGCCCCACGTTAACTAATTTGCAAAGCACCGTACACTACTTCATCAACATGAGGAAATTAGCCAGAAAAGTAACTGTTCACGAGCATTTTGAACACAAAGCACACTGTACTTAATGATCATCAAATCAAGAGATCTAAATGTGACAATGCTCAAATATACATGCAACAAATCTTAAGGTAATCTAATTTCTAAACTTGCAACAGACGGATACCAGAGAACACTTACTTTTCTTCAAACCAGCAGGCTTTGATTGTAGAAGTGCATTCATAAAAGCACCAATATTCTCACGCAAAGACTCTTCACTGAAACTTGCCTGCAAATGATAAAAATGAGCTCAGAAACCAGTCTTGGAGACCACATGAATGAAGTATAATTACTAACCACATCATACCTTTCCAAGTCCTACATGAACAATGGATGACTTGTCCATTCTAAACTTTATCTGATTCTGCTTTGCTGCTTTAACTGCTCTTGTTACATCGCTGACAACAGTCCCTTGCTAAAAAGTAAAATAAGTACAAAAGTGAGAAAATCTTGAATAGTTAGTGCAAGAGATACTCAAACATCAAACCCAGGAAAAATAATCTCACTTTTGCATCAGGCATCAAGCCATGACGATTAAGGATCCTTGCTATCTGCATCAAGGAAAGGCGAAAAAAGAGGGGGGAAATCTGTTAAGCTGGCTGTTAATAGTTTGTGACCTGGAGTTTACAGGCTATTATGTCCTCAAACCTTGGCAACCCGGGGATACAACTGACGAGTTGTATAGCATTTGTCGAAGTCAACCTTGCCGGCACCTTAGATCACAAAACAATCAAACTATTATCAAGACACTGTTCCCCAAGAACTAACTAGCAACTTAAATATATAAAAAAAATACAAAACAAATCTCGCGTCCAATGTAGTAAAAAACGAGTTTTTACGTAGAAACGTTTTGGTGATCTAGAAGCGTAAAATCGTAAGTTTCTAAGTATTAAAACGAAGTTTTTAACTACATAAGTTATAAAAAGTAAGATTTTGTGCAGAAACGTTTTAGTGACCTAAAAACGTAAAATCTTAAGTTTTAAAATGCGATTTTGACTACATTGCTCACGTCAATGTTGTCAGCTTTGAATTAGAAATGTGGCATAAGATTATGAAAACAAATAACAAATTTTGAAGCCTGGAATTGATCATCTAAAATAAATATTTCTAACAAGCTTCTCCTGTGGAAAGTGGAAACTATTTCAAATGTGTAATTTTTGCAGGTGGTTGTATAGATGACAAAATAGTAAGGTTCATAGGAATTCTCTTCAATAAATGCGAAAAAAGAGAGGCAATGTTAGTATAATCTAAAAGAGTGAACATACTCAAAATTTCTTCAATAAGTTCGACTCCTCCAACAATATCGGCACCTGCTGCTCTTGCTTCTTCTGCTTCTGCCCCTTCAGCAAAGAATGCTACTTTCAAAACCTGATAAGGAACAGAGGAAGGAAGAATTTCTCAAATTGACCAAAACAAAAACAAATAGAAAGTCACAGCATATGCAGCACAATTCACGACATTTACCTTCTCTCCCCCATGTGGCAAGGTTAAGGTGCCTCGAACAATCTACAGTTTGATTAACAGTATGTCAGCATAGCCAAAGCACTATTAACTCGAAGAAGACTAGATTACAGAAAGCATTACAGCATCACTTGAGCAAACTATTGGCAGCCACTTTCAACAGGGGACGTCCTATACAACTAGCAGCTCGTTGGTTAAAGAGATACAATCAATTCAAAAGAACTCAGGATAGTCAATTGGGACATCTGCCTGTATCTAAGGAATAAAACTCCTTGCTCCCAAATAAATATGAATTTCAAGGTACAGCCAATATCACCAACTAAGATGATTTCACTCGAGATATGTTCAAACCATAAACTTGGTTCAGAAGTCAGGTCATTAAAAATCACACAGAAGGGCCTTTCATCTACAATTACTAGTCACAACATACACATTTCTAGGAATTCTTTTTAATTCCCTGTAGGCTAGGCCTATATCTGCTCATTCGATTCCACAGGCTAACTACACGAAGCAATGCGAACAATCTAATCTATTTCGGCACCCACCAGGTCTGATCGAGATTTGTCAATGCCCAATCTCGCATGCGCTTCAATAGTTTCATCAAATGTCGTCCTGGCATTAGCCTGACCAATTATGCAAGAAACAGTCAACAACAAGTTTCGGATAACTTAGCGATATCCAATTTACAAGCACCAAGAGCACGGAAGCACAGACCTTTACTTGACGAATGGCATCCATCAATTCCAGAAGTGGCCTCTTCTCCGTCCTCTTCACCGGCACGATCAATCTAGGGAAAGGAACAACCTCCAGCTCTTTCTCGGGCATCATCTGCCTTATACGCCTCATCGCCCTATTCTCCGATAAAATCCGCTGAGTCTCGGACTTCATGTCCTCTCCGTCCTTAGCACTCCCCTCCACGCCATCACCACCATCTTCTCCTCCTTCAGCTCCGAGCTTGTCCTCCGGCAATGGAGCAACCCGAGGAGCGTATGAAACAGGCACGACGTTAGGCGCGTCCTTCACGTATCGGGCTTCCTCCCGCGTCCAATTCGTCCGAGCTTCTGGGCTCGCCGGGAACTCCCGCGGACGTCTCGTGAACTGCTGCTGCTGCTGCTGTGATGCGGCTTCGGAATTGGGCTCCGGCTCCGGTTGCTTCGGCTTCGGCGCGTAGGAGACTGGCTGGACGAGCACTGGTGAAACTCGCGGATTTGGAGGTGGAGGTGGAGCTGGATTGGGATCCGAGTCGGAGGAGAACCATCTCTGAGATAGCAGAAACTGAGAGGGAGCTCTGGCGGTGAAATGGCGGCGGGATTGAGAGAGCAGGAGCTTCGTCACTGCCATTTTCAGCCCTCGCTTCCGATCGAGACTGGAGAGAAGACGAAGGAGAAGAAAGACGCTGGAAATAGGGTTTTAGAGAGGTTTGGATTTTGGGGTTTCTCAATTGTCAATCACCATTCACGAACCAATACTGGGTAATTTTCAGTACCAATAGTTTCTTTCTTCTCGCTCTCGGCACTGCATATTTAAGATAATTACAGTTTCATCCTTAACACTCCGGATTTCGTTGATTGGTTAATCGAACTATTAACGAGATTAAACGACTTTGCCGTCGAAGCCTAACGATACCTTAAACACCATTAACGCTTACACTTAAATGTGTATTGGTTCATAAATTTCGTTATGAATATTCAATACAAAATTAGTAACATACTTTATGCATATGTTCTCTTTATTTTTCTCAATTTTCTTCTTCTTCGAATCGTTAATTCTTTTCAAACTTTTGTCTTTTTCTAAATCGTATTAGGTTTTACAAATCGCAGATGAGAAATCCACTAAAACCAGTGGAATGTTCTCTTTTAGTCGTAAACAATGTAGCAAATTGTTGTTAACAACAATAATCTTTAGGGAAGGCTTAGGATAAAACAAAGTCGTGGCACCATGCTAAGTTCGTCCTTGTAAATGTTTGTTTATGGGGACCTCTTTTGTAATTTTCGAATAAAAGATGGAGGAAAAGTAAATAAAAAATTAGAGGGCGGATTATGGAACACGTGTACAAAACAGACCCGCGCGCCAAATACAAAACCTGGAGAACCTTATCGCCAAGCTAGGCTAGCTCTCCACAAAGAAACCCCCAAATCCTCAAAAAGAAAATGCTGGGAATTTCTGCTACAACAATGGCTTCTTCCCTTTCCACGACCACCATCACCTTTCACAAGCTCCGCATCCGAGCATCAGCCGCCTCATCATCGGCTTCGTCCTCCGCCATACCAGCCGGCGGCAGCGTGAATCTCAGCACCCTCGAATCCGCCATTTCCAAGGTGAGATGATTCGGCCTTCCATCTCCTTCGTCTAATCTTTGCCCTCGAATCAGGCTCTGAATCGATGCCCTTTAGATGTTCAGTCGATTGCAATAGAAGAAAAATAAACTTTTCCTTGTTCCGTACATTATGTTTTAACCTATGGAGCATAGAAAGAAAGGTTATATAAGGATTCTGAAGAAGAAGCTCTTAATGATGTAAAAAAAAAAAAAAGGAAGTTAACTGAGGATATTACCATGGCTGAGTTCAGTGAGTTTCCCCCATTGATAATCGTTGGCCGGAACTGAATCTAGTGTTTGGGTGGTGCAGAAAGACAGCACTGCAGTGAAGGAGGCGCTTGATCAGCTGAGCGAACTTGGCTGGGCAAAGAGATGGAGTTCTCAGCCATATGTCTCTCGTCGGACGGTCAGTCTTCCCTGCTACTTCAATCCCTACCGCTACCTGGATGCTTATTGCATTCCATTTCCCTGTTTGCTTATGGCACAAATGTTTCCTTCCGGGGGCTCTCTTTTTACCTCGTAGGCAGACATCTCTTCGGGAGCTCACCACGCTTGGGATTAAGAACGCAGAGAACCTCGCAATCCCAAGTGTTAGAAACGATGTAAGTACATGCCTTCTCGTCCCATTTCATTGGCAACAATCGCCAC
Organism: Linum tenue; assembly: GCA_946122785.1. Taxonomy (NCBI): domain Eukaryota; kingdom Viridiplantae; phylum Streptophyta; class Magnoliopsida; order Malpighiales; family Linaceae; genus Linum; species Linum tenue. The sequence goes on from CAMGYJ010000006.1 coordinate 9,112,268, forward strand.
AATGAACATACCACGCATTGAGCCACACCTCTGCAGTTTGTGGAAAATCCACTATGAAGTTGGAACTATCATTTGGCTTCATGATGGCTGCAAGCTGCAAAAATCATGATCAACCTTGTGCTCAGTTACAGCTTGCGCGAATGTCGTCCTTGACTGATACGAGAAGCATTTCCTTCAGCCTAGCTACACGGAAATGACTAATCTGCTTTGCTGAAAACAGGCAGCTTTCCTTATCACGGTGGTCGGAACAACAAGTTTTCTAGGAGTCCTTGCCGGTCAGCTCCCAGGGGTAAGGAAACCTCCAGCTTTCCGTGGCAGAAGATTATTAGTTCATTGCCCAAAAGAAAATTCAGACTCCCTGACTGACTCCAATATTTACTTGCAGGATTGGGGGTTCTTCGTGCCATACTTAATCGGGAGCATTTCCCTAGTAGTTTTGGGTATTGGGAGCACTGCACCTGGGTAAGTATTGAGTTTGTTCCTAAGATGATCATCACTAACCAGAAAATTTACTGTACTAATTAGGCTGACCCAGTCCATTGTAGGCTGCTTCAGGTCGCCATTAACGGCTTTTCCTCATTCTTCCCGGATTACCAGGACAGGTTAACTAGACATGAAGCTGCTCACTTCCTAGGTACTCTCCAAACCTTTTTGTTCAAACAATCTGCCCCACTGGGTCGTGATCCTCACGCCTTGGCGGGTTGCTTCTTTGTTTGTTTCAGTTGCGTACTTGATTGGGCTTCCAATCCTGGGTTACTCGCTGGATATCGGGAAAGAGCATGTCAATCTCATCGACGAGAAGCTGGAGAAGTTGATCTATAGCGGCCAGCTTGATTCGAAACAACTTGACAGGTAATTCTCTGGTAACTCATTCATTACTCCGTATGTTCTACTATTATGAGGTCGAGCCAACTGCATTCTTCGGTTCTCAGGTTGGCAGTTGTTGCAATGGCTGGACTGGCTGCAGAAGGTCTGCAGTATGACAAAGTGATCGGTCAGTCAGCCGACCTTATCAGCCTTCAGGTATATTCAAATTCACAGTGCCAGTTGTGGCAATGAGTACAGCGGTTTTACCAAGGACAATGCTACTATGGCAGTCGGCTGAACACTTGCAATAACAATTTAAGATTCAACATTTGAATGCTGATATTTTACCCTTATCTATTTTGGCCTGTAGAGGTTCTTAAACAGGACTAAGCCAAATCTGAGCAAAGATCAGCAACAAAATCTCACCAGATGGGCAGTAAGCAATCTTTTTTCCCCCTCTTTCTTTTTCGTGCGGCTAATTCTTACACCAACTGTATGTTTGCCTGCAAGTGCAAGGAATGACGAGAATACCTATGTTAAACGCAGGCCCTATTTGCTGCATCTCTTCTGAAGAACAACAGGTCGCTGCACGAAGCGCTAATGAAGGCCATGTCGAACAAGGCATCCGTACTAGAATGCATCACTGCCATCGAGCAAGCAGCTGCTGCCTAATATCTCCAGCAGTTCTTTTTCGATTGTGTAAAAATGCGCGGAAATGAAATGGAGAACCATAATGAAGGGAAGTGGCATATAGAAGAAGACTTAGAGTTTACTTTATTGCGAATTTGTGTAACTCTCATTACATTTGATCTGCCAAAATGGGGTTTATTTGAAATGTAAAGAATCATTGTGAAGAGAGAAATTGTATTACAGGAACTAATAACATACTGGCCAGTGGTAAGGCCTTTCATGGTTTATAAACTATAGACACCTAACTTACAGGCGTCCGTACAATGAAAGCAACTCATGCAGCCTCTTCGATTCTTCTCCTAGCTGTTCAAAACTCGTGGAACTTGGCATCCTCCAACTCCAGTTTCCAGACTGTTGTGAAATATTAAACAGGGGGCAGGATGAATTTAGTTAGATACATGAGGATAGGAATGAAATGCTAGCAACAACAGTCTAAGGATATGCAAAACGTAAGACAATGGAGTGGTCGGACGCAAGAGACTGCTATGGACTGGAGGAGATGCTAGCAACAACAGGGTAAGGATATATGCAAAAAGTAAGACAATGGGTTGCGTCGGACGCTTGAGGCTGGCATGGACTGGAGGAGAGCTTGGGTGCTTAAGATTCCACACCGTTCATTAAGTTAGTTTTGGGACCAGGCCTCGCAGTGTTACGTGATAGATGGATATGATTCATGGTTTAACGGGTTCGCTGCCAGGTCAACCAAAGACTACAAAACAGACCTACATTGAGGCAAGTGAAGCTTGGAGGACTAGGACACTTTGTAGGACATTGGAAACGGATCAAGGCAAGACTTCGAAAGTTTCGATGACAAATATGTAAGACCCCACTACATTTTCGTACTAAGTGTATGACCTGAAATATTTAGCTAATGAAAGGTATTTCAGGGCAACCTATCAACTCAATGGAATTGGATTCACACAGATGTGAGTCAAGAAAATTGAACTCGACCCACTTTAGTGGATTGGATTTGCCACGTCTAGGCCAGTCTCATGATTTGCACGAAATGGCTGTTTTTTTTCAAATCTGGGACGAGGATATTAAAACCAAAAGCAGCCTTAACTGTCATATAATTAGATTTGCCTACAGAGGTCATACTATTCGACTGCAAAAATCAGAAAGAAGTGTGCTTTTACCTGGGTAGCAGGAATGTTCATCCTTGCAGAGTTCCCCAGCCCAAGAATATCTTGCATTGGTATGATTGTTGTCCGGGCAACTGACGAGAGTGCAGTTCGAATCAGTGCCCATGGGATGTCATCTTCTTCAGTAATTGAAGTATACCTCAACACCTTACATAAATAAAATGCCACAAACAGCAATAAATTATCGCTTTTGACAGTATTGCACTGGATGTCAGTTCTATGTGTATGTGATTCACAAGGACGGAAAGACTCACGTTCATCTTCTCTTCTTGCTGCAGAACATCCCACCAGCCTTGAATCTGTTGCAGTTATAAAGAAAGATGAAAATTATCAGCAGAGGGACACCATTACTTCAGCTTCATTAACTTGAGGTTATTATGCAGAACTTCAGGACATGTTTCTTCGCGTACAAGTCTCTCCTTTACCGTATCATTATCATGAGTTCCGGTGTACACAACTTGATTGGTCTCGTGGTTATGAGGCAGATGCGGGTTTTCTGCGTCACTTCCAAAAGCTAAAACAAGCAAATGCATAGCATATTAAGAAACGTGAATGCTTAACACACAAAGCTTGAAGTACAAGCTGACAACTTTTTACCAAATTGGAGCACAGCCATTCCAGGTGCACCAATTGATTTTCGGAGCTCAACTACATCCTCGGTGATTACTCCCTGCAATTGCACAGAAAGGTATCAGAATATTATAGTCATCCCGATAAGCTGAGATATGAAGAAGATGACTTTTTTGTGCAAATTCAATCAAGAACATGCAGCTAGGCTGAAATTTCTTATGATGAAATGTCTCGTGAGACTTAAACTTGAGTAACGGTCATTGCAGTAACTGCTTCCATGATGCACAAAAAATGACAAAGAAAATTACTTTACTTTACTGCAGAATAGAAAGTTCTGTCATTGCCCCAACTAAGAAAATTTGGGGCAGGATGGTAAGAATTTTTGGAGTGAAAACTAAAACTCATCCTCGTATTATTGCAAAATCACTGAAAATTATAGTGATTGGTAGCTGATCTTTTGAATTAGAATCCTCTCCATGATAAAAGGGCTTAAAAAATTGTTACGAAGTAAAGTGTTTGCCATGGTTGTGCTCACTGTAACAAGAAAAAAGGGAAATTAAGTCTCTTAGACCGAAAATTGCATACCAAATCTTCAGCTATTATCTTTATATCACCAACAGCTCTAGAGATGGCATCAAACAATGACTTTCCAGGTCCTGCCTACTGCCATCAAAAGAAAGGGCCAAGTCAACAATAACACAGTGAACTGAAACATTAATATTGCTTGAATGAAAGAAAACAGACCTTCCAGTTTCCAATCATTGCTATCTTTGCCTCTGCAAATTGATGTAACTGATCATCAGTAAGATGTGTCTATTTCAAAGTTCACAGACAAAAATAGATAAAAGCTGAAAATATCCTCACCAGACGAGACAGCCCAGTAACCAGCAAACCCTCTAAAATGATCTATCCTGAATTCATCATATAGATCTTGAGCCCGTCGTATGCGTTTTACCCACCAAGAAAAGCCATCATTCTCCATGGAGTTCCAGTCATATAAAGGGCTTCAGGTCATATGTCAAGTCAACAAGTTAGCAGATGTTGAGTAAACCTTTGGCAGCTTAAGTAGGATAACTTCAAGAAAGCATCAGAAAAACTACAAACAAGGAAAACGAAAAAACAATTTGCAATAATCATTTCTGGTATTAGTTGGCCATTGCTAATGCTATCCATACAGACTTAGAAATCTAATGCTGGAAATAATTACATATTACTGCCCACCAAATAGCAGTACAAAATAGAACTCATTTGGAGTACAAAGAAGTCAGACAGGTAAAGGAAAAGAAGCAGAAAGAAGTGTATGCTTTATCACGATACAACATAAATTACACAATGTGTCGCTGACATGACATGGACATGAACCACCAACTGATCTACCTCAATCATTATCTTATCTTTTACTTTCTGGGTGGGAAGTAACTTGGGAAATGAGGTCCATAGCACATTGCATCTTGAAGAGAATTACAATCATTTGGAGATCATTGCCAATGTACTTATAAAATAAAGAGTCGCAAAATCGTCATTAGTTTGGATTCATTCAGTTCACATGCCTGTTAAATTTTGTGATAGATGTTTAACTACTTGCAACTTATGGATAAAGATGCTTCCAAGTCTTAATGTTCCATCATTCCTTTCAAGAATTTAATCTCTTTTTTATCTGCACAGTCCCTTGACATTTAGAATTGCAGGCACAGTGTGTTTCAAATCTCAATGACACACCAGAACAAAGAAATTCACCCAGAAAATATAAGGCATTGGTAGTTCCTCGAAAGCCACTTTCTGTTAACATTGACAGAGCTAAAATACAACTGGAAATGAAAAGGAATATTCAAAGAACATAAATCTGGTTTAACAACCGAGTTCAGGACAGACCTGCCCCACAATTGACCAGTTTCACTGAAGGCATCAGGTGGCACACCACTAACGAGAAGAGGAAAGCCACTCTTGTTCTGGAAGAAACAATGTAGAATTGATGACTAAAAAACAGTACCAACAATAGTATGGCTAACATGCATCTAGAGAAAATTCAGAAGCACTCACAGAGAGTTCCTTACCAGTAAAAAGTGTTTCTTATTCGCCCAAACGTCAGCACTGTGATAACCTACATAAATGGGCATGTCTCCCATTATACTGATTCCCTTCTTCTGCGCATAGGCGCGAAGTTTCCTCCACTGCCTCTGGAATAAGAACTGCCGTGCAATAAATATGTCTATCTGAGCCAGAGAAATCAAGATAGGGTAACAGTTAACGCCTCCAGCATCAGGTACACAAACTCAGATATTGTTGATAAATGAAGTAAAAAAAGAAGTTCTGTTTATCCGTACGAAGTCCTTTTCTCGTTCATAAATGTCTTCCAGAGCAGCAAGGTGCCGATTTTTCAAAGGTTCAGGCCATTGATACCAATCCAGTGTGTTCATCGAATTGTCAATGGCAGCAAAGTAAGCTGCATCTTGAAGCCAACCTACAAAAGTGGCTACCTTTTAAAGCATCTATCTTTGGCAAACAGAGAGTATTGTCGTGTCACCAGCATTATAAGGGAAGAGAAGCTAAAGCAAGGAAAACAAACGACATGAAAAGTAGATAGATAACTGGCCCAAAGACGAAATACTCCACAGAATTTATTTTGAAAAAATAACATTAGCAGTAAAAGTCATTTTGGGATAGATAAAAACAGTTATCTAAATTACAAGCTGTGCGTCCAATTACCCTACCAAAATCATAGGTTAAAACAAAATGACATAGTACGTAACCCAAAGTTACCAATGCATATCAGTGCATGAGTGATAATACCCACAAATAGAAGCCTTACTTGATATGCTGGGGTCCTTACGAAAATTATCCAGGAGTCTTTTAAGTTCACAGTCACTCTTAACCAATCTCTCTGCAGCCTAATAAAGGTCCAACATGAGCTGTTGAATCAAGACTAGGCATGCTATGAAATAATTGCTATTGATATGTTTAGATTAACTCATAAGATTTAACAAAAATTCGAGTATATAGTCAAGTCCAACTTAAGAGATGCAGAACTTGGCAATCCGGCACCTTTTCTTCAATTAACCTGAAGACCGCTCCTACCAGAGTTGTGTGCCTATGGACAACGAGAGCTCAACAGAAATTCTGCTCTTGATGAGTTACCTTGGTGATCAATGGATCCTTCAATTCTGAAGCAGCAGAGAAGTTTACACGTTCAGCATCTCTGCACGATTAGCGAAATGTTCACAGAGGTCAGATAACAAAGCACCAACAGAATGATCTCCCAATCCACAAGTAAGTATACTAAAATTCCTCACATAGGTTCCGGAAGCTCATCTTCTGACAACAACCCATCCTTTACAAGTTCTTCAAGAGAAATCAAGAGGGTATTACCACAATTAGCATCCTGAACAGCAGTTCTACCATTCAGTCAACATGCACAGAAATGTCCTGAGTTCAACACCAGAAAGGTGCTTTTCATAGTTCTCGCTGGAAATGTTCAACAGCTATGGCTTGTAAGTCGAAAAACAGTCACCTTGCCCGAGTACGGTGATCCTTCATCATCGGGTGGAACTAGCGGGAGAACCTGTAAAACAGACACATTGATTAATACATTTCCATCCAGATTCTGCTAGCTTTACTTACTGCATTGATATATCTAACACCTTCTCCATCAATGAGCAATAACGAACTCCTAATTAGTTAACTAAAACGGAGCGGTATCAAAGGAATCCCGGCGCCCATGCAGACAAAAAAATTCTACAGAAAACAATGGTGCAGAATCGTTCTCCTGATCATTTCACATCTCATGACTAGCAAATTCAACGAAAATTTGACGAACCTGCCAAACGGAGCAACCGGCGTCGCTCAGCCAATCGATGAATCGGAACGCCTCCTGACCAAGATCTCCAATGCCGTGAGGTCCTCTCAAGGAAGTAGGATGAAGCAAGATGCCAGCTCTCCTGCGAGACTCCGGATCGCGCTTGGGAAGCCAGTCGCCGTAATCGTCGGGGAAGCTTTCGCCAACGGCGAAGGAAGCGGCGCGGGAGAATTCGGAAGCCATGGAGACGGATGCACGGGCAGGGAAACCGCGGCGGTGCAACGGAGAGTCGAATCGAGGAGAACAGGAGAGGAGGAAGAACGGAGCGGCAGAGGCGGAGGAGGAGGAGGAGGCGGAGGCGGAGGCGGAGGCGGGAGAAGAGATACAAGCCGGGGAGAACGAGATGGAGCACATCTGAGCCATGGATTGGCGCGGAAATGGGGAAAGGGAGTGGAGCCAATTGATCGATACTGAAAGTGCCTTTACGATCAGTTTTCGAACTGTGTGATATATATATATATTATTACTAGCTCTGTGCCCGGCCCTTGGCCGGGTTGATTTTTATCGTAGGTTTGTTGTACTGTTCTTTAGCTCTTTGCCTTCCGGATGAGCACAGACTCCCTGATTGATTTAGGGATGGCAATGAGTCGGGTTGGGGCGGGTTTTGTCAAACCAAACCCATGGGTTTATCCGCCAAAAAAATTCGGGGTAAAACCCGTTGGGTTTGAAAAACTCAAACCCAACCCAACCCGCTGGGTATCCGCGGGTTCATGGGTACCCGTGGGTTTTTGTGGTAAAAAATTTACAATAACAAGTTTCTTTCAAAATAAAAGTTTAACATAAATTTTCTCATACAAAAAACACCAATCTAAAGTATACAAGCAAACCGCAAATAATCAATACAAATTGTTCAAAATTAAAGATAAACATCTATAAACAATAAGATTAATTGAAAGCTTCTTCATCGTCAACTAAGTTTCTTCACTCTCCAATTCATAATATCAACTTCATTCTAAACAATTAGAAAGAACAAATTATACATGTCTCCACAAACATAAAGAATATTAGTTGTTTAAGGAAGATATATTATTTAGAATATTAAATATACCGAGAAAGTAATTATATGTGTGTGAGCGGGTACCCATGGGGCGGGTTTACCTAAACCCAAACCCAACCCGACCCGGTGAATAGTGTAGCGGGTTTAAATCCGAACCTGGCCCAAACCCCGTCAACACGGGTTTTACCCGCGTTGACCGGATTGGGTCGGGTGGGTACCCGTGGGTTCGGGTTTTGTTGTCATCGCTACTGATTGTTAGCGTTTGTGTGGTTTGCTGTCCAAAATAATTAACTACTTTTGTATGTCAATTCTGGAAACGCAAAACCACAAATTGGCAAAGTTGTTCAAGGTTATAAAAGTTTTTCAAGAGATAATTATTTACATTTCATATGTAAGAAATCATAAGTTCACCAATATATTTGCTCAAATATAATGCATTGCGTGGGGATCATGTAAGCATTCTATTGCAACTCTAAACATGGGGACTAAATACATATGGGGACTAAATACTTTTCACGTCTTGGAACTTAGTGCTTCCATTGTTATAATTTGTGTTGTAGCTTGGGTTGTACCATAGCATTGTTGCAAGTTATAGTTTCTTTTTCACAATCGTTAGCAATGGAGATGTAGTAGTAGCCTCACTCGATGTAGATTTGTTTGCAGAGCTGCTCATGTTGATTGTATCTTCAATCTTTGTTTCATCGCCCTGTGAAATATGGCATTTGTCCTTAAAGTTCTAAAACATATGTGGATGCATTGTATGTTTGGAACAAATGCTAGCTTATAAACAAAGAAATGATCTCCTCATGTGTGCGAAATCTAACAAACCGTAAACACAATGTGGGTAACATGGTTAAAGAAATTCAAAAAATAAACACCAGAAGCAATTAATTGGGATGACTCTATATCAAAGTACAGTGAGTGAAAACGTTGAAACAAGGAAAAAAATCCCTCTCTCTCGGTATTCTCTATCGTGGAGAGTGGGAGCGGGATACTCGCCGCCGTGCGACTTGCCGATAGCGGCCAATCGGCCATCGTGCCCCGCCGGAAACGGCCTTTGGCACTGATGGTGGCTATAAATCCACTGTGGTGGAATGTGCGATACTATTCGCCAAGTCAATTTCTACTTCCTTCGTGCGTCCCATTCTTTGCACTTCTTCGGAACCCTAACTCCTCCATGCTCAGAATGGCTGCGGTGGTTCCGGTGGTTTTTGGTGATGATGATGTTGTTGCAGGCGCTGAGCGCAGTGACCTCTCCCTTATTGGAAGGGTAATTGGGCCTGCTCCCCCTGTTCGTCATCTTCAGACTACTCTCGGTCGCCTTTGGAGATGCTTTGGTGCGCTTTCTGTTCTTCCTGTTAGCAGAGTTAAACCCATTTAATTGTCTTTTAATTACGTAGCCCATGTATTGCTTTGTAGTTGGACTTATTATGCTGTTGGACTTGTCCATTTGTACGCCAACCCCATGAAGCCCATGCAAGGGGACGTGTAGACTCTTAGGGTTTGGGGAGTTGCCCTCGGTAGGGTTGTATATATGTTGATAGGAGCTGTAGGTTGGGGACACACAACATACACGTATAATCTCACTAGTAGCTGAAGAGTTTTACCTCTTCCGTGGATTAGTCCTGGATTCTCCAGGGATACCACGTAAATCTTGGTGTTCATGTTCTTTCAATTTCGTTATTTCTGATTGATTATCATGGTATCAGAGCTTCAAGCAATGGAATCTGATCGCCCCTCGGTTCGTTTGACATCCACCAATTTCGCACTCTGGGAATTTCAATTCAAGGTGTTCATTGAAGGCAAAGGTTTACTGGGTATTCTCGATGGAACAGCTCCATCTCCGGCCGCCACAGCTCCGGCAAAAGACCTCTCTGACTGGAAGCAATGCGATGCACGTGTCCGACACTTCCTCTTGGGATCGGTTGATTCCTCAACCTATTTAAGTCTCCGCCTGTTCCCTACTGCTCATCAGATGTGGCGCCATCTGACCGCCACCTATTCTACTGTCAATCCAGCCCGCCAATTTGAAATTCAACTCTCCTTGGCTCGACTGGAGCAAGGAGATCGCTCCATCACTGAATACTTCAACCTCGCGCAAGAACTCTGGACTGAACAAGACATCGTGCAGGCCGCGCTTCGTCCCCAACCTGCTTCGGCCGACGCCATTCTCGAGCGGCAACAAAATCGACTGCTGACGTTTTTAATGAGGCTTAGGCCTGAATTTGAAGCTGTTCGGTCCACCTTGCTGAATAAGGAGGACCTCAAATTTGATGGTATCATTCCTCTTCTCGTCCGAGAAGAAACCCGCCTCCGAACGCAGGCGCAACTTGATGTGCACCCTCATGAAAGTGAATTTGTTTTTGCGGCTGCTTCTCAAGAATCGGCAGCTTTTGCGGTCCATCGTCCGCAATTCCAAAACCGTGGTATGTCATCTGAGATTGAGTGCCATTTTTTTCATGAGAAAGGCCATCCAAAGAAGCTTTGTAAACAATGGAATAATTGCATATACTGTAAGCGATCTGGCCACATAATTTCAGAATGCCGCACTCGGCAACGGAATGAGGCGCGCAATGCTTCTGGGAATGTGACTGGTGCTGGGGGAGGCCGCGCCTCTTCATTCCTTGAGCGCTCCTCGCGCGGCAATGGCCCTCGCCTGGAGCAACAGTGGCGACAGCCAGCTGATCGGTCAGCTCACTCAGCCGTGCTCGTGGACAATGGCGGCGGTACAGGTGGCGGGGCAATCACTGCTGCCACTGTCGAGCAACTAGTGAATGCTGCTCTCCAGAAATCTTTACCCACTGCCATCAGTACCGCTTTTGCAACCCTCCACGGTTCAGGTAATAATTCTCCGTGGTTACTTGATTCAGCTTGTTTCAACCATATGACATCTCAATCTGCTAGTTTAACGAATCTCGTTCCTGTTGATGACATGTCTTTGAGTGTTGCAAATGGTGGGAAATTGAAGGTACAGGGATCGGGCATGATGACTAATGAGAATTTATCTTTACCTAATACCCTTCATGTTCCCAATTTGGTTCCTAATTTAGTATCTGTGGGTCAGCTTACTGAGCAAGGCTGTTATGTGTTGTTTGGACCAACTGGATGTCTTGTACAGGATTTGAAGACGGGGAGGCAGATCGAAAAAGGGAGTAAGCGGGGACGACTTTTTCATTTGGAAGAGCTACACGGGTGCCATCCCTCATCGACTGTCAGTAGTCCTTCTAACAGGCTTGTCGGTAGTCCTTCTAATAGGCTTGTCAGTAGTCCGTCGAAATTTTTGTCTTTACCTTTGGAACCATCATCTTCTGTTTGTTTTTCGAGTATGTCGAATAATGATGTTTGGGATCTTTGGCACTCCCGTCTTGGTCATCCTCATTCTGGTCGTCTTGAACAAATCTTTCGTCAGTCATTACTTTATAAATGTGATATTCGTTCTTTGTCCAAACATTCTTGTACAAGCTGTGTGGAAGCTAAAACCATTAGTTCATCTCATCCTCCCAGTACCACCATCATTTCGGAACCCTTTCATCTCTTTCATACTGATCTCTGGGGCCCTTCTCCAGCACTCTCACGCCGTGGCTTTCGATATTTTGCCCTGTTCATAGATCATGCCACTCGGTTTACCTGGGTTTATTTTCTTCGTCTTAAATCTGATCTTAAAGCCGTGGCCACCGATTTTTTGAAAATGATTCACACTCAGTTTGGTCGCCCTGTGAAAATTATTCGCTCCGATCCTGGTGGGGAATTTAGCTCTTTTCCTTTTTATGATGTGTATCGGTCTCTTGGTGTCTTAACTCAGCAATCCTGTCCTGGGGTATCGCAGCAAAATGGACTAGTAGAGCGTAAAAATCGCCATGTGATGGAACTCACTAGAGCTATGTTGCTAGCTTCTCGTGTCCCTGATAAATTCTGGCATGAAGCTGTTGCTACTGCCGTTCGTCTAATAAATTATCAGGTCACACCAGTTTTGATGAATACTAGTCCATTTTTTGCTCTTTACTCTCGTCATCCTAGTTACTCTCGACTTCGTGTTTTTGGTTGTCTATGTTTTGTTCTACTTCCAAAACGCGAACGTACTAAGTTGTCTTCCAAAACTGCTCGTTGTGTGTTTCTTGGGTATAATGATATTCACAAGGGCTATTTATGTTTTGATCCATTGTCCCAACGTATGCGCATTGCGAGTTCAGTTGTCTTCTTCGAGAACATCATGTTTTACACTGAACCATCAGCCCCATCACAGCTCCTGGCACCCGGCGCTCCTCTTCCTAATTTCAGTGATGATGACGACCAGGTCGTCCCTCCCGCTGACCCCCCTGCACCCGATCTGTCCTCCCCACCGTCTGACTCGTCTTCATCCGACTCATCGGCCAGCTCCAGCGCGTCACCATTATCTTCGGCTTCTGGCTCCTCTTCACCGACCTCGCCTGCTTCCGCTGGTACGCCCCTTGTGTCCGAGGCATCTTCCAGTTCCTCGGCCCCTTCCTCCAGTCCAGCTTCCAGCTCCTCGGCCAGCTCGGCCTCTGCTCCATCGCTGTCCTCGTCGAGCTCGGCAGCTGCTCCTGCTCCACGTCGTTCCACTCGCACGACGAAAGGTATTCCACCTCTCCGATTTACTGATTATCATGCTTATGGGGTTGATTCTTTTGTAGTCCCCACCCGTTATCGTCATGCTCAAGGTGACCCTGTGTGGGACGCAGCCATGAAACGCGAATTAGAGGCTCTTCATGCAAGTAATACATGGACCTTGGTTCCTCGCCCACCTTCCTCTACTTCCGTTGTCGGCTGTCGTTGGATTTATACTGTTAAAATGAATCCTGACGGTACAGTTGATCGATATAAAGCCAGACTGGTTGCTCAAGGTTTTACCCAGGAGTACGGGGTAGACTACAGTGAGACATTTGCCCCTGTTGCCAAAATGTCGACTGTTCGGACTCTTTTGGCTGTTGCGTCTCTTCAAAATTGGCCATTACATCAATTAGACGTGAAGAATGATTTTCTTCACGGGGACTTGGACGAGGACGAGGTTATCTATATGGAACGTCCACCAGGTTATGACCAAGGAACTCCTGATCAGGTCTGTCGTCTGAATCGTTCTCTCTACGGTCTCAAACAGGCACCGCGTGCCTGGTTTGAGAAGTTTCATACTACTATTGCTCAGCTTGGCTTTCGACAGAGTCAGAATGACCCCTCTCTTTTCACTCGGACTACGGAATCTGGGATTGTTGCTTTGTTACTTTATGTTGACGATATGGTCATTACAGGATCGGATTCTCACGGCATTCAGCGGTTGAAGGATGGGTTAGGCGCTGCATTTAATATCAAAGATCTTGGTGAGTTATCCTACTTTCTGGGGCTTGAGGTTGCTCGGGATTCTCGTGGTATTTTGCTCAGTCAGCGCAAGTACATTTCCGACTTACTTGATGACCACCAGTTCGCTGATTGTCGTCCTGTAGCCACTCCAATGGAAATGAATGTGAAATTGGGTCGTGAGTCTGGGGATCTTCTTTCTAATGGCACGGTTTATCGGCGCATTGTGGGCAGTCTGATTTACTTAGCAGCTACCCGGCCTGACATTTCATATGCTGTTCAGGTTGTTAGCCAGTTTATGGCCTCTCCACGTACTGATCATTTGGCTGCTGTTCACCGTATACTGCGTTATCTACAGGGCACGCGTAATGTGGGCATTCATTTTCTAGCTACTGGTTCTATGACTCTTCGTGCTTACTCCGATTCGGATTTTGCTGGCTGCATCGACACTAGGCGCTCTACTACTGGGTGGTGTGTCCAGTTTGGTGACTCTTTTCTCTCCTGGCGGTGCAAGAAACAGGACAAGGTCTCTAAGTCTTCAACAGAGGCGGAATACAGGGCTATGTCAGACGTTGCGTCTGAAATGGTTTGGCTACGACGTTTGTTGGTTGATCTGGGCATCACGTGTGCTTTACCCATGGATCTCTTTGTTGATAACACGAGTGCGATCAGGATTGCCGTTAATCCGGTTCTTCATGATCGCACTAAGCATATCGAGATTCATGTTCACTATGTTCTTGATCTAGTTGGCGCTGGCACTCTCACTTTATATCATGTTCGCACCGAGGACCAAGTTGCTGATCTGTTCACCAAGGGCTTCTCTACGAGTCGTCACTGGCACCTGTCGAACAAATTGATGCTTACTGATCAGCATCAATTTGGGGGAGGCTGTTAGCAGAGTTAAACCCATTTAATTGTCTTTTAATTACGTAGCCCATGTATTGCTTTGTATTTGGACTTATTATGCTGTTGGACTTGTCCATTTGTACGCCAACCCCATGAAGCCCATGCAAGGGGACGTGTAGACTCTTAGGGTTTGGGGAGTTGCCCTCGGTAGGGTTGTATATATGTTGATAGGAGCTGTAGGTTGGGGACACACAACATACACGTATAATCTCACTAGTAGCTGAAGAGTTTTACCTCTTCCGTGGATTAGTCCTGGATTCTCCAGGGATACCACGTAAATCTTGGTGTTCGTGTTCTTTCAATTTCGTTATTTCTGATTGATTATCACTTCCGGCTCCGGAAGGGCTGCTGCAGTTTGTTTTCCCGTCGGAGGCGGATATGAACAGGGTCATGAGTGAGGGCCCTTGGTTCCTCCCTAAGTTTCTTGTCAATCTCGCTCCTTGGGTGACGGTTACCCCGGAAGTGGCCGATCAACTATGGTGTGTTCCTCTCCAACTACAATTCTGGGATATCCCCCCACCCTGCTGTACTCGGAAGATGGGGAGCCTTTTAGGGCTAGCACTCGGCAAGAGCGAATCGGCGGCAGTTCACAGGGAGGTGGTTACAGGGGAGCTCTATCTGCACGCCAAGATCTGGCTAGATGCCCGCTCCCCACTGCCGGTCTCAGTCCCCGCTTCTCACGAGAAGGCCGGCAAAGGCGGCTTCACAGCGACGATCAAATACAAAAAGCTCTCCCAATTTTGCTATCTATGTGGGATACTAGGTCATATCGGCCAGCACTGTCCTCGTCGGGATGAACTTGCTGGGACGGTTACTCCTTACAGCAAGGAACTTATGTCAAAGCGGTCTGGGCCTAAGGTGAATGAGCGTACCCTGCTTAGTCGAAAGCAATACACCTGGGTGCGAAATATCCATGAGGGGGATGAGAAGCAAGGTCACCAGATCACTCGGCCTGCCCTGTCTGCGTTACCTCAGGCCAATTCTCCTGTTGATCCTGGTCTCGGGACTGCTCCCCTACTACTTTCTGCGGGTCCAGCAACCCTCCAGCCAATGGGGTCTCTAGCAAGGGGCGGCCTGAACAACCCGCAACCTGCCTCTTTGGTTCGTGAAAGAGCTCTGCTCGATGGTGCGTTAGAAAGCTCTCTGGTGTCCAAGAAAGCTCGTATTGAGTCGATGGACACTCATGATGATACTGTAGAACCAGCTGTGGTGGAGGAAACCAGCCCAAACTGGTCCCAGCAGCCGCGATGAGCATGGTGGTTTGGAATTGTCGGGGCTTGGGGTCTCCCCTGACAGTTCCATCGTTGTTTGGGGCCGTTTGTCGATTCTCTCCGTCGATCGTCTTTCTCAGTGAAACGAAGCATGAAGATGATTTTGTACATAAGAAACTTAGGCGTCTAGGGTATCAGTTCACTCATTGTGTCTCTCCAATTGGTAGGGCTGGAGGATTAGCTCTTGCTTGTTCATCGTCTGTTAGTTGTCGAGTCTTAGAGGAGGCTGCATTTTTCATATTTGTGGAATGTAATCACGTAGTTTGGGGTACATTGGGCATCCTCTTTGTCCACTTGCATTGTGATGTAAATATTCGTCTTTCACAATTTAATGAACTTCTGCATTTGTGCTCGTCTTGCTCCCTTCCCAAAATTGTTGTAGGTGACTTTAATTGTCTCCTTCAAGCATCAGAGAAACTTGGTGGCAGAACGCCATCATTTCAAGTCATGGAACATTTTCGTGACTTCATTGATTCGGCAGGTTTGATCGACTTGGGATTTAAGGGTCCCCCCTTCACCTGGTCCAATCGTCAAGGAATATACTCACATTTTAGAACGGTTAGACAGAGGCTTAGTTTCCACTAATCTCTTGAGTCTGTGGCCAAATATGCAGGTTACCCATTTGTCTGACTTGGGATCGGACCATAGGATCTTGCTGCTTCAACTGATTCCATCGGCAGGGAAGGGGAAGCCAAGATTCCACTATGACCATCGCTGGTGCACCAACAGTGATGCTAAGGAAATTATTGCTCATGTTTGGCAGTCCGAGGTTTCAGGGACTCTTCAATTCCAGCTGTTCTCCCTTTGCAAAGAGGTGCGACACCAGCTGGTTCAATGGGCGAGGCTAGGCACTACGAATTCAGCCCGGGCAATCAGAGAGCTGCGCGACGCCATCCAATCGGCGCGGGACGCTTTTCCGACGAATTGGGACTCCATCAAAGCACTGGAATCACAGCTCTCAGCTGCTTATCTTCAGGAGGAGGCTTATTGGAGGTAGAAATCGCGTACAACCTGGTTACAAAAAGGAGATGCCAATACCAATTACTTCCATATCACAACTACCCAGAGGCGTCGACAAAACCTGGTCGAAGTCCTTCGTGATGATGCTGGAAATCCTCATTTTGATGAGCAGGCAAAGGGGAATATCTCTGTTGATTTTTTCCAGCCCTTTTCCGGTCAAATGGGCACTCCCCATTCTTCCTTGTTCATGCGCTGGGCATCCATCCGAGAATTTCTGCTGGGCAAAATGCCTTCCTTTCGGCAAATGTGACTAGGGAGGAGATCAGAACAGCTGCATTCAGTATAGGGCCGGGGAAGGCACCGGGTTTCGATGGTCTGACTGGGGCTTTTTTTCACACTTATTGGGATATCATTGGTGACTCGGTATGCAGGGCAGCCTTATCTTGTTTCAGAACGGGAAGGTTGCTGCAAAATTTCAACCACACCATCATCACATTGATACCGAAAGTCCCCAATGCAGAGCTTATGCGTCAGATGCGACCGATTAGCCTCTGCCAGGTTTTCTACAAGATCATCTCCAAGGTTATGACATTTCGTCTAGCTGTTGTCCTTCCTTCTGTGATATCCGATACTCAGAATGGCTTCATCAATGGTCGGGATATATAAGACAACATTCTTATAGCCCAGGAAGTGATGCAGTTCTTGACCTGCGAGAGCACCTCACTGCCCGCTGCCCTCTCCCATCTGCCCACCAGGTGGTCTCCTTATCCGGTTTGATGGGCCCACAAAGAAGGGTGTAGGTGGCAGCATTGGATTTGTCGGCTTCACCAGGGATCGATCGGTAGTCTGCGCATACGGTAAGTACTACGATGGCCTTTCGGATCCGTTTTTGCTTGAATTAGTAGCATTATGGGATGCAATGATATGGAGCTTACACCGTGGTCATACCTCTGTTTGTTTTTGTGGGGATTCGCAATTGGTCATAAACCGAACGATGAAGGACGATATCTGCCATGATCGAGGAGGAGCTGTACTTGAGGAAGTGCGCGTGCTGAAGTCCTCTTTTGCATTTGTTTCTTTTGTTTTTACTCCTCGTAGTACTAACAGGGCTGCCCATCGCGTGGCACAAACGGCCCTTGCATCGACTACCGCCTTTATATTTCCAATGCATTGTAACAAACTATCTATTACAAACTATCTATGACAAAAAAAAAGTACAGTGATGAATTTGTTCGCAAAGCTTTCAAAACGTTCACATGATTAACAATTTATCACAATTATACAACAATCATCAAGAAAATCATTTAAGGAACTATCAATTAGTACCGGTGCTTGCCATGCTTGGTAGTTTGATGAGGACATTAGAGTACTGCCTGGACTGCTGACTCCTATCACTTTTCCACTCTTCCAACTCTTCGGGATTCCATCGATTTTTACTCTAACTTCGAATCTGTTACATTAGGGAAGTTATAGTTCTTGATGATTGTTAATCATGTGAACGGGGAAGAAGAACGTACGTTTTGGGTGTATGAAAGGCTGCTTCTAAGACACTGGTCGCGAACTCTGAACTGAAGTTACAATTTAGATTTACAGCCAGGAAGCAACATTTCGCCACAAAATTGCAAAAAAGTAAAGAAAAAAAAGGGATGAGCATATTGAGAAATCAACTCAAGAGGAAGATTTGGATAAAAAAAAAAACTGAACTTAATTCCTTTATAATCTGCCTCCATTAATAAGTTGCAATCAATCTGTTAAGGGAACAATAAATTCAAAATCCAAAATTGTACCTGCAACTAACTACCATGGCAAAGCAAAGCAGAGCTTTCACATCCAAATTCTGCAGTAGGGAATTCCAAACTCCCATTCTCTTCTCAGTAACGGGGAGTGTAGTTTGAATGTTGTGAAGCGGCTGGTGACTAACCGATTATTTGAAGAGTGCAACGACGTGAATGGGTGAGTTTGCTTGAGACGAATTGGGGCGGGTGGAGAAGGCGAATAGGCGGCGCAATTTCTCCAAGCAATAACCCCGCCATATGTGGATGGAAAAAAGTTTATTGCAAGTGGAAATTGGGGGAGAGGCGACTGGCGGTTACAGACGCATCTTCCCTACCACATGCTTCCTTAATGTTGTTCATTTTTTTTTCGTCTTTGCCCTCGTTTCTCCTTCATGGCCATGGCCTAATTCGACAGCGGAGGAGTAAAGGAGCGAGACATCAAACATTCGTCACCGGGCATGTCGGATTCTCGTCGCTTCCCACCCTCTCATGGAGAAACAAAATGCCCCAGTCCATAATTCGATTCCCGTTCCAAGTTTGAGTCGGAGAAATTTGGGGTTGGAAGATTCCCTTGTGAGAATCTGTTTGGGGTCGAAGAGAAGAAGAGGGAAAAGCACAGGTGCTATTCCAATCCATCATATATATATAAAAAAAAGGAAAAGTAAATATATCCCAGAAAGTTGCGGGCATGCTTTCAAGGCTGCCGAAGAACCTTTTTCTTTGTGAAACTGTTTTTTTACATGAGGCGGAAAGGGTTACGCTGCGGCCTGCGGGGTTCGGTTTCCAGAGCGATTATTGTATACGCCGGGAGTACCACGTGGGTTGGTGATGTGGTGCTCCCGGCAAATAAATGCACGCCACGTGTCCCTCCTCAGCTAAAACAAAATTGGCTTCATTCTCTCCTCACGCGATGAGTATACCCTTCTTTATTACTTTATTTATATGACTATGAAAGCCTCTTTATCCTCACGCAGCAGAGGATAATGGAACCCCTTCTTCTCTTTCTTCTACCCAAGCCAAAAGAATGCCCTCTTTCTCTCCTCCCACACTAAAGCAATCGGAGAATAAAACCCCATGTTCCTTTGTTTTCTCAGCTGCCGAGAAGCCATCACCAGAAAATTGTGCTCCAATCCTAATCTTGCGTCAATCGGAATTTGCCGTTAGCGAAGTTTTTGGCGGTTCTTTTCTCCTTCTCCAAAACAGAGGTCTCTTAGATTCAACCAAATAGATGGAGTTGAAGTATGATCGAGGGCTTATGTTGATTTCCTTTTACAATTTCAGATTGAATGACCAATATTTACATATATTCTTGCATGTCGATTTAGCTTTGTATTTTATCCAAATTTTGGCGGCTGTATGAATTTGGTGACCATTTGGTTGGGAGCCATTTCTTCTGATAAATAAATTTTATTTTGTTTGTTTGTAAATGGAAGAAGACCAGTTTATTTGTTTGTGAGAAGCTTGCAAAAATTTTGAAATCAGGAGAATCAAAAACTCAAGTAAGTTTGCAGGTTTGGTTTTACAATCTAGAAGACGGTAGGGAGAGTCCATGGTTGCAGCATAAGAAGACGGTAGGGAGAGTCAATTTGGGATGGTTTCGAAAGAAGAAGAGTAGAAGACGAAGACTTCAGGGGACGAATTCTGTTGGGGTTTTGGGAGATGAAACGCCAGCTTTTGGTTAATGATATATTATTTATTTAGTTTTTATTAAAGGTAATTATCAGAAAGGAAAATTAAAAATCTCACAATAACGTTTCTATCAAAAAGCGAGAAAGAGGACAGTTAATAAAGCAATTATGTTCTGCATCACGTGAGAGAGAAAGAGGGTAATTATACTCTGGCTAAGGAGGGACACGTGGCGAGAATTTATTTGCCGGGAGCACCACATCACCAATCCACGTGGTACTCCCGGCGTATACAATAATCGCTCCGGTTTCCATACCTCTTCAATATTTTTTTTAACATGTGGCGGACTGCTATTGGATAAAGGGGTCGTTGATGTGGAAGTATGTGGTGAACGGAAATTTGAATTGGAGAGACTGTTTTTGGGAAAACACTTATTATATTCTTTAGATTAGATTTAATCAATGCTGTCAAAGCCGAGCCGGAGTATGACCCGGTAACGTGAACGGCTCGGTCATTAGTGGTCCAGTCGCCATTAAACCGTTTAAAAACCGTTTGAGAACCGGTACATTATAAACAATATAATATCATAGTAGAACACACATAAAGTAATAATTCAATGATTTAATGAGTAAAAATGATAATTACATGTACCATTTAATAATTCTACACAACATATATATACAGCAACTAAAAAAAACCCTAACCTAATCCTAAGCGACAGCGCCGCTTCCTCATCCCCCCTCCCTCTCTCCTTCGTCCTCTCCCATCGCCGCACCTATTTTCATTTTTCAGCCACTATAGCCTTCTGCAATTCCTCAAAAATCCATCACCACATTCAATTCTTTCTCATCCTTTCTTAACCCGTAAATGCTCTTCCTCGTCCCAATCCGCGAAATGGCTTGGATTCAATCCAAGCCTCTGGTGAGACAGGGCAGCTTAGCGGGGAGCTGCTTGCGACGGTGGCGACGGGATGGAAGCGCCGGGAGCGGGGAGCTGCTTGCTACAACAAGGACTGGCGATGGCGATGCGATGGCGACTGGGGATGGCGATGCCGTCGGGAAGCGCCGATGCCGGGACAAGAGGTGTTGACGGCCGATTCCACGATTGGCCTTTTCTATTATTTTTTTTAGGGTAAACCAAACGGCCGAACCGCGCGACCGGCTTGAACGGCTCGAGCGGTTAACCGCTTCGGCCGCTCGCCGGCCGCTGTATAAAACCGTGGCGGTTAAATAGCTGATCCGAGCCGGTTTTACAGCCGGATGGCGGCTTTGGCGGTCCGGCCGGCCGGCTCGGTTCGGCTTTGACAGCACTGGATTTAATTGAATTATTCCCCCGTGAGACATGAGTAGTCTCCTTCCGCTTTTCGCTGAATTGTGACCTGTGAGTATAGGTGTCAAAACATAACTCGACCCGATTAACCCGTCCGATCAACCCGATCCGCAACCGGCCCGCAATCTGAATTGTGACCTGTGAGTATAGGTGCGGTGGGCGAGAGTGAAGTAGATGTAGTCGATGAATTGCTTTGGCTTTGCCTCTCCGGTGCCGCCGCCGCAGTGGTGGTGAAAGGTAAGAGATCAAATTAAATAATTTTTTATTAATATATTTAATGACGTGTCAAGCTGACTGTGCAAAAGTAACAGAGTTTTGGACGAAATTGGACGGATTGACCTTTTTGTTATTCGCTCAAACTTTTTTTACCAAAACGTACAAAATTAAAGGATTGTGACCGTTTTGTACAAAGCAAATAGGTTTGTGACCATTTATGATAACTACCCTGACATATGGTTAGGGTATAGGGTATGTGGTTGGTGTATAATGTATTGGTGGTTTAATACACGTATTGATCGTTTAGGGTATACAATCAACAACATATACTAACTTAATATTGTTGATTGAGGGTAAGGCTAAGTGTATAGGATATATGTTATTGAGTAAGTTCTGATTGAAGTCACAATAATTTTACTAATTTGATAGTTAATCTTTAATGGTTCAATTTTTAGGATAATTCGAACAATTTTACAAATAACTTGTTTGGCAACGGTTTACTAAAAAGTTATTTGGGCAATGAGTTATTTCAAAATAACTCCTTTTATCACTCTGCTTTTGCCAAATATCACACGCCAAATACCATATTTGCATGATTATACTAAACGAAATACTTTAATTCAATTACTACTGAATTAATACTAAAATATCAAATAAACAATTAATGGTGTCTTTTGGTTGCAAATAATGATATCACCATTACTATTAGCTAGTGTACTTTAGCAATTATGATTAATTACATAAGAAGTTTGCAAGTCATACAAATTGATTTAACATTTTGAGTAGTTTTTTTCAAAAAAAATAAGTATATATATATATATATGGTTCAGGCTAGCGTACGCCCCATTGAGTTTTGCTATATAGATCATGAATTAATCGGAGTTTGGGGCATGATATTATACCCTTACCTCTAATGGGTGAACCCCAGTCCCTAATTTTCTAACCCAAACCATGAGGTTCGTTTAATCTTAAAATGAAAACCAATGAAAATTTTGACGAATCAGAATCGTTGATTTTCATTTTTAAGATTAAACGAATCTCATGCTTTGGGTTAGTGAATTGGGGACTGGGATTCACCCATTAGGGGTTAGGGTATAGTATCATGTCCCAAACTCCGATGAATTCTTTGTCTAAATAGCAAAACTCAATGGGGCGTACGGTAGGCTAGCGTACGCCCGGACGTACGCTAGCCTTTGCCATATAAAAAGTTGAGAAAATATTTTAAATTAGTGTAATAAAATGTGTAAGTTGGTAACGAGTAATGAGTAAGATACTCGATGCACTGGCCCGAACAACCCGAAACCCGATCCGCCCGCAACCCGCCCGACCCAAAACCCGATGTACCCGCAACCGATTTGTCCGCAATCCGATTGAACCCAAACCCGATGAACCCGCAACCCGACTAACCCCGCAACCCGTTTGAACCCGAACCCGATGAACCCACAACCCGACTAACCCGCAACCCGTTTAAACCAAACCCGATTGAACCCCGCCCGATTGACACCTATACTTGTGAGTAGTAGTGTTTTTACTTTTTAGGACATGTGATTTATGCATGGTTCAAAAAGGCAAGCTTAACTTTACGTTTAGGTACGTCTAGGCGCAAGGCAATGGCAAAACGCCTCGTCTAGGGATTTTGCGCCTAATTAGATGCTAGAACACTTCAATGGAGTAAGGCGGCATAAAATTCTCTCCTAAGCATTACTAGATGGAGCTAGGAAGTCAATATCAAAGGAGAAAATTAACATCAACTACGAAATCAATTTTCTATATCAAAATTTTCAATAGGTTAAGAACTTTGTGAGCTGTTGAGCTATGATTCTATGAATTCGTGAGCTATGTTCTTGACATTCAGTGATGAGTAAGTTATTAATCATTTTAACTGAAGTGAGAAAGTGACGTGGATTATTATTTCATTCATCATGTTGTGCAGATAACTATTTTTCTTCCAATGCCTAGGCACACTTAGTCTAAGCCTAAGCGAGCTAAGCACTAGGCAAAGACTCAACGCTCGCCTTACGCCTAGCGCCTTTTTGAACCTTAGATTTATGTTGATAACTCTCTTTTTGTTTTGGAGTCCCGTATCATGTTGGGTATTCTAAATATGCTTCAAAAGAATCAGTTAGGTTCTCTATGTTCAAAATTTGAAGCATGGGGTAAGTCCAATGTCTGGTATCATTAGTTGCACTAAAGCGGGTTTTGGAAGAGATACTACTTGATCTTTAGTGGGGAACTCCTACAAGATGTTGTTAGTTCCTCTCTGGTACAAGTAAAATCTCCACCGTAGAACTTATCGCCTAGTTGAGAATGTGTTTTAAGGGTACGGATAAAGCTTCTGATCCCCCTTAAATTCATTTACCCTCCATACGAATTGAGGTAAAGGAGTTAAAAGAAGTGCTATGACGAGTGACAGAGATACATAAATTACTCTTGCTCAACCAATAAGGGTCGACTTTGAAACTGTAGGTTGGAACCCCGCAAATGAAAATAAATGGAAAAGAAAATAAAAGAGTAAAAAAAGGGGGTTCCAACAAATCTAAACGAAAATGAAGGAAAAAAGAGAACCTAACTTGAGTTCCGGTTTTATAATGTTTTTGAGAGTCTTTTCACCCACAAATTGCTTGTCCTAGGAGTACTACTTTCCATGATCTCGACTCGAGACTAGAGTTCTCAACGAGGTGGCTAGGACATGGCTTATGTATCGATTGACCTCATAAATTGCTAAATGACCTAGAAAGTCCTCTACCAACGATCGCATTGCATGTTGCTATGGGAGTCTGGTAAGCTGCATTGGTTTGAGTCAGGTTTGCTTGGAGACAAGCAAACAATTAAGTGTGGGAGAGTTTGCTAACACCCACAACAAGAAAAAATAACTTTTAACGGCTAAGTGTATTTGTCACGATAAGTGATTTATTTGCCTCTATAGCTCTACAGCGGCACATAAATGTGTGTTGTCAATACTGCTGTTGCTAAATCTCTTTAGCGACAAATGTTAGTGGCAGATATTATTTGTTACTATTTTATGAATTAGCGACAGATAGTTTTGTTGCTAATTTCACTTTTGAATGACTATTTTTGTTGTCGACTTTTCTTAAATTGGAGACACAAGTATATGCCACTAATGATATTTTTCGTGGCAGGTCTTTTTGCTGGCGCGATATGAAGTTTTAGTCTAAGATAATTATCTTTAAATAAATTTTCTTTTATTTGTTTACGTTTTTTGTAGAAATTAAATAAATTTTCAAAACACCAATAACTGCCTATGTATTTTATTATTTTTGACATTTTTATATATTTTTTTTGTTTATCTCATATATATATATATAATTTTATAAAAAATGGATTTTCGTGGTAGAACAGCAAGGTCAATCATGTACAGACTGGAGGCTTTGGGGTCTACAAGTAGGCCATCCCGCATCCATGTCCTACGGAGCAAGCTTCTGGAAAATCAAAGACGATTGCCAATTCTGGTTTGGGTCTTCTTTCTTCTATGTCACTTTGTACAGCTTCTCTAATCCAGCGCTGATGAGAATCTGAATTAATAATCCAAAGAAACTATAGTGAATAAAGCAAAAACAAGAGGGAACCAGTTAAGGAGAAAACCCTGTGTTTGGCAATTGGAAGATCTGAACTGGATCTTTGGAGAGCGGCCATCACTTTGTTATTTTGAGAGCTTGCCATCGCTGCCAAACTAATACGTACTCTCAGCCAATTTGTACATCTCTGCGATGTCATTGTAGCATTGAAGATAGTGAGCTATGCATAGAATGAGAGAGAGCCTACGTTGCCGCCTTAAGAATCATCTCTCTATTATGATCCAAACCAACCTCTTTCTGGTGTTTCATTTAACCTCCTGTTTCACAAAAGAAAATCAACTCTGAAATGAAAGAAGGAAAAGAATCATGTCAGTGATATGTTCTGCCAGTCCGCCTCTACCCATTCCATTTGCACGCACAAAGTCACCCCATTACGATTTTGCTATGAAATATGTAATCTCATTTTCTCAATTAAAGAGTTTAATTCCCTGAAATCTCGAGGAGTTAACAATTACGTAATTATATCTTTTAAGCAAAAGGAACGTAAATCTCGGATAGTGGATATGTATTGAGCAATCTTTTATATGGTAAGTTGCTTTTTTTTATTTCTAAAATATTGCTGCATTTATTTTTATAATCAAAAAAAATAAATTTACCATATTTTCGTTAAGACAGATATATTTGTTGGGCATTAGATACATTAAAAAACTCGCACAAAAAAAAAGATAAATTGAAAAACCAAATATCTATTTATGTGCCGAACAAAGTTAATAAGCCATATATAATTTTAGATTTAAAAGTAATGGCGGCTTTAACTTTTGTCTGCTAAACTAATGTTTTTCCAACAAATAATTTTTGCCTCTACAAGTCTATTAGCTAAAACATTAGAAGACAAATGCCATATCTTTGCCTCTAATAGTAATATGCTATTAAACATTATTTTATATATAAAATAACATAATATTATTAGAGGCACATAATAATATTTTGCCTATTTACAGAGGCAAACTTTATATATGTTGCTTATAAGTACTTTTAGCAACATATATTACATTTGCCTTTGTATTTTAGCCGCTAAAAGATACTTTTCTTGTAGTGACCATATTTATACATGTTTTTATCCCTCATTTCTTGATTGTTTAGCTTGGTGTTTATCATTCTTTGGCCCATTTTACACTAGGTTGTCTTCATTTGATGGATTTCAGGTCCTAGCACGTAAAGAAAGGCTATTGCACAAGTTTCAGGGCAGTCGGAGGTCAAACAGCGTGTTTGGGACAATCCTCTGTCTCTAATCCCAGGTCAGAACTTTCTATTCCTCGATGGGGGATTCGTCGTGCTTGACCGGGGATCCCCCTAAGTGAAATGGCGAGTTCTGGAATTCCCCTATCATGACATTTCCCTATCGTGGAATATGGGCCTCATGATAGGGGAATAGGCCACCAGCGAGTATAAAGCCTTGTTTTGTGCGTATTTTGAGGGAGAGAGATGTATTTTGGATACCAAATACCCAAGGTACGAATCCTAGAGTGAGAGGATGATTTGAGGGAGATTATGGAGCCTTGAAAGCTCGAGGAACAAGCATGGACTTGAAGACTGATCATCTGAAGATTCATACTGCAGTCTCTCTTCTCTATGGAGTAACTTCAGTTAGCTTTTGAGGAAACCTAGCTATGTTTGTTTTGTTGGATGATTGTATGAGTACTTCTACTTGATAATTTTGAGTTCATATTCAATCTATGCATGTTTTCATGATTCAATTCTGTTTTAATAAGGATTATTGATTCTACCTTGATCTTATGAGAGCGAATACCTAATTAGGTCAATAGAGCACCATAGATTGATAGTATTGGATCGACTGCTTTAGTAAAGGGTCGATTCACTGCTTTGTACCATTGAGAACCTCATCTGATAGAGGGAATCTAGTTCAGAACGCCTTGATCGGTTATTCTAGAGAAGGATAGGAAATCGACTCAAGAGGGCCTTTACTTCTTTAGTCGAGATTCAAGTTCCAGTCAAGGATTCTCCGCATTGTAAATGAAAGTGAAACAAGCTAGAGATCATCAATCATTAATCTGGGTAGTGGCTAGGGGAAATCATACCTAACTGAGTTCCGAACATGTAATTAGTACTATAACCTAGAGTATCTTGTAGGAATAGTTAAGTTAATCAAACCTTAATCTGATTTGTTAGATAATAAACCGAAGGTGAGTAATAGTAAATCTAGAGACCTCGTGAATTTAATATTTATTACTTGCACCACTATATTGCAGTCCCTTTCATTGGTTATACTTGGTCATTGTTAGGAGTTGTGTTTTAGCGAGTCAAACTTCCAAGGCATCCTTGCTTTTTTCCATCGTTCTCTAAACTAAAAAAAAATCATAACAAGTTTTCTCAATCATATTCATCACCTTTATCAGGAATTGCAAAATGCACATTCGATACTGTGTAATGCTAGTTATAACAACAAAAACTCATTGAAACTTCTCATCATAAGAGAGAGTTTTGGCTCTCAATCCCCTCGCACACGCAATGATCTTATCAACTAAATCCCAACAATCCTGCATACTTAACTTCCCGGTCACTAAAGGATATCAAGGTACTTTACGAGGAGCTTATTGATGCATGCTAATGTGTACATATTTCAGCCCTCAACACTTTGCTTCTTGACCATTTACCTAGTGTTTTCCGGAGAGAAAACTTGCGTTGAAATGAGATTAATGCACCTTTGACTTCTTTGGACAACGATTTCTAAGACACGGCTCAAACCTCTTCAAACAAAGTTCGAACGAGGGTGTTTGATTGATGGTTTCTGGGAACGAGATCTAAATTAAATTACTCCTAATCCTATGGAGGTTCGGCGAGAGCTCCAAACTACGAACTACATCTATGGCTACATGATAGAGAAAAGGTAAATGATAAACTTGACATGTGTGTCAGAGTGTTGGTTTTGGAACCTCTGTCTCTGTCAATCCCTCCTCTTATATAGAGCCCCGAGGAGGTAACCGCCATAGAAAACCTCTTGTTGGATAACTGCTACAAAGAACCGCTCCTCCTTCTTCGGTAGAAAACCGCCTCTTGGATAACTCCCAAAAAGAACCGCTCCCTGCTTCCTCGGAGTGGTGGTTACTCCTTCAACCGCCTAGGTGCCTCTCTTGGAACCGTCGTGGGTTTTGGAGTGTAGCTTGCCTCGCCTGGTCTTGTTCTGAATCTCGTGCCATGCTAGTCTTTTGACGAGCATGTGGTGTCTCGCAAAAGGGGGTCGTGGTCTTCTTGCCTCGCGGCCATGGACAAGTCCATGGCCTTCTTGTCTTACGGCCATGAACTTCTTACTCATGTCCATAGCCTTCTTGTCTAACGGTCATGG
Source organism: Linum tenue (assembly GCA_946122785.1). Taxonomy (NCBI): domain Eukaryota; kingdom Viridiplantae; phylum Streptophyta; class Magnoliopsida; order Malpighiales; family Linaceae; genus Linum; species Linum tenue. Next base: position 9,140,620 of record CAMGYJ010000006.1, read on the forward strand.
ACCTCTTGAGACGCCTTCTTGTCTTACGACCATGAACTTCTTACTCATGTCCATAGCCTTCTTGTCTAACGGTCATGGACCTCTTGAGACATATTCACTAGTGATATAATGCTCCATCACCACACCCTTCTCATTCGTGTCCATGGCCACTCTTGTGAAGTGGCATGGACTTCTCAATCATGCACAAGGCCCCTCTCATGAGGCGGCATGGCCTTTCCATACTTAGTATTTTCAATCATTTCTAATGCTTCTTGCTTCGCGTCCATGGCCATCACATGACACGGACATGGACCTCTTAATCATGCACATGACCCTTCTCGTGAGGCGGCATGGCCTTCTCAGACTTAGTATATTTTGGATCATGAGGCGACATGGCCTCCTCATTCGCGGCCATGGACTTCTCAGTCATGTATGTGGCCCTTCTCGTGACACAGCATGACCCTCTCATACTTAGTATCTTTTCTTGCGTCCATGCCCCTTCTCGTGATGTGGCATGGACGTCTCATCTTGTCTCGCGTCCATGCCCCTTCTCGTGAAGCGGCATGGACCTCTCGTTGAAGTGGCACATACTTCTCCTTGAAGCGCCATGTACCTCTTCCAGACTTAGTTTATTTTTCAGTCATTTAGTCTTGATCTTGGGGCGGCATGTGCTCCTCGATTTCTAGATGGATATGGCCCTCTTCATGAGGCGGCACAAGCTTCTAGATTTTAGATGGACATGGCCCTCTTCGTTGAGGCGGCATGTCACTCTCCAGACTTAGTGGCTTGGGCTTAAAATCAATATCCATAAGGCCCAACTTAAACAATATTAATTGTTATAATGGGTGTGGCCTTATAAACTCATTAATTATCTTGTAACTCACCAATGTGGTACAAGACAAATTTTATGGTGTAAACACCTAGGTTGTTCTTCTTTGGTATATTTCAAGTCGTACAGTGTGATGAAGGTTTCAGAGTGAGTTCCGGGGCATTTGAAGGCCAAAATGGACAATGAGGGCTGACAAGAAGTCTCATGTCCACGAGTAATCAAGTTATGGCCACGAGAAATCAAGTTATGGTCATGAGAATCAAGTTACGACCGTGAATCCATTCGAGGAAAGATTCACGGCCAGCCACATCCAATGTCACGACGGTGACTTTCCATACCTTAGGTCGTGACTTTTCCTCGACCACACTAACGAAGTGCAGCGTTTTGGTGATTCACGAACTTGAAACTTCTATCCCCCCCCCCCCCCCGGCCCAAGAATTTAGAGTCATGAATTATGGCGTGCTCAGGTATAAATAAATTTTCTGTTGTTTTTCCAAAGGGAGAGTTGAGTTTTGGATTGAGAAACACCTAAGGGGCGAACCGTAGAGTGAAAGAGATTTTCACCCTCTAGAGCTTAAGGAAGAAGTCTAGAAGAGAAAATTGAAGATAGGAAGAAGTCTCAAGTCATCATGAAGTCAATTATTTTCTTTTTAGGTATCGTTTGCTAGTGGCATTTAAGTGATGTATTTGGCTCCCAAATCCCAAATTTGACAAAAAAAACATTGTTCGTTGTGATAAATAAATATGTGGGGTTCACGGAATTGTACACTTTTTTTAGTTCCATATCCTGGCCCCATGTATTTGTAAATACTAAATACCATATTTTCATCTGGTTATGGAAGGCAAAGATTTGTGACCCATGGTACAAAAACCTTTGAATCCCTTATCAAAATCAACTAAACAAACACTATTATCTTTCACATACAAAAAATGCAACAATTCCATCATAATTCAAAGGTTTTCAAAACCGAAAACCTTCATTTACAAATCCAACAAGGAAACGAGCCCTTACGGCCTGTTTGGATGGACAAAAAACTCAGGAATTAGGGGGTCGTTTGGAGAATAGGATTTGGATGATGGATTTATTGAATCCATAGATTTGACAAAATGTTATGTTTTTTTTGCTATTTTTTGTATTGTGGATTGTAATTTTAGAGATTTTAAATCTCTAAAATCTAGAGATATCAAATCTCTCCTAATTGGAGAGATTCTACATTTTGATTTTAGAGATTTTCTCTCTCTTACTCTATCTCATCCTTTTTTTAATTTATCCCACTAAATATCCTTATTTTATCCCACTAAATATCTTTATTGATAAATTTTTATATATTTTTTGAGCCAATTTAATTATTTTGGTTAAGGATAAGCATGCCATTTTATAAACAAATATAATTTCTTTTTTTATTGTATGTTAACAATCGCAGTTATCAAACAATGAACATTTTCAAATCTTTTTTCAACAATCTGGAGAGTTCAAATCTTTGGATTGTTTAGAATCTAGAGATTTAGACTCTAATTCTCCAAACGAGCCCTAGAATAACATTTCCAATTATATTCCATTATTCTATGTTTGAAAGGTAAGAAGGTTGAGAAATGAATTCCATTTGATCCAAATTATGGAAACTATAATTCCTATCAAAAGTGATAGGAATTATGTAGTTGTGGGAATTATACCAAACACAAAAATTGGAAATGAAATTCCACAAAAGTTAGAATTGGAAATGAAATTCTATTTCCATTTCTTATGGAATTGTATCCAAACAGGCTGTTAGTGATTTCTTCTCTTTTTGTGGAGTAAACTTCTCATTTCACTTGAGTGTGAAGAACCTAGCTATGTTTGGTTGAATTGATGATTGTATGAGTACTCTATCTTATAAAACTACAAGTTGATATTCAAACGATGCATTTCAAAAAGCAACTCTTCTCAAAAGGTGTCGAGTTGAAGATTTATGCATTATCTTGGCCTTGATCATATATTCATGTTTTTCAGTTTTGACTTAAGAGAGAGAATATTTATTTAGGTTAATCTACCAACTACTTTGTATTCGGTGATAATCCATTAAAGGGAGTCTAAACCAAATTGCCTTGATTAGTTGACTTAGTTGATGATAAAGTCCCCCTAAGCAACACACTTAAAGAAGGTCTTGAATGACAAACAATACGATAATTTATAATTAAAAATTCACTATAGTATGATTCTATCATTGATTCACTTACCCATGTTAGGTTACTAATGAATATAAGTCTAAATCATGATTTAAAAGTTAAAAGCTTGAACTTTAACTTTTTCTAACTTCTATGTAGTATGAAACTCGTACACGTAACACTTCTACGAAGTATCGAGTGCATTAGTATACGGAGTGACATGTACGATTGTACATCCAATCACAGAGTTTACATATATGATTTTACAAAGGGGGTAAAACTGTAATAACCACACGCGAACCCAGATCCCCTGCGCCCATTTCCATGCCAACAAGAACGACCTGATTCCCCCCATACTTCTCATTCTGTTGAACCACAACAATAACATACCCTAATCACAATTTAAGTACACAGCTAATCACGATTATGTATAATTAATCATCGCGAACCAAACCCATCTCCCCCAAAACCGAAACCCAATTCCCTCCCACCCACAAACCAACCCGATTCAGACCTCATCGGACCAGTCGCTGAGCTCCGTGTCGTAGAACAGCCCGTCGACGACGTCATCGACGAGCGAGTCGATGACGTAGTTGCATCCGGAGGAGAACATCTTCCCCACTCCGTTCCGCGCGCTCGAGACCCACGCGAACGCCGCGGCGCACACCACCGCCGCCAGGCACGCGCCGCCGGCCTCCTCGATCCCCACCAGATCCAGCTTCCCCACCACCGAGTTCCCCGTCACCACCTCCGCCGCCACCGTCGCCGCGAACACAATCTGCTCCCCCACCCCCAAATACCCAGATCCGATTCAAAATTCAATTCAATTAAAAAAAAATCAATTCAATTCTATTCACGCCGGACTCAATTGAATCGACGGGAATGGGGGAAAACAGATAGAGAAACAAAAAAAATTAAATTAACTGACTCACCATGGCGACGCGGCCGGAGATGGTCTCGAAGTCCTGGCTCTTCTTGGAGCTCTCGATGTACTCCGACAGAGTCTCGAAGAACGGCGAAACCTCGTAATCTCCGATTCCTCCTCCGTAGTTCTTCCTCGTCTTCACGACCGCGAATCGATCGTCGCCGTAGGATCTCAGGGTGCAGAGACGGGGCTGGAGCATGATCTTCCCGTTCTCCCCCGGCGCGGCTTCGGTCTTCGGCGGCAGAGTGACGAGCTGGACCGGAGCTCCCGCGGCGGATCCGGTCCTGGAAACGGGCGACCGCTGCTGGTTGTTCCCGGCGGTTCCGAGGTCGCAGCGGATGGCGCGAGCCGTGGCGGTGGCCATTATTCCGGTGGTAGAGCTGCTGTGTGAGTGAAACAATCTCTGTTTCCGAGAGAATCCCTGGCTGGAGACGGTAGGTTGGGGAAAGTGTACGAAGGATGGGAATGATTCCACGTCTCCGTGGTGTCCTTTTTGAGGAGGGGAGGGTGACGACGTAGGAGGGTGGGTCCCGGTGAGTGACGTGGCGGGTTCTGCGATCGTTGACGTTGTTTTCGGGGAACGGGATTACGAGGGGAGTACTAAGTAGTCTTCCTTTGAAACGCCGCCGTGGTTGAATCTTCTTAGTTCTTACACGAACGAGTTGCAGCTGGCCTAGCAACCATTTTAGAGTTGACTTATCTTTACTTTGACCAAAAATAAGTACACTACCATTTGGAAGAACAAGCAGATGTAAAACCGACAACCGAAAAGCTAGCAGTTAACTATGTGTAACCGGTCGGATTGTTAATGATTCGAGCCGAGTTTTGTTGTGATTTGAGCTTTGTTTCGTTAAAATAATTTAAAATTCGAGCTCGGTTCACTAAATGGGTTTAACGAGTAACAATCGAATCCAACTTATAAAATGTCGACTGTAGTTTAAAATCACATTCTAAAGTCTTTCGGGCCTGTGCAAGCCTATGGGGCTTAACTTGCAATGGCTCGAGCGCGGCTCATTAATTGACGAGCTTACTCGCGAGCCGACTCAATTAATGACGAGTCGAGTATGGAACAAATTTTTCTTTGTCGAAATCGAGTTGCTCAATTAGTACGATATTGTCCGCTTTGGGCCAAGCCCGCACGGTTTTACTCTTGGGTATCCTCCCCAAAAGGCCTCGTACTAATTGGGCTAGGTGGACACTTATATACAAGGGTTCCTTCCCTTGTATTTCCGATGTGGTACTTGGATTGTACCTTAACAATCTCCCCTCAAGACAAGGACCACGAACATCGTGTCCTCACCGATTATCTTGATCCGCCAGACACCTTGTACTAATGGGCTTCTCGGTACAAGGATTTTCCCAGACGCGGAACTCTCTTTGATCCGCCAAACAGTCCAAACGTGGATCTCCCTTGGATCCACCAAACCAGACGCAGATCTCAAATCCCGAGGTCACCGAATGAGGGTCCACCAAACTAACGTCCACCGCTCCGGACCGAACTAGACTCTGATACCACTTGTCAGAACGAAATTGTGCAATCGATAATCCAGATCAACACAAACGAACACGAATTTAACGTGGTTCACTAACACAATGTGTGTTAGCTAATCCACGGGCAGGGGAGAACAAATTTCACTAATTTGAGGAGAGTACAGGTTACAAACCAAATTCCGGAACGGACAAACCAAACAAACTAACCTGAATGACGTTACTACATACTAGGGTGATAAAGAGTATTTATAGAACTCTTTTCCTAATCCCAAACAGAGAACCAAACACATTTTCCAAACCTACAAGGAAAAGGCCAAAACAAAGCCCAAACACAAACCCAAACAAAATAGGCCCAAAACAAACCCAAATCAAATTCAAGTCATATTCTAACAATCTCCACCTTGACTTGAATTCTCTGTCAAATACCAGATGTACCATACGTAACCAAAGTTGCCAAATGTACCCAGACGCGATCCATATCGCCAAATTTGCCCAGATACGATCCAAGTCGCCAGATATCCAGATGAGATCGAAATCACCAAACTCAAACGCGATGCAAATCACCAAACTCAAATGCAATCAAGACTGCCAGACATACCAAACTCCTCCAAATCAGTTGTACCAGAATCTCCCCTGCCTCCAAATGCCCCTAAGGGCGGTTAACAAATCAAAACATGCAACAAGTCCAACCCATGTTGGAACTTGCCATGCAGAACCAACTTGGTATTATTTCCGTCCATAACACCAACAACAAATTTACTGCTAACTCCAAACCTGAAACTCCAAATTGACTTCTCAATCGTCATACTGATAGCAGTCATTCTTACTATCAAACAAACTCCAACCAAACTTCTCACCAAACAACCGAGACCAAAACACAACTACCCAAAGTCAACTCCAAAGCGATTCCTCCACCGATCCAAGTTAAAGAATTGAAAGCTACCTCCATAAAGCAAAACTTCAGTCCAGCGCCAAATTCCCAAAACCGCAACCAGGCTCTGATACCACTTGTCGACATCGAGTTGCTCAATTAGTATGATATTGTCCGCTTTGGGCCAAGCCCGCACGGTTTTACTCTTGGGTATCTGACACAGTAAAACACAACTCCGAACTGCGACCAAGTGTAATCGTAGTCCGAGGATGCAGTAAAGTAGCAAGTTCTATTATCAACCCGGGGTCTAGATCTACTGCCTACTCCGTGATTATCTATTATCTAGCAAACTAAGTCGAGTGATTGTTGTTTTAACTAAAAGCAGTAAAAAGCAGGAAATGGCTCGGTTTTCTGAAATCAAGGAAGAGTCACTCGGGAATGAGTCCCCCTAGCTCCTTAGTTAGGTTCAATTGTAATTACCCTGGGTTGATTTACTGTTGATTACACTATGGAAGATCCGACAGTAGCTTGGAATCTCTTAAGCTGACCAAGCCCTCTCAGTCAAACTACCCGGCAGACGACTAGTCTTCACCGGGTTAGAAAGCTGAGGCTATGAACACAGAACTCCACTACTGGAATTGGATTCCAGTACAAAGCAGTAGATTGGCTAACTCTCGTATAGTCAATCCACTACTACCAAATGATGTAGCTCTAACAACCTAATCAGATTCTATCTATCTCAGGTTGCAGCAGAAATCAAGAAAAGCTGATCAGACTTCAATCAATTCAATGAATCATGCATCATTCGATTATAATCAAGCAGTTTACAATCCCAAGTCATTACAATCAAAATCCCTAACACATGAAACTAGGGTTCTTCATACCCAAGTGAGAGAAAGTTCTACTCCATAGAGAGAGAGAGAGGGGAAAACAAGATACAAAGCAGTCATACTCATAACAATGGGAAGAATCTGCTCTGGGATGATGATTATCACTCCTATGATGATCTCCAAGCTTGATTTGATGAAACCCGGCTCCAAAACCACTCTTAGGATGAGTTCTTCGCACTTTCTCTCTCTAGGGCTCTGTTTTTGCTCCAAAAAGTCGATTCTCTCACTTGTGGCTCAAAATTGGGTTAAACCCAGATTTTCTCGACTCACACGGGCAGACCACACGACCGTGGGGCTTACCCGGTTGCCCGTGTGGCTTCCAAAATGCTGCGTCTCAATTAATCGAACTTCAGGCTTCCCACACGGCCAGGGTCACACGGCCGTGTGGGATTTCCACCATGCCCGTGTGAGCTCTCGGCACAAACCACACGGCCACAAGGGTGACTTGCACGGTTGTGTGGGTTCCAGGAATGCCCGTGTGGCTTCCTCAGCGCCTCGCCATGCGTCCGATCTTCGTCCAATCGCCCCCAAACTCGCTCTCAATCCTTCATTCACGTACTAGGACCTGAAATATCACAAACAAGAACAACCTAGCGTGAAATTGGCCTAAAACACGAGAATCAACATCTCAAACGGTGTAATAATAGGGGTAAAAACATGTGCAATTAACGGTCTATCAAACTCCCCCACACTTAACCGTTTGCTTGTCCCCAAGCAAACCAAGTCAGACACAAGGTAAGCTCACATTTTCAATCATACCAACATTGGGGACAAGTCATAAAGGCACAGAGCACGTGAATCGTACTGGTTTTCAACATCAACACGTGAGCAACTTCAATAGCAACCTGGACAACCACCACAAAGGACATTCGAGTGCAGCAAAATCGAGTAAAGGAAGAGTCTCCCTTCTGTTCACCAACCAACCTAGACTTGAATCAACCACTTACTCAAGACAGTCACCTCATGCACCAAACTCAAGACATCAGAATAGAGACCGAGCAATCTAGGTCCTCACCGGGGTACAAGAGTATATAGAATATGAAAAATGAATCGCTCACTCTCGACCAGTGGGGCCAGGACAATTTAATGCGAAAAATGTGCATGCTTATTCTCTCAATCCCTAACATCTCTTCACCATGATAGCAGCCTCTAAATGCTAGAGTTCACATGTGGGGTGTCACCACCAACTAATCCGGAGGTCTTAGACACAGGTTCAAATGACTGGCTAGGGTCTTGGACATGGGGAAAGGCCTTTTAGGTGGTGGAAGTATTCATAGCACAAGGTTCCACATTTCCAAACCCACACAATCACAGTCAAACAAACCAGTATTTCCTTCCTGCCATTCTGCATTACTCAAATTCTCAAAAGCACAAGAGCGAAGGAGGTTATATAAATGTCAGCATTTCCAAGCCAAACTCCTAAGAAACACTACTTAATGGGCACTATTCAGATTTTTGGTAGTGACTCTCTTTTGCTTTCATTTTTTCCTTTGTTTTTCTTTCATTTTTTTTCTTAAGAGAACCACCACCTCTGCACATATTTCAAACACATGCCCAACTTTTAAGCACTACCTCCAACCCTCAAATTAAATTTAGCAGAAACAGCAGAAAACATGTAAAAACCACTCTGTGGAACCTTCTAAAAGATGCAAAAGGGTGATTTTTATTGTAGACCGAAAGAAAGGATAACACACGACTCAAAGGGGCTGACTAGGGGATATGACACATCAGGACAGTCAATTTGGTCGTGGGCTAATCCTATGCCCCCATCATCTTAGCTAGTGACAACGTGAATGCTACACATCATGGAAGAGGGATCTATCGCACAAGAAAGAAACGAGCAGGCTCAAATCTCACATGGCTACCTATATGCTCTATCTCTCATTCTGATTCCCTGAACTAGGTGCATAAACGACTGTCAAGAACAAGTGATCCATCCAAGTCACAGTTGGTAAGCAAACAGTTGAAAAACTGAACCCCTACACAACTCTACTGCACGTCTCAGTCATCATTATAGGTTGTCCTAGTCACAATCAAGCTGTCATGCCTCATTTCAAAAACCATTCAATTCATCAATCACAACACAGTGCCAATGTGATCAAACAGCAGTACTTGGAGCCCTCAAATCGTAAGATTCGGACAGCGGACTAGGCTCCAAGCACACATATATATATTCCAACCGATACAAAGCACCCCCCCCCCCCACACTTAAGCACGACATTGCCCTCAATGGAGTAGAGGGAGAGATAAGGGGAACGATGTTACCGGATTGAAATACTGCTGGGGGACTGGAAGCGGCTCATTAATTGACGAGCTTGCTCGCGAGCCGACTCAGTTAATGACGAGTCGAGTATGGAACAAATTTTTCTCGAATCAAATCACTGAGTCGTTTATGAGCGGTTTGGTTCATTAACAACCATCCGCTTGTGCGCCCGCCTCACCTTCTCCATGATCAACTTCCCCGATCCATCTCACCGCTCGCCATCGCGTCTATTACCCCAATGTCTCTACCAACGACTAATTCAACTTTCCCCGCGGCGTAATCGCCGGCGAAACCTTAAAGGACATTCAAATTGAAATCTCGGTGCCCCGGATTCTGCCTCTTTCGGTCCTTCGATATCGCCGGCCTTTGAGTCCTTTGTGACTCGCCGAGTAGTTGTGTAGGGAGACGAACCCGTTCTCGTCGCTGAGTAGCGACTCAGTGTCCGAGGAGTCGACATAGGACGCGTTGATGAACTCTTAGTACCAGGACAAGTCAGCAGCTAATCCGTCCACCACCACCACCGCGGCGGGGAAGATAGATCGGAGGGAGGAGGAGAGCGAGGAAGCGGTGGCGGATTTCTAGGCCATCTTTTTTCGAGGTTTTTTTTTTGCTTCCAGGGGTAGGAGTGGGGAAGGAGATGGGATCGAGTAATATTCCCGTTTGAAAGGGTACCCAATCCGAGAAGAAAACTCCATCCCATATCCCAAATCCGTACCAGATGGATAATGGATATGCACGAATTACCCATTTAAATGGCACACCTTTTTCTATTTTCTTGAGAACTTGTTCTTACTTCTTCGATCTATTGTAATTTACGAAATTAGTAGGGGTCCTTCTGTTATTTTCCTAATTCCCACGTTGCATGTGTTGATGGGATTAGGTTAGGGATGGCAACAAAACCCGAACCCACGAGTACCCACCCGACCCAACCCGGTCAACGTGGGTAAAATCCGTGTTGACGGGTTTTGGGCCGGGTTTGGGTTTTAACCCGTTCACTATTTACTGGGTTGGGTTGGGTTTGGGTTTAGGTAAACCCGGCCCGTGGGTACCCGCCCACCCATATAATTAATTTTTTGGTATATTTAATATTCTAAACATCTAATCTTATTTATGTTTGTGGAGACATGTCTAATTTTTTCTTTTTAATTGTGTAGAATGAAGTTGATGTTATGGAGTGGAGAGTAAAGAAACTTAATTGAAAGGAAGAAGCTTTCAATTAAACATGTTATTTATGGACAATTTGTGATTTGCTTCAATTTTCTGGAGTTTTCTAGATTGGTGTTGAACAATTTGTATAGTTAATTTGTGATTTGCTTGAATTTTCTAGAATGGTGTTTTATATATGGATAATTTGTATTGAGAGATTGATATTTGACTTTAATTTTGATAAGAACTTGTAATTGTAAATTTTTTACGACAAAACCCGTGGGTACCCATGAACCCGCGGATACCCAACGGGTTGGGTTGGGTTGAGTTTTTCAAACCCAGTGGGTTTTACCCCGGGTTTTTTTCAAAGATAAACCCATGGGTTTGGGTTTGGGTTTGGCAAAACCCGACCCAACCCGACCCATTGTCATCCCTAGATTAGGTTTTTACTTTGTGATTGTATTTAAGGGTTTGGTAGCCTCCTGCCATCCCTAAGCACTCTGAGATAATTAGTGAAATTTCAGCTGAGAGCTCCATAAATCTCCTTGGATTAGTCCCGTTCACATTGAATGGGGATCCCACGTAAATCCTTGCGTTGTTTATTATTTCTTCCGCGATTATCGATTTTACACTCCGTGATACTAAGGTGTCTCCCTATAGTCGTGAATAATAACCGGTGGTATTTGACAACCGGTTGAGCAACTTCATGATGGATAAAACGAGGTTAGGAATGAACATGTTTGGCTCAATAAGTTGACTGCAATTTGGGTAGCTCGTACATCTATCGTAAATGTGTCGGAGATGACGATGAAATACACGCACCAAACTTCCAAAATCCCACTTCTCTCTTTGAGCGCATAATACGAGTACCCGTAATACCCAAACGAGTATTAACGGGTAATACGTGGGTACCATTGTAGAACTTATTGATCCCAAATTTCATCCCGTAAAAAGATTAACGGGTATATGGGTACCCGTAACCCTAAAAAACGGGGCGGATACCGGTTTATCCAAATACCTGTTTCTTGTTCACTCAGAGGAAGATATGACTTTTCTGGTGAAAATGGGTTGACTGACTTTTCTTTTATTATTTTTTAAGTGAGATGGAAAATAAATATGAAAAATTTATGTTAGATGTCACATCATTGTTGAGTTAATTTTCTGTTAAATACTAACGGTCAACACTAACTGAAATTAGCTCGTATAAGGATTGTTATATTGAATAATTTATGACAGAAATGACATTTTTGGATACTTATGATTTTGTAGTGAAATTAGGCCTAATTATAATAATTCAAAATTATGTAATATGTGGAATTTAAGAATCTTTGAAGTTTATTTATGCTGATTGGGCGCTGACATAGCGGGTTAATCGTCCAACAAAATGGTCAAATATTAAGTTTGGCCAATTAAGTAAAGTTGAGGGTCAATTCAGACAACTGTTATATATTTAATATTTTGACAATCATGTTAAAGATGAGAAAAGTTTGAACTAAACAAATATATTAACCCATTTCCTTAAAACAAAGAATTTTCATCCTAGTTGTCGTTGTCCATAGAACTATTAATTGCATTCGTACATTAATTTTCTTATATAAAAGATATATATCCATTGGGATAGAATGGAAATTGATTTTTTGTTATTTGAACCTATCACAAGGTGGTGCTACTAGAGGAGAATGAGGAAATGTCGTTACTGGGATTGAGCACACGACCTGACAAAGGGAATTAAGCATATGTTTGACCCAATTTTTAGAAGTGTTTTTCGGCTGTAAAAATTGAAGTAGAGCCAAACGCTTCTAAAGTTCAGCTTTTGAAAAGCTGAAAAACGTTTTTGTATAACATAAAAGCATAAACTCCGATTTGGAGCTTCTGCGAAAAGCTGTTTTGAAAATACGGGGTTGTTTGCTTGATGGATTTGGAACCATGGTGGATTTTGTCAAAAATTCATTGTTTGCTTCAAGTATTTAGAGGTGTCAAATCCATGGGATCTATGGACTTTGAAGGTCCAAATTCGTGGGCCCCACGGATCTGAAAATCTCACCTCTTCTTGTTTGCCTGATGGATTTGGTGAGGGATTTTAATCCATCATGGATTTTGTCCACAATCCATTGTTTGCTTCATGCATTTAGGGACAACAAATTCGTGGGTCCCATGAACTTTAATGGTCCAAATCTGTGGACCCCACGAACTTGAAAGTTCCATCTATTTAGATGAGAATTGATCATGGACTTTGAAGTCCATCATTTATGACCAAACTACTCCTCCTATTTCATTTCTCTTCCCATACCAATGAGGGCAATAAAGGTACATTTCACTTCATACATACAAATCTAATTAACCAATTCCATCATGAAATCTATGAGACAAACATTGGTATTCTTCAAATCCATGATGAACCCAAAACCCTCATATATTCATGGTTTTACAAAATCCAAGTTTTACCAAGACCTTCATTTTTCAAATCCACGAAGCAAACGACCCTAGCTATGTGCGAATTGATTATGGACTTTGAAGTCCATCATTTTTTACTAACATACCCTTCATATTTTCTTTCTCTTCTTTTATCATTGAGGGCAATAAAGGTAAATTACACTTCATACATACAAATTTAATTAACAAAATCCATCATGAAATCCATCAAACAAACAATGGTGTTTATCAAATCCATAATTAACCTAAAACCCTCATATATCCATGGGTTTTCAAAATCCAAGTTATACCAAAACCTTCATTTTTCAAATTTACAACGCAAACGAGCCCGTACAAGATTATCCATATCATATTTTGATTTTATTTTATAATATATAATTTTATTTCATTTATATCATTTTAAAACTAAAATTAATTATAAAATTATATTATTTAACACAAAAGAAATCTAACAAGATCTTTTTTTACTAATTTTTATTGTTTATAATTTTAATTCATATTTTATATTATAAATCCTTTATAGTCATTTTACATAACATCTCATATTAGAAAAAATACTTCTAATAGTTTTTTTTATGAATGGTTAGTTATATATTAATCATAAAAAAATCCAGTTACTTTGTGGCAACACCCCCTGCCACTGAGGTTATAAAACCAACACCTCTAACCACCTGCAAACTAACTATAAAGAGCCAAGAAATCTATAGCAACAAACAATCATCAGATGCACTCGAAAGAAAAAATCAACCTCCACTTCTTCACACGCAATCTGAACTTCATCCTTAATCGTCTTGACAGCTTCACTAAGACTTAAAACCGCCCCTCCAAACCTGACCAAGCATATCATCCGCCAAATATTACTGATCATAGATTGCCAAATCATTCTGCCAGCCCTTGAATGAGGAGCAGAAGTTGAAAAGGAATCAATAGCCCACTTTAATTCAGTAGACCATAAGTTTGTGGGAGCTCTAGTGTAGAATCTAGAATAAAGCTTTTTGAAAAGTTCCTTATACTTGCAACACTCTGCAAACAGATGGTTTAGAGTCTCAACTCTGCAATCACAGTAAACACAAGCAGTTACCCCTTGGAATCCCCAGTCGGCCATTTTGTCACAAGTAGAGATAAACTGTTTAATGATAAGCCAATTGATAAAATGATTACGAGGAATGATAGGAGTTTTCCAGATCAATTTAAACCAAGGTACTTCAGGACTGTGAGGTCTGAGTTCTTCCCAAATCTGCTTGGTTGAAAATTTCTTCATAAGTTTCCCCTTCTAGTACCCCTCTCCATTCTGAACAATCAACTTGTGTTGGATTAAATCCCTTGTTTTGAGCACCTTAAGCCACAACCATGAGCCTGTTTTACATGTAGAAGCCCAGAAGTCAGTACCATGAAGCATGTACTCCCATATCAAAGCAACCCAAAGGGACCCTTGCTTTGTAAGAAGATCCCAAATATGCCTCACAATGCAAGCCAGGTTCCAACTTTTCATGTCCCTTATACCCAGGCCACCCTCTCTTTTAGGGAAAGTCAGCTTCCCCCATGCTGCCACTGCTCTTTTCTTCCCTTCTTTGCCCACTCCCCACAGAAAATCACTACACATTTTTTCAATTTCCATTATCACTTTCTTAGGCAAGATAAACACTGTGGAATTGAACCATGCTATATAAAACTGAGAGTACCAATTGGAATATTCATGCATAACTCAGAGTTTTCACCCCCCAGTTCTGGATCTTTTTAGCTATTTTGTCAATTAAGGGACGACAAGCCTTGGTATTCAACTTTCCAGGGACTAATGGGTTTCCTAAGTACCTAACAGGAAGGGTGCCTAGCTGATATCCAGCTCTGGCAGCCATGCTCTCCTGCCAATCCTTAGGTAACCCACAACAATAGAGCTCACATTTAGCTGGATTAGAAACTAAACCTGAGAGCACCCTGAACTGGCTAAGAACCTCTTGAATGCATTGAATGCCATAGTTGGAACCATCAGAAAAAAGCAGTAAATCATCAGCAAACATAAGGTGGGTTCATCCTATCCTTTTGCACATTGGGTGAAAAGGCATTCTATTTTCCTGAACAACTTGCTTCATAAGGCAACTAAAAACCTCCATTGCTACAGCAAATAGATAAGGGGAGAGGGGATCTCCTTGTCTTAATCCTTTCTTTGCTGAGAAATAACCAACCACTCCTCCATTGAAACCAACACTGATTTTAGGTGTTGTAAAACACATTGTAATCCATTTAATGAAACTTAAAGGTATATTCATGGCCTCTAACACAGTGGAGAGGAATGTCCAATCCACAGAGTCAAATGCCTTCATTAGGTCCACCTTAACCATACACCTAGGAGACATATTTTTCTTACCATATTTCTGTACCATTTCATGAGCAAGCAGAATGTTTTCTCCTATGATTCTTCCTTTAACAAACGATGTTTGGTTCTCACTAATCAGATGAGGCAAGCATTCACTAAGCCTAGAAGAAATGATCTTTGCTATACATTTATATAAAATGTTCAGATACTCTATCTCAATTTCAAACGACGGATCATCATCAGGGTAAAGTCAATCTTTATTCGGAAATCCACAATCAGCTGCCAGATCAATACAAACCTTTGCAAAACCCAATTGAGCCCCAACCCTAGTAGTCTGGTCCATCCAGAGCGGAGCTCCAATTGTACTTGCAATCCATTCATGCCCCTCGAAGGAGTGATACTCTAACGGAATACCCCACAACTTAACCGAAATCGGTAAGGATTCAACAACAGGAGTAACAGGTTGAATCCCGGGAAACCACTTCCGAAAATAAACCGGATTACCTTGGAAATGCCACAGTCCCGACTTGAATACCCATTTCCCAGTAGCTGCCGAAGGAAACTGAAACACCATCAAACGAGGGTCGAATTTGGAGACACGAACCACTCCGTCTCTCCCCCACAGACTGGTAGCCCATTGCTGAAGAGCTGCCGGTTTTGGAACAGACCCAACAAATTGAGCTATGAGACAGTCCTTCCACCTCTCCTCTCCCCGCTTTTTGACTTCACGAGGAAGGCGAAAACCATCATTCTTCTTCTGAGGAGGGCGATACGTCATCTCGTTTGCCGGATCCACCTCAAAAGTTTTTCACCCACACACTCAACTGTATTTTTTGATAAGTGCTTCTCAAAAAGTTCCAACTAAACCTGCTTCTACAAAAGCTAACGCAGAGCCAAACTCTAGCTCTAAGTGTTTCTTTAAAAAACAATTCAACATATTTTGGTTTCATTCAACACTTTACACCCACATTATTATGATGGGCACATGCATCTTCTAGTTGGATCGATCGTGATTTATAATAACACCAACTCATTTTAAATGGAAAATAAACAGCGACATTTAAAGTCAACAACTGGCAGGCCCTTCATCTTAATCCACTTAATTATTGAAAAATCACACGTACGCTGTGATGATCTATACAATTATTGATAATTAACCCTTAATTGGGGGGTTACAAGTTACGACGAAATAATTCTACATATAATAATACTATAAATTCATGCACACTCACCACATGCAATAAAACTACTTTTTTTTTAGAAACAATAAAACTACATATTAGTATTACATACACTTACAAATAAAATATAAATAGACTATGCATTATACTTCCCGACTCAGATGCAATCCAAATTTATTTGAGATGAAATTCGAAAAGAAGAAAAAACTGGACGAGAAACCAGAAAAAGTCAACAGCCAGATCTAGCCGGTTCCAGGGCGGGAGCCTCTGGGAACTCCAACATTTCTGTTTTGGACGATTCTCAGTACCTGCAGCATCCAATTAGATTACATCACACATTAGTATACAATATTTAAGCTAATTAAGCACAAATCAATCAATAGGTACGTTCATCTCAGTATATATAATACGAATAATATGAAATTACAGTAGAAATGAATTAGAGCAAAGTTAATTAACCGACTTAAAACTTCTGTACTTGATTGGGCTATGGTTTACGTGGTTGGGTTTTTCCCAAAACCGCAAAATATTTAAGCTAATTAAGCACAAATCGACCAGCCTTATAGTACGTTCATCTCGGTATAACATGAAAATACTGTATAGAAAATGAATCTTGAGCAAGTTAGATTACCCGATCTAAAACATCAAAACCTGAGAAAGAGATTTGCTCGCAACTGCTCGAGTACAGGTAGTGGAAAACTCAATCTAGCTAGTATGATATCTAAGTGTACATCTTCTCCAATTTTTCTCTCTCTCGTATTTCTCGAATAATTAATATCTCTTCCGAAAGCAAAGCAAGCGTATACGATTCGAATTAGAGACCAAATAATCATCTCTTGTTAATCGAAATCTTACATTCGTTTCGACGAAGATTATAGCTAGAATCAAGTTAGGTATATATGTTACCTGGACAGATTCATACTCGGCTT
Organism: Linum tenue; assembly: GCA_946122785.1. Taxonomy (NCBI): domain Eukaryota; kingdom Viridiplantae; phylum Streptophyta; class Magnoliopsida; order Malpighiales; family Linaceae; genus Linum; species Linum tenue. The sequence continues at coordinate 9,158,016 of CAMGYJ010000006.1, forward strand.
CTCCGACATAAAGATCTTCCTTAGCTCCACCGACGAAATGGACTTTATTAGCTTCTTCTTGCACATAAACCACCTCATCACCACCACCATCAAGCTTCCCTACAAGTCGAAAACACAGCCCAAATCAGGAAGAAATTAAAAAAAAAAAAAAAAGGTTTGGCAAATTAATTAGATACAAACTAATTGGTTAGTTAGTTAGTTAGTTACCGGCCGCAGCTGCCGGCGCCGGCGAGATGGGCGCTTCGACGGTGGCTGGTCGGCCGCCGCACTTGAGAGCTCCGACAACGTTCAGGAACCCGGTCTTGAGACCTCGAACTAGCTTCGCCATTTCTTCTTCTTCTTCTTCTTCTTCTTGGGATGGGTCTCTGCCGGCCTGTGTTTGGTTTCTTTGGGAAGTTTTGGAGGTCAATGGGATTGGTTGGTTACCTTAAAATTATATAGAGGCAGAGGGGAAAGTGTGGGAGTAGGTATCTCCATTGATTTTTTTTTTTTATAGTTTTGTTATAATGTGCTTGGTTCCTATTGAGACGGTCCACGTACGTTGATTGATGGACCATGTGATGTGCATGGTTTATTATAAAATAATAAAATGCCTACTATTTTGAAAATATTATCATAAACAAATCGGAATTAATAACTCGAGTGGTTGGTGTTAGTAAACGGTATATAATCCACGATTGAACCTCTCCCAACAACTCGAGTTATTGGGATCAACATATGAGCGCTTGACATGATATCATAGCCTTCTGTGACCGAAAGACCTCTTGTTCGAATTCCGATGACCCCCATCTGTTTCTGTTAAGCACATGGTGTCCGGACCTGTGCCTGTGCAAACTCCAAGCCTATCTGAGTGGCTTAAGTTTGAGGGTGTGTGTTAGTAAACGGTATATGATCCACTATTGAACCTCTCCCAACAACTCGAGTTATTGGGATCAACTGGTTCTTGACAGTTGGAAGAGGTTTATAAATCATAACATCTTTCTTATATACTTCTTCAAAACGAAAGTCAACATACGAGCTTGAAATTTTGCGCAGGCATTGCCCGTTGGCCATAGCCTGTGTTTTAAGACTAACAATTAATATTAGGAGATGTGAGAATCTGAACAAGTGACCTGAAGGGCAAACCAATTTTGATACCATGTTATACCCCAACGAGTCTAAAAAAAACTCGAGTTATTGAGAGAGGTTCATGTATGGATCTTAATCATTTCCTTACATATTATCTAAAATTGACATCATTTCATAGATCAAAATGAACTCGTTACATCTGTGAATTTTTCTTTTTATACAAGTTGAAAGAATATAAGAATTCAAGTAAAAATTACGAAGAATGAGTCACACAAGGTGTACTAAACTAAGTAAGATTCGTGCTTTGCTCTATATTAATCATAAAATAGAGTACCTTCTCAATACTAGTCGAGACAACTCGATCAAATTAATTTAGATTAGTCAAGTGATGGGACTACATACACATAATGTAATTCTAACCACAAAAAAGAGAGACTAGCTTAGCTTATTGGTTACTTTTCTTTTTCTTCAATAATTTCCACCATTGACTTTCATTGCAATGGGAAGTGGCATATACAAATGTACACATACGTACGCAAGTCACGACACATGAGATTAAACCAAAACAAAAGTAGGTTGGTCCTTTTTTTCTTAAAATTTCAACAGCTGGTCCAACCCGTACATCATTAAGCACCATTTTGACTAGTCAAACCAACCTAATTACTTACGCGGATTGCTTGACCACACGATTCAAATTACAAAGCCTTGGGATCTCCAACTGTACACAGACACAGTCGTACTATTTGTTTTTGGGTGGTTAAAACTAGTAAAAGATTAATGAAGTTGTTGAACTCCGTCATAAGCTCTCTACACCGTGGCCCGCCTCTATAGTCCTCATCAGAACTAACAAGATTAAAATCACCCAAGATGAACAACGGCTCATCATATCTTCTACAAATGAACTCAAGTTCCCTGATAAAAGCCAATTTGCCTTCCTTCTCATGAGGTCCGTACACAATCACAACAGCCAGGATGATACTAGTCCGAGTTGACTGAAGTCGGACAGCAAGCGAGAAATCGCCCTCCCAATAATCAATTGAACTAAAGTCCATCTTATCCCAAAAAAAATTGCAATACCGCCTCTGGTATCCACAACATTTTTCGCAACCCAACCAGAAGACCTACTGCCACTGACAAAAGAAATTAAAAATTGTGAGCACGAGCACCATTTTGTCTCAACCAAACCCACCACTAACGCCCTGCATCTCTTAATAATGGCCTTGACCCTTGCCCGCTTATCAGGAGCGCACAATCCACAAACATTCCACGCTAAGACTGACCCACTCATTATTGAGAAACGACGGGTTCGCCTTCTCACCCTCGGAGAAAGGGACGAAGTTGAAAGCACTCCCAACCTGTGCTCTTCCATCTGCAGCTTGGACCTACGCACCCTTCCTTTCCTAGCTCTAGCGCTATAGGTCACTTCTTCCAATTGTTCCTCAACACCCTTGGCCTGGTCGATCTACCTCTTCAATGAGCTCTGTTTACTCGTAGCAGCGGTGGTTCGAACGCCTCACTCTCACGAATTGATAGGGCACTGGTGAATTTGAGTTTTGATGAGTCTTACTCCCCTGGCCCTGTTCAGGCGTTCGAAAGAGCCGAATCGGATCATAGTCCGATTCTGTTGCAGTGGGGGATGTCTGATAAGTGATAAGATTCATAGACCTTGGCGTTTTGAGAATATGTGGTTGCTCGAGGAGGGTTTCCTGCAAAGTTTGATTGGATGGTGGAGTATTCCTGTGAGGGGATCGGGTCTCTTGTTTTGTGCAGGGAAGAGGCTAAGGCAAACCAAGCAAATGATAAAGATTTGGAATACAGAAGTGTTTGGAAGAACACAACTCAAAATTGAGGGTCTCCTTAAGAAGATCAAGGATCTGGATGATGCTGAAGAAAGGGATCAATTGTCTGAGCTTGCCATTAATGAAAGAAGTCTATTAAAGTGTGAACTGGATCGGATTCTTCTGATGGAAGAAATTTCGTGGCGGCAAAAATCTCGAGAGCTTTGGCTGAAATCGGGGGATAAAAACTCGGGTTACTTCCATCGAGTTGCGAATAATAATCGCAGAAAAAATTTTATGCTTGAAATAAAGGTTGATGGAGTTCGTGTTCAAGCCAAGGAAGCTCTGAAGAGGGTTTTTATTAACCATTTTCGAAGTAGGTTTCAAGAAGATAATGAGCAGCGTCCTTTCCCGGAAGACTTCAAAAGGAATTCGTTTAGTCTGGAAGAGAACTATCAGCTTACAGTTCCGTTTTCAGAGCCTGAAATTTGGAAAGCTATTTGTTCGTGTGGTTGGGATAAAGCGCCAGGTCCGAATGGATTTACGTTGGATTTCTTCAGGAAAGCTTGGAACATCATTAAAGCAGATATTATCAAAGCTTTGGATGAATTCTACATTACAGGTACCCTTCCTGATTCGGTGGCTCATTCTTTCTTGTGCCTGATTCCGAAGAGGGATGCAGCTGAAGAGGTTGGAGACTTTCGTCCAATCAGCCTTGTGGGTAGCCTCAATAAGATCATCTCGAAGCTCCATTTCTTGCGGCTCCAGCCGTTCATGAGGAATTTAATCTCCAGGCAGCAGTTTTCGGGTATTAGAAAACAGCAGATTCATGAAGCAGGGCTCATTGCCAACGAATTGATTGACAGCAGGTTGAGGAGTGGGCGCCCAGGCCTTGTCTTTAAACTTGATATTGAAAGAGCCTTTGATTCCGTGAACTGGGGGTGTCTTTTCAACGTGCTCTCTAATAGGGGTGGCTATACGGTCCGGTCCGGTTAAATTGGCCCAAATTGATCCGGTCCAGTCCGGTTTTTTTGAAAATATAAGGACCAAAGATTGGATTGGATACAGTCCGGTCTTGATCCGGTCCGGTCTTGACCCGGTCCGGTCCCAATTCGATCTTGATTTTATATTGAGATTGTGGGAATTTGAGTGGCCTAAGGCCTAAAAGGGTGAGGAGTTGGTTAAGTTTTGTACTAAGTGCAAAGGTTTGTGACCGTTTATGCAAATTACACTTAAGTTTTGGGTGTTGAGCTCTCTTATCCGGTCTTTATCCGGTTTTTTACCTCAAATCTAAGCCAAAGATTGGATTGGATTGTTTACTATCCGGTCCCGGTCCGGTCTCGGTCCGGGTTATACGGTCCGGTTTCCGGTTTTTTATCCGGTCCCGGTCCAAATAGCCAGCCCTACTCTCTAACATGGGTCTTGCCCCGAGGTTCCAAAAATGGATTCGTGGTATTGTTTGCTCTTCCAAACTGTCTGTCTTAGTGAACGGTGAAGCCGGTGGTTTTTTCGGTGTCCAAAGGGGGCTGAAACAGGGGGATTCCCTATCTCCCTTCCTATTTAATTTGGTCATGGATGTCCTTGACTTCTGTCTTCACAAGCTGCAGGAGGCTGGTTCTCTTAAGGGGTTCCACATGGATGAGTCAAGTGGTCGTGGAGCGGTCAATCATCTGTTATACGCGGATGATGCGATAATTTTTTGCGATGCAACAGAAGATGACGTTTTTAATCTTGCTGCTGTGCTCGTCTGCTTCCAGTGTATCACGGGCTTGAGGGTGAACCTTGCGAAGAGCTTGCTCTTCCCGGTTGGGGATGTGGAGGGTATGGACAGGCTGGCTGAAATCAAGGGTTGTAACTGGAAATTTTTTTCCTCGAATTACCTGGGTCTGCCCCTTGGGGCTTCTCCTAAGAGTGCCTCAATTTGGAATAAGGTTATTTGTAAGGTTGAGAATCGACTGGAAGGGTGGAGGAGCAAGTACCTATCACTGGCTGGCAGGATTACTCTTTGCAATGTCGTCCTGGATGCTACTCCGGTATATATGCTAAGCTTATTTTCGGCTCCAATATCAGTGATCGAAGCCTTGAAAAAATTCAAAGAAATTTTATCTGGTCTGGTTCGAGTGGTGAGAAGAAACTCCACCTTGTGTCTTGGGATAGATGCAAAGCACCAAAATGTCTTGGAGGGTTGGGGATTACTGATATTAGAACTCGAAATCAGTCTCTTCTTTGTAAATGGTGGTGGCGATTTGCACAGGAAAGAGATTCTTGGTGGAGGGAAATGATCAATATTAAATTTCCTAATCCGGTATCAGAATGGATGTCGGGTGATCCCGGAGGCGGCGCAAGGCTTAGCCCTTGGAGACAGATCCTGAAACTGAAGAAAATCTTCTGGAATTTGGCGCATATTGATCCTGGAGCCGGTTCCGGTACCTCTCTTTGGTTTGATGTGTGGTTGAAGGGTAGGACTCTGGCCAGTGACTTTCCCAGAGTTGTTGCTGCCACGGAAGTGCCAGGATGTCGGATTTCAGATGCTGCAATTTTTGAAGAAGGGAGAGTTAATTGGGTCATTCCTCTGAAACATATCTTGAGAGGGGGGGGGGGCAGAGAGTGAGAGGGTGAGGTTGTATGAGCTTCTTAATCATCTTCCACCTAACATATGTTTTGCAGGTCCTGCTAGAGTGGTTTGGCTGCCCTCCCCCTCCTTGGGCTACTCGGCGCGGTCCTCTTACAGAGAATTACTGCGTGAGCGCTTCCCTGGTGTGGCGGATTTCCCCTGTGATGTGGTGTGGCAGTCGGTGATTCCCCACAAAGTGTGTGTGTTCATGTGGATTGCTGTACATAAGAAGATCCTCACCCATGATGCTTTGAAGAGGAGAGGGTGGGTTTTTCCGAGTAGATGCTCGTTGTGTGAAGATTCCTAGGAAACCATCGATCACCTTTTCATCTCCTGCAAGGTCACCAAGGAAGTTTGGATGATGTTGGCTGCCTTCGTGAAGTTTAATTCAACGGTCTGGGACATTTCTGATTTCAAGGTCCTTGTTGTTTCTTGGAGTAGAGCCAAGCCGAACAACCCATCTGAGTGGTGCACTAAGGTTGCGCTGCATGCTTTTTGTTGGAGAGTTTGGCTCGAAAGGAATGCTAGAATTTTTCAGGATGAGAAGGTTTCGACAAGAACCATTTGTTTTTGAATTGCCAGAGATATTGCTTGTTGGCTAACGGTGGGAGGCAAGGTGGACCAAGCTATGGCGGATTGCTGGCTTCATCATCTGAAACTCCGCCTCCTTCCCAGATATATGCAGACTTCTAATTTCTTGCAGCTTTAGTTTGCTTTACTGCTGCTGCGTTTCTGGGTGCTGTTTGGCTTTACTGCTGCCTGCTTGGCTTTGTTTTGCTGATTGTGTTTGTGTTTCCTGTTGGCTCCTGGGCGCTGGCACGTTTGTTGTCCTTGCCCGTTCTTTGCTTTGCCTTTGTTCCTTTGTTCCCTTCCCCTCTTGTAAGGACTCTTTTTATTTAATTTATTTCACCATTATAAAAAAAAACTAGTAAAAGATAACAGTAACATTCTGAAACTTTTCCCGACGAATTTATTGTCCGCTTTGGGTCGAGACCCTCACGGTTTTTGACTTGGAGTGCAATTCAAGATGATTTCCCATAAGGCCGACCATCCTTTTAGTACTCCACACTAAGCACGTTTAACTTCGGAGTTCTCACAAGAACTCCTCCAGTTCACCCCAAAACGCGTCTTGTCAGTTAAGACCGGTTTCCTACTTATGAACCATGGATCTCTCCCGTGCTTTGTCGATGTGGAATTTACCTAAGGTGTTACAATAACTAAACCTAATAAGAGGGAAGGAGACCACAGGGAAAAAAAATAGCGTGTGTTAACATTGAAAAAACAATTGGTTGCACACTTGCACCTAACTTCTATGAAGGTGAAAATTGTTACAATGATACAAACTCTTCAAACATTCTTCGAATGAGGGTATTTGGTGCATTAAAATGAACCTACGTTACTATTACCCTACTTCTACTGAGATTTTCTTTAGTGCTCCACAACTATAACTGGTGGCGGATCTAGAAATCTTACACAGGGGTGTCCTCTCCCAACAAATAAAGTAATTAAAATTAAAATAAATAATTATTTAATATGAAAATATCATACTAGTAAAAGTTACAATAAAGGTTGAGAAGTGTTTCGTATTATGAAAAAATGGTAAAATACATTGAATGTCTACACTGCTCAACAACTCTCTCTACATATCCTACTAGACAAGGGTATCCTATATTTGTGTTAATTGTTAGGTTTTCAAAATAGTTGGGGATAAGAGTAGCCTTTTTTTACTATTATATTTCGATAAAAACACAAAATCAAATGAGTTTTAGTCTAATTGAAAATATGTTTATTGATAGTAGCAGTGTCCCAAGTTCAAATCATAGACTACCACTTAAATATTATTTGTATCCATACGCAACTACTACAGGAGGTTAGATAATCATTTCGCCAAATTTTAAGAGTGTCCCACTATCACTTAAATATTGTTTTAGCCATACGCAAACTACTATAAGAGGTTGTACAATCATTTTCCCAAACTTTTAGGGACGCCTCTAAACATCCATGTATCCGCCACTGGCTATAACTAGGACTACTGCTATCACTACGGGAAAAATAGCCTCTTGCAACTCCAAAAATGTGTTGCGTAAAGTCATAAAAGAGTTGCAACATCCAAACGCAACACTTTCACTAGGGTTGCATATAGTGGGGGTTGCAAAAAGAATAGGCAACAGTTTTTTAAATTTTCGCAACCAAAATAAAAAGGGTTGTGTATTCTTACATCTTTTGCAACACTACTTTAGGCAACATATTTTGAACATTTCGCAACACATTATATGAGCATAGAGACCATTTTTACAAGTTTTTGCAACATTTAATTTTTGTATCCGTGACGAGTTCAAATTGTCACGAATTGTTAAACCAATTGTGATAACTTTGTTTGTAACAGATACTAGTATTTGTGTGACAATTTTCGTCAATTAAAATAATTTTTGTGACGAGTTAGTGTCGGGTCGAAAACAATAACAGTGACATGTTTGATTGTCATAAATAACTTATATTTGTGACCATAGTTGTATCTCAAATAAGATATTTTGAACATTTGTTGCAGTTTAGGCTAAAGATTTTTGCCACTAAAGTAATTTACGATGACAATTATGATTCTCACATATACAACACTATTTGTGACCAAGCATAGTAAATTATCATATAATAGAATAATTCTCGAAATAATAGATAACACATTTCTTTAAGTTGCAATCTTCTTGCCAACAAAACTTATTTGTATTTGAGAACAATATTTGAGAACAATAATGAGTACACTTAATATGCTTTGCTCTTATCATTCCTCTAACTTGTAGAATTCGTCCGCACGCTGTAGTGATCACATATCTACGAGATGTTTTGCTTGAAGATCAACTTAATTATATACACGTTCTTCTAATTTCTTGCTTTTCTCTTTCAAGTTTCATCAGTATGAAGCACATGAACTTTAGGCTTCTCATGCTCTTCAATTTTCCTATATACAAAGAAGCTCAAGAATATTAGATATGTAAAATAATTCATATATATATATATATATATAAAATAAAATAACCAAGAAACAGAAAATTTGTAAAAATGAATATACCTTTATTAAGAAACACATTTGCTCATCAATAGCTTCTCAAACTCATCTCAACCGAGGAGGTCTTATTATAAGACCACAAAAACTTATCAAGAGACTTTGTATTACCTTCCTCTAATTTGGTTATAATTAATAATCCTCTATGTACTGACTAGGTCTTAAATCAAAAGATTAATCTGTAAAAAACTAATTGCAGCTATCATTAATTATATTTCTATTGGGAAATCCTAATCCCAGTTAGCTAGAAAATTACATAAAAATGAAGAAAAGTAGAAGAACAGGACAAGCAAACACGATATTAGGTATTAACACCAAACAAAAGCAAACAACTAGCAAGATACGTAACTTTTGGAGACTCTAATCAATTTCAAAAGATTGTACGAAGGAAAATCCTTTTCATAATTACGTAGGAGTCATCTGTGTCCTATCCGAACTGTAATCATCATCACGAGACTTGATCATCTGTGTCTTTTTGTTACTCTTCTTATGTATGTGCGTAATTAGTGGTCATAGCTATTAAAATTCAACAACAAAAAATTATAGATCCCGGCACACTTAAAAGTTCAAAAATAGGAGAACAGAAAACTATTAGCATCATATATGTATATACGTACTCAATCCAGCAATCCAGCAATCGCGATAGAAGAGAGACAGAGGTTGTAGACCAGTAGTTTGTAGAGAGCCCTCGCAGATTGGCAGGCGCCTGCAAAATATAAGAGGTTAGTACTTAGAGGAAGAGTTTTTGTGATGGTGGTGTATTGAAAGAAGGGTTTTTTGTATAATACGAGATAAGGAAACAAATTAATTCGCTAATTAAGAGATGAGGAAAAAGAAATCACGGGAGATCTTTTCTCCTTCCCAATAGTTTGTTTCCTTGTTAGTTGTTACCCAATATTTTGGGTTTATCAGTTTTTATTTTACTTATTAATTTACTTTAAACGAGCATTTGACATTTTTTTGCAACACAAGTTTAAAAAATGTTGCATAAGCTATACAATCGGGCAACATAAAATTTATTTGTGATATATGTGTTGCGTATAATAGAACAAACGCAACATATGACTAATTTGAGTTGCGTAAACAACTCAATCCGCAACCCCATAAAAACGTGTTGGCATTATATATATAACGCAACACTTTCAAATAGTGTTGTAACCCGGGTGTTGCAAGAGGTGTCTTTTCCCGTAGTGTATGGAGGATCCTTCATGGATGAGAGCTCCGCAAACTACGAAGAAAAATTGAAAGAGATAACAGAGGCAAGTTGTCTGCGTATTGGATTGTAATTGTCTGCCTTCTCCAGGAGCTTGCTTAGCTTCAAGTTTTGTTACAGAGAGTTCTCTAACTGCTTTCTCTCCCCTATTCTGGAAAAGTAACTCCAATTTAGCCTCTACTCAAGTCAGTTATCCAATTAGTACTTTGGATGGTATCCATTACATGAAATGATACCATCCAATAATTATTACTTTATTTGGATGATATACATAACATCTCATATGGTAGCATCCAATTAGCGGTTGGATGGTGTCCATGATATGAGGTAATCATCATCCACTTTGGATAGGATGGTATATATATTATATGAGATGATACAATTCACTTTGGGTTGTATTGCGTCTATTATATGAGAAGCTATCAACCACTTTGATAATGGATGATGTCCCTTGTATGGAATGGTACCATCCAGTCCACTTTGGTGTTGGATGGTATCCATGAGACTTGACAAATAATGACCAAATTATGGATGATCAGCTCAATTCCAACTTCTATCCACCAACTTCAATAATCTGTTTGCTTCCAGGCTATCATGTGTCGTTGTAGTCGGTCCTGTAATTTATTCTTTTGATTACTGCTTTTTGGTATATCTTGGGGGGAAAAAATCAGACAATCCGCTATATATATGATCCGAATCATTTTAAAGTGATCCAAATATCCAAAATCACCTGAGAGCTCCAACGACGTTCAGGAACCCGGCCTTGAGACCTCGAATTAGCTTCGCCATTTCTGTCTTCTTCTTGGGATCGATCTCTCTGGTGGGTTGTTTTTTTTTTTTTTATAACTTTGGTGATTTTGGAAGTCAATATATTTTATTGGTGGCCTTATAATAATATACAGATAGGGGAAAGTGTGGTAGGTATCCCATTGATAATTTTGTTGTTATGTGCGTGCTTCCTGGTGGGAGGGGACACGTTAGTCGTTAGTAGATGGGTCATCTGATGACGTGCATGGTTTCATACTTTCATTATAGAAATTCCTCAACTTTCGTTCCATATAAGACAAACAATCCAATGCATTGCAAATAATTTCGTAATAAACAAACACTCTTTAATCTATAGGTTGGTAGTCAACCTTCACCAACGGGTGATCTGTTAATTCGAAAGTTTTTCTCTGCCCTCTCTCTTCCCCAACTCCAGTCCGCCGCCTTCCCAGGGGTTGCCGCCGGCACCTTTTGGTGACCGGCGGTAGCCCATTGATCCCTTTTTTCCATGGTTCCTTTCAAGCTCTCTTGCTTTTGTTTAAGGCATTTTTTCCATCGGATTTTCCAGCTTTGTCAGCTTTTCCTGCCTTTGTGGCTTTTCATTGTTCCCTGTTCTAGGGTTCTTATTTCTGGGTTTGCTCTCCTTGGGGCCGGTTTTTGCATCATTGGCGTCTCTACCAGACTTTGTGTGGTGGCTGTCCCTCTTGATGGTGGATTTATCTTTCTTTTGGTGAATCCATTCACCGTTTTCCCCCTTTGGCTTCTGCTGGTGGTTTAGATCTACCTCTTTGTCGTCGTCGTTGGGTGGATGACGGAGTCTGATCCGGTTTGCTGTGGTGACGGTTCTTGGATTTTGGGGTGTGGGTTCTCCTGCTCGCCTTCACCAAGATTTGGTTCCTTGGCTCCCTCTGCTTCTTCAGCTCGGAGCAATCTGATTCTCTTTCCTGACCACCGCCATGTAATCCCACATCTGAGATTCACTGTGTTGAGCGTCCTCGAGCGACTCCCAGGAGGCGGCTTATGGCATTGCTGTGTTCAATAGCCATGGTTTCGATCGGATCGGACGAGCTGATTGTGCTTGGTGCTACTTTGTTTGGTTTGGTTGCAAGAGAGATTTGTGTGTTTGCTGGTTGTGGATCAAGTGTTTCATACCCAATGTAGGGGTGGTTCATTTGGTGTTCGGTGCTGTCCTTTTTCTATCTTTGAAACACTGTTTGTTTCAGCTCTTGCTTGGAGATGTTTACTCCTGCTCTTGTTCTGGTTACCTCTTTGATTTCTCTTGTAATCGATCTTACAAAGTGCAATGCAAGTGATCCCTTTGTCAAAAAAAAAAACGGGTGATCTGTTATTGAACAATTCAAGTACCACGTCGGTAATATAAAGGAAGGAAACCTTGTGTATTAATGTTCACTAAACTCATTAGTACGAGACCTTTTGGGGAGGACACTTAAGAGTAAAATCGTGCGGGCTTGGCACAAAGCGGAAAATATCGCACTAATTGAGCAACCCGATTTCGACAAGTGGTATTAGGACCTGGTTCGATTCGGGCGGTGGACGTCAGTTTGGTGGGACCTCATTCGGTGACCTCGGGATTTGAGATATGCGTTTGTCGCGTTTGTTTGGTGGATTCAGGAGAGATCCACGTTTAGGCTTGGCGGATCAAAGAGAGTTCCGCATTTGGGAAGTAGATCAAAGAGAGTTATGCGTCTGGTAAAGTCCTTGTACAGAGAAGCCCATCGATACAAGGCGTATGGCGGATCAAGATAATCGCTGAGGAGAGGACAAGATATTCGTGATCTTTGTACAAAGACCTCATTCGGTGACCTCGGGATTTGAGATATGCGTTTGTCGCGTCTGTTTGGTGGATTCAGGAGAGATCCACGTTTGGGCTTGTCGGATCAAAGAGAGTTCCGCATTTGGGAAGCATATCAAAGAGAGTTATGCGTCTGGTAAAGTCCTTGTATAGAGAAGCCCATCGATATAAGGCGTCTGGCGGATCAAGTAATCGCTGAGGAGAGGACAAGAAGTTCGTGGTCTTTGTCTTGAGGGGATGATTGTTATGGGACAATCCAAGTACCACATCGGTAATACAAGGGAAGTAACCCTTGTATATTAGTGTCCACCAAGCTCATTACTACAAGGCCTTTTGGGAAGGACCCCAAAAGTAAAATCGTGCGGGCTTGGCCCAAAGTGGACAATATCGTACTAATGGAGCACCCCGATTTGACAAGTGGTATATGAGCCGCTTGGTTCGGTGCGGGGCGGTGGGCGTCATTTTGGTGGACTCTCATTCGGTTACCTCGGGATTTGAGATCTGCGTTTGTCTGGCGGGTCAAAGGTGATTCGCGTTTGTTTGGTGGATCCAAGAGAGATCCACGTTTGGGCTTGGCGAATGTGTCTGACGGATCTAGATAATCACTGAGGTGAGGACACGAAGTTCGTGGTCCTTGTCTTGAGGGGAGGATTGTTATGGGACTATCCAAGTACCACATCGGTAATACAAAGGAAGGAAACCTTGTATATTAGCGTCCACCAAACTCATTAGTACGAGGCCTTTTGGGGAGGACACCCAAGAGTAAAACCGTGCGATCTTGGCCCAAAGCGGACAATATCATACTAATTTGGGTTAGGTGGACACTTATATACAAGGATTTCTTCCCTTGAATTATCGATGTGGTACTTGAATTGTCCCATAACATGATCATCTCGTACATCCACCAACAATCATACTTCATAGTATCCAATGATATCATATCTATAATTAACATTTCACATCAACTCAATTTATGAGAATAAATTACTGGTTCTTAGAAGGTATTAGATTCTTCTATAAGTGGAAAGTAGTATTTGAGAAACTTTATCGTATTGGGCGGTCGAATCGGAAATACAGGATAGCGAATTCAAATTGGTAGGCAATTTTACTAGCATCAGAAGATTGAACCACGATTTTAATATGAAATAACTCTATTACTGACGTTTTATGGTGTAACTTCTGATTCGGGTCATCAAAATCAATTATAATCAAAAGTCTTGTGTTCGAATCCCGATGACTCACATTTGTTAAGTACATGGTATTCGCACCTGAACAAATTTTAGGTTGAAGGGTGCGTGTTATTGACAGAGGAATAAATTAATGACATCCTATCCGTCAGAAAGTACTTGACATTCATGAGCCTACTAATAATGTCAAGATATTAGAAATTATGTACACTTGCAAGTATTTATACTAGAGTCAAATCATAAATTATATGATTTGTATATACATGAGAAACTCAAGTAAATATTGTGAAAGGAATGAGTAAGATTCATGCTTGGTTCTATACTGTGCATAAATAAGATATATTCTAGGGAAGAATCGAGACAAGTCGATAAAATTAAAGAAAACTTCTATTATACTCTGATTAGTGCTTCAAGATACAGGCTTAACTTATATTTATATTATAATTAAGTGAAAATTTAGTTTGTACCATAATTAAAAAAAATTCAAAACACCAATACTGTGAAATTCCTCCAAAATAAAATAAAGTAGTAAAGTGGAAAACCCATAAGTCAACCACGAAAAAATAGTAAAAGCTTTTGGTTAACTTCTTATTCTTCAATACTACTCCACTCTTCACCATTGACCTTTGTTGCAAAGGCGAAGTCGCATGTATATATTAATGTACCAATGTTTAGTTATTCATCCACGAGCAAGGTTGTCAAACCGGTTTAAGTCATTGAATCGGTCAAACAATGAGTTTGAGATTTAATGGTATGATCATGGTCTAGTCGGTTTGAGTCGTTTTAGACATATTCTAAATATATATACAAATAAGGTTGTAATTAAAGATTTAATGAATGAAATAAAATTTAGGACTTTGCTACGGTGGTATGCATGTCACAGTAACATGGACTTTTCGGTCGACCTAATGTGTTGTTTCAGTTTTGTGAGGTTCAACGACGCGATTGACCTTTTATAGCAAATGGTCGACCTCTTTGGGAAGCGAATAGAATGAAATGTCGACCCAAATACCTCATAGGCCGACCATTTTGCACCTAATATGTTGACTGCATAAGTACGAGGTCGACCTCGTGCACACCGTATCCGTATTGGATAAGGATTACAACACCAGAAAGGTAACCCTAACTTACCTACTACTTAATTCGACCCATTCACGTTCTAAATATCTATAAATATGAATATATGTCATCTTCACCGCCACCAAAAATATGAATTAGGTTTTTTTACGTTTACAACCTTTGTGAAGAAGATCGTTCGCGGTTGCTGTTGTACGTGTTGAAAGTGGTCGACCACGTCGAAGGTGTGGTCGACCTAATGTAGCATTCTCCGTCATCTTATCTAATGCATATTTCCACCGTCTAATTTGATTTATTGTTGCGTGCAGAATACCATTCGCTCGACCCTTATCTCAATCAGGTCGACCTCTGTTTGACAATTGTTCGAATTGAATTTAGGGCACAACACTCGGACTTCTGTACTTGTGAGGTAAGGAAAATCAACCCAATAGGTCGACCTAATGTTGTTCAAGGTCTACCATTCATGTTTGTTTTGGTTGTTCATCCTGAATGTCGACTTTGGCTTTGTTTGTAAGACTATGTTATGCTTAAAAGGTCGGCCGCTCAAGCTGTCTAGTTGACCTATCTGTTGTTCGTGGTAATATTACACTTGCTTTTGTTGGTAAATTGGTATTTTCCTGCTAGATAGGTCGACCTAGGAAGAGCAAAGGTCGAACTTAAAAGTTCGGGTAGTGACAAATTGTCTTCAAGGTCGACCTAATAATATGTCAGGTTGACCACGTCTATGTTTTTGGTCAATTGTAGAAAATTAAAGTTGAATTATGATTTGAATTTTTCTTTAAATTATTTAGACGATGGCGCATGATGAGATACTACATCACGATTTGGGTGAAATCATAAAAGTGTTGAAAGCCACACAAGAGCAGCTGTGGTGTGTAAGAAACAAGTCAATGACTATCAGAAGTCCATTCGTGATACAGTGGAGCAATTGTCAGTTCGATTGACAAATATGACTGGGATGATGCATGATGGTTTTGAGAGGCTAGAATGTGCTATCAAAGAAATAAGTGTAGAACGAATGGAGAATGGAGGAAGAGATGGTACAAGAAAGAAATTCGACTTTGATAAAGAGGAGGAAGACCATGATGACTCTGCAAAATTGCTACCAGAGCATAGACGATTTATTGAAAGAGCACAAGTTAAAGGTAGACAAGCATATTCATATGTGAGTGAAGATATTAGTATTACTACCATTAGTGCTAATTTGTTTTTGTTTATATGTTTGACAGAGTGAAACAACGTTTGGCAGCAAGGGTTCCTCCCCTAAGTACAAGAGACCTCGATATGAAAGTGACTCCTACACCACTCCATAGAAGGATTATTTTGTAAGAAAAAGATTATTTTGTGCTGATAGCGACGAAGATGAATCTAAGAGTCCTTTTGAAAAGCACGGAGTAAGTTTACGTTGCATATTCATCTATAATGTGTGATTGTGTTCATATGTAACTTTAATTTTAACTATGATTTGTAGGTCATGAAAGTGGAGGGCCTAGAAGGATTCACCAAAAATCTGCAAAATCCAGTTGAAGACTTGTTTTATGTTGTTACTAAAGAGAAGGCTGGAGACACGAATTGGGACAAGTAAGAGGCATATTTTTTCAGCAGTACATGTGGTCGACCGTTTAGTACATGAGGTCGATCGTGTAGCCAATAAGGTCGACCTTGACTGTGAATAGGCCGATCTGTACTTTGCAAATCACAATTGACATTTCTGTTATTTTGATTTTTTCAGTTTGACCGTTGTTGACTTTTTTACTGAAAACGTGCAACGAAAATATTTGTGTTCGATCATTAGCGAGAGTAGTTGGATTTGCTCATCCATAAGTACTATACTGCTACGAATTTCGTATGAATTGTGCAATATCTATGTTACGATTTATGTGGATTTTGTGGTTGATTGTTGGTTGGTAGGTAGTGGATTTGTGTGCAAGGGCACTAACAATGTTTGAAAAACATGATGTGAAAGAGCCAAATGTTTCGTATTTGCCAAATATATTTTCAGTAAGAGCCGTAATATTTATTTATTTGTCATAACCTAGTCACTAATATTGTACCATATCAATTAATCCCAACTAAAATATGGTGCATAAAATTGTACGGCTAACATGAAGACTGAACAAATTCGTAACAAGTTGATGGATGATGGCGTGGTATGTAGTAGATGAATGCATGGAACGAGGAAAAGAGAGAAAGAGTTCAAACAAAAAAGCAAAGAAATGAAGTCATTAAGTTACAATGTTGCATTATTTAGACAATACGTTGAATTTATATTTGCGAGTTTGTTTTCTTTTGGATATTGAATGTTTTTCGTTTATTAGATTTGTTATACAATTATGGATGTCAAGGAATTTACGATTTCAATCGTCTAGAACAAGTGGTCGACCACATAATCAAAGCGGTCAACCCCGTAGGCAGAGCACAGGTCGACCTCCTATGCTTAAGGTCGACCTATGATACCTTTACTTAGATCCTAAACAATGTGGAATAAGGATGGAGTCCTGTCTGTTTCGACTTTATAAAAACGGTCAACCATTCGTGTAAAGAGGTCGACCTAAACGGGTCGAATTTGCTTATTACTTACTACTCCTTGTCCAATTAGGATTTTGCGTACTTGTTCTTGTCGAATTATGATTTTATGTATCCTTTATCAATTAGGATAAGTGTTCCCCATACTAGTAAGGATAAGGAATTTGTCTACATTCTCTATAAATAGATGGAAGTCTTAAGACTTTATTCGTACTTTGATTTATGCAATTTGTTGGAGTGAGGTTGTAATCTCATCGCTCTTATTATAATCGTGTGTTGGTGGCGATTTATTCTTACTCCGCTCAACCTTATGACTAATTGGTCGACCTTGTTTGCTAAGGTATGTGTCGATGTGTCGTGTGTGCTGGTTAACGGTTCTCTGTGGTTCACTTTTTCCCTAATTAGGTCGACCAGCTCAACCTTACGGTCGACCTTATCTGTGTAATTCTGTGATAAGGTCGACCATACAGTGGATCTAGGTCGACCTCAGCTGTGTAATTTGGTGATAAGGTCGACCGTACAGTTGATCCAGGTCGACCTGACGAGACCTAATTTTGAATATATTTAACATACAATTCATATTCCGATGATTGCAGGATGGATAATAGAGATGATAGAGATGCTGACGAGATTAACTTCGACGAGAAACCTAAGAATGCTCGAGGAGGATCTATGGATAATCCAGATGATACAGATGATGAAGTGATTGGGTATGATGAGGAAACAGAGGGTGCTAAAGAAGAATTTATGGATGATGAAGAAGCTACTGAATATGAACAACAAAAAAGGTTGACCAAGTCTTCGACGATTACTCGTCCGAATCGTACTTCGGTAACCCGGCAATTTGACTAGTCAAACCAAACCCCAATTACGCAAATCACTTGACCAAAAGCATAGAGACCAGCAGGCAGCAACACAGTTTCATAATTTGTTGGGTGGATCAAAAATTAAAACTGAGTGGCATCCAGATAGTGCAAGTATGACACAATATCATATTCTTAGTTAGCATGTAGTATAGATTTTAGTTCTGGTTAATTGCATGGCTTAGCTTGTTGTGGCAATATGAATCGACAATACACCATAAATTAGTACGAATAAGTGAAATTACTTTAAGCGACTTTCGAGCTTATTCTACCTATCTTTTTTTTTTTTTAGTTTCTAACAGTTTTGGGAATAATTCCGTTAAAAAAGGTACTATGTGAATATTTTGAGTTAATGGTGGAATGAAGGGATTCTTTTGTGCTAAAAAGGGGGTGAGGCAGGGGGACCCTCTCTCCCCCTATCTGTTTGCATTAGCAATGGAAGGTCTCTCGGGTATGCTCATTAAAGCCTCAGAGCAGGGTCTGATCCCTTTCCATCCATTGTGTAGCAAAATTTCCTTGAATCATCTTTGTTTTGCCGACGATTTGTTGATCTTCACAGTGGGATCAGCTAGGGCTATATTGGCAGTGAAGCAGGTGCTAGAACAGTTCTATTGGCAATCGGGTTTAAAGTGTAATCCAGCAAAGTGCTCAGTATTTTTTGGTGGGGAATCAGTTAAATATAAGCAAAATGCTCTGGAATTATCAGGGTTTGCTGAGGGCTGTTTACCTGTAAAGTACCTGGGATTGCCCCTCATCTCAGGGAAGTTGACTGATAGGGATTGTGAGGCATTGGCATCAGCAATCACCAAGAAAGTTAGGTCGTGGAGAGCAAAAACACTTACATTTGCGGGCAGATTGCAATTGATCAATTCGGTGGTGACAGGTCTGCTTCAATACTGGTTGCAGGTTTTTATATTGCCTAAGAAGATCTTGAAGAGGGTTCAGAAGATTTGTATGGACTTTTTATGGCATGGCAGTGAGACAGGAAGAGCGAAAATTGCTTGGGAAAGGGTGGCCAGGCCTAAGAAAGAAGGTGGGTTGGGGATCCGGGATTTTAGCTCCTGGAATACAGCTTGTTCTCTACGTTTGTTGTGGTTATTGATGATGAAATCAGGTGCTATTTGGGTTGCTTGGATGCTACGATATCGCTGCAAGACTGGAGATATCTGGACCATGAAGGAGAACACTAATAGCTCCTGGGCTTGGCGGAGAATTCTGAAGAAACGCTCACAGGTGCAGTCTTTTCTTAGCAGGCAGGGAGATTGTGCCTGGTGGGATGGAAAACCTATGGAAAAATACTCGGTAAAGCGGTTCTGGGATACTCTACGTCCAAAAAGCAGCGCTGTGGAGTGGTATAAGTTAGTCTGGGGGCCAAATCATGTGCCTCGTTTTAGTTTTATTGCCTGGCTGGTTTCACTTGATGGCATTACTACGAAAAGTAAACTGTTGCGTTGGGGGAAGGTGAGTGAGGACAAGTGTGTTCTTTGTGGCATGGCAAGTGAAACAAGAGATCACCTGTTTGTTGCTTGTGAGTATACTCGTCTGTTGATGCAGAGGTTTTTGCAGGATGGTTTGGCCCGAGGTTCTTGGGAGGAGACTGTGCAGGCCCTCTGTGCAGCCGTGCAGCGTGATCCACAGCGAGGGATTAATGTTAAATGGTGTCTATTTGTCACTTATATTTGGCAAGAACGCTGCAGAAGATTCCACGATGAGGCTCCGCGGGAGGTTAATGTAATTAGGGAGATAATGTTGAGGGATTTACACATATTAGGACTGCAGTAGTTGTGGTAGTGATGTATTGGGACTGCTGGGTTTTTTAGTTGCTGTCAGGGTCTTTTCTCTTGCTTGGGGATGCTGCTTTGGCATCCCTGTTTTCGTTGTATCTTGAATTGCTGATTTGGCAATTCATACTTAATATAAAGGGGTAACTGATTCAACGAAAAAAAAGAATATTTCGAGTTGTTAGGAATATTCATAAGAGACACAACCCACAACACTAATGAAAACACAACAACATCAAATCATACTAAAAATGGTTCTGGTATTAATCAAGTTGTTAGGAATATTTAGAGGAACCAAACTTTCCAATTGTTCTGTTTCAATAATTAACTAATACGAGAGTTTAGAAATTTATGGTATAGTTTTTAGCCGTTAGAAAATAGAGCATATAGTATTATATCTAGGGCTGTAACTGTGGCCCTTACTACCCGTCAGCCCGGCCCGGCCCGGCCCGGCCCTGTGGGTCGGGTAGGGTCAATTAGTTTTTAGGGCCAAAATAGGGCCGGGTCACATTCTGACCCTAGAGGGTAGGGTATTTTTGGGTTTTACCCTTAAAACCCATTCAGACCCATTTTTGACCCATTTTAACCCTAAGTCCCTTATTACCCTAACCATTTCGGCCCATCTCTTCTTTCCTCGCACTCGCAAGGCGACAGGCGACTGACGGCGTTTTTAATCCCTTCCCCGGTCGGCGTCGCCATTGCCGACGATTTCTGCAAAAGTAAATCTGAAACAGCAGAGACCATCGTCACCAAGCTCTCCCTCGGCCTTACTGGTGTGATTTCTCGATCTACGCATTTTTTTCATCTTGGTCGCTGCAGGCTTTCCACCATGTATTTCACTGATTTTAGTTTATAAACCCTAATTTGTTCATTGATTCGCAGAGGACGCCAAGAACCCATCACAAATCACAATTGCAGGCAGGCACTACGATCGACCTGACAATCCTGGAAAGAAGGTGGGCCAATTGGGATGTTAATATAATTGCAAAGCCACATATCCCCTGTTCATATAATTGCACAAATTAGGCAGGACAGGGAAGCACGCAGCCAAAACAGAGCATTTTCATGTCTTTTATATGGGTTCTTTTTATCTCACAGTAGACGAAGACACAGCTTATGTGGATGCTCATTTGCTTGTCTTGTTTCTTTTTGTTTAGTGTTGTTATGTGCAGGTGTGATGATTCACCCACAGATACGAAGTAATTAACAAGACTTGAGAAGAGCAAAGTAAGATTCCAGCAACAAGGTTAGCGTTCCGGTGAGTTGGGTTCTTGTCGTTCGAGCATGTAGAGAGTCGTTGAATGCTTGTTTATGAAGCTTTTACTCATATTGATTGATTGATTTTTTGCACTTTGTACTGGCTTTTACTCATTTATATATGATGACTTCATCATCATTCTCTAATAAAAGTTGGTCTATATGAATTTGTAGGAGTTTAATTGCAGCTGATTCCTCTTGCTGGAGCTGGCTTTCTCAAGGTGATTGCTCTATCTTTTAAGTTACCCTATTTTTCCAATATGATTTTAGAATGCCGGTTCTTCTGCTGTGTTTAGTTGGTATTATCAGTCATTTTGGAGTGCTAAATATTTGTTATATGTCCTTTGACTATCATGATGCATACTCACTTTTCGTATCTTAGTGTGTAATTAGTGTGTAATTAGCATTGGAGCCCAGAAACAACGCTGCTCCTCGCCCTAACCCACGCCAGCTCCTTCAATTCTAGCCTGTAAACCTCCACACGATCCACCGTCTCCATAGATCTAGTCGAACACAGAAAAACCAGCACTACTTTCCCTTCTGATTCCACCAAACACTCCCTGAACCCCGGCGTAGCGGCCAGATCTGAATCAGGAACCACTCTCTCCTTGCCCAATTTCGTAATCCGCAGATCGGAGTTCACATCTTCTTCTACAACAGCGAGCGTGCCTTCCACACTCAAAGCATAGAATCTGTCCTGAAACCAGATCCCATTGAGGATGATGAGGATAAGAATTTTGATATCTTAGTGTGGTGGAAGAAGCACTCTAGTGAGTACCCGATATTGGGTTTGATGGCTAAAGATGTGTTGGCGATTCCAGTATCTACTGTTGCATCCGAGTCCGCTTTCAGTACCGGTGGACGCGTTCTAGATGCATTTCGGAGTTCTTTGACTCCCTTGGTCGTTGAAAGTTTGATTTGTGGTCAGAATTGGCTTCGATCGAGTACTCTTCCAATTGATATGGAAGAGAAGTTTGAGGAAATTGAAGAACTTGAGCAAGGTATGAATTTTATCAACAATGTGGTTTTAACACTTTATCATTTGTTTATACTATTATTAATTTATTTGTGGTTTTGTTAATTTTGCAGAGTTAAAGGAGTTTTGCTTGGATGATAGTACTATCATGAGTGATTTGGTTGATGATGATTGAAAGATGATATATTTGATATTATCAGCTATGTATTTGATGAATTGCGAAATTGTGTACTTTTTTTTTACGTACTTTGCATTTTGTTTATTTGATTTGGATTTATTGTAAGGTAATTTTGACTTTGTAGATGTAATTTGCATTTTGTTTATTTTATTTGGATTTATCGTAAGATAATTTAGACTTATTAGATGTAATTTGCATTTTTTTTATTTGATTTGGATTTATCGTAAGGTGATTTAGACTATTTAGATGTAATTTTAATTTTTTAGAATTAATTTTGAGTTTTTTAATTAATTAGGATTTTTGGTATAGGAATTTGGACTAACTTAAATTTTATGGAATTAGTTGGAATTTTTGTAATCAAACTTTTATTTTTTGAATTAGTTTAAATAATTTCTTTATTTAATTTAGACTATTTTTGTTATGAACTCATTTAAATTTTCTAGTATATACCTGTAATTTTTTGAAATTTAATTTGATATTAAATAATTAAGTGGGCTGATATTGTATAAAAAGAAGTTGGGCCGACCCTATGGCCCGGCCCGACCCAGCCCAGCCCGACCCAACAGGGCCATACAGGGCCAAATGAGAATAGGGTCGGGCCGGGTCGGGCCAAATATTTGAGCATACAGGGCTGGGTTTTTTTGGGTAGTGACAGGGTCAGGGCTGGGTTTGGCCCAGTTTCACCCCTAATTATATCTCGCAATAAATTCATTATCTAAATAGCACCGCCTCGCTAATACGTATATTGACCACTTTAAGTGGTGCCATAATTATATATAGGTTCAGCACTTGTAACCCACAATATATAGGATGACCACATATATGGATCTTCGAGTTTCAATTGGAACTCGTGATTTTTAATTTCAATTCACGTTATTTCATTGATCATCAATAGAGACATCCAAAGTCAACAAACATTACCTATATTATTACATTATTGTAAACGGCTACTATACATGATTGTAAAATGTAAACTATTATTACATTAGAAAAGGAAGAAGTCGGGAGGGGAAAAGAAAGGAAGGGTCATCGACCGGATCGATCTAACCGGTTCCGGGTTGGGAACCGATGGGCGCTCCTCCAACGTCTCTATTCTCCACGACTCTCATTACCTGCATGCGTGCCATTAATAAAGATTGCACTGCCATCAATACAATTTCAGTTAAATAAGATAAGGGAGAGTGCTTATATACAGTAGAAGTTGGCTAGCTAGGTTAATTTCATTAGTACGCAAATGATATAGTAACATCATTTCATTTCATTGGTACGAACATTCATCTTAGTAGCTCAAAATTATTATTGAAAAGAAATACTTGCATGTACTCTCGAAACACATCTGATTTCAGTTTACTAAACACAAGCATGGCATTCATACAAGTTAACTTCATAATAGCATCTATCATCATAAGAATACATGTAACAATTGTGAGATCGCAAATAGCCCAATTCAATAACAATTAGGAAATTATGACGCTCTAATTAACCTTAACTGATGCGAAGGTTGATCATTCAAAGGATATGAATGGCAATGGGCAGGTTTGGGGCGGATTTCGCTAAACCATCCTCATCTCTATTTACAAATATTCAAACTTGTCTTTTTTTTTTGTGTGTGTGAATAATGTGATATAGGTTTTTATTTTTTTGTGATTAAGGTACTACTTTATGAATTTGAAACTGGGATCTCCATGTTCTAGTTAAGTGGTATTAATAGGCCAAACCCTTGTTCGTAAATTCAAACTTGTGCTTGCTCTTTCCATACAAAGAGGTTCGCAACTCGATTCCATACATGTAACATGCAGGTAATACCACCCGTATATCCAATATTATTATGAATATAATTAATACAACAAAACTTATTAAACACGTATATTTTTAGTTATAACATCAAATATACAACTAACAAATCATAAAGTCAACAATGATTATACAATCATTGTTAATTCAAATTGAAATCATCCAATCATAGAAACGTTATAAGTCCATAAGACAATAGCTATTATTAGCACCTAGTCATTATATATAGAGATAACCTTTGTGAGGTAGGTATGTATATCCGGGTCCGGGAGTCTAAAACCATATTCGACCCGTCTGTACTATCAATTTTGTTTTGCGAATTTTGCCTATAACCATTTTATATTCAGTTAATACGAGAATTTCCTGTGTTAACTGGGTGGGAGGCGATCGGGTAATTGGATTATAATTGCCATGTAATTAGGGCTGGAGGTTCGGTTTTTTTGGTTATAACCGATAACCGAAAGGTCGCTTACCGGTTAACCGCGACGCAAGGAAACCATACCGCCAACCGACCGACCACCTTCCTCGGTTATTCGACAACCGACCGGTCAGTTAGCCGAGGAAACCGCACAAGCCCAGACAGTGTCGGTTGTAACCGCCTTCCCTTCTCTGGTGGCGGAGAAACAACGGCGGCCGGCGGGGGACTGTGTGGCTGGCGGGTGGCGGCCAGTCGGGAAGCTGGCCGAGGAGGAGATGGCGGAGCAGCCGAGCAGGGGGAGAAGGACTAAGTCCCTTATCACGTTTGAGAGAATCGTCGATAAGCCCTTGGACAGTACATCGCTGCTGCTGTTCTCGAGCGTGCCGTCGGCGCCGTCTGGTTGGGATTCTTCGGGATCAGTTTTGGCGCGATTCACTGCTTTAGCAGGAGGGATTGAATTCGTCACCGGTGTTGTACAGACGAAGGGAAGGCGAATTGGGGTTGGGGAAGGAAGGAGAAGGACGAAGTCGGAGGGCGGAAGAAGGGGAATTAGGGTTAGGGGTCGTTGAAAGTCTGAAATGTTGAAGAGTGGAGGGGCGGCGTCATTTTGTGTCAAGGGAAATTGGCTGTGTCGGTTAGCCGGTTAACCGACAGTTAGATTCGTCGGTTAGCCGGTTAACCGCCACAGCCAATATGCCTACCGAACACCGCCCGCCACCTATTTTTTCGGTTACTCGGTTAACCAGTAACCGCCGGTTATCGGTTAACCGGCCAGTTAACCGGCAACCGCTAACCGAACCTCCAGCCCTACATGTAATAAACTGAAATATCCAAGTTATTAGTACGAGGTATACAGACCTGGACGGAGTCGAACTCTGCTTCTCCGACATAAAGATCCTCACTCGCTCCTCCCACGAACAGGACCTTCGCATGAGCTTCTTCCACTTGAACCACTTCTCCATCAAGCTGTTTCCCAGCTGCTGCCGGGGTAAATCATAAAACAAAAAGAGTAAATTAAAACAAAACGAAGAAAAAAAAATTAATTAATTTGTTTCGTTTGTTTGATTGTTACCGGCAGCTGCTGTAGCCGGCGAGATGGCCGGTGCTTCGACGGTGGCTGGTCGGCCGCCGCACTTGAGAGCCCCGACGACGCTCAGGAATCCTGACTTGATACCTCGGACTAGACTCGCCATTTTCTTTCCTTGTTTGTTTCCTTCTTCTTTAGTTTGATCTCTTACCACCATAATAACCTAATTATATATATGGAGGACAAGTCGTCTATTGGGATTAGGCGTCCCCATTGATATGATTTAATAAAGTGGATTAACAGTGACACCGGCCATGTGATGTGCATGATTTTTACTTAATAATAATTGTACCTTCACTTTCATATAAGACAACGACCAATTAAAGCGTTGCAATAATTTCGTCCGAATTCTATTGAGGATCCCAATAGTTACCAACTGATCATCTCCACCGTTGATCATGGGATATTCATTATATATTGCAGGGTACTGCGATTAGATTGGACAACTTAGTTTAATACACTAAATACACATAAACATACGTACACTTATGTTTTCTGTTGTGACGTGTGATCAGTAATAAACGTATATGACAAAATATTATTGTATTAGCTCAGAGGTGTAGAATTTATTGTCGTATATACGTATACGTAGAGGTTCATTATATTTTTACCAAAAACTAGATGTGTCTCGTGATAAGTAAATGTCGACTATATGTGTATGTTTCGCCTATTCCGCCATTGACCTTCATTGCACGGGGAAGTCGCATGTACAAATGTACTGATGTTCACACACAAGTCAAGTCAACACACATTATTATTAGGGCAAATACAATATATTAGCCATAACTATCAAGCAGCGGGGAATTATAGCCACAACTATCGAAATACAAATTATTAGCCAATCGTTAAGTTTTCGTTAACACTTCTGTTAGTAATGATGACTAAACTTTTACGATGGTGAGCTGGCTCCCACGTGGCAGTCATCATATCATATTTTTTACGATGCTGACATGGCCTTCTACGTTAAAAATGTGAAAACAGTAACGGGCTGTTAGCCAAATCTTGACCCACAACAATAGTTATGGCTAATAATTTGTATTTCGATAATTGTGGCTATAATTCCCCGCTACTTAATAGTTATGGATAATATATTGTATTTACCCTTATTATTATTATTATATAATAATAATTAATTAATAGCATAAGTTTTGTTACTGTTCATCACGATATTATCGCAAAGCAATGAAACTCTAATTATGGTTAGTGTGGCAAGCTTCTCCACGGCTCCCCAACAATTTTCCCGGAACACTGTTCACGAGGGCTCCATATCGCATGCAACCGGGTCCAATGCAACCTTTCTTTTAACAATAATTCACTTGCACAAAAATATTTTTATTGTTGGGGTTCTTTCCATGTACCATGGTTAGCATCCGCTTATCTTATCGTACACCCATTGAGTTTTGTTATTTAAACCATGAATTAATCGATGTTTGGAGCATGATACTATACCCTAACTTCTAACGAGTGAACCCCAATCCTTAATTCTCTATCCAATCCTTAATTCTCTTACCAAACCATACGATCCATTTACTCTCAAAATGAAAATCAACGATAATGATCCTTCGAAATTATCAAAGTACTAATAATAGGTGTGAACGCAGTCGTATAGCGTATGCTAGATCACATATAATTTACCCAATTTTACGAAGCCTTTTTCCGCATAGTCATGTGTATATATATTTTTATCTCCTTAAAATTATTTCATACCACAGATAATTTACGTAACAATTAAGACACTACGTCAATCTTAAGAAAGATTCATTTATTGTTAACTTAATGGTTGACCATCTCATTTTTCCATTGCACAAAAGTTTAGCAAAGTCAGTTATTTTTTACATAATAAATTAGCAAATGTGATTCTTTTTATAACTTAATTTCTTTATTATTAACTACAATATTCACCATCTCATCAATTTGCATTACAAAAATATTATATAAGGTAAATTAACTTTTACATAATAGTTTAATAAAATGTGATATTTATTGTAGTTTGATTTTAATGTTAGATTATAGAGATAATTATTTCTTATGTATCAGAATAAAATGCATTATGTAAAACTTACGGGGATAGTTATTTCTTATCGTTTAAACATGTCATCAATACGCATTATGAAAAGGTTCTGTAAGGTTAGTTGACTTTATTATGAAAGTTTAATCATATTCATAAGTTCCTTTTTAAACCTGATTTTATTATTAGATCACACATTATGAAAGATTTATGTATACATTCTATAGCAGTTACATAAACAATTGTTAACTAAGATATTTATCATGTCATCAATTTGCATTATGCAAAGGTTTTACAAAGTTAGTTAACTTTGACATAACAGTTACTTTCTAAAATTTGATTTTATTATTAGACCATATATATATATATATAAAAAGCACAAGCACTTTTTACTATTTATTACAAAAAAACTTTTTTCTTTCCGTAGTAACAACCAATTTTATGATAAGGTATGATCAATATTACGGTAACTAATTTTCTCCTAAATAATAGGAACCATATTAAATTATTCCTCATTATTAACCAAAATTCAATTTTTTTAATTAAAAATTTAAAATATTTAACATGTTATTAATACGCATTATGAAAAGGTTCTGCAAGATTAGTTGACTTTGACATAACAGTTTAAAATCATGTGTTATTTTCTAAATTTAAATTTATTATTAGCCACACATTATGAAAGATTTTCATAAAAAATGTTCTATATAACAGTCACAAGAATTATAAAATTCATTCATAAAATTTATAGAGACTACATAAACTAAAATTTATAGCGGGACAGCTTTTATGTAAGCAAATATATTAATCAGCATTCCATAATAATTAAGACACTACATAAATATTATGAGCAGATAACTGTTTTGTATGTATCAATTAAACAAAAAAATTATATAAGTCTTACATAATGATTCAACACTACGTAATCCTTATGTAGGGATAATTATTTATTATATTTCACTTAAACAAACGGATTATGTATGTTTTTCGTAATGATTAATACACTACTTTAAACTTGCGTAAGTATCTTATCTGAATAATTTTGTAAAATTATTTGATTTCAACTAAACTATTAGCTCTTACCGCGGCGGAGCGCGGGCCAAAAAACTAGTTAGATTAAAGCCCAAACAAACAAAATTGGCCAGGTTTTCAACGGTCAGTCGTCGGACCGTACTTGGGTAACCCAGCAATTTGACTAGTCATAAAATAGTGTATGACGATAGTTTGCTGAATTATGGATTGACTTCTCTTTTTTGTGTACCATTCACATGGATTGTTGTTGAATGAATAAAACAAAGATTTGCATTAGTTTATGATAATTTTCTTCTCCAATTGTTGTATTGTTGACGGTTGTTTGTATGTGTTTTTCCATTTATGTTGAGGTACTCCCCCAGCTCCTAAAAAGGCCCGAGATATGTTTTTTTCTTCTCCTCGAGACACTTAAACGATACAGCATGTCAACCAATTGCAGAACCAAACATCGATATTGCAATGAACATTAATAACTGCATAAATCAAAATCAACAAACCTCGAAGAAAATAAATACAAAGTCTTTCTTGCCACGTGCAGGATAAACAACCACGTTAACATTCCTTATCGCAAAACTCACTTGTACCCCCCAATGTCAGCGTCAACAGTATCTTATCTCAATAACCACATCCCCTCTATTTAGGGGTCATCTCTTTTGGAATATAAAAATCATTTGGTCGAAATGGAGCAAGAGAGGACCTCTAGAAATCAAAGAAAGACATAATTACGGGTTCTTGGACTAAAACATGAATTTATGGGCTTGTAAGACACGATGATACAACGAAGACGTCCCTCAAAAATATAGCGTTGACTTGCATGCAGGTTTCAAGTCTGTCACTAAAACAACTAATCAATCTCCTTATGAGTACAACCCTAATTCAGTACACAAATACGTACGTGTTTGAAATATGTAACAACCATTTGGCTCATACCGAAATAAATGGGTTAATTGCATGGTTGGTCACTGAGATTACAAAAAACGTTCATGTTTGGTCACTATAAATATTTAAATCCAATCTTGGTCACTCAAATTAGTTAAATGGTTCAAGCTTGGTCACTCTCCGTTCAACTCCGTTAAATTTGTCTGATGTGGCAGTCAACCCTCAAAGTTGACCGTTAACTCAGTGACGTGGCAATTAAAAAATAATAAATAAAATAAATTTTAATCTTCTACTATTTCCAACTCATTTTTACATTAAAGTAAAATAAATAAAACAAAAAAATATTTTAATTACAAATTGAAAAGGGCAGAGTTCCCGTTCATCTGTTTATTGAAGAGCTTGAGCTCGTACAAGTTGGGGGAGCTGGCTATACTCTCGGGCAGGCTCCCTTGAATCCGATTCTCGAACAAATTGAGCGACTCGAGGTCCAGCCCACAGAGCTCGTCGGGAATGGTCCCGGTCAAGTCGTTCATGGAGGCGTCGAAACGCCTCAAGGTCGTGAGATTGGAGAAGCCCTGGGGCAGAGCGCCGGTGAGAGAGTTGTTGTAGAGCCGGAGCACGGAACAGCCTTATCTACGACGGCGACGGAGAGATCGGAGCTAGTCAAGAGCTGTCGAGCGATCGTCAATCCGATGATTCCGGCGCCTATAACGACGACGTCGAAGGTGTGGAAAGAAGCAGAGGCGGTGGGGCTGAATCGGAGAGCCCGGCCGCGACATCGATGTGTCGCCGGTGAGCAGGAAAGCTATTTGGCGGGGAGTTTGGAGCCGAAGAAGGCGGATTCTGTGTTATAGCCGTTGGGGAAGGCAAGTGAACCGCGGCGGGAGCGTGGAAGAGAAGCGACATCGCGGTATTGGGGAGAAGAACAAGTCCACGAACGGGGGAGCGATAGCGCCGGAGAAGCCATTTTTGTTTGGGATAGTGCGTTTGAAAAATGAACAGATGGCAGCGGAGCGGTTTTAGCTTTGGGACTGTGGGAAGAAGAACGACTGTGGGAGGAGACCAGAGAAGTGCTGACTGAGTTAACTCTTAACAGTCAGATGAATGAAAGTGATTGACACTCAGTTGTTAAAGAATAAAATTAAAATTCAATAATCTGAAAGTGATTACCTGCGCCGGTAGCACCGGAGCACGGAATAGCCTTATCTACGACGGCGACGGAGAGATTGGAGCTAGTCAAGAGCTGTCGAGCGATCGTCAATCCGATGATTCTGGCGCCTATAACGACGACGTCGAAGGTATTGAAAGAAGCAGAGGCGGCGGGGCTGAATCGGAGAGCCCCTTTTCAATTTGTAATTATAATATTTTTTTATTTTTTTATTTTACTTTAGTGTGAAAATGAGTTGGAAATGATAGAAGATTATAATTTATTTTATTTATTATTTTTTAATTGCCACATCACCGAGTTAACGGTCAACTTTGAGGGTTGACTGCCACATCAGATAAATTTAACGGAGTTGGACGGAAAGTGACCAAACTTGAACCATTTAATTAATTTGAGTGACCAATATTGGATTTAAATATTTACAGTGACCAAATATGAACGTTTTTTGTAATCTCAGTGACCAACCATGCAATTAACCCGAAATAAATTGGACCAATTTAATATCACGGATCGCATATTATTTGTTACACTTTACTTACATGAAAAAACCCAAAGCTTTACCACTTAGAAATCTCTCCCAAGCACACTAGCTGGACCATATGAAAGTGAAGACCAAAGGTTTATCACCATTACATCACCAATCAACATCATCAGCAGGTATGAACTCGATCAGTCGCTTATCAACATTATACACCACAGTAGCGGTATTGTTGGTGGGAATAGATTCTATTGACAATACATCATTAAATTACGTATTGATTATGCAAGTCAGTGTCACATATCCGCAAACACAAAAAATTAAATAGAGAGAGAGAATAAGGAAGGGGAAGTTTATTAGCAATTCTACATATGGCAAAAAGAAACTGGTATACAAGTACATTGTACACATACAATGATACTATTGAAGAGAATATCACAGAGGAAAGAAAAAGGAAACTATATCTCTATATTCATTGCACAAAAATTCTTCATTATCTTTTTATTAAAATGGTTCCCTCTACATTTCCATAAATGAACGAAAAACAGAGACCCAAAACTACACTATAAAAAGGGAAATGGAGATGCTAGCTTGTTGCAAAACGAAATACTAGATACATATCTTATTATTACACAAAAGAGAGTTACATAAAAAAAGAAATGGAGGCCACGAAGAAGATGGGCGTGATCATGGTGTTGTTTGTGGTTTTGGGTTCGGTGATGAACCAACAACAAATGGTTTCGGCAGATCGCGTAGAATGTGTTGCTAAATGCTTGGCTGGGTGCACGTTGCCGCTTTACAGTCGCTGCGTTGAGTACTGCAATGAATATTGCGATGCTGGTGGGAACCTACAACAACAATATAATCATCATGAAAAAATCAAGTCAGGCAATCACTAATACCCATTTTGATTCCTCTAATTAATTTGAAAGAGAAAATGGTGTATAACGACAGTTTGCTGAATTATGGACTGACCGTGCTCTTTTTTTTTTTTTTGTACCCTTCACATAGATTGTTGTTGAATGAATAAAATAAAATGTTGCATTGGTTTATGATAATTTTCTTCTCTTTTTGGTGCATTGTTGTATGTGTTTTTCATTCATGTCGAGGTATTCCACCCACTCTGCTAAACGACACGACATTTTTTTTTCGCGAGACATCTAAACAAAACAACAAATCAACCCAATTGCAGAACCAAACAACGATATTGCAATGAACATAAATAACTACATAAACCGAAAACAACAAACCCAGGAGAAAAGAAATGCATGATCTTTCTTATCACACGTTGAACAACCCCATTAACTTTCCTTCTCACAAAACTCACTTTGTACCCCCCGATATCGACACCGACAGTATAGAGGACCTTTAGAGATCAAAGAAAGCTCGTACAGACTTAATCACGGGTTCTTGAACTAAAACATGAAGTCAAGGGCCTATAAAACACGATGAAACAAAGAAGATGTCCCTGAAAAATATAGTGTTGACATGCACGAGGATTTTAGATCTGTCACTAAAACTAGAAATCAATCCGCTGATGATTACAACCCTAATTCAGTACATAAATGAGTATGTATTTGAATAAATGTAACAACAGTTTGGCCCATACCAAAAAAATGGGCGAATTAATATCACAGATCACATATGATTTGTTACCATTTCACTTATATGAATTCTTTTAAAATAAAAGAAAACTAAAAAAGTATAGTGGATCAATATGTGGATCCCAACAACCATCATTTTTTTAGGACAACCTAAAAAAAGAGCAAAGAATATCCAGCATTAACTAAATATTAAATGATCGAATCCTTTTATGCCAAAATTGATCATTTTTGTTTCCTTGTACATAAAAGAAAATCCAATTCTTCCACCCTAGTCTACCATTATAAGAAGGGAGGAGAGGTAGAGTCCTAACTACAAACAATTAAGAAGAAAAAGGAAAAGAGCTACAGAGAAATATCCTTAATATCTCCCAAGTCTAGCAATTCTCATATTGAATTCGGAGGAGAAGATGAAGACGAAGATGATGCTAGTAGTGATGTTCTTAGTGATTATGGCTTCGACGAGTCAAATATTCGCAGGTTATGAGGAGTGTTTTGACTATTGCACAACTCATTGTAAGCAAAAGATTTATACCGATTGTCTTATATATTGTTACAAGAAGTGTCATGGTCAAGGAGGTAACAAAGGGGACAATAAAAAAAATTGAGGCTAGTAATACCAATTTTAAATTGGTTAAATAGATTTCCGCTCTCATTTCTATAGTGTCCGAGTGTTTATGTCTCATCTTCATTGAATTATCAATAAATTATCTCTAGTTTCTTGAGACCATCTCCACTTAATCGTTAATTGTTCGTCTTAAGAACTCCATACATATTTAACAACTTATAAACCAAAATAAAAGTGCGAGAATACATATATTTGATCTTTCGAACCACCTGTTCTATTAGGAACATCCGGTAAAATTGGAACAATTCAGATCCGATTTAGCCTTCGAAATTTGAAAAAAGAAATCCCCCAACATCCCCATTCCCTGTAGCCTAAGAGACCTTTTACTGTGCTTAGTGACTCAGAAAAAGAAATCCCCCAACATCCCCATTCCCTGTAGCCTAAGAGACCTTTTACTGTGCTTAGTGACTCAGAAAAAGAAATCCCCCAACATCCCCATTCCCTGTAGCCTAAGAGACCCTTTTACTGTGCTTAGTGACTCAGAATTACTGTTTCGACTTGGAAGGAACTCGGGTGTGGGCGGGTGCAGGGAGATCCCTCATTGGTTTTGGACGGGATTGTCGTGGTTCGGTTGCATTCGGACTGTGGTTACCCTTCTGGTCGGGGTGGCCCTTTCCTTGCCCCTCGCCCGCGTAGATCGCACGGCAGCTGTTTTCCTCTCAGCTGCTTTTGAGTGGAAGGAACTCCAGGTTTGACGGAACTGAAAGCCTGGGTATAGTTTGACGTGACAGTAGGGAGAGAGAAGTGGTGGCTTGGAGAGACAGGGGAGACATAAGGGTTTACGATGGTAACTGATGGTGGG
This sequence comes from Linum tenue, assembly GCA_946122785.1. Lineage (NCBI taxonomy): Eukaryota > Viridiplantae > Streptophyta > Magnoliopsida > Malpighiales > Linaceae > Linum > Linum tenue. The sequence goes on from CAMGYJ010000006.1 coordinate 9,192,062, forward strand.
TTAGGCCTGATATTTTCAGTCTTTTTGCTTGGTGGATAGAGACCCACGTCTCCCTTTTATTTTTGTCCGTTCGTTTAACCTAACTCACTTTGACCATTCTTTCTTCTTTCCTTTGTCCCTAAATTTGACTGAAAGCCGAGAAACTCGCGAGCGCATGTATCTCTTCCTCTCTCCTCATCTCTGCTATTGTGAGTATAACAGCTGGTCTTCTTCTCTCAAAATCAGAAGACCTTTTCAGCGGTTAACTAGCAACTAAATCTCTCAAAAGTACTTATTTGGTGATTTGATACTTCGACTTTCATATTTTTTTATTATTTTAATTATATTATAATACTTAATTTATATTTCAATGTATATTATAAACAGAGGATAACTTTAAAATTGCAACCAGGGGCGGAGCTACACATAGGCTCGGGGGGGCCCCGGCCCCCCCGAGAATTTCAGAACTTACGTATAAACTATATCGGTATTTGAAAATTTCGTATAAACTTATGTGTTTGTATAAAATGGTTTAATGTGCATTATCGCAACACGAAAGTAAACTAGCCTAGTGGTCGGAATCCTTCTATTGCATCCATTAGATTATGGGTTCGAAACCCAGAGGGAGCATATTTTAATTTTTGTTTTAATCTCTCATTAACTTTTATCTTATGGATTCTCAATTCTGTAATTTCAATATGGTTTCTTAACTCTTTTATTTTCAATATTAAGTTTTATATGGATTCAAATTGATGCTTTGATAATATTAAAAATTTATTTGATTATTGTTTTTGCTAAATTTTATTGTCTTTTCGCAGTAACAAAATAAATACCCCTTCGAAACGTCAAATTCTGTCTTTGTCTCTAACTCAAAGTTGAAATGCATTTTATGTACTTTCAACTGCAAAGTAAATCAATACTAATTTTAGAAGCACATAAATTAATGGAGTCGTAAACAAAACTTATGGATACGACGTATTCACCTTTTTGAGTTTGTCTACACAAAATAAGTTGTAGTATTGATCTTATTTTGAGTAACTCTAATCATCTAAAATGCTAGTTATAATAATATTAAAAATATTTTTTTCCTTATTTTTATCGTATTTCCGAAGTAGTAGAATAAAAAAAATCCGGCCCCCCCGAACTTCGAATCCTAGCTCCGCCCCTGATTGCAACCCATATATCACTTGGTTGAATATTGCATATAAAATTAGAGTATTAAATAGGTCGAAGCAAAGAGACTACATGTCTATTTGATGCTCGTGGTGACTGAATAAGAATGAGAACACCTGAATTATTTAGTAGTAAGGTTGATTTGTTTTTGAACTTTTCTTTTTGTCATGTAGGAAAATCCCCTTTTCATCTCAATATATATACGAGCAGGAGCAGGTATGCCTCTGAGGTGGGTCTCAATATCCGAAAGTGCAGTTGGATTGAGTTGTTCTTTGGCATTTGGGTCCGCTGTTTTCTTGTTGGTTTGTTTAGTGATGGTGTTTGTATTTCTTCAGAACTGTTGCTTGCTTGGGACTGCTTCATGTTGTTCCTGCTCTAGCTCCCGCTCATCGAATTGGTAAGATAAATCCGTTAAGTCAATTCTGTTAACAAAGAGACTACTGGAAGAACTCGCCTTCCATCACATATTGTCTTCCCTCGCAAACACCTCATGCTCAATTTCCATTTGGTCGTTACTCATTAATTCAACTTCTGACACACATCGCCACCATAGGAGTGCGACCTTCATGGCGTGACGAATACATGTTGTTGGAGTGCATTTTAGGAGCTCGAAGGAGGATAGCAGAAAATAGCAGATAGACAAACAAATGTAGATAGTCCAGTCAAGGAAAAATATTATTCATATGTAGATGAGATTTTATATAATTTATAAATATATAAACAATATATTAATTTTTTCATATATCCGGGCAAAAGCGGACTAAAACAATTAGACCATTAACTCTCAACCCACTTAATCGACTGGGACAACACGCTAAATTTTTTAAAAATTTTGGATTCCAATTTTGGGTTCCATTGCCTGACAAATTGTTCTCTTATCATATTAGACATGAGACAAATAAACTATCTTTCCTGACAACCTATACTCGTCATAATATGCAGTTATGACAAAATATATTCGTCATAATATTCAGTTATGACAAAATAATGTCGTCACAATAAACACTTGTGACAAAATGTAATCATCACAATATGCAGTTATGACAAAATATAATTGTGTAATATGACTAACAATTCTCCCAAAATCACCAGATTATGACAACTATAATGACAAAATATGTCGTCATAACATCTCTATTTGTCACAATAGACTACCTAAAACCTCAACTATACTGAAGGCAAATGTGACAACCTTGTTTTATAATTGTCACATTTGACCTATCATGACGGCGATAAAATGACAAACCTTTGTGACAACACATTTTGTCATATCATACCTAATATGACAAAATAAGTATCTAATATGACAAAATTATCTCGTCATAATAGGCCAAATTTGTTGAAGTGAATAGGGATGACAATTTCGACCTGACCCGTTTTACTCGACCTGTTTGGCCTGTTTTGGGGCGGGTCCGACTTGCCCCGTAGGCAGGACGGGTATGGATACCTCTCATTGATCCGACCTGCCCCGAACCGCCCCATTCTTGACCCGTTCTTGCCTAAATTACATGTAATTTTAGTCATTTTCATCTTATTACCTCATATTTTAGCTATATAAAGATGTAAATAAATGAAATCTTAATTTCTCCGATAGTTTAACTACATTTTTTCATTTATGGTTTCTTTCGTGGTCTTTTAATAAAAATAACGAATATTTCTAATATTTTTCACATAAAATAAATATCTATTGAGTCGACCTACCCCGATCCGTGCATCGTGATAAATTATCCGACCTACCACAGACGGGTATGAATATCAAGATACCCGCCCCAGACCTGCCCATTGCAATTCCTACTTATCTGTTTCTCTAAGAGTCTCGGACTTGAGATTTCCATTCGTCGCATGCAGGTCTGCCGGCTAATGCTCCTCCATCTCGCAGGTGTTATGTTTACTCCAAATTGCCTCTTATTTCCCCTGATGATTGAATGCTATTGTTTTTCAACTTAACGAGTATGACTATGATTTGTTACTAATTGAGCTTATGGTAACATTTTATACTATTAACTCTGTAATTTGGTTTCTTTCCATTTTGCAACGTTACAGTATGTATAAAGATCATCAATTCTTCTATTCTAGCCTCTAATTAATCATGACCTCTATTCTTTCTTCCATTTGTGGTGGGCAGGAATTGAGAACAAGACTGGGACATGAGTTTATCACCATGCCAATGACATGAAGGGTTGAAGGACTTGTACACCCTTTTCCTAGTATCCTTCAGTAATTCAATGAAAAATGAGGTAAACGATCTATCTATGTTTTTTTCTCTGCAACATTTGTTTCGGATCTGCACAAGTGAAGTGTAATATACTGTGATGTTATAAACGTGCTGCTACGGATCGGGAAATCGTTGGAATCGACAAAGCAAGAATACGAAAGCGAGAATCGAAAAACACAGACGCACGATTTACGTGGTTCACTAACACGATATGTGTTAGCTAGTCTACGGGCGAGAGAGAGTCAGTTTCATTATATCGATGAGATTACAGAGGAGATGAGAAGTATTTGTACTTCTCCATGTGGGTCTAAACCTAATCCAATCTGGCAAAGGAAATGGTTACAGACCAGGCACAGAATCCAAATAACATTGAGCTCATACACCGCGGGCCAGGGGCGTTGCCCCCGCACTCACTGACCGAGCAACAAGACCCTCGACGATTTCCCGATTCGTAGCAGCGTGTTTATAATGTGTGATATAAGAAAATGAAGGTGGTTCTTCAACTCAGAAGGCTTCTTTTTTTTTTTTTTTTTCAGGAAATGATTCCTCAAACTCCGACACAATAAACGAGAAATTGAAGAAGCAATTGAGTAGCTTTCAGTCCTCAGCAGCTGGAATTCAATTGGCTTCTTGTAGGTCTTTAGCAATTTTGTTTTTGTTTTTTTTTTCTGGTTTCGGACTAGAGATTTCCCCTGCTAATACGTCTATTGTAATTGTAGTATTATATTATTATTTATATAATAATAGAAATAAAGCTTTGCATTTCGATTTATCTTTCTGGTTTATTTTCCATAATTATTTAGTTTAGTTCAGTTATACTTATATGCTAATTACATTAAAACAGCACATATAATATTCTATTCTAAAACAGTATGCCCTTCTATTTTAGAGATTATTATTCTACAATTAGCGACTCATGATTTGCCTTCATTTCTTTATAGTTTGGCGACAATTATATTTTCCTTATAAGAGTTCATAGCGAACACATATTCTGCCTTTTATTTTAACCATCAGAGGCTAACGTATAACTCTCCAAATGCATAATTAGAGGCAAATATATAATAATTGTCACTAAAGGGAATTAGCGGTAGCATTATTGGTGTCACATATTTATGTGCCACTATATTGTTATAGAGGCATAGAAATTATGTATGGAGGCATATACTCATAGTCGCTACAAAGCATTTTTCTAGTAGTGGTTAACTTTCCTTCCTATGTATGTTAATTTTGTTTGACTTGACATTGACGTGGCGTTGAGATGGAGCATCGTTAAGAGATACTTTAACGGTAACAAAAAAACAATAGTCAATACTTTGATCGGTTACAATACGTTTAATTAATTAATTGTATATCAATAGGTTTGACTAAAATAAAACAATATGGAAAAAATTTTGGATAATAAATAGAAATTGCCCATATATACGACCAAACAAGTTACTCAAATGTAGGGTAATAATTATTCAACAAAGTAAAAGCCACATTCGAAAGAAGAAGAGGAAGAAAAAAAAACCTAATTGACCGGTGACGGTACATTCAGAGGCTTACAATAAGGGTACGTCTCGTACCTAATGTCAAGAACCAGTTAGTCCCAATAACTCGAGTTGTTGGGAGAAGATTATGCTGGATCTTATACCACTCTCTTACACGCCCCCTCAAACGAAAGTCGGCCAACACATGGGCTTGAAGTTTGCATAGGCCCACCATACCTTGTGCTTTAATCAACTGTTAATATTGGGAGTCGTGGATATTCGAACACACGACCACTTGGTCAAACCAGCTCTGATACCATGTCACGAACCAGTTAGTCCCAATAACTCGAGTTTTTTGGAGAAGGTTATGTTGGATCTTACTGGTTTATGACATGGTATCAGAGCCTAGAACCGAAAGGTCATGTGTTCGAATCTCCAAGACCCCAATATTAACCGTTGTCTTTAAAGCACATGGTATGGTGGGTCTGTGCAAACTTCAAGCCCATGGGTTGGCTTTCGTTTGAGGGGGCGTGTTAGAGAGTGGTATAAGATCCAACATAACCTTCTCTCAAAAACTCGAGTTATTGGAACCAACTGGTTTATGACACCTAAAACAACAGTTTTTCAACGAGATCTGAGCCCCGGCCTTGTTTGGACAGTGCTCTCCGATAATCCGCGCCGCCCTATGATAACAAGCTTGGCAGACGTTGAAATCATCGCTCTCGCAAGGCCTGGTCAAATAGAACGACAGAGCCGATTCCGTCCCGTTAAGCAGTGTTGTCAAACGATATATTTTTTTAAGGGTGATATAAGTTTACTTTTTGTGATTAAGGTACTACTAGTGAGATTTGAACCTGGAACCTCCAGATTTTAGACTAGTGGTATCACCACTAGACCAAGTCCTTGTTCGTCGTCAAACGATATAATTTAACTCAATTACTTCACTCTGAAACAATTGGACAAAATTGTCTCATCCAATTCCATTATCCAAACGAACTCTAATAGTCCTCATTTTATTTCACATTGGAAGACCAGTGCTTGGGGGAAACTGAGGGGTATCCCTCTGGCAAGGGGTGATCCTCTTGTCTTAGGTTCTCTTTGGGCCTTCTGAGCATTCAATCTCCTTCAGCCAAACTTTCCAGAACAACTTTGTTTAATCCTGTGCTAGGACATCATCAAACTTCTTTGTAGGGTGGATGGAAGCCTTTCAAAATGCCCTCATCTTTCACATTGAAGAAGTAGTCTATGATCATCTTTCAATATCAATTCGATCCCAACAATGAAAAAAAGGTGATAAAAATTGCCACTGAACTTTCCAGTTTCCTCAATCAAGGTTGTTTCCCAAAAGAATTGAACAAGACTCACATTGCCCTAATCCCGAAGGTAAACAATTGGTCTTAGCCTAGGGCTGCAAATGAGTCGAACTGTTCGGGAGCAGCTCGACGTTCAATTCGAGAAAACCTCGTTCGAAACTCGGTTCGTTAATAAACGAGCCGAACATGAGCTAAGCTTTGTTCGGCTCGTGAAGCTCGAGAGCTAGCTCGACTCGGTGGCTTGTTGAGCTAAACTCGTGAGCTGGCTCGTTTAGAGCTCATGATATGTCTCAACGACTCAACATGTGGCTAGAGAGCCAACTCGATTATCGACTTAGGAACTAATCAATCTATATCTTATTATCTTAATTCATATAGTTGTTAAATTATATATATATATATATATATATATATATATATATATATATATATAGTGGCTACTTCGGCGCACTCACTTTTTTGGGTGCACTCAGTGCACCCACTCTAAAAGTGTCCATATTACATCAAATTTTGAACTTTAATTAGTACTCTCAATATAATATGATGATATGACATAGAATCATAACAAATCAATCTATTACCCTAACCCCTTAACCTTCAATTTTGAATCCCAATCCAAAATCCCAAATTTTAAACCTAATCCCTAACCCTAAATCCTTCAAATTAAAGTAAATTTTGAATGAATTTTTTTCAAATTCATGTGCTTCTTGTTCATAATATCATAAGCAACAATTGATACCGTTTTGACATGAATCACATGCTCAGAATGACCATTATGAGGCGGGTGCACTGAGTGCACCCAAAAAAGTGGGTGCACTGAATACGCCACTATATATATATATATATATATATATATATATCACCATATATAAAGTTTAACACGTTGAGTATGTGAGCAATTATATCTTATTTTCTACTTTAAAAAGAAATTATGTATCATAGATTGCTTCGATACTATGAAATAACATGATTTGGAGTAGTTAAAATTTATTAAATAAATGATATATGATATCAACAAAGTATAATATGAGATTAGCTAACAAAATAAATCATATGTATCATGATATACAAAGTGAAGTACCAAATAAAAGTCAAGATTTTAGTAAATAAGCTAGCTCGAACTCGATTCGACTCGATTCGGCTCATTTATAGCCCTACTCTTAGCTTTGAAGCACATGTAGTGTATTTGTCTATGGGAGATCGATCATTGATACTATTATTGCAGTTTTTGGGTGCAGTACCTATTCTATAAAGCTGAATATCTCTCACCTCAAAATTCTAAAGGAAGCAAGTTAAGGGGAGCTAGGAAAGAAACAAAATTCGTAAAATGAAAACAAACTTTGTAGAAAACTAATTATTCATTCTTAACATCTGCCATATGACAGTCATGATCTCATAGTATTTCGCTTTCTGATCCTTTCATGTATCAGCTTATTTTGTATGACTATCAAGGGCTCTCCGAATCCCGTTTGATGTTGAATGAAAGCGCGTACTTATTTAAAAAAAAAGTTTCTCAAATTATGAGAATTTTAGATTTGTTTAAATGAAAAAAAATTATTCTATCAATAAAGTATTTGAAGTTTGTTATTATGACATTGTTGAACTCCAAACTTTTATCAGCTGTTGTCCTGCATTTTAGTGTGGTTCTTCTAGATCACAAATGATAGAGGGGAGCTGAAGCCCATTAGGAAAATGGAGAGCGCTGAAGATTGAACTTACATTTGGGCCCAATCTAGTTGTGGCTAAACAGCCCACAAGATAAGGATCGATATTTGGATGAATCCACCAAGCAAAAGATAGAATACTAGAGTTGATTTATTATTGAATGACAAGAAAAGGCCCAAATAAATTTTTCTCTGGGTGTTCGTAATCACATCGTCTATTATACTTTGTTACAACATTCATAGATCAATCTCATTTGGTGGCCAGGAAAGCCCTTTTATTGTACCCAGCTGTATTTCGCTGGTTTGATTTCACTAGCTGGCTTCAGGCCTGGTTGTAACTCCTTTTTATCAATATATTTGATTATCTTTTGACAAAAAAAAATCTCATTTGAACACTAGATCTAAATTTTTATAGAGGTATTAGTTAGTGATCCAACTTTTGTTTCATTTTATTGTCATTACGATTTCGAGGTTGTGCGCATTATATGTATGGTGTTGTCTTTAAACTTTAATATGAAGATCTAATAATAAAAAAAGAAAAAGCTTATGGTTATGTGACCCAATCGAATTATATGCAAAGTATTAAGTTTCAATTTCTTGGGAGTGAAGCAAAAGTTTGATCATGGGTTATGACCCACCTAGGAAGTGAACTAGATTGCACAAAAAGGAAAAGAAATGAACAAGATTAATTAAAATATTTGGAAATGGTTGAGAGTTCATATCATAATTAATATTTTTTTAATTGGATTTTATTTCACTTTTATTTGTAAGTTATGATACGATCACGGCATTATTATCTTTCTTTTTAATTGTGTGTAGATCAAAAGGAGCCGGAGCACCTAGCAATTTCTTTTCAATAAAGCTATCAGGAATTTAGGATAATTAGTAAAACTGTGATTATTAGGGGGGGAAAATTTAGTGTTCTAAGTCTAAAATCTGACAAGTAGATACTAGATCATGCCTTTTATTGAGTTGAATATCATAATGGATCTTCAATAAAGATGACAATCTAGTCTATAATCTATATCAGCAGTTAATTACATATATTATGCTGTAATATTCGAGGCAAAGGATTAAAAAACAAACAATAAAACCGCCCAACAGATTTTCGAAAGAAATTCATGTGATAATATTCGGTGGATATAACATTGGTCTTTACATTTACCATAAAATTGGGAGATGTGGTACAATTGTACAATATTAATACCCATCTTTGGAGTATTGATGAGCCGCTTAATTATTGAAATCCAACCTTGGAAGTTAGCAAAGTTGCGCCCATATTTTTAGTGGTCAATTTGACGGTTATTGTTAGACATTTTACATTTTTACAATGTTGTTTCTTTTGGATCAAGATCTTACATATTTGTTTTCAAGCATTCGTGGCATCTCCTCAACCGATATGATTCATCAGCCATCTTGTTTTATCATAGCTCCTTCGATCTATCGATCATCTTGTACTAGCATATGTCTAGAAACAAAGAAGTAGACAAACCTTATATTTCGATATCACTTGTTGAGAATCTTCCTTTGTTTTTCATGTGTAGGACTTGAATCGTACACCCTAACTGTTATTAGTACCAGTTCCAAACCAACATCGGACTTGTTTCTAGTTTAGAGTTCCTCATACGTCCATTTTGAACTAATAACAACTTTGATCTTGTAGGATTGTATAACCAGATGACTACATTTTTTTCCAGTAATGATACTTCTTCGTATTTAAAAGATGGTAAACCCCGATCCATGAATAGTCGACAAACTCGTCTAATTGATCTGCCCTAATCATCTGTCTAGGCCACAAAATTTATAAAATTCTTCTAATTAATAATTATATAACTTCTAATAAGCTGTAAAATCAAATAGTTTATTGTGCTTAATCCTTATGGAGTATGGACTCTCCATAGTAATTTATATTTTCTTTCAATGGTTAATAAATTGTAAACTCTACCTCAACCTCATAAAAAGTATGGTACTCCACCAGTAAGCTTCGTCAAATATATGAATAGAAGTAAGGATGAAAATCGATACACTATCGGTATTTCAGTACCAATCACCAAATTAAATCTCTTCAAATAGTGAGATTGTGGATCGGGTACTAGTGAGTTGGAGATTAGAGAGTCTAACTAAAATTAATAAACTAGCTTAAATTTTGATATTCATAAATATTTTGGCCTACTTTTAGCATAAGCCGTAAAGCCGATATCAATATCGTAATTTCTACTATCAAATTAAATAAACTTAAAATTCAATCTCAACAAAAAGGGCTTCTACTCACCTAGTCCATACTAGTAGATAGGGGAAAAGGAAACGAAAAAAAAACAAAAAAGGAATGAAATTTGCGGAATAATTACAAAACGTGCGGTCAATTTCCCCGTAACTATATATTGCCAAAGAAAAGAAGTGACCCCTCGATTCTTCCATTCCATTCCATTAACAAAAAAAAAAAAAAAAAAATACGCCTCCCCTGACCCCTCCTTCCTTCACCACTCCTCCAACCCCACTCCCTTTCCGATTCCCCCAACCTACCCCACCCGCCGCCGCTCGCCGGTAAAGTCCCCCACCGCCGCTGCCTTCCTGATTTCCCGTTCTCCAATTTTCAGCATCTTCTTCGTCTTGTTCGCCAGCATGTTCAATTTCGGAGACGAGTTGACGCTCCAGAGCTCCAGGATTCCATGGCTAATCTGGATTCAGATTCTGGTCCTCGCCCTCATCATCTTCCTCTTCTACAGCTTCTCCATCACTCCCACCGACGATGCCTCCCTATCATCCTCCTCCGCCGGCCCCGCCTCCGCCGATTCCCCTTCCTCCAGCTACCGCCGAGATCCCGACGATATGAAAAACATCGCGAAGCACGACGGCGGCGGTGATTCCTCGACTGCCGCCGCCGATTACATCCGCCAATGCCAGGTAGGTCTAACTGATTCCCCCGATTCTAGCTCCAATTTCTTCTATCGATAGCTTTACGTTTCTTCCTTTTCGGTCGTTTTGCGTGCCGTTACCGTCCGTGTTTGGTGAGACTTTTTTTGTTTTTTTTTTTTTTGTTTAATTTGTTGATGAACTCGATAGGAGCTGTTTGGCTCTTCGCTTAACTTTTTTGGTTTCTACTTAAGCTCCGAAAAGGATATTAGGAGTAGGAGGGGGATAAAGTTGAAGAGAAGGTCGCTGCTCAGTTTTCTGCCGTGTTTCAGTTCAGGGTCAAAGTACAGCTGTCAAAACGAGTTGATAAAAAAAAAGAGGGGAGACCAAAATCATTCCTTGATAATGAAAGTTGGTTCACCATCCAAACGCGGCCTTAACTGTTTGCCTTCTAATTTCGAGCTAGGAAATTGGGGTAGTTATCAATTTGATTAAACACGAGTAATGATATGCTTGGTTGTAACTTACATTGCCAGTCTCGTCAACATCATTATGCCCTTTTGAGTAACTCGGGCGAATGATAGCGGCAACCCGGTAAGGAATGATTGTAATTTGTAGATGAATGACGATTTTAACGTGAATATTCTGTGTGTTGACTACATTTGTGGGTATTATCTTAGGTGTTTGATTGACCCTTGATGTAACAAAATTTCGGAAACTTGTATTTGTGAGAGAATATTTTCCACCCCATTTGACATGGCTACTTTTGTAACGAAAAAAGTTTTCATTTTTGTTAAGCTATTTCGCTAAAATAAAAAAGGTCGATTGAATGAAACATATATATAACATAATGCAGGCCACAAATGTGATGTTTTGTCAAAGATCAGATCATCCAGTGAAATAAACCCTGAATTGAATCCAACTATTGTCTATTAAGTCAGATCAAGATTGATCTTTTTATCATTAGATGCTTGGTAGTGGAAAAGATTAAAAGAAGAACTCTTTCTTGCGAAGAAGAAGGGGAGGGGGAGAGAGGTACACGTGAGCATCTTTTGGACTCCACGAAGAATTATATAACAACAATATAGATTAAATATATTGCCTGCAACTATTAATTCTGCATAGGTCCAGTTCCAGCGTTATTCGCTGTTCTTGTTGTCGACTTGTATTCTGTCATATGGTTGGTTTTAATTAATAAATAGAAGGGCAGGTCTCATCAATGGATAGACATTTTATGGTAGGGCAGAGAAGGACGGTGGGTGGCTTTGATGGTTTTTATTTGTTTATCTATACAGAGTTCACAAGAAAAATTTGTCCTTATCTGATACTACAGCAATGTCAAGTCAACTGTAATTGGTTTTTCTTCAAGCACTTCATATTGCCAGTATCTCTGCTATACCATCAAGAATCACTTGACTGTGTTAGGGGAACTGGTAGCCTCTGTTGTTCTGTTAGCTTAGTCACGAGACTAGCCGAGCAATGATCTTACGCAGGCGTTTCTTGAACCCGAGAATTCGGTTTGATTTGGTTTGGTTTGCAGCCAGTGTGCTTAGGTTGGTATTCTCATATTGGTTGTTCTGATTGGTTTTGAACTAGAAAGAGTATTTATATTCATCCATTTCTGGTTGATCAAGCTTCCTTCTTTTTACCAATGGAGCCCCACTTTGTTAGCTTTGCTTCATGCCAAGGCTAGGCTGCTAGGAAACTCTGCATCAGAATAGCATTCACTTGACATGGTTCATATTCTTCCTCAGGTGACTAGGAGCCAGAGCATAAAAGGAGAGGTAGCAATGCCGGCGACCACAGGGAGAAGAATAGTGAGGGAAGAAGCCACAGAGGGGGATGGTGTTACTAACTACCATCCCTGCAACTACATCAGGCTCGCTAAACTGGTGTTCCTCAAATGCTTTGGCCTCGACTGCGAACTCGAGCGATCTTCGAGCTCCGAGAAGAAGAAACGGAGATGACAGTTTAGTTAGGCACTGAAACTGTGGGTTTCTCCAATTTCGTCTGTCTAGATTCAGTCCTGTATGTATGTATGTATGTTTTGAGGTTAAGCTCGGAGGGCTTGCGGAAGCACAGGAAGGTCTCTACTCTCTACTGGAAGTCTGTAGATGAAGCAAATATGAGGTTGATGGACATGGATGAAGAAGGGCCATTACAATACATGGGGAAGGATTCAAGCAAAGGTGGACTGACTTCAAAGACCTCTCTTTGTCTGTTGTGAAAACGCTTGAGATGTTAGATCTTTGTGAAGGATGCCCTGATTTATGTGCAAAGTTCAAATTTGTAAATATTTAGATTCAATTTGAGCCAGAGGATGCAAGTGTAACCTGTAAATTTGGCATCGTCCGAGAAATACTCTACTGGTGTAACTGTTTAAGCCACATTGGTGAAGTATCATCCTCAATCCTGGATTGGAATGGTGGATCCATGGATCAAATGGATTGATTCAATGGATTGGTGGATTCATCTATGAATTCAAATGACATCCAAGGTTTGGACCAAATTGTAAATTTTGAAAAGTTTAGGTACTAAAATAGTAAAATGTCATAATAAAAATTTTTAGGGACCAAAATGTAATTTTCCAATGATATTTTTGTATAAAAATATAATTTTTAGGTACCACAATATAAAATATAAAAAATATAGGTACCAAATTGTAATTTGTCATTTTGGATTCATAGATTGATTCATGAATCCACCAATCCAATTGGATTTGGATCAAATAGATTGGATTATATGAATAATTTGGTGGATGGATTGGATTAGATTCATGAATTTGGATCTTAATTGCAACCTCTAGTTGGAATCGAATTCTCGGTTCTCACTAACACAAGAACAAGTAGTCTGCTTGTAGATATCCAAAGCCACATATAATTTATTGCTAGATGAGTATTGTCCACAAGACGAATTAGATAAAGTTGAAAGGTTATTCAATTCTATGATTGACATAGGTTGCAAGCCTAATGTTTACACTTATAACATAATGATTCGTGGATATTACAACAACTATAAAAGAATGAATGAAGCGGAGCAGTTATTTGTTGATATGTTTTTGGGGGGAAAATTGAATCCTAATAAGTTGGACAAGCGTTATAAGTTATTCAATTCTATGGTCAAACATGAGGTAATCCTAGCATTTACAAGTATACATCATTGGTTAGTGAATATTGCAACAACAAAAGAATGGATGAAGCTTAGCAGTTATTTGATGATATGTTTGAAAATATTTTGACTCCTTATACGGTTCGACAAAGCTCAGAGGCTATTCAATTCTATGTTCAGCAATGGATGCAAGGCTAGTGTTTCCAGTCATAACATCACGGTTCATGGATATTGCAACAACAGAAGAATGGATGAAGCTGAGTAGTTATTCAACGATATGTTTGAAAAGGATTTTGACTCCTAATTATAACGCTAAACATATGAGAGTTTATTCAATTTTATGGTCAACACGAGATGGATGCCTGTTGTTTATAGCTATAACATCACAATAACAAAAGAATGGATGAAGTCGAACAATTATTTAATGAGATTGTCTGAAAAGGATTCGGACTCCTTGTATGTAACCATATACTACTCTCATGTTATACAAAGGCTTGAAGATGTACGGAACTTCTCAAGAAGTGTAATATGTAATAAAATTAGGGCTGAAAATTTGTCTGTCCCGTCCCTGTCTCGTCCTTGTTCCTGTCTGACCCGTCCCTGAAGGGTAAAGATGTATAATCGTCCCGTCCCGTCCCTGTCTCCTTCTTGACCCTGTCTGACTCTCAAGAATTGGGACGGGACGGGACGAGCCGGGAAAGTGGGTCGACCCTAATCAACACACTACTTTTTTACAAATTAAGTTTTGGTACCCAAAATTATTTCTTCTTACAATTTAGTATCTAAATTTTATTTTTTTTACAAATAAGTCCATAAATTTTGATGGTAAAATTACGTTGTGGTACCCAAATTTTTTTATTTTTACAAATTAGTACCTAAACTTTTAAAACTTTACAAAAAGGTCCAATGAAGTATGAGATATTTGTTGTTGCTAAGGGTCACAGGGTCAAAACGTGACCCGTCCCTAAGTTGTCTCGACCCGTCCCGGCCCTTACAGGGTCAACAAATGACCCGTCCCTAATCTATCCCTGTAGACAAACTGACCCGTCCCGACCCTTAGGGACGGGACGGAACGGGTCGGAACGGGTCAGTGGGTCTTCAGGGACAAGCTTTCACCCCTGAATAAAATTGTAAATGTGACTTCTGCAGAGAAGCTGTCCATGCTCACGGAATGGAGTGCGGCAATGTGATGTGCTTTTGGGAAAACTTCCCCTAACCCTGCGGACCAAACAACACATTATGGGCCAAATGTTCCATCTACCTCCATACCAGAGTTCGGCCCAAGTCACAACTCCAGCTCACCACCTCTTCCATATCAACTATCGTTTCCCCTAAGCCAGTTCGCAGAATTGTGGATCCAACTAAAATTCACATTGTAGAAGTTCCACCACTAGAAACTCAGGTTTCAAGCAAAGGTAGCCCATCAATAACAGAGAGCGTGAAGAAGGTACAACGTAGTAGCCATCATCACAAACAAGGAATCTCACAGAGCAACAACAACAAACTCATTCTATAGATATTATTAGACGAAATGATAGAAAAAAACGATCATGTCCAGAGACGGAGCTAGCATGGATGAAGGGGGTTCCATGGCAACCCCTTGCCTTGATATTTCGTACCGTTTAATTATTTCGCTTTCGATATGAGATTTTTTTTTTTGAACCGCCGGTACATCATGGTTTTTCAATTATTGGAAATAAGTACTCAAATGTACTCTCGAGTTTGTTGTTTGGGAGAGAAAAAAATTCATATTTTTTTTTTATCAATTTAGGATAAAAACTAAAAAATTTAAAATTTCACCAAAGACTAATTAATCTTAAATTAACACCCACGCAACTAAACTCTAATTCTGTCATTGCTGACATTTCCTCAAAAATTTCTTAATATTTTAAGTCGAATAAGCAATGATAATAAATTCTCTTTTTATATGAGACATTACAAATAAAATTCTCAATAGCTAACATTTTCAAAGTATAAGCACGCCATGACATATTACAAAACTGGAACCCCTTATATCAAATCCTGACTACGCCACTGATACGTACAACCTTGCTATCAGAGGTGACTCTAGTCCTGTGCCATAAGGCTCAACGGCACATGGTTTCACAAATTTTGGGACCTCGGCCCATCAAACTATAATGAATAATGAATTATGTGTTTAGTTTTGGGCTTGTACAAAAACTGATTTTGGTATCTGATAAAATTTTGGGGCCTCGGTCCATAAGACTAATGAACTAGTAAGTTTAGTTTTGAACTTATGCAAAACTTGATTTACATAATTTACATGACCTCTAAAATTTCAAGTCCTGTATTTAGTTTGTGGAACTGGGCCTCGAAAAATTCAGAACTTAGCCCTGCTTGCAACGTTCTACATATTGGTGGATGCATTTAGTAAGAAAGAAATTGTGTTGGAGGTTTGCTTTCTGAAGATACATCACTTGTTAACGGGTACTGTTCACCCAACAAATCATAAGAAGTTTAGAGATTATTTGATTATATGGTCAACACGAGATGCGAGTCCAGTGATTCATGGATATTGCAGCAAAAAAAAAAAAAGAGATAGAGGAAACTAAAACGTTATTTTTTTTAAATTAGGAGGCAGAAGCCGAGGTTACAGGCCTAGTTTATAGTCGAAACAGCCATATCATAAAACACTCTTCTAGGGAAGCTAACCCCTCTCATGTCTTCTTCGATAAAGCTTCTCGCCTCACCCGGGGGGGGAGGGTCCGACAGCTCATACACACCGAAGGGATAGACGAGACTGTACTTCGAGAGCTAGTCCGCGACTCTATTCCCTTCGCGGTATGTATGCTCTAGTCTGACCACCCAGTCTTAGGCAAGCAGTCTTCTAATGGCAGCTAGGATCGTCGAGTGCGGATGCACTGGGTCCTCTCTTTTATCAATGAGATTCAAGGCTAACTGTGAATCTGTTTCAAGAATGAGGAATCGAGCTCCCTGTTTCCAGGCGTAATCCAGCCCATGATATATTCCCCAAAGCTCGGCTAGAATAGCAGTACCTGATCCAATTTTACAGCAGAAGCCTCCCATCCATTCTCCGTGATTATCTCTGAGGACTCCCCCTGCAGTTATTATTCCCGCGCAGCCTTGAGCAGCCCCGTCGGTGTTCATCTTGAGCCATCCCGCTGTTGGCGACTTCCAAGCTATTAGTTCTTCCCTCCGCTGTCCGCCGTGTTGCTGAAGGAGATTGTTGCTAGCTTTTTCCCACGTATGAATCAAGTCCTTAGCTTTGGTTAAGAATGATTTTTTACACTTAATAAAAACGTATGAATCGAGTCCTTAGCTTTGATTAAGAATGATTACTAAAACGTTATTTAATGATGTGTTTGAGAATGATTTTTTACACTTAATACGTATAGCAACATTAGAGATTACATTAATGAGACCTACTCCCACTCCACTATACATATTTGATATTATTAGTTCATTGAGGTACAAGATAGCTTACACACCCAAATGCGCATTAAATGAACAATATAGCTCTCGTCAGACCATAATAATAATAATAATAAAAACTCCGGTCATCAGTAAAAAAAAGAAACTGCATTGAATAAGGTGGTAGCAGGTAACTGTGGCGTGGCCAGCGACTCGACAGCCAGCGGTGACTAAATATTATTAAAATATTATTTTAATTTCCCATATATATGCATGGTGCGGGTAGCTGCAGAAAATTTAATTAAAATCCCCTCTTTCATTTCATCAACAAGAAGGAGAAGGAGCGGTGTTTCCATGGACGCGAGCGCAGAGGATCAAAATGGAAGCAAAAGGGAAGCAGAAGAAGAAGTAGTAGGAGGAGGTGAAGGGGAAGGGGAATCATGGTGCTGGTGGGACGATCTGGTGCGGCGGAGTCCATGCTTCTTACGCTGTGGTGAAGCTCTCCAGGTCTTCCTCAAGTGCTTGGGCTGTGGTGGTGGCGGTGATGACGGCGGCGGCGGCGGCGGTGCAGCCGGGGCGGAGGATCCGCCGGTTCCGGAGGCGATGGCGGGGAGAATGCCGACGCGGCCACCGGTGAGCTCTGGCGGAGGTGGCCAGATCAATTAATTAGTTTGTTTGTATAATTTTTTTTTTCCTTTTTACGGACGAAATAATTAGTTAATTATTAACCTACATCATGGTAGTAATTACTAATTAGTGTTTGTCTTAATCATGATTTTGTTTTTTTTGTTCATCTTATTATCTATCTTGTTGCTGTGGAATTTCTGTTGATGTGATTTGGATCTCATTTTTTCTTATGAACTATAGGCTTTGTGAATGGTTACTATTATAATTGTTATTACTGTTTTAATTATTGTTAGGGTGGTTTGGATGTTGGATTGCATAAATGAGATAATTTGATCTAATCGTCTCGAAATTGTCTCAACTCAATTGATATGTCTTCTATTCTGTAATGATGAACAAGTGAATTTGATCCAATTGCTTCGTTTAAATGCAATTGCGCCAAATTATCCAATCCAAGTTCCAAACTGCCCTTACTGTTTTTTGTTTTTCTTCTTCTTCCTTCTTTGAGATTTTCTTTTGGATGACTGCATTTACTATTTAGGTTAATTGTATTATAATTATGCAGAATTCAATGAATGGAGTGTCTGTTTGAAAGGCTCCACAGACCTGATAGTTATGGTTGATTTGAAGTGGTTGGTTGGGCCACTGCTGCTGCTTCTGGTGGTAATTAATAGTTGGTATCTAGGGTTTAACTGTCGTTCAGATTGTAAAAAGAAGGGTTAGTTGACCTTTAGTTTGGTGTAGGATATGAACAGTAATTAATTAGGCCAACTACTTGTTGTGATTACCCACCAATTAATCTTCATTATTTTACAGATCATCGAGTCTTTTTTATGTTTTACTAACTTTTAGTTGGAGAGATCAATCAAACTAGTTGAATGGAAAGTGAGTTGTATCGAAATTATAATCCTTACACGTCTAGTTAATTTTATTATTCGAAGTTTGATGAATAAAAATAAAGTTTAATTTATTAAAGGAAATAAGCTGTGAGAGAAATTTGGTCTTATCTTAACTAGAGACGTAATTACAATTTACAGTAGTAACGTGTCAGTTAAAACACGCTTACTAAATATGGATTTGATTAAATTTTTATGGAAAATCGATTTGAATAAAATCAGGACTTAGTTGTAGAAAATTGTAATGTAAGAACCTATTCACAAAATAGAACATAATACAGAGGCTATACACTAAGTCTAACTATCGTTCAGATTGTAAAAAGAAGGGTTAGTTGACCTTTACTTTTGTGTAGGATATGAATAGTAATTAGGCCAACTACTTGTTGTGATTACCCATCAATTAATCTTTCGTATTTTACAGATCACACAAAACTTTTTTTTGTTTTGCTAACTTTTAGTTGGAGAGATCAATCAACTCGTTGAATGAAAAGTGAGTTGTATCAAAATTATCATTCTCATACGTCTAGTTAATTTTATTATTCGAAGTTTGATGAATAAACAATCAAGTTTAATTTATTAAAGGAAATAAATTGTGAGAGTAATTTGGTCTTATCTTAACGAGACACGTAATTATAGTTTACAGCAATAATGTGTAAGTTAAAACACACTTACTTAATATGGATTTGATTAATTTTCATTGAAAATCAATTTGGATTAAATCAGGAATTAATTGTAGAAAATCGTGATGTAAGAACTTATTCACAAAATAGAACATAATACAGGGGTTTAATTTATTAAAGGAAATAAATTGTGAGAGTAATTTGGTCTTATCTTAACGAGACACGTAATTATAATTTACAACAATAATGTGTAAGTTAAAACACACTTACTTAATATGGATTTGATTAATTTTTATTGAAAATCAATTTGGATTAAATCAGGAATTAATTGTAGAAAATCGTGATGTAAGAACTTATTCACAAAATAGAACATAATACAGGGGTTTAATTTATTAAAGGAAATAAATTGTGAGAGTAATTTGGTCTTATCTTAACGAGACACGTAATTATAATTTACAGCAATAATGTGTAAGTTAAAACACACTTACTTAATATGGATTTTATTAATTTTTATTGAAAATCAATTTGAATTAAATCAGGAATTAATTGTAGAAAATCGTGATGTAAGAACTTATTCACAAAATAGAACATAATACAGGGGTTATATATTTGTAAAAAATCATAATATAAGGACTGATTGGCCAAATAGGACATAATACAAGGGATACATTGTATCCTGTTACCACAGAAGGAGGGAGAAAAAACAACACGCCCAGTGGGACTCGAACCCACAATCGCTTGATTAGAAGTCAAGCGCCTTATCCATTAGGCCATGGGCGCTTGTTGTTTAATATTTCCGTAAATTTTATTTTGATATGTTTAGTTATTCTCTGTTTTTCTCATCTAAGATGACCAGTGTTTCGGTTCTCTAGATCTACGGTGAGCAGCTGCAGGGAACATATTCGCAGCAGAGTTGACCAGAAACTTCTAGGAGACAACAAAAAGGGGGAAAGGAATAATAATAACAATAAAGTACCATTTTTATATTATAAAACGTTAGTAGTTTTTATTAAGGAAAAAAGAATAAATAAAACGAATAAGAAGTAAAATGAGTGTGCCTGTCCATGTCATGTAAAGCTACATTGCATGAACAACATGGGGGTGGGAATGGGATCTCAGTTTGCTTTTGGCTTTATTTACTTAACAAGAATCTTCTCATTACATTTTGTTTTTTTGTTTTACACGTATAAATCTTGCATGAGAATTTGATAGTACTTTTATTTTATATATTATCAAAATTGAGTCGGTTTGAACGAATAGTTTTAAGTTATCGTATTTCTGTTTACTTCTATTCGTTATAGTTTGCTACGTTGACTTCGGCTAAACTTTAAAATCAGATTTTTGAATTTGCATGACTCTTTACTGCTAATGGATTTTTTTTTTTGTCAAAGATATTCCCTAAATGGAACAACTAGATAGGAATTGAAAGTATTTTATAAAAAAAAGGGACGACGGTCGACAAATAGCCTAATCCTTTATTCTTCTAAAATCCACTTTCATTAGGTACCACCAAACGCGACCCATTACATATTGTTTATGCGCATACATGTTTATAGTCGTGTTTGTAAAATCATACCGTATCAGCAGTCCTACCAGGAAAATCTCCTAACCTGACTTAAACCAGTAAAAAAAAAAAAATCAACGATGACCACAATTTTAATACAAAATATGTCATTCCAGCTAAGTTTTCATGTACATACGGTTTTTAAAATTTTGATTTGTACATACTAGAAATAGACTCATAATAATATACCTTGTGTATCTATTTCTAATTAAATTATTAAAATAATAAAAGCTCGAAAAAAAAATATCTAGACGAAAAGAAAGGGAACAAAAAGCTCCAAATTTCATACAACCATGTTGGGAGGAGTAAATATGGCATTAAATATACTGAGGTGAGGTAGGAAGGTTTGAGTGAGGGTATATGTCGTATTGTCAAGTGTTCTGTGTGTAGAAAGACAGAGAGACAGAGTTGAATAGATAATAAAGCTCCCTTTCTTTCCCCCATTTCCATTCCATCCCCACATCCACTGTTAAATAAAGCATCACTTCTTCTCAATTTGCAGCAGAGAAACACAGATAAGTAGTAGCCACCCAAAAGCAAGAATCGAAGAAGAAGAAGAAGAAGAAGAAGAAGAAGAAGAAGAAGAAGAAGAAGGGATGAAATGGAAGAAAGAGGGAGGTGGTGGTTGAATATGGATTCTGTGTTCCGGTGCAGCCCATGCTTGGAAACCCTTTTCAAATCCTTCCTCAACTGCTTTGGTTTTCATGGTGATGATGATGATGATGTTCATCAAGAAGAGCAGCAGCAGCAAGAAGAAGGAGAGCATGCAGCAGCAGCAGCTGATCAAGATGGAGGAGGGTTCATCACTTCCATAAACACCAATTACGTAACCATTACATATCTCTCTCTTCTTCTTAGTTCCTTTCATCTTCTTCTCTGTAGATTCCATGAAAAAAATTCAATGTTTTAGAAACGGTAACCTTACTGTTCGGTCGGACTGGGAATATTGGATACCGAATTCTAAATGGATGGTAGACGATTTTAGTGACAAGAAACGGTTAAACGACAGTTAAACTACAGAGGAATTTGAATACGATTACGTACAATGGGTTCTTGTAATTACTTAATAATTAATAATTAGGAGAGAAGTGATATTTGTGTAATTATTTTTGTGATGAAGCAGCAGCAGCAGGAAACAGCAGGTTCAACATCAGGAGTGGTGTCCCTTCGAGCTGTAGCGGTAAGAAGACCTGGAAGGCCTCCAGTGAGCTCTGGAGGAGGTGGTCAAATCAATGCTGCTTCAGCTTAATTAATTATTCTACCAATTATTTACCTTTTACCTATATCTATCTGTTCTTTTTTTCTTCTTTTTTGAGAAGCTGGAGTCAAGAATTGGGTGTGGCTTTTTTGGGATTCTCTCTTCTCTCTTTTGGTGTTGCTCAAGTTTCATAGTACTATTGTAGTTGCTGGATGTACATGTATTATTATACACTACTATACATGGCATTGTATTTTAGAGCCATATATGTCAAATTGGTCACTCAACTTCAATGGTTCTATGAATTTTCGTTGGTCGAGAAAGATAACTAATGTGACAGTCAATTCATTTTGATTTTATATGGATATTTCTATATAAATGATAAAGTTAGTTGAACTGGGTACGACTCGTCTTTTTATCTCGTAATCGAAGGATACTTGAGAATTATAATTCATAGTACTCGTCGAAATCATGCTACTCACATTCAACTCCTTAGCTACCTTATAGGTAACTGGAGAGTCGATCCGATCCTTACTTTTCAACTATATATGTATTTCGGTGAGTGAGCACATCGGTACAAAATGATTTCGACGATAAACCTTATCATCATATATATGATTTGATTGACAATTACGTTAGTTTTCTTAAATTCTAGCAACACGCTTGCCAAAATTTTGATTTTTGATAGTTATTTACTTGTTAATGACTCCCAAAGTCTTATTATAATCATGTTATATAATTGATCACCCTGTATATATTTGACAATAAAGAAACCGGAAGTAATTAAATTCACAATTACTGATTAACAAGTACAGCTGAACAGAAGGTTGGTTAAGATGAGTGGGATTTGGGGGTTTAAATGAAAGAAATTAATGATGGGCCCAATTTCTCAACCTAACATCGTTAAGAAAAAGTAGCATCTTCTCCACTAATGGAAAACTTCAGTTTGCTTCTCTTCTTTCCCTTCTTAGTATCCCAATTCATGGCATACCAACTGTCTATCCTGGTTCCCATTGAATACAGACGGAATTAATAGCTTGTAGTTAGGGAATATATAGGAGTTTACAATTTACACCCTGGAGCTAATTGTTCAAAAGTTTTGTTTATAGATGTCATGTGAGTAATTTCCCAAGTTGATCTTTGTTAATTATCTCTAAAGGCAACTTAGGAATTATAGAAAGAAAAAAGCTTCAAAGCATCTCTAATTGGATTGTTAGAGATAGATTATGAATAATCTTATGAATAGATTGTGAATAATCTTATTTGATGGCCATATTTAGGAATGACAACTCGTTGATTTGTTGGGTAGTTTGATCTAATTGTCATACCTGTGGCGGACCCAAATGGTCCTTATGCACTTTTAATGGTCATAGGTTCAAGTTTGATTTGAATTGGGTCCATTTAGGGTCAACTCATCATATAGGTATGATTAAAATGAGTCTATTAGAATACAGATAATTGTATATGCAAAAGGACAATATCGATAATCTTTTTAACCGTCTTCAACACAATTACACTTTTAGTGTTGATGTTTTCACCTTTCTATTTGTTTGATAAAAACTGTATTTGAACTATATATCTATTTCCTTTTCGCTACCTAGTACTGTGAGTCCAATTTAGACCAAACTAAAAGTTGGGTATGAGTTTGCTCCAAAAACAAAATTACCCAAACATGATTTATCACATACTAAGATCAATTTGGATAATACTCAAATACTATGGCTTTTTTGCTATCTCCAGATATATTGATTAAAGCGAAGTGTAGTTTTCGAGGATAAGAATGATTTGAAAAACTCACTCAATAAAAATTAGTTCCTCGTATTCATTTTTGTACTTTTTGGACATAATTTCCTACATAAAATAAATACACTGAATCAAGCTGTATTTGTACATATATTAGAACCATGTCATTGCCACAAATAACATCAATTTGCAAACTCAACCAAACGGACACTTTTTTTCTTTCTTTCTTTTGCTTTTGAAGTGAACCAAACGGACACTCACCGGGGAAGAGAGAGAATTAATTGCTTAAAAGGCCGGGAATGTCAAGCGGTTTCATGGGTAGCACATGGGCCCTTGAAACATGGGCCTTGACTGACTGTCTTGTGCGGAGGGAGGATGGTTAAGAATATTAAGAGGCCAAAAATGTCCAAAGAAAATTTTGACAAACAAGAAATTCCAATCCACAAAAATACAAATATGTTGTGAATTTTGGTATGTAGACGTATAGACTATGAAATAAGACAATATGAGATATAATAGACAAAGTAGATACAAAATAGATATAAAACACTTTCTCTTCTATTTCTTTCAACAGAGTATATACATAGAGAGAAATTCTCTCTTCTCACGAACATCTCTCTGAATGAATTCTGAAATCAGAAATCTCAGCTATTTATAGAAAAGGAAAAGTTACTATGCAGATACTATGCAGTCCTGTATACACGTTTTTGGGGACGGCTGCTCAATGAACAGCCAGCCGCCCTTCAATAATTCTCAACACTCCCCCTTGGATGTTCATTGATCAAGAATATGCCTCGTTAAAACCTTGCTAGGAAAACCCAGTGGGATAAAACCTAGTAAGGGAAAAAGAGTACACAATTCTTGTAATACGCTTTTGTATACTGCCTCGTTAAAAACCTTACCAGGAAAACCCAGTGGGAAAAACCATGGTTAAGGGAAAAAGAGTGCAGTGCGTATTTTCTCCCCCTCAAGGGGAGATCCATCAATTTTGAAGTCATCAATATCCAATATATTATGTACTAGCTTTTCACATAATATAGAATGAAATATTCTAGTGATACTCATGTCACATTAATGTTTAAACAAACTAGCCAAACATTTAGTTGGGTGTTTGTACGAAGGTCATGAGTGAAAAAAAAAAAAAACTCTTGTGGAATACAATATATATCATATCTCCATCATCATCTCTAATTTCAATTAAGAGATATACTATGATTACCTGGTAAATTCGATCTGCTTTTTTTTGGCACTTTCTGTGTGTTATGGCGGCCGACATACACTACAATATCTATTTTCTTTTTCAAAATTTCAAACCACAATCTCTCAATATCTACCACATCAACATCCTTATCTTATCCCCAATTTCGGCTATAAAACAACAACTTTCCTCCTTTTCATTTCATTATACTCAAACCGAAAATCATACATCATCTCTCAATTCCATCATTCTTCTTCCCTTCTTGAGAACTCTTCTCGTTATAAGTCGCTTCAGGGATCTTATCGAGTTCGGGTGAAGCAATGGCCGAAGAAATCTCTTCCTTTCTAATATTGATTTGGGTGTCATGGATCTTTATGATTTTCTTTCTGATTGCAATACTTATATTGCTAGATATACACTATCGCAATCATGAACGCTACGTTTCGATACACAAACGCGAGGATCATAAGCATGACTAGATATTTTCTAGTCTTTGCTCCATATATGGTAGTATGAAAAATGAAGAGATCGATAGATCTCATACAATGTATCCTGCTTGATTTATAAATCAAATTTATCAATAAATTCAAGTTTGAATACTTCCCTTTTGTATCGACTATATGAGGTACTTATTGAGTACCAATGTGATGAAATCACCGAATGTGATTCGGATTTTTTCTGGCCAACGCGGCCGTGTGGGTCATTTTTTATAGGCTTCAGGCTCGGTATACGGGCAAGCCACACGGCCGTGTGAAGTATACATTTGCCCGTGTGTGGCCGAGAAAACCACACTGGCTGGCCGAGGATTTTCACACTGCCGTGTGAAATTGCACTTCTGGCCGTATGGGAATTGCCGAGCCTTCACACGACCAAAGGCCATTTCTAAACGGGCGTGTGGATTTTTGGCATGGCCGTGTGAAACTCCCATAGTATATATATATGAAAATTTTGGGATCAAATCCAATCCAACCAGATAACTTTATTGGATTCTTCCGTACATATATATACCTATTGATATTTCGGTATTCATGGAACAAATGGACATATAAATTAAATCTCATGGGTTCAAACTTGGCCATGTCGCGAATCACTTTTCGTCATAAAATTATCTCCCGGTTTGAACATTTCGTTCAAGTGATTCTTGGTAAAAGTCGACCATACATAATTGATTCCTTGTAACAGGTGGTTAACTAATCATATACTTTAATTCACTTATGGGATATGCGGATTGTACCGACCACAGTTCCACCACAATGAATATAAAATCATCATCATGAACATCATGTACAATAAGTACAGAATATGACCAATATCCTTGTTCTTGTCCATTTTTAAATCCATTTCACGTACTACTTGTACGGTAACATCTTTGTCCTTTATAGGAAATTTCTTTACTATCCCATTTTTCACTGCAGGTGAAAATTTATTACTGTTGGAATTTCTCATCATTAGAACAAACCAATTTAGGTTTAGGTATTTTAACCTTGTCCTTTTTCACATTCACTTCCGGGAATGGAATTACGTCCAGAGGATTTCTCATAATTCGGATAACCCATTTATCCATAGGTCATTTGACCTTAGCTATTCACTTTAGCTTTTATCATTCTGGAACCTATCAATTTCAGTAATTTACTCTGATTCCTTTTAATTTGCTATCACTTTAACATAGCATATAACAATAATTGTAAGAGTAATAATAATACGATTAGTGTGTTAGAAAGTCAGTGGCATAGCGGTGCCCATCATTCAATATAATATCATATAAAAACAATAATAATAATGTCATGGGCTCCACAAATAGTATATGCATAGTAATTTTACTATTTGATGAAAGCGACCCTGCAACATTACGTTAAAAAAAAAACTGTGCAAATACTGTGCATAATGGCAAAATAGTTAAGGCTCTGTTTGTTTGAGCTTTTTATAGAAAAGAGGGTATGCGTACCTGATGATGAAAAATATCTACCTCAAAAACAATTTTTGACTTGCAGGACCTTGAGTAGGTAGAGCGCTCGTGCTGATAACGTGTTGTGAATTTTGGTATGTAGACGTATAGACTATGAAATAAGACAATATGAGATATAATAGACAAAGTAGATACAAAATAGATATAAAACACTTTCTCTTCTATTTCTTTCAACAGAGTATATACATAGAGAGAAATTCTCTCTTCTCACGAACATCTCTCTGAATGAATTCTGAAATCAGAAATCTCAGCTATTTATAGAAAAGGAAAAGTTACTATGCAGATACTATGCAGTCCTGTATACACGTTTTTGGGGACGGCTGCTCAATGAACAGCCAGCCGCCCTTCAATAATTCTCAACAAAATAGACTTCGGTCTGTTTTTTTCAATTCAGATCGATGAAGCGGTGGCAAAATATTGGTTGGTTCTCTGTTTTCTGCGTGCCACCGCCTCCATTCCCCTTTGCTTCTATGAAAAACTTAAAAGAGGAGCCATCCCAACTAGAGTTCATTCACGCTATTTATTTATTAAGTGATTATTCTGTCTACAATTTAATGCTTATTCACTCTCACATAGCAGGGTTTTTTTAATGTGCTGTGCGGAAAGAGGAGGACTCCATAATTATTCATTCATCGGAATTAGAAATTAAAATTTTGACAAATCGGAATCCCGTCCTAACCATTTCTTAAGAATGAGGCAACCCAAAGAGAGCTGATGATTCCAACTATCAACCACATAAGATCCATACTATATCTGGCCATCCTACCTCCTAAACGTTCTTGACAAGTGACAACCCATCTTTGTCTCAGTAGAGTCTTTCAGTGACATGTTTTAGTCCTCTTCCCCCATTATTAAAAAAAGAGCCATCGGCTCAAGTACAAGAGTCGTTCAGTGGCGTGTTTCAGTTGCATGAATTAGTCATAAACTAGTTGAATTAGGATTTTTTGATTTTTCTATAAAAAGAGTTGCATTTATCATAATCTACACAATGACATCTACATATAGCAATTTGAACCCGCCTCATCGAATTATACCCGACCTGACCCGCATTGTGACGTGTTACCCAACCCGTAGTAGCGTGGGGCGGGACATGGGGAATTCTTTTAACTTGTCTCGTCCCGCCCCGCCTCGTTCTTAATCATCATATATCAAAATTTCTTTCAATATCTATTCGTATTCTTCAATGTTAGCTTTTTTGCCGTCATTATTTTACATTATGAAACTTGAAATAAGTGCAAGACTTGATCTTTTAACTAGTTAGACTCAATTACTCATTCAATTATAATATTTTCATTCCTAGAGCGGTGTTCGTTCATCTTGTCCACAGTTATTATATAATGAAAATCTGAGCGCGGCCAACTACTTTGAGCGGAGGGGGGATGGGTCGTGCCAATAATGGGTTAAGACTAGGGGTGACAAACGGTAAGCTGGTAAACGGTTTTACCGAACCATTTACTGGCAGTATCGACGGCCGAGCGTCAAATGGTGAAGCTCGGTTTACCGGCCCTAGTATCGGTAAATACCGACGGTAAATCGGTAATACCAATACCGACGAGTGCGCAAGTTTGAGTTTGCCAAATATTAAGTTAAGGCATTAACATATAACATATACTTCATTATTCACAAACATTACATACATGAATGGAAGTAAGTATAAGCTCAAAAATATTATAAATAAGAGTTAATACTAAATTATTAATTACAAAAATGAAGAAAAAAACTCAGAAAAATCAAAATATTACATCACCCCACTGCCCAGAAATTCGGTTCGATAATTTTCCGGTAAACCGAACCGAAAAATCGTCCTCAACTACTCTTTACGGTAAGTCAGTAAAACCGGTTTGTAACCGTTTATCGATAATTCGGTAACCGATAAACCGGTTACAAACCGGTATCGGTAATCGATTCCTCCTTACCCACACTCGGCATACCGATAAAATCGGTAACCGGTTTACCAGTTACCGACCGAATACCACCCCTAAGACAGACCGCGTTAGAGAATAGTGGGGAAGAGAGATTGGAGGGATGGTGCGTTCGACTCTGGTAATATTGAAAGGAGCGAAACACGCATATGTTCAACGGTCATAAGCTTGACGAAGACGAAAATTGTTACAAGAGCTAAACATTTCTTAGAAGACTGCAAGCAACACCAGCTGAAGGATGCATAACGTTCAACAAGTAAAGAGACCACAGTAGTTGAGGTGTTCAAGCCAACTAATAGTGTTGCCAAACAGTGAGCTAAGCTTATGCATATACTGAAAATTGTAATGAAGTAGCTTCTAGTCACGTCAATGCATCAAACATGGACTATCCAATGGTAAGAAGTACTCTTAACTCAAATCTATCAAGCCAATAAAGAGGAAAGTTCTCCAGCTCAAATCTACCAAGCTTAAAAAGGCGTCTCGTTCATTACCTAGGGAAGCCTTCACGGCACTTTATGACCCAAATGCTTGTGCTGTGATAAGAACTCGACATGAGCTTTTGTCTGCCACGTCAAGAAAATTCGAGACTGGCGTGTGCATGATGCAAATCTACGTCTTCCCATGTCGCTCATATAACTAATTACTGCTCAAGGTTTTCTTCTTAGCTCTCTTTGCAAAGTAACTGAGTGCCAACCTGGTGAAGCTGGTGAGGGTGAGAAAAAGTTGGAAGAGCGACCGGCCTTTCACGATCCCCTCCTTCAATCCCCTCGCTGTCCTAGCCACCGCAGGTGCTTCGTTCCTAGTTGCCAAACTTGCTACCCTCTGCACTGAAGCTAAACAAAGTGAACACCTAGTAAACTTCATTCTGTGCCATATCAGTTAATTGAACAAGAAAATGGCTAAACGAACTACGGCTGCAATCCACTTCAAGAACCTGGTGGAGCAGCAGCCACATTGGTTAATCCGCGAAGCTTCTCCTCGGCAACACGCACTGCCTTAGTGGAGCTCTTAACTCCATGGGTTATCTCCTGACTGTAAACCAGGGCATGAAAACGGAACTGTCACTAACTAATGAATTCCCAGCTAGCAATCATTTGGTGCACATAGACCATTCTGGGGCAAAGTGCTTACCCTAGATCGCTAAGTTCCATCGTTAAGTCACTAATCTCCATGCCGGATAAGCGAATGGCAGCCATTGTATTGGGAAGCTCTTCCCTTGTAACATCCATCAGTTTCTCCAGGGACTCTGCTGCTCTCTTGAAAGCCTAATGTAACAAATTACCACTAAGTAAAGCAAACAAAAGATTCCAATTTCCAACCCTAAAACACAAAAGAGAGATCAAAATGGCATACCAAAAGGGTTGGGATCGCAGAGAGGAACAACCAGGTTGCTGAAACTGCCGCCTGAAAAGCGAGCTTGAGTTAGTAAATTAACCGAATTTCAAACCATCAGAAATCTCCAACCTTTCGTTCGCCCCAATTTCTAACACAAATCAACAATTGCACAACTGCAAACCCTAATTTTCCAAACACTAGAAACAAGCAGGAAACGTGAACCACATTACAGAAATGGAAGCTTTTTGTCGGCGGTGGAAGAAGAGAGAAAGCAGGAGGGGAGGCGAATTACCGAGCAAGCGAAGACATTAAGAAGGAGGGCATGGCGCTGGCTGAAGTTGAACTGAATAACGGGAGCAGGAGGAGCCATCGCTGGCGATCCGACGGACTCGGTGTACCGCGATGAGATCGACGGCTGCTTCGCCGCGGAGACGCCAAAGTGGGACCGCACGGAGAGTAGGCGAATCGGCCGGCGGCGAAGCAGGGGAGCCGCGCTGAAACTGTGGCTCGAATTGGGAATCGGCAACGGAGTATTGGAGACCTGCAAGCTGGCTGCGCTCAACATTTCGTTCATACTTTCTTCAAACTCTGCCGGAGGCGGCAAAATTGTGGAAGATTTGGCTCGACGACGGAGATGGCCGGGCGGCTTCAGAACGGTGTGTGGTGTTGTCACTTGCCACCACTCACATTGGCAACTTCCCGCCTCTCTAGTTACGTCCGCCGCGGCGACGGTCAAAGTTAAAAATGCTCTAACAGCCGAGTTTATGTTCCACTTCCAATAAATGGGCGTATTTTATTTTTTCATACCATAGTTTTTGGAAGTTGTCATTTCAAATGGTGTATTGATTATGTATTTAACAGATTCATTCATTTTTTTAGTTTATATTGAAATAAAATACATTTATTAAAGGGTTGTTTGATTTTGATGATAATTATATATATATATTGTTATCAATACCTGCATCTTAAAAAATATTAAAAGGGTTTTAGAATTCCACCCCCTCCACGTCAGTCACCGAAGCATGCCCGCAATTCTCGGGTTTCAGGACTTTTTTTTAATTTTTTAATCTTTTTCCTTCCTTCGAGCAGTTATCTTGCATTAGTTATTTTTTCCTCGCTTAAAACCGTCAAACCGTAATGGCGCAATCCAATCGTTGCCTTCTTTTCTTTTTTGCCTCTTAAATCTTAAATCATATTAAAGAGGCTACACATCAGCCCCCTTCTCCGTTCCGCAAAACCCAAATCCATTGAACGTTTCCGTTTAACTTCTTCCACAGTTCCGCCCTTATCAAGTCCTTCTATCACCTTTCTTTTCTTTTCTTTTCATTTTTTAGAAAACCCAAATAACTACTACGTTCTCCAAATTTCATTTTTACTAAGAGTGGTTCAGGCCGATGCGCTCGAATTATTTGCGCGATTGGCGGGACGGCAGTAACGAAGTAACAGAGGAGCACCCAACATAGATTCTCATATTCAGTCTGTGATCCAAAGATCGATTAAAGAGATTAAGATATACAGTCTTCGGACCATGCATCAAGGGAGGCAGAGGATGAAGAAATTGTTACTCATCCCGGGGGAATAAAACTTTGGTGATTGCGGCAACGACAATAAAAGTTTTGTGTCTCAAAATCAGAACAGGTATGAATGAAGCGAGATGAAATATGACCTGCAATCTCTGATTGTTGTCTTTTAGTCGTTGCTTCATGTAGATTACCCAATTTCAGTAGCATTGTTCTTCTAACATTGATTCTCATTTGTAGTAATTGAAGTGGTTGGAAAGGTTGGATGAACTTTGTTTGTCCAATTTAGAGATTACAACCTCTTTGGTCTGCTAGCTTTTGATTCCTCTATTTGCATATTCGGTTCTCTTTTTGCAATGAAATTTTCTTATCACTGTCGAGTCTCATTACCCATCATATTGTTCACTTCCCGTCTTAATTTGCAGCCGCAAATGCATTAATTTTGTATCATCAACTTTCTTTTCAATTTTTTTTATGGCCTGCTCTTATTTTCTAATCGGTGCACCAGGACAATAGAGGCTAGAGTTATTTAACTAGGTATTGGGGCACCAGGACAATAGAGGCTAGAGTTATTTAACTAGGTATTGGTAAAAGTTCCACATGAATATATTCCAGAGACCAGTCTATGCAGAAAGTCAGAATGACCATACGTAATGGTAAAATTCATATTGCAAATTCGTTCTAAGAGCATTACAATTCATATACCCTAAAATATGTGTTGTATGTATGAGTTTGTTGAATGTTAGATATCAATATTATCGCATATTTACGAGTGATCAAATAGTTTTCGCATATTTGTGAGTGATCAAATAGTCTCAAACACTCTTTGTAAATATAACTAATTAAATATTCAAATAAAACTCATCCAGCTAATTTAAATGATACTCACCCGATGATACTCACCCGGCCGACGGGCCGGGAAGTTAGCTAGTAATATTAATAGGTTATGACTTTTGTACACTCACTTTTTTGGGTGCATAGTACACTTTTTTGTGTGCATTCAATGTACCCGCCTCATAATTGTCATTCTAAGCAAGCGATTCATGTGAAAACATGTCAATCATCACTTGTGGTGGTATGATGAACAAGAACCACATGAATTTGTACAAAAATCATTCAAGATTAACTTTAATTTGAATGATTTAGGGTTTAGGAATTCAGGTTTAGGGTTAGGGTTTACAATTTGGGATTTTGGGTTGAGACTCAAAATTGAAGATTAATAGGAAGGATGATGGATTGATTAGTTGTGATTATGTGTTATATCATCATATTAGACTAATGTTACACATTAAAGTTCTAAATTTGATGTATTATGACCACTTTTAGAGTTGGGTGCATTGGATGCATCCAAAAAAGTGAGTGCACTGAAGTAGCCACCAAAATTAATATACTTGTATATAAGAAAATTAAAAGTTAAGATATAATAATCACTCATTTTGAGTGATAGTTTTTGTCACATCACAAAAACAATCCATATATTGTTTCTGCTAAAAATTTAAAAACAAAAGATGCATTCTAAATAATACATGTATAGTAACGATCTCAACAAAACAATCGAACTTTCAAACGACCTCTTAGTATATGATAGTTTACATTGTTGGTTTAATTCACCCGTGTAGCCATAACTTTCACGGTTTTGGCAGATATAGCCACTTTTTGAATAATACACAGATGTAGCCATTTCCGTCCTATTTTTTGACGGTCCACTTAACTAGCTGACTGGACTAACGGTTGCGGCTGATGTGGCGCGTTTTGGTTTTCGTCTTTGCCACGTGGAATTTTTTTTTTAATTAAAAAGTAAAACGACATAGTTGGAGACGAAAAGGGGATTCAGATCACTTTCCCCTTTTTCGTTTTAGGGTTCCCAACCTACTCTTTTCCTTTTCTCTCGACTCTTCCCAATCGTTCGCGATCGCCGACAAAGGGAAGCCATGCATTCCGCCGGTGAGTAGCATCGGAGGGTCGCTCTTTCGTCGGCGGTACGGACTTCGGCGGTTCGGCTGGCGGCGGCTAAGAAACATCGGCGGAGGAACCCTAAATCGGCGGAGGAACCCTAAATCGCGTTGCTAAGAAACCCTAAATCGTTCAGCTGGTGAGTGATTCTGGTTTTCTGCTCTGGTTTTCTTCTTCGCACGGTGCTTGCATCGAACAACAATCCTACTATTGGTGCTTGCTGATCCGGAATCGGCAACATTGAAATCCACCTTCTTTCCAGACCTATTCGACATGGATTCGGAGATGAAGGGTTGACCGGGATATGGAGCGGCTGGGCTGGGATTCGGAGATGAAGGAACGGCTGGGCGAAACTGTCTCGGTGATTATCTTGGTGTATGGAGCGAAAATGGAATCGGGAGAGGAGTTGGGTTGGAGAGGAGTTGGGGTGGAGAGGAGGTATCGAGGGAAGGGATTGAAAATAGAGAGGAAGAAGGGATTGCAAATAGAGAGGAAGAAGGGATTGAAAATAGAGAGGAGTCTCTGTT
Source organism: Linum tenue (assembly GCA_946122785.1). NCBI lineage: Eukaryota > Viridiplantae > Streptophyta > Magnoliopsida > Malpighiales > Linaceae > Linum > Linum tenue. The sequence continues at coordinate 9,226,295 of CAMGYJ010000006.1, forward strand.
GTGCGAACCCTAGAAAACAAGAGAGGAAGGGAATGAAAACGACGGCGAGGCCAAGAGAGAGAGAGAGTGTTCAATTTTTTTTTATCCGATGTGGCGTCCACGTGGCTAAGTCCACCCGGTTGGCGATGACGTGTCATCCATTTGGCGGACAGGTCAGCTAAACGGACACTTAACTGACGGAGACGTTAACTCCGTCAAATCTTTTAACGGAAATGGCTAGATTAGACAACGAACTTTAAAAAGTATGGCTACATCTGTGTATTATTCAAAAAGTGGCTATATCTGTCAAAACCGTGAAAGTTATGGCTACACGGGTGAATTAAACCTACATTGTTTAGTTTTTGTGATAGTTATTCTGTTATTTAAATAAGTTATATTACTTTTTGGTTGAGAAAAAAGAACACAACGGTCTCAATCAAACAATCTTAGCAATCTCACAAAAAACTTGAGATGCAACTATCATTAATTTTGAGTGATAGTTTGTGCCACATCAAGCAAACAATGCATGTATTGTTTATGTAGAAAATTCAAAAAATGATGCATTGTAGACAATGCATACATAGTAACTATCTCAACCAAACAATCACTCAAACCAAACGACCCCTAAAGTTTTGGAGGCCTCATCACAATCACTCAAAATTGAGGGATTAACAATCTCAACAGAAAGTAGAGATTCTTCACAATCACTCAAAATTAACTTCTTTTTTTTTACTTTACAACAAAAACACAATCTAAATCTCCAAACAAGGTATTTGTCTAATAGTTGATTTAATACATCAAATGATAATACACTAATTGACTCATTACACCAATTTGAAGAATAGTAACTTCCAAACGACCTCTTACTTGCAGAGAAGAGGTCCAATAAGGGTGGGTTTCGTTGTTAGGTTTTGAATTTTGAAAATTTCGAATTTGTGATGGATATTTTTGTGTTATGTATTTGAAAGAGTTTATTGTTTGTTAAGTTAATTTTTTCATTATGAATTTATAATTTTGTATTATGCAGTGATGATCCAGGGGGTGGCCGCTCCGAACCACGGGTCAACCCTCTTCTGGATTCGGAATTAGTGTTGCACTTATTAATTTTTATTTTATTTTAGGCACTCGGCCCAATGCTATTTTGTAATGAAATTCTGTATAACTATGAAAATGAAGAGAAATATCTAGATAGTGAATTTAATGAGATTTAGTCAATTGAATAAAATTATTACAACTAATAGGATTTCACAAAGAAACAGCTATCGGAAACAACAAGAAATTAACTTATCCTTATTTCACTATTTTCAGTTAATTTTTATTTGTCACTTCCTATTATCACAACAAGTAGTGGGGGAAAAAATGTTTTCAGTATCTATTTTCACTTGTAAAAAAAAAAACAGGAAATGATACTCTTGAGTCTTGACTACATATATCCAAACCTTAACTCAAGTTATCACATATGACCAAACACGGTCGTCCAAGCACCAACAGTTTCAATCCCAGTGAGAGCATGTTTGAATTGCAGCAACCCGTGAATGTATAAACAAAATATAACACTTTTATGGCGAGATCAAAATTCCAATACAGCTCAGTATGATTTTATCACAGTATAGCATTTTACAATGGGTTTTTTTTTTTATCATAGATGGTCATCAGTAGATAAAACAGCACTACAGTGACTCTTCAGCAATAATCCAGCACAGTTGGTGAGACTGTAAGAACAGCAAGCAAAAAATCATATAGCAGAATAAGCAGGCATGTCAAAAAGTTTCCCTCTTATAGTTGTATTCATTCCTGGAGCCAAAAGGAGAACTCGACCTCTTATGTTTGTCTTACAATTAAGGTCGTTACAGAAAGGGGGAAAATGAGAATCATGGATTAGGGTAAGAAGACAGACCCAACCTTTTGAGAATACAGTAAGAAAAACAATCACAATCACAAGCAACACAACACTCCCTCTCCAATGAAATAATGATTTGTATGCTGTCAACTGCAACCGCTCGAATTCAAGAATGCAAATGCTTCTTCCTGTGTAAGCTTGCAGGTTCATGCTGCCGGCTGAGCGGAAGATGTTTTCGACACAATTAATTACCGTTGGGGAAGATTTAGTATAGAGTGGCAGAGAGAGAGATCGATAGATACCAGATTAAGGCAGCAGCAGTAGTCAATCGCGCGACAAATTAGTAATCTATCTGCAAAGGGTATGCCATTAATTTGGCTACTGGAATTCAAGATCTAGTTTCCTCTTCAGGTGGGATCTGTCAGCACTGCAACAAAATAGGAAAACTTATTATATATATATTATCATCTATTTTGGCCATCTGGGGAAAAAGTTTCATTGAACAACAGAGGAGAACATTGCCAGGCACGCAGGAAGAAGAAAAGGGAAGATCAGGGAGCAAACATGGTCATTTAAGTTTAATGCTACTTCCCATATTCTATTGGCTACTTGGCATTCTCATAAGATGCTACAATTAACACTCCACTTTTGAGTTTAAGAACTTCATTACAACATTACAAATCTGCCTCTAATTGGACATCGACCGGCACTAAGGCTGTTAAGAATTAACGTCTGTTTTTGTTCTTATCTATGGATACATGCCAACCTTCATGTATTTCAAACACTTGGAAGCGTACATACACAATACTTGAAGCATAAAGGCCTTTCAAATTAAGTTCATACTCCAAATGAAAATCTAAGTTCACCTGGGCAGTGAGAATTCAAACTACAAATCAAATCCAAACTTGTTTCTCTTTTCTTTCTGTAATGAAACCAAAGTTATGCCACCCACACATAGAGGAACACAGATTTGGTGTCAATATATCCATAAAAAAAATCAACCTAGCTATAACCCAAAGACTGGTCAATAAACATTTCCATATAATCCCGTTATCCTGCAAATATATCGGGAGTAGTTTTACCTATTAATTGTTGGTCTGCTAACGGGTCTTGTGCCGAACACTGAAAGATCTACTGACATTGGCATGTTGTCGGTTCTTCCCGAGTTATCACCAGCTGTATGTTGTCTCATTTGTGCATGTTCATCAATCTTATCAAGTTGTTGGTGGACATTCACATCAAAGCTTTCACGTTCAGCCATCACTCTTCTTGTCTTCCTCGGAGGTGACAAAACAGTTGGACCAGCCTGGGAATTCAAATCTGAAACCCTGGAATTGAGAGGTTGCCCCTTGGGAGCAGGCCTGGGAAGCTTAGCTGGTTCCGTAGGTAAAGGGGCAGATGAGAAGTACCTAATACCAATTACAGATATATTTAAATAATATTATATTAGAAACCACATAATTTAGTAGACTCTCATCTAAATAAAGTTTTTCTTCCTCACCGGTGTTCCAATGCCTGTTGGATCGTAATCCTAGAGTTTGGATCATAAGTGAACATCTTTGATAACAGATCCAGGGCATCCTCGCTAGCCATTGGAAACAACTTACGCAAAGGTTGGGAAGGAACTGTTTGGTACTCGACATAATCAGGAAGGTATACCAAATCATGCCATTGGGAAGGTGTTGGAGTCCCAAATGCTTGGAAAATCTTTCCCAACTGATCAATGTCACTTGACCCCTGCCACACATCACACGGTACAGATAAGACACATATAATCACCAAAACAGATAAGCCTTTTAACTTTTCCAAGATGCATAATGCACACTATCAGAATCAAAATCGACAAGGAGCCTATCATCTCTCCTCTTTGTTCTCACGTGGCAGCCCAGATGAGTAATAAATTTAAACTGTAAAAGGATTTCATATCAAATCAAAATTGCAACTCTCCATTGCACATTGCTAAGGTCAAATCCAATCAGCCAGCCGTCAGAAAGAAGAAGAAGAAGAAGAAGAAACTAACCAACGGCATCCAACAGTGATTTTTTTTTAGAAGTTAAATGTACACTGAAATAAAAGATTGAAAGAATCCAAACAACGGTTCAGTTGATTCCAGCTCCCAAATGTCACAGAATGGTACACTGTACCAGCGAGTGAAAGCTAAATATCCACAGGCCTGGTTGGTAAAGTTTGTGTTAAATACCATGGCCAAGACTTGGTAGATCAAAGAGAATCATTGACATATTATCTTGTAAATATGCCTATGACAGTCGAGGTTCAGAATTGGTGGGGCTAAGAAGAGGGAGGCAGAAGGTGGTCGAGAGCCCCAAACATTCTCAATTGTCAACCATTAACTGACTAACTATGTCCACATCATACAATGTCCCGGACTGGTGTGTGAAGATCCAATAATTAGAGTAACACCCCCAATCCCCAAATAAAACCACACACATGCGGCAAGGGACAAACATGCTCCCACAGAAGATTAGCTTAGTGTCTGTAACAGCCATAATAAAGTAAATCATACTTGAGGACAGTGATGGAGAGCAAAAGAATGGAAGTTACTACAATGAAACCGCAAACAACAATGAGCATTTTTACACTAAAACACCAATAACCATGGATTTGATTCTGAAGAACTCCTGAGCAAGAGAAGACAACCAACCTGTAGAAAAGGCCGGCGTAGTAGAAGTTCTGCAAGTATGCATGCCGCAGCCCACACATCAACACCAGAACCATACTGCTTTGCCCCGAATAACAGTTCAGGTGCCCTGTACCACCGAGCGAACACCTGAGCATAGAAGTTCAAACTTGTCAATTTTAATTATTCAAAGTAATAAATCATGAAACCAGAAAGAAAAATTTCAGACTCCAAAGGCAGTAAGAAATCAAAGATTCCAATAGACATTACAGAATACAGATCAGTCGAGCAAGTATTGAAGAATAATGGAGAAGAAGGTAAGGTCCTGTGAAAATACAATTATTCATCATTAATCTTGTTATACTTCATATACAGTTAATTTCGACAAACAGATTCTTACTACTGCTATGCCACTAACTAAACTTATCCAGTTCCTCTCGTGACTACATGCAAGCTGAAGTTTTCTGAAATCATACAAAAGATGAGCTTAATTCACCAGTATAAATGGCTGCTAGGACCGATTGCAGACATTCAAACTTTGATGTCAGAAGGGCATCATGATCAAAATCAAATTGAAAGAAAACACGAAAATAGGAGAATCCAAAAACAGGGGGCACAAATTTGTCAAATATAAACAAATATTCCATTCAACTTTTCTGTAGTTCCATACATCAGCAAACGAAACATACATGATGAGTGAACTTGCGATCAGGGCTCCCAAATACACGAGCTAAACCAAAATCTGCAAGTTTAAGTTGTCCACCAGAGCCTATCAACAAATTATTTGGCTTCATGTCCCTGCAGAGCACGTACGGAAAACTTAGACAAGGTGCAGCATATTTATGTCCCAAACTGACCAAGATTTAAGCAAATACAACATTCACCTATGCAAAACCCATTTCTTGTGGCAAAAGGCTAGACCTTTCAGTGTCATTTGAAAGTATGACTTGATATCAGCTGGTGAAAGAAATATATTCCTATCACGAATAACTGCTTCCAGGTCGGTCTCCATGAACTCAAACACGAGGTTTAAGTTTCCCTTGTGAGGAAATGCATCGATCAACTCGATTATATTCGGATCTTTAAGTTCCTTCAGCAGTTTAATCTCTCTAAGAGCAGTAAAATTCACCCCTTCCTTTTGCGTCCCCAGCCGAATTTTCTTGATTGCAACGGTCTGTCCAGTCTACAAAAGAGGACAAACTTCCATGATTAACCATAAACTATTCATGCAACTACGTTTGCAAGGTGAGGAATGTGTTCATTCACCCGGGAGAGAAACCCCAGTGGCTGAACTCAAACAACCTAATCTCAACTGAATTGTTAATAATCTACAGAAATGAAATGCTCAGCTCTCCCTAATCCCACAGAAACGTAGTCAGGAAATTTCAAACGCCAGTAACACGCTCGTTTCCAACTACAATCTTTTTCCTCCACACAAACCAAGCAACCAAATCCCACGAACTTCGTAGCTTAGAAACCCAAAACCCAGAAGGAAGAATTGGAGAAAAGAAGAGGAAGAAGTTGGGGGGGAGTTACCTTGGTATCAATGGCCTTGTAGACGACACCATAAGTACCTTCACCAAGAATTTCACGCTTGAGATACCTATCGGCAACTCTCTTTTCCTGATCGTTCTCGGCCATCGCGAAGTCTCTTGGTTTTAGGTTACCCAACTGATTTGATTGTAACTGAGATTGCAAGCACTTCCTGTGGGAATCAATTCTTCCAAAAAAGACCCAGACGATGGAACTGGAGCATCGTTGCAGCTTGGGTAGGCTGGAGGAAAGGGAAAAGGAGGGATGAAGAAGAAAGTGGAGGAGCGGGGTGCTAGGCGGCGAGGCGAAGAGGAAGATGGCCTGCCAGCCTGGATGTGCAGAAAAGTTTTTAGTAATGGTCAATTACACGAACAGCCACTAAGCACTTTTGGGTTAATTAACAAATCTATCATAAAACTTCGATTGGTTAACGTTAGGATGGCAACGGCCAACGGGTAGTATAGTATAAGCCAATATTTAACAAACTTATTGGTCGATTTTATTATAAATATCGGATACCGGAGCTCAAACCGTTGGCAATTTTAGTGTTACGAAACAATTGAATGTTAGGTATGATTTCACAAATATTGGTATCATATCAGACGGTCACTCCAAAATATTCTCTCCCGCGTGAGAGCATCCCCTTTCCTCTGTCAAGCAGAGTGACTGTTCATCTCCCGCCTTGTGGGAATTCCAAATCTTTCCCCTATTCTTTCTTCTTGGGGATCTGTTTCGCCCTTCTCTCTTTCCCTCTCACGATCTTTCTTCCTTTCCTCTACATCTGAATCTTTCACTTGGGCTGCTGTTGTCGATTGAAGATTGTAATTTTGGGGTGACTGTTGGTGTTCCTCCATCATGGCGACTGAATCTGAAATCACAGAAAAGATAGCTAGTGTGAGTCTGACGGAAGAAGAAGAAGTTAGTATCAAAATCGATGAAGCTGATGAAGACTCAGGCATTGAAGAAGTGATCAAGGAACTTGGAATAGTGGGGAAAATCTTAGCAGGAAGGATGGGATCTGCACGGGTTATGAAGAACATTCTAAAAGATGTGTGGCGCTTAAGGAAAGATTTCGACATCAAAATAAAGCAGGAAGGAGTGATGCTAGTTCAATTCTACTGCTATGAAGATCGGGATAGGGTCCTCCATGGCGGCCCATGGCATTACGAGAAACAACTTATTGTTTTTAAAGAAATTCCGCCAGATCTGGAGATACAGGACATTGACTTCTCTAAGACAGATATTTGGGTCAGGATACGAAAGATCCCCCTGAAACTGAGAAACAAGAATATGGCTGGGAAACTAGGGGGAATGTTTGGGTCGTTGGTCAAATGGGATGAACTCCATTCGGGCTGTGACAGTGACTACCTCAGAATCAGGGTTACTATCGACGTCAGTAAACCATTACGAAGGCTGGTGAAATTGGATGGCCCTCGAGGACCCGCCTCGTACAAGGTTGCCTACGAGAAGCTCCCAACTTACTGCTATAACTGTGGCATTTTGGGACATCTAAAGGGAGGGTGCCCGAAAAAACGGGAGGATCCGGAAGCTGAGACAAGAGAAGAATATGGATCGTGGCTTCGCGCAGAATCCCCACTAAAAAGGATTGATTATCAGACGAGGGAAGAGAAGAAAAGAATGGATAACCTATGGACTGAGTTGAAAGCAGGGAAGATAGTGAAAGATTATCGACAGAAAAATTCTGAAAAGATAGTGAAGCAAGCTGAGGTGGTAAATACTGAACTCACAAAAGAGGTGTCAACTCTAAACCTGGAGGCTAACCCCTCTCAGCATACAGGACCTGATGACATTACCACAAGGGAACTGGCAAAGGAACTTGAAGCTATAAGGGCTGATGAAGAAGGAGGTCCAAGAGACACGAACGAGGCACGAGAGAAGGTGGAGACCCTGCCTTGGAATTATGAGAGCACTGGTGCAGAAGGAGAAAAGGAGGCAGAGCAGGAAATTGGTATAGAAACAGTACAGCCCTATACTGCCGTCTATGCAGAAGACAACAGGAAAGAACAGAATAAAGAAAGGGCAGAAGCATCAATAAACAAAGAAGAAGGAAAGACTATCGGAGGCAAGAAATGGATAAGGTTAGGAAGAAAGAAAGTGGAAGAACAGGACAAAGTTAATAAACCAGTGGGTGGCAAGAGATCATACAAGGATGAAGCGATAGACATGGAAATTGACCTCGCACCTGTTGGGGGGAAAAAGATGAAACAAAACTCAAAACCTATTGTGGATGGCGGAGTGGCGGACCTTGCCGAAGAGCAAGGCCGCCGAGCCCAATGAGGATCATAAGTTTCAACTGTCGGGGTCTGGGCCAAACCTCGGCAGTTGATGAACTTAAAAGGCTCGTGGGAAAGCAGAGACCTGATGTTCTATTCCTTATGGAAACAAGACTGTCTAACAGGGAGTGGAGGAGCGTTAAGTGCAAGCTTGGATACAAACATGGTTGGGGTGTACCAGCCAGAGAAGACAAGGGAATTAAAGCAGGGGGAATTTGCTTGTTTTGGAGAGAGGGGATTTCAATATCCTATATGTCAAATGCCATTAATTACTATGATGTAACAGTAAGCTATGAGGGAGAAGGGCCGAAGTGGAGGTTAACAGGTTTCTATGGCAATCCTTACAGAAAGGAAAGGGATTCGTCCTGGGAGCAATTATGCAACCTGAAGGGGATGGCTGATCTGCCTTGGTTATGCATGGGGGACTTTAACCAGGTCATGGCTGGTGATGAGAAGGAAGGGGGACGTTTCATTGATGAAAGAATGGTTATTAAGTTCTGCGACACACTTGAGTATTGTGGCCTTATTGATTGTGGTTTTGAGGGTTACCCCTATACTTGGGATAATGGCCGAGGGGGCTCGAATTTTATTGAAGAGAGACTGGACAGGTGTTTAGCCAACTGGGATTGGCATCTACAGTTCCCAAATCATAAGGTGGTCCACCTAGACAGATGTGGTTCAGACCACTGCCCAATCCTTATGATCACGAAGGATAGAGAAGAAGAAGAGATCAAATGGGGTTGGCAATTCAGAGTTGAATCCTACTGGCTAAAGGATGATGAAAGCAAGGAAATCATTTCCAATGTTTGTGCCTCTAATGATTGTGATAATATTCTGGATGTTCTGGGTGATTGCAAAAGAGAGCTGCAGAGATGGAGCAAGGAAAAGTTCGGGAATTTACACAAGAGGATTGAGAGGATAGATGAAGAGCTGAGAAGAATCAAATACTACCCTAAGTCAGAGCAACAAATTCAAAAAAGAAGAAATCTAGAGACTGAAAGGACGGACCTCATCCACAAAGTTGAACTGAAATGGAAGCAGAGATCTAGGGCTGACTGGCTTAAAGGGGGGGACAAGAACACGAATTTCTTTCATACAAAAGCAACTCTGAGAAGGAAAAGGAATACAATTAAAGCAATCTGTGATGATCTGGGAAAGGAATACAAAGGTCAAAAGGAAGTGTCAGATTATTTATATGATTACTACAGCAATATATTTATGAGAATGCCTAACCCTGATTCAAACTATGTAGTGGATGCAGTCGAGAGAAGAGTTTCGGACAGCATGAATGAGGAGCTGTCAGCTCCTTTCAAAGAAGAGGAAGTCTACAATGCCCTCAAGCAGATGCACCCCACAAAAGCCCCTGGTTCGGACGGCTTCCCAGCAGGATTCTACCAGCAGAATTGGGAAGCGATTGGGGGACATGTAACAGCAGCTGTGCTTAAGTATCTCAATGAAGGTTTCATCCCCCCTGAAGTCAATCACACCTTGATCGTACTTATCCCGAAGGTGAAAAATCCAACCATGGCCAAAGACTACAGACCTATAAGTCTATGCAGGGTTATCTACAAGATTGTGTCTAAGGTTCTGGCAAATAGACTCAAAAGATTTCTCAATGATATAATCTCGGAAGAACAGAGTGCATTCATAAAAGACAGATTTATTACTGACAATATTATCACTGCCTTTGAATGCTTTCAGTATTTGAAGAAGAAGACAAAGGGGAAGAAGGGTTTCTTCGCTGCAAAATTGGATATGACGAAGGCTTACGACAGGGTTGATTGGGATTTCTTGGAAAAAATGCTTCGAAAGCTTGGTTTTATGGAGAACTGGATCAACTTGCTCATGATGTGTGTGAAAAGTGTTTCCTACTCTGTGATGGTTAATGGTCATCGAACAAGCGAATTCAAACCATCTAGGGGCCTCAGACAAGGTGACCCTCTGTCACCATACCTCTTTCTTATTTGTGCAGAGGGTTTCTCAGCCCTTCTAAAAAAGGCAGAAGGAGAAAAGAAGTTACAAGGGATCAGGATTTGTCATCGTGCCCCTATTATTTCACATTTACTCTTTGCTGATGACAGTTTGGTATTCGGGAGAGCTACTGTTGATGATTGTGAGGAGCTGAAAAGAGTCTTGAAGACCTACGAAAAGGAATCTGGCCAAAGTATTAACCTTTCTAAATCTGAGGTGTCGTTTAGTAGGAACGTAAGATGGAGCAGGAAACTGGAAATCAGTGGGACTTTGGGCATTCAGATAGTTGACAAACACACCAAGTACCTCGGCCTACCTACAGTTATTGGGAGATCTAAAAAGGAAGTTTTTGAAGAACTGAAAGAAAGAATCAGAAAGAAACTCAAGGACTGGAAGAGCCTTTCACTCTCGGCTGCTGGAAAGGAAGTGCTTATTAAAGCAGTCGCCCAAGCTCAACTGATCTATCCAATGATGGTTTTCCAGATTCCTGAAGGAATCCTTCATGAAATTCAAAGTTTGATAGCCAGGTTCTGGTGGGGTCAAAAACATGAGGAGGGAAGAGTCCATTGGATTAAATGGGAGGAGCTTTGTTTGCCTAAAGAAGCAGGTGGAGTGGGATTTAAAGATTTGAGAACGATTAACACTGCGATGTTGGGAAAACAAATCTGGAACATCTTGAACCGGCCTAATTCCCTGATGGCGAAAGTCCTAAAGGCGAGGTATTTCCCCAGAACTGAGATCTTAAATGCGAAGCTCGGAAGCAACCCCAGCTTCATATGGAGGAGCCTTATCAATGCAAAAAACGAAATCGTGGATGGGTTCAGATGGAGAGTGGGCGATGGAAATCACATTAGGGTCTGGGAGGATTGGTGGATCCCAGATATCAAGCAACTACCCGTGAATGACCAGAATGCCAATTTTGAGGCGAATATGAAGGTGAATGCACTTATCGACAAGAATAGTGGGTGGTGGGATCTCTCAAAGATCCAACCTCTCTTCCCTAGTGAGATCCAATCTAATATCACGAGGATACCTCTAAGAAACCCCCCTATTGAGGACGCAGTTGTATGGTCAGGGAAGGAAAATGGAATTTACACTGTTAAATCTGCCTACAGGGAGATAAGGAAGAAGAAGACTCCTTGGCTGGAAAGCAATACCCCAGAAGCACAAAGAATGAAATCCTACTGGAAAAAGATCTGGAATCTCCCAATCCAACCGAAGGTCAAAGTTTTTCTATGGAAGATCAGTAGAGACATCTTACCAGTGGGAGCAAACATTGAGAAGCGCATCGAGGAGGCATCATCGGACTGCCCATTCTGTGGGTTGCCCGAAACTCAGCTCCACTGCTTGAGAGACTGCGACTGGACTAGAAGATTGTGGCAATCACACGACCAGACAGGCATTTTCAACCAAGGAGAAGGACTTTCAGGGAGCGAATGGTTCCTCAAGGTTTTTGAAGCACAGCCAGAAGATAGCTTGCAAAAATTTTGTGCCATGCTATGGTTCATTTGGAAGGAAAGATGCAACCATTTGTTTAACAACAAGAAATTGGAAGAAGAAGAAATCATACCAAAAGCCCTCGACTGGATAGCAGACTACATTCATGCGCAAGGGCTCGCAACTCCGAGAGAAAGACAGATTGCTGAGATACGAGGCTGGAGAAGACCGCCGGACGGAATCTATAAGATGAATAGTGATGCGGGGCTCCTGAAGCCGTCTGGAATTGGAGTCGGATGTGTCTTCCGGAATTGGGAGGGGGAATTCATGGGAGCGGTGGCTGGTAAAGAAGATGGGAGCTGCAGACCAATTGAGGCGGAGGCGAAGGCAATCATTGCCGGGTTAAGGGAGGCGAATCGAAGGGAATGGAGCCCCTTAATGGTGGAATCTGACTGTCTCACTTTGATGAAGATGATGGACAAGGAAGAAGAGGATAGGACTGAGCTGGGTCTGTGGTGCAGAGAGATCAGGGACTTGGCCGAGGTGAACGCGAGGATTTCTGGCAGATGCATTGTTTGGGCTTATGTGCCGAGAAGCTCAAATTCGGTGGCCCATCTATTGGCCCACTCTGCCCCTTTTTGGAACCAACTCTGTATCTGGACTGAAAGTCCACCCTGCTCCATTAGGAGCCTGTTAGTGGCTGAAAAGGCCCAGAACCTTGATGCTTAATCGATGAATATTAACAGGGCTTTTGATAAAAAAAAAACAAATATTGGTATCATGACGGATAGTGATTATCTATTATCCTAAGTTAATTGGTTCGGGTTTTATCCATGTCCATGTAAGATTCATATAGTAAATTAAAGGGTTAATATCTTATTTTGGTCCGAACTATACCCAAACTTTTTCTATTTTGGCACGTGGTTTCTGAAATTGTTCTTCTCACCCAACTATATACCATACTTCCTTGCTTGGCCGAGTGCAGGTTTTGACCGCCAAATTGGACGGTCGACTCCATTGTTTGTTAGTCAAGCGCTAGGTCCCTTGCCACGTCAGCAAACTCGAAATAAACAAAATCAATTTCAAATTTATGTAATAATTTTTTCGTTATCTAATAAATTCAAAATCCAAAATTTATCACATAAAACGAAACGAATTAGATACTTTTGTTATCTAAGAAAAAAAATGAATTAGATAATTCAAATACCAAAAAAACATTTGTGGGTTCGCTAACGTGACAGGTGACTTGGCGCTTGACTAACAGTCAATGGAGTTGAACGTCCAATTTGACAGTCAAAACCCACACCGGACCAAGCAAGGAACTATGGTGCATAGTTCGGGCTAAGATAGCTATGTCGGAAATCACGGGCCAAAGTAGAAAGTTTGATTATAGTTCAGACCAAAATAAGGTATTAACCCTAAATTAAACAATGCATATACTTTATAGGGTATCAAGTATCGATCCACGAATAAAGTAGATTATTATGCCTTCATCAACACCCGATCGATCGAAAATAGTTGAGCTTGATGGTGTTGCTAAGTTTAACGGATTTCGTGAACGGGTATTAACCCTAAATTAAACAATGCATATACTTTATAGGGTATCAAGTATCCATGGATATCCACGAATAAAGTAGATTATTATGACTTCATCAATACCCGATCGATCGAAAATAGTTGAGCTTGATGGTGTTGCTAAGTTTAACGGATTTCGTGAACGGAATGACTATATTTGTCATTATTTGAAAAAATGACTATTTTATCACAAAGGTTGAAGTTTTGGTTATGCACATGTATTTTGTCTAAACTAAACTGCACTTAATATTCAACATTTAACATTCGAATCGGTGTTACTTGAGTTCTGCTTTTAGAATTGGTATCCTTTTATGAGATTAAATAACTTCAAATAAAATATAAAAATAAAAGCATCAAATACCAAATATGTTTCTATCATTCAATTAAAAAAAGTGTAATAAATACTACTTAGTCTAGTTGGTCATATTACTATTCCTTATTTGAGTGGCCTAGATTCAAATTTCATTGACGAGATTTTTAATCTATAAAGAAAAATTAGGCACAATTACTAAAATAATATTCCTAGAATTGCTTATGGACCACGAAATTCGAAATGAGTAAAAGTTTTCTCAACTCACTATAATAATAAGTGTAGATAGATGTTGCATTAGTAGGGATGACAACGGGTAAGAGATAGAAAATGAATATTTATTACCCAACTTGAAAATAATTCAGGTTTTACTCCTTCTCATGCTCACACAAGAATCAAGTAGAAAATCAAAATCATGCTTATACCCAATCGAATTTTCATATATCCACGAGTGATAATTTATCTTTATTACCTTTAGCCAACATGTTAACCATTACATTTATATTGACATCACATAAATGGAAAAAGTACAACAATAAATTACTAGAAGTAGAACTAAGAAAATTAGGGGTGTTCAAATGGTTACCATGGTATTAACAAACCAAACAAGCCTAATTTCTATTAAACATGGAATACAATATCATAACCAAACTGTCTAAACTAATACAAGAACCAAATGAACCAAACTAAAATTTAATTGGTTTGGTTAATTGGTTAACCAGATTAACCAATATGATATCACATTATCATTAAGTGAAGAAAAAATTCAGTTAATACATCAATTCACAATTAATATAATGAATAAACATAATAATCAACACATAGTTATAGTTAACCCTTACATAAATACATACAACTAATACTAATACAATTATCTTACAGTCAATAAAAGTATTCACCTAACAAATGCAATGGTATGCGGTTAATGAACTGTTGTGTTTGTGTAAATTGATTGAGTCTTTTAACAATTATCATAGGCCGAAAAAGATATTTTTTTCAATTTATAATCCAACTTAAAGTATGAGTTTTATCTGAATTAGACATCCATATGATGTGGTCTACACTCTATAAATACTAATATACAGTATAGGAACAATATTGAGTTTTATCTTTTATGAGACTAAAAAGGAGGGACGTTTGACTCTTCGGTGGTTAAGCAAAGTATTAAGTATGTATATATAATATATATTAGATATATGACTAATTACTTAACTTGTTAATTTGATTCGATTGGTTAGGAGTGTTTGAAACCAACCAAACCACCTAAGCCAAACAAGCTAAAAAATTTAACCAAACAAAAACAATTATCCAAATTAACCAAACCAAATTTCCAAATATTACCGGTTAAAACGATCACCATGGTAACCACTTCGTTTGAACACCCCAAAAGAAAATTAGCTAAAAATTGCTATTTCGTGAAATTTTATATGATGTTAATATTGAATAGGTAGGAAAAAATAATGTTCATTTATCTAGAAAAATAGGAATTCATATATATAATTGGTCGGGTTCTGGTTGTTAGTGAAAAAACTATATCCACTCATTACCCACAATATTCAAATTCAATTTTTAATCATACACCGTAAAAATTCTTTAACTTCTGAAATGAGACAATTTGACTCGATCGCCTAAAAATTGCCTCATTTCGTAAACGATATAAGGTTCGTGTATGGAGTTTAACCACTTCCTTACATGTCATTAACCAACTGGTCCTAATAGTTCAAGTTGTTGGGAAAAAATCAATTATAAATATTATATTATTTATTAACACACACCCACAAACGAAAGTCAACTCATAAAGGTATAATATCATGTGCTTAACAAATGGGGGTCGTCAGCTTTAGAGTCATATCATAAACCAACTGGTCTCAACATCTCAAGTGTTGTGAGATGTTCAATTATGAATCTTATTTCATTTACTAACAAGCCTCATGAAACAAAAGTCAAGTCATATGGGCTTGAAATTTGCATAGGTCCGAATAAAATATATTTAACAAATGAGAATCATCGGAATTTAAACACAAGACCTCTCGATCATTAAACTTTATTATTATGTCATAAACCAACTCGCCCCAATACTCAATTTGTTGATATAAATGTAAAAAAAAAAAATTTGTTGATATATATATGTTCTTTTTTTTTTGCCAAAAAAAATAATACGCAAATATATCGCTACATTAGTTCACTGTGTCATAAACTTCTCTCTCGAGTACTGCTCGGTTCTGCCGGGAATAGAGGTGGGATTAGGTGCTAACCTTGATAGGGGTTAGCACCGTGATAACTAACAAAAAAACGCTATTAAAAACAACGAAATCACTACGGATTATTATAAAATCACTACGGATTATTATAAAATTAATACAATATCTAAGCTAAATCACTACTAATTGAAACTAGTAGTAATTTTTCTCTTGGTTAGGATGGTGCTAACTATTGTACAATTATCACCGTACCTCCTCCCGGTTCTGCCCAATAGTTTCTATACACCGTCTTTCTGGCATGTTCAGCACCGGCTCCCGCCACAAGCTCTAGAGAAACCCACATTATTAGCCGGAGGGCTTGGCATTCGGCGAGAAATTCTCCGTTGTTTCCCATGGCTACTCTACGCCGACTGTCGAGAACTGCACGCTTCTCCCGTTCCGTCGCTGCCTCCTCCAAAACCCTCCCCGGTCTTCCACGCGCACACCCTTCGCGGCGGCTCTGTGTGTCATCGTAAGCTCACCCCGCCCTCCTCCAGCAATTCATACTTTAGGGTCGCTAATGATCAGTTCCCTCTTCTCTTCCATTGAATTTTTGCCTTCATTTTGATTGGGGGTTTTCTTTGATTCGCCTAGTGTTGGGTCCTTTGAATGCTACTCTCGTCCTGATACTCAGAGAATTCCCCGGCCATTGTTAGTGCCTGGTGCTACCAAGCTCAGCTCTGTGTACCCTATCCTTCTTGCTGGTTTGCTTGGCGTTGGGGTTAATGTAGCTTGTGCTGATGCTGATCAGGTTTTTTTTTTAACTGCTTACTATGTCAACGCATTCTTCGTGTTGTAGCAAGGTTGCAGGTGTGTAGAGAATTTCAGATTTCAGTGGTTCATTAAGTTTATTTTGCGTGTGATCGTACTAGGGATCTGAACCCTTGCCTCCTCTGCCATCCGGGGCTCCTGCGAGTTATGCCGAGCTAGAGGAGACAGCCAAGAAGGAACGAAAACGGATCGAGAATGAGCTCAACAGTAAAGGAATCAAATATGGTTCCTATCCTGCCTTCACAATCGCTGTCAAGGGCCAAAAGGTCATCAAATGCCTGCCATTTTGAAACCTGGCAATGTTAATTGCCACCACTTTTGTTGTTTTTTATGGAAATGGCAGTGGCAGCGATTTTCGCTTCTGCCTTTTTTCAGTTCTTGCTGTCAGTACACAATTGTTGAATATCTAAAGTGTAGCTTCGCTTTTTTTATGATTGTGAATGAACTTGATACTGTTGAATATTTCTGACATGATTAACTGCAGATCACGATCAAGTTCCAGATTCCCCCTTCTTGCGACATTCCTCATTTGATAGCTCATCTTGCATCACATCTTGGATTAAATGCCAAAGAATCAGGGGGTGGTCGGGATATGTTGCTACGTTCTTGGGACAGGTCAGTGAATGGGACTTTCAGGGCATTTGCTAAATGTTTTCCAGTGTATTCATCATTTGTTGCTCGATTTGTTGAACGGTCTCTCACCTTCGTTATGATTCCAGTACTGTTGCGTGGCAATTGATACTTAGTCAGCCATTGAGGGAAGGAACCAATGAGGACAAGTCACCAAAAGGAGATGCAAATTCACTTGATGGGGCCGATTTGTGCATTGTCTTATTTCGATCACTCATTACCTCAGAGAAAGCAGTTAGTGGATTTGGGGGCATCAGTTACTTTGATATTATATAAAAAAGCTTTTTGTTCCCCTGTTTTTAGTTTGTAGACTCACAAAGTCTGACTGTAAAAATTTGATTATTTGTTATAGGAAATCGAGTTCATGAAGCGTGGGAGCTTGAGCGCTGTAGAGCTTAATGCTTTGGTGTCTGTTTTAGAATTGGCTGGTGGAGGGTTAAAGAACTTGGAAAGAAAACCAGGTGGACCTGCTGTACGGGCACCTGCAACAGATAAATCAGTCGCCAGTCTGAAGGACATGGGAGTAAGAATATACGGACTCGAGGAACCTCTTATAAATTCTTCGAGCAATGAGATTTTGTGGGAGAACATAGCTGGTTATGATAAGCAAAAAAGGTAGGCTGCATGTGATTGCTTGTTTCATCTAACTCTGAACCTTATATTTCAGTAAGCCTTAGTGTAGCCTGAATTGAGAGGGCTCCTAAGAGGACCAAACTATAATATTTCCATGTCTGTATGTAAAATCTATTTTATTGATGGAGTTTGTTTCCTAGCAAGAGGTCAAGATATTGGTCAGATATTTCGATCATCTACATAGACTGGTGTGACTGATCATTCTCAATTACCTTGCTTCTAAAACCATTTCATTATGTGCATCCACACTTAGAAACCAATTTTTATTGCACTATCCTTGAAGTTCACATCCAGAGAGGCGAGAAGCAGGAGGAAGAATATCTATATTATGTGGTCATGCAGCTGAGCTCATTGCTTATAGTTCTTAAGTTTGATGCATATTCTCAATCTAGTGATTATGAAGGTTCTTAAAAGTTTTTTTGCATGGCTGTATAGAGAAATAGAAGACACAATATTGTTGGCTCTACACAATCCTGAAATATATGATGACATTGCTCGTGGGACTAGGAACAAGTTTGAGTCAAATAGACCTCGAGCCGTCCTTTTTGAAGGTCCTCCAGGTACTAACATCTTCCCTTTTTTAGGATTCTGGAAAAATTAATATGTAAATTTTATGGTAATGTGGGTTATCGTAACACTCTTAGTAGATCATTTAAGAATTGCATTGATTTAATAAACAAATTATTGACATATGCAGGTACAGGGAAAACGTCTTCTGCTCGTGTTATTGCTAATCAAGCGGTGAGATCACTGTCTCTGGTCTCTTTATGTGTGGATCAATATTCTTTGTCTTACAAACGACACTGCAAATTTCTAGTTTTTTGTTCTGATCACATGTATATTTATTTCCCCCAAAGCATGTTGAATTTCAGGGGCTGTAGGTGGATTTATTTAATAAAGTTCAATGCTTGAATGGGTTACTTTGGTCATTCTTTTGATTAGTAGCCATTGCTACTAGTTGCTTGTGAATTGGATGATACTAGTATCTATATAAACTAACTTGTGGAGCAAGGATTGATATGCGTCAGTGACACTGCAATTGTATGAAGTTGTGTATGCTTGCTTGTGTATTATTTAATTTGTTAGAAAGTAAGAAATAACCTACATTTTATAAGATAGATTGCGACTTAATGATAGAACCCTCCCTTTAGAATGGGAACTATTTTCAATATGGGAAGACGCAGCCTGCCTACTGTTTAGGATAAGGGCAGAAGAAGACTAATAGTCGACACATGGTTCTGAATTACTGACTTCAGTTGCTTAGTATTTGAAAGGACACATGTACATCATATAGGTTCTGAGACATAAAGGTTTGAGCGCCAAACCTAATAGCTTGTATATGTTCAGTACTTGCTTCATCTTTGACAAAAAGAAAACATTCTTGTCAAATTTGCTGCACGATTGGCTTGTGATAAGTAAGCATAAAATATCACCAAAAGTCCAACAACGAAACTTGTGAGTTAATGTAGTGTATGCGACGTGTTCCTTGGCAGGGTGTTCCACTTCTGTATGTGCCGTTGGAAGTCATTTTGTCAAAATATTACGGGGAAAGTGAACGTTTGTTGGGGAAAGTCTTCTCTCTTGCCAATGACCTCCCCAATGGCGCCATCCTATTTCTAGATGAGGTAAGAGATGAGTAATTATTGTATAGATGATTTGGCTCCAACGTCTAAACACAGGGTCGGTTGGATGTTTTACATCCATCATTACCTCTAGGCAAAAAAAATTGGGTGTCAAGGTTCGAGTAATTGTAACTTCATACATTTTCTGTCCTCCACCTTTAGTAAAACTGCAGAATTCATTACTCCTGGTTCCTCTTTTTCCCTTGTCCTTTGCAGGTTGATTCTTTTGCTGTTGCTCGTGATAGTGAAATGCATGAAGCTACTCGTAGAATTTTATCAGTATTGTTACGACAGGTAAAGATGCATCCTTCCCTGACCTCAAATATGTGTTATCTCTAGTGTGCTCAACTTGTCGGCTGTTCTTTTTCTTCTAATCTCAGTTCATCGTGTTGGGTGAATATGTAAACTTTCAAACTTAAATATTTAGCTGTTTCTAGTGGCCGAGAGAACATGGTCACTGAAACACTCATTAATGGTCTGCCTAACTTGTGCATTTTGTAGCCTGCTTAACTTCCTAGCTGTTCTTTCACTTTTTTTCCTTCTGCCTCTGCGTCTTACTTTATAATTGGTGAGGCTGCTATTGTTTACAGATTGATGGATTTGAACAAGACAAGAAAGTGGTTGTCATTGCTGCCACAAATAGGAAACAGGATCTGGATCCTGCTTTGATCAGGTATTTCCTTTGAAATTGTTATTACTGCACAACCTTGAAAATTAGAGTATTCCCTGACCCATGCCGCATGTCTTCTTTTTTCAGCCGGTTTGATTCAGTGATTACCTTTGGTCTGCCTGATCACTTGAATCGCCTAGAAATTACAGGCCAGTATGCAAAGCACCTCACAAAATCCGAACTAGAGGAATTTGCTAGAGTCACCGAAAAGTGAGTGATACATATCTCTTTTCGATGAATTTAGTCTCTCAACGTGTCTGTTTGTTGGCCATATGCAATGTGCATATGGAGTTCCAGATGATATGGCGAGAATGACTTCTCTGCTTTACAACAGGATATCCATCCTGTGAATCTTTGAGCGAACATTTCCATCGCTATCTTTGGAGATGCCTTGTTCAGTTTGTAAATCGACGAATTGAGTTGTGTGTGACCATTGTACCATTATCTAGGTTAAGACCTTCAATCATACGAAAGTTCGAGTGCTCTTTATTTGTCCATGTTAAGAGCTTTGCATAATAAGTTGCCATTGATCATTGATGTATGCTTCTGTATTCAGCATGTCTGGGAGGGACATAAAGGATGTGTGTCAACAAGCAGAACGATCATGGGCATCCAAGGTAAAGTTTCCTAGTACTTGACAGCTATATTGTAGAGTTGTACATTTTGCTGAATTTTGTGGACTTACTAGTCAAGCTATGGCGGTGATAGATAATAAGGGGACAGGTAGGCAAAGAAGTAGTAGAAGATGAGGAGCATAGTCGTCGTCGTCTTCTTCCACCGCTTTCAGAATATATCGAGAGTGCCGTAAGCCGTCAGAAGGCGCTGCCGCTGGGCTCGTCGGAGCAGATCATTCAAGGTCGACAGAAACTTCATTTAGATTTTCATTAGAGGCGTGTTGAAGCTGTCAATCATATTAAAGAAGATTGCTTGAAAATTGGGTTATGCAGGGTGATACTACTGTTGTATAAAAGATAACCTCTAATCTTAGATAGACCTTGTAGTATACAAGTAGTGTGGTGGGTGGCTGTGGCATACAATATGAAATTTCAGATTCAAATCCTAGTTACTAATTCAACAGACCTGAGCGTGTCCAGGGATAATCTTCGAATGAAATTAATTTCTCTTACGACCGCGGAAATCTTTGTCACTATCAATCGGTCACGTTTAAAATGTCTCTTATGATTTGCGAAAATCAAAGTAAATGTGGCAACTCATATTATAGCACATTGCGAGATAAAATGAAATGCGTGTACAGTTTAAATCAAGTTATAGAGTATAGACCACTCGAGTTTTTTATTGATCAACTAAAGCGGGATAATCAAAAACAATATTCTAACATTCTAACCCTCATTTATAACCGAAATCAAAATCATTAATAACCAAATAGAACTTGCTAACCCGTAAAAAAAAAATTGAAATTGCTAATGACATAAGGCTGGAAATCACTAAAACAATGGTCAACACATGCTTAATGGCCTGATCCGACCTGAACTCCTAGAAATGAGTTTTATCCATGGATGGCCCAAGCCCATACTATATGCCGGATCATTGGGCTTGGAATTCCAGTACAGCAAACGTCTGAAAATGCGAAGACCCTCCGGCTCCGCTTCGCCGTAGTTTTGCTTCAAGCCTACATTTCCATACTGCGATCGAGGGTTACTGTAAGAACTTCTCCGTCTCTGAAGGTACAGCAACTTGGTTACATTTGTTTGCATCGTATTTTCTGGTTATATTGTGTTATCTACCTCAAGTTTGCACCTTTTTCTTGGTGGGTTCATACTGACAGTTGTTGCTACCTTCTGTCCAGCACAGTTCAATAGCTCACGTAGGAAGATGATCGTCAACAACTGCATCATCCATCGAAACTGCTCTCCATTTCTTTGGCATAGAAAAGTCGGTACCACTGTTCTCCCTTACTCTTCTTCTGCTAGTTCCGCAGCCCCTCTCTCGTCATACTTCGCCTCCAATCCAACTCCAACTACTACTCGTACCTCCAATTCTGCTACTTTGGCCAGTGTAGATGATGCCATGGATTCATTTAATCGGATGCTCTGCATGAACCCTAGGCCGTCCATTGTGAAATTCGGTCAGTTATTGTCTTCTCTCTTGAGAGTGAATGCTTTCCAGGCTGCCCTCTATGTGTCTAAGCAGATGGAATTAGTTGGAATCCCCCATGATCTTTACACCCTTAGCATGTTGATTCGATGCTTCTGTAAATTGGGTCGTGTGGATTTTGCCTACTCAGTTCTCAGCAAAGCTTTGAAACTTGGTCTTCAATTCGATGCTGTGATATTCAGTACCTTGATTGATGGGCTATGTAAATTTGGAAAAGTAGTTGAGGCTGCGAGGTTGGCTCATAAGATCAGGATTTTGGGGTATCAACTGAACGTGGTCGCATATAACGCAATTATTTGTGGACTGTGCAAGGCAGGAAGAACAAGTGATGGGCTTGAATTGCTCGGAAAAATGGACGAGTTAGGTTGTCAACCTGATGTAGTTAGTTATAGCACAGTCATCGATAGCCTCTGTAAGGATGGAATGGTATCGAAAGCTTTAGATGTGTTTTCAGAGACGAAGGATAAAAAGATTCAGCCAAATGTTTTTGCTTACAGTAGCTTGATTTATGGTTTATGCATATCAAGCTCTAGGAATGAAGCTATGAAGTTGTTGAATGAAATGATAGAGAGGAACATCATGCCCAATACAATCACCTATTCCATATTGGTTGATGCCTTTTGTAAGGAAGGAAATGTTTTGGGCGCTAAAGTTATACTCAAAATGATGATTCAAAGTGGATGGCTTCCAAATATTATCACATACAGTTCACTGATGGATGGGTATTGTTTGCGGAACGAAGTAGACAAAGCTAGAAAGTTATTCGATTTAATGGTCAACATGGGATGCAAACGTGACGTATATTGTTATAGTATCATGATTCATGGATATTGTAACGCTAAAAGGATGGATGAAGCAGCACAATTATTGAATGATATGCTTGAGAAAGATTTGACTCCAAACACGGTAACATATACTACTCTCATTTCTGGATTTTGCCGAGCAGGGAGGTTTAAAGATGCACAAGAACTCCTTAGGAAAATGCACAATCAAGGTTTTTCTCCAAATGAAGTGACATATGGCACTTTGTTGAATGACTTGTGCAGACAAGGTCATGTTGATGAAGCACTGGCTCTGTTTCAAGCAATAGAAAGTAGTAGGTTGAAGCCTGATGTTGTCATGTATAATATCCTCATGGATGGTCTGTGGACAACTGGCAGGGCTGAAGAAGCAAAAGACATGTTTTCTAGGCTTTCTAAAGATGATAGTTTACGACCTGATACCCGCACTTATAACATAGTAATCGACGGACTTTGTAGACAAGGTTTTGTGGATGAAGCATATGGTTTGTTCAGAAATACTGAGGGGGGTAGTTGTCCACCCGATAGTTGCTCTTATAATGTGATGATCCAGGGATATCTTCGACGTAAGGACCCGCTTGAAGCATTTGACCTCATTCAGGAGATGGTTTCTAAGGGTTTCTCAGCTGATGCATCCACAATGTCCTTGTTGATAGAAAAACTGCCCAAGGATCAGTTGGATCATTTGATTGTGCAAAAGCTTCTGAATGGTCCTGATATCAAGAATCGGGAAATAGGGTCTAATGGTCTATCAACTTCTGGTACTCTAGTTAATTGTTGATTTTGTCCCATGGAAGTCAGTTGGATATTCCAGTAGTTCGCACGATGCTCTTAAAATCCAAAAGATTCTCACGGTACAAAAATGATGTTATTGAGGCTCAGAGAGAACATCTCAAAGTTAATGTTGGTTCTGCTGACGTCTGTGGAGTGCATGGTCATTTCAACCATTAGATGGTATGCCTAAGTTGTGCATTATGCAGTCTGTTTAACTTGCTGGTTGTTCTTTTCGCTTCTTTATTTGTGCCTGTGCATCTGATTCTGATGCTGCTTTGTTTACAGATTAATGGAATTGAACAAGACAAAGTAGTTGTTATTGCTGCCACAAATAGGAAAGCTGGATCAGGATCCTGCTTTGATTAGGTATTTCCTTTGAAATTGTTCTGTGTGCGTACTGAGTTGTCCTTGAAGATTGGAGTGTTTCCTGACCCATGCCATGCGTGTCTCTACTTTTTTCAGTAGGTTTCATTCAGTAATTACCTTCAGTCTGCACTTGAATCGCC
Organism: Linum tenue; assembly: GCA_946122785.1. NCBI lineage: Eukaryota > Viridiplantae > Streptophyta > Magnoliopsida > Malpighiales > Linaceae > Linum > Linum tenue. The sequence goes on from CAMGYJ010000006.1 coordinate 9,250,633, forward strand.
AAGAAATTACTGGCCAGTGTGCAAAGCACCTCACAAGATCCGAACTGGAGGAATTCTCTAATTTCACATAAAAGTGAGTCGTCCAAATCTTTTTAATGAATGTAGTTCCTCAACATGTCTGTTTGTCGGCTATCTGCAACGAGCATGCGGAGTTCCAGATGATACAACGAGAGATAGGAATGAATACTTGGTCTTGCAACAGAGTGAACGTTTCCAGTACAATCTTTTGGAGATATCTTGCTAGCTTGTAAATCTGTTAGAAACCGAATTATCTAGGGTTTCTATATTTATTATTTTAATTATTATTAGGGTAAGTCTTATTAAGGTTAGTAGTCATTTAATAGAATTAGGTTTATTGTTAGGGTTTTCCAATCTTTCGTTACAAATATGTACTTTGCGTTTTATTCAGGATCAGTCAAGAAAGAATTATCAAATAATCTCCTAAACCCTAATCTCTCCCTATCCTCTCAATTCTCGATCCCTATCCCTCCAAGGCCTCGGCCGATTCTCTATTCTATTCTTCTTCTTCCCCAAATTCCCAATCTCAATTCCTAATTCTATTCGTATAAACCCTAATCCCCAAATATCAAATCCGTTAGAAACTTTGTTTCTAACATCTGGTATCAGAGCCATGGTCGAAAACCAGAGTTCATCACGACTCCCACCCGAGGACCACTCTCGTGTGCTGCATGAGTGCCTTTGCAAGCTGGAAGCCCTCAGGATCAAACAGGAGGCAGTATGGGAGCGGCGGGACGCAGAGTTCACACGACTCCTAGCCGTGATTAGCAGAAAGAGCCGATCCTCCAATACCGCTGCTACAACGCCACCACCACATGCGGCTGCCGCACCTCCTGTCCCCGACGAGAAGGCAGAGCAGCCCTCGATGGAGGAGTTGATGGAGGCAGATTTGCCGGCCACCAAAGACAAGTCAGCGCCACTACCTTTGGCTGAAACCACCACGATGCTGCAACCGGCTGCTGTTGAGGACGGAGAACCTGATGCTAAGCTCACAAATCAGCAGCAGCTGCTGCCGCCGACATCAGCTATGACACTGGACCACCTCACCGCAACGCCGTCACCACTATCCACAAAGGCTAATTCAAGGTCAACCACAGAACTTGCCGTGGCGGTTATATCCACCGCGATGTTAGAGCTGAAACCAATCATCACCACCACGGTTGGACTAGTTGGTACCGTGACCCCAAGCATGGCAGCAAGGGCCGAAAAGAAGAGGAACATCACTGTTGAGGCAAAAGGGGAAGGAGACTGTGTCGCCACCGAAGATGAGAATTTGGCTGGAGATGTAGAGAAAGGACCGACCTTGGCTAGCTTTGCAAACTGGAGATACAGGAGGAAGAAACGAAGGGCAGACGAGGAGCGCGGAGCAGAAAAGCAGAGCAAAGAAGCACCCTCGCCATCTGCGACGCCGGGGATGGAGTTGAGAGCGACGAAAGAAACGGGCTCGCATCCTAACAGCCGACGGGTGGCCTGCTCTCCGTCGGGGAAGAAGTCGGCAAGGGAGTTGGCAGTGGACTGAAAGAAGCAGGAAACGAGTTCGCCGCCGGAGCAAGGTCGCCGGGACTCGTCGCAAATCGCGCAAGAGGCTCCGCGATCTGCGGCAAACCCAATCGCAGTGACGAGGAACCCAAGATCGAGTTTGCCTTCGGATTACCGGATAGGTCGTTCGCCATCGAAGAAAAAAGCAGAAGCGCTGAAGAGCTTCCGACTCGACCAATCAGAGCTTTGGGGAGAGAAGTTGAAAGTGACGATTGAGAATAAGATGACCAGGAGATCTGAAGCGATGCTTGAGGGTTGCACGACAACTCTAGGCGTGCACGGGACGACGAAGCCGATGAGAAGTTCGCCGCAGGCGACGAAGTACTGGATGGGGGAGCTGAAGGCGACGGCGGATCGGGGCTCGCCTCGTCGGCGTCGGATGAGGAAGACCTCGACGGAGAACGAGGATCTGGCGGAAGACTCGTCGACGGAGGCAGAGGCAAGGGGAAATCCGTCGGAGCCGAGTCGTGTGAAGCCGGGGTCGACTTCTCGCCTGGCGCGCTGCTCGCTGCCGGAGAAGGACCAGCCGGCGACCAAGACGGAAATGCCGCCGACAGAGGGGAAGCAGAGCGGCGGCGGCGTCTTCTGTCTCTGGAACCCTAGGACCTCGGTTCGGGTTGAGGAGCAGCAGCAGCAACAACGAGTCAGGCGGGCCGCGCTCAAAGTCTTGGGCCTCACCGCTCGGATCGCCAGACTCAAGTTGGGCCAGTGTGTTGGGCCGAATGGGTCAGAACTTGAGTTTGAACAAGCTGCAAATGAGTTGAGAATGGGGCCGAGACTTAAGCGTAGTGGGCCGCTTCAACTGATAGGGATTAAGTCCAACTTGGGCTTTGTGTTGGAGAAAGCAGGATTGGGGAAAATGGTTATGTGGGTGGATGGGCTTGTTAGTGACTCAGGCCCGCTAGAAGTTGAGAAGAAGAATAGCACAAGGAAGCTTGATAGTGGGTTGGGCCATGCATCCTTCTTTTCAATTGATATGGGCCGACCCAAGAGAGATGAAATGGGAGGTGGGAAGCAGTTATGGCTCTACTTTACCACCGAGCGCATGAGGGAATTTACGGAGTATTTCTCTGAAGACCTCGAGGTAGAGCATAATGAAGAACCATTCTCCGATTCTTATTTCATGGATTTCGAAAAGAAAGAGAAAGAATTGTTCGGCTATGGAGACCGTGACCTGTGTCACGTGGTTCGAGAAAAGTTGGGGAGAGTCGGGGTCACGGGAGTGGGTTTCATTCGAGCAGTGGAGCACAATTGGAAGACAAGAAAGCGCAAGGAGTGGAGAAGACAAAATGCGGATTGCGCGGGAGATGTGAAGAAATGGGTCGAGTCAATCAACCTTGAGGACAAGGTTGGTCTGAAGTGGGAGGAGATGTTAGAAACCGAATTATCTAGGGTTTCTATATTTATTATTTTAATTATTATTAGGGTAAGTCTTATTAAGGTTAGTAGTCATTTAATAGAATTAGGTTTATTGTTAGGGTTTTCCAGTCTTTCGTTATAAATATGTACTTTGCGTTTTATTCAGGATCAGTCAAGAAAGAATTATCAAATAATCTCCTAAACCCTAATCTCTCCCTATCCTCTCAATTCTCGATCCCTATCCCTCCAAGGCCTCGGCCGATTCTCTATTCTATTCTTCTTCTTCCCCAAATTCCCAATCTCAATTCCTAATTCTATTCGTATAAACCCTAATCCCCAAATATCAAATCCGTTAGAAACTTTGTTTCTAACAAAATCTTTTGGGTGAAGGTCTGTGTGACCACTACACCTATAGTGTAGTGTTGTAATCTAGGATAAGGTGAAAGATGGATCGTATGAAAGCTTGTGTGCTTATATTGGTCCATGCTAAGAGCCTGCATAACATGGCGTTGACTGTTTACTGTTGATGTCTGTAGCTGTATTCAGCATGTCTGGGAGTGGAAGGGGCATGAAGGACGTGCTTAAACAAGCAGAACGATCATGGGCTCATGGGCATCTGAGGTAAAAGTGATCTAGTATTTTACTGTTTTATATTTGTATTATAGAGTAGTGCATTTTGCTGAATTTTGTGGACTTACTAGTTAAGTATGGTGGGTGCTGCGTTTCATATATATTAAGGGGACAAGCTGGTAAAGAAAATAGTAGAAGATGGGGAGCATAGTCGTCATCATCTTGCACTGCTTTCAGAGAATATAGAGAGTCATGTTAGCCGGCGGAAGGCCATGCAGCTGGGCACATTGGAGCAGAGCATTCATGTTTGGGAGAAACTTGATTTAGATGTTCATTAGAGGAGTTCAACCTGTCATAATAATGGAGACTGCTTGAGCAATCCAATGTATTAGTAATGTTTATAACAGAGCATTCGTAGATTGACTAGCATACATGTACTGTGGCATTACCATGTGGAAGTTTTAGGGTTGTTTGCTTGCTTGTTAGATTTGAAATGTGAAGGTTTTTAGCAAGTTATTGTCTTCAGAAAATAATGGATTGATGATAGATCTATTAGGTCATTATATATTTGGAAAAACAATTGTTTGCATGTTGGGTTTGATGATGAATTTTGATGAATTAGATTTGTAGGCATTAAACAATTACCTTATTGTTATTCTGCAATAATCTGTCTATGATGAGGATAATGAGTTATATCGCATCATTTAATTGTGATCCTATCTTATGAAAAAATTCAAAAGTACCACTGTTTAAAAAAAAAATCCAAAAATACCACCCTTTTTCAAAAACCGCCACCCAACCCTACGGTTTACACGAAAATTGCTTGTCGGGGGCGCGGTTTTCTATGCAAACCGCGGGCCTAGGGGGCGGTTATAAAAAAAAATTGGGCCAAACCGCCATTTTGGACCAAACCGCTGGGTGGGGTGGCGGTTTGGCCCAAAACCCCCACCCCACCCAGCGGTTTGGTCCAATTTTTTTTTCCGATCAACTTCTAACTTCGGGCGAAACTTCAAATGAACGTAACTTTGCACTCGGGTATCCGATCGTAGCGATTTTTTTTTTCATTTCGCATAACTTTTCAAGATCTACAACTTTACTAGGATAAAATTTTCAAAACAGGAATTAGATGTGGATATACGGGACCTTGGGAATAACTTTATCTTTACTTTTCACAAATTCATGTACATTTTGAAATTATGATTATGTTAAAAGTTGTAGATCTTAAAAATTTATGCGGAATAAAAAAAAAATTCATGACATTCGGATTTTGGAGCACAAAGTTATGGCCGCCCAAAGTTTGACGAAATAAAAAAAAGGCTCGTTCGGGGTGGCAAATGACGTTTTTTCAAGACGAAGGCGGGACCCGGCGGTTTGCGGCTTGCAAGATCTCAAAAAGTTATTCGGATTCAAAAAATGGAGGCCGCAAACTTTTTGAGATCTTGCAAGCCGCAAACCGCCGGGTCTCGCCTTTCGTCAAACTTTGTGCTCCAAAATTCGAACGTCATAATTTTTTTTTTATTCCGCATAACTTTTCAAGATCTACAACTTTTAATATAATCATAATTTCAAAATGCACATGGATTTGTGAAAAGTAAAGGTAATCCAATTTCAAAATTTCACATAGCATCTGGCCCTGTATTCACATGGTCCAACCACCAACAAGAGAATCCAATTGCTCGCAAGTTAGATCGGTTGATGGTAAATGTTGAATGGTTAGGGGAGTTTGTTGATTGTGTGGTGGAGTTTCTTGCTCCTGACTTCTCAGACCATTGTGGGATCCTGATTCGGCCTTGTGTCCCAGAGAAGACCTATCCAAAACCATTCAAATTCTTTGATATGTGGTTTACCCATGTTTCTTTTTCATCTATTTTGGAGGCTTGTTGGAGGCAGGAGGTTCGTGGGCAGGGTTTGTTTGGGGTAAAACAGAAATTGTATTTACTGAAGCAAGAACTTAAGAAGCTGAACAGGGCTGAGTTCTCTGACATTTCGACTAAAGTTAAAGAGGCCAGGCTGGCTCTGGCAGATAAGCAGCTTAAGGCTCTCCAAACTCCTTCCAGTGAGATTTTTGAGGAAGTTCGTGTACTGACTTGTGAATATATTAAGTTGCAGAAGGCAGAAGAGACTTTCTTTAGTCAGAAGTCCTGCATTAATTGGCTTACTTTAGGGGATTCTAACTCGGGGTTTTTCCACAAGACTGCCTGTATTCGTAATGCCAGGAAGAAAATTAGACGTTTGGTCTCACATACTGGGGTTGATCTCACAGACATGAAGGATATTGCTGAAGAAGCTGTGTTCTTCTACAAGGAATTATTTGGCAAAGTTAATACTGATGTGCTGGTTAATCTTGATATGATTGAGGGATGCTTGAGTGGCAAACTCACTGCTGAAGATGGAGCCAGTCTTTGTCGATCAGTTTCAGGGGAGGAAGTCAGGAGTGCTCTATTTGAAATGCATCCCACAAAAGCACCTGGCCCAGATGGTTGGACAGCAGGATTCTTTCAGAAGTGCTGGGGTCTCATTGGCCCTGATATTATCCGAGGGATTCAGGCTTTCTTCCATGAGGGAGTTCTTCCAAAAGGTATGAATTCGGCCTCGCTAACTCTAGTTCCCAAGGTCCCAAATGCTGATCAACTCACCTCTTTCCGCCCTATTGCATGCATAAACATCCTCTATAAGATAATTGCAAAAGTTCTTGCTAACAGGTTAAGACTAGTTCTCCCTTCTCTTATTAGTCGCAATCAGTCAGCTTTCATTCAGGGGCGTAGTATTTTAGAGAATATTCTCATGGCTCAGGAGGTAGTACAGAATTATCATAGACCCCATCTGTCTTCTAGGGCTGCTGTCAAAATTGACCTCAAAAAAGCTTTCGATTCTGTTCACTGGGAGTATCTCTTAAATGTAATGCGATTAATGGGCTTTCCTGATATCTTCGTTAAGTGGATTACTCTTTGCCTTAGTTCTGCCACTTTCAGTATTGCTGTGAATGGAAGCCTATTTGGGTTTTTCAATGCTGTGAAAGGGGTTAGGCAGGGGGATCCTCTCTCCCCCTACCTCTTCACCATTGCCATGGAGCCTTTATCTGGTTTGCTCAACAAGGCAGCTGCAACAGGTCTTTTCCCTTTCCATCCTCAGTGCAGACAGATTGGGCTTACACATTTGAGCTTTGCAGATGACTTATTAATTTTTTCAGAAGGTTCTGGTATGGCCTTGTGGGGTATTAGACAGGTTTTGGACAAATTCTATCATCTTTCAGGTCTGCAGTGCAACCCAGACAAATGTGAGGTGTTCTTTGGAGGATTTGCTCATCAATTTAAAAGTGCTGCATTACAAATCTCTGGATTTAAAGAAGGGAAGCTGCCTGTTAGGTACTTAGGTTTACCTTTGTCCTCAAGGAAACTTACTAGTGGGGAATGTGCTACTCTGGTGGATAAGTTGACTAAGAGAATTCAAGGATGGAGAGCAAAGAAGCTCTCTTATGCAGGCAAGATTCAGCTTGTTGAGTCTGTACTCTATGCGATTATTCACTATTGGATGGCTATCTTTATAATTCCTAAGAAGGTGCTTAAGAGTATTCAACGGATTTGTTCAAATTTCTTATGGCATGGTGATGGTGTTGGTCGTGCAAAAGTGGCCTGGGAACTAGTGGCTTTACCTAAGAGAGAGGGGGGCCTTGGACTGAAGGATCTGAATACATGGAACACTGCTTGTTTAGCTAGGCTGATCTGGTTGTTAATGATACAGGGAGGGAGCTTCTGGGTTGCGTGGTGCACTAGATATCGGTTGAGAGGTCATTGCATCTGGGAAGTCAGACCTACCTCCTCTGGATCTTGGATCTGGAAACAGCTCCTCAAGCTTAGATCATGGCTGCAATTCAGAATGTGCTTAGAAGCGGATGGAAGTGTATCCTGGTTGGGCAAAAAGCTCAAGACCTTCTCTATCTCGGTAATTTGGAACACTATTAGACCCAAATTCCCTGAGGTGGCTTGGTGGAGAGTGATCTGGGGACGCTTTATTTTACCAAGGAACAGATTCACGGTTTGGTTGATCATATTGAACAGAATTATGACTCGGGACAAATTAAAAGGTTGGGGATTGATCACTGATGATGTTTGCCCCCTGTGCCATGCTGCTGTGGAAACTCGTCAGCATCTGTTCTGTGTATGCCCCTTCTCCTTAGCCTTCTTAACTTCACTTCTCAAGCGACCAGTGGCTCCCCCTGGTACTTGGGAGGAACTGATAGGGCTGCTGATTGATAAGTCTACACAGGGAACTCAGGCAGGTTTGATTGAGTGCTCTGTTTGGTGTTGGTACTTGCGATTTATTTGGCAAGAGCGCTGTCGTCGTTGTTTCGAGGAGCAGGCTCATTCCCCCGAGAATCTTGGTGAGATGCTGCGAAGAGAAATAAGGCTGTTCAGTTGTGGTAATGCTGATTTTCAGCAGGCAGCTAGCAAGATCCCTGGTTTTTGCGAGCTGTGCTAGCTAGTAGTCTATGTTTTTGCCCTTTGTTCTTTTGGAGATTCAGGATGTATAAGGACGGTTGAGGCTTTGCCTTTGTATTTTTCGACGCTTACTGCTTTTAGCAGTAGTGCTGGTGCTTAATAGAATACAAACTAATTACCGAAAAAAAAAAGAAAAGTAAAGGTAAAGTTATTCTCAAGGTCCCGTAAATCCACAAATAATTCCTGTTTTGAAAATTTCATTCTAGTAAAAGTTGTAGATCTTGAAAAGCTATGCGAAATGAAAAAAAAATCGCTACGATCGGATACCCGAGTGCAAAGTTACGTTCGTTTGAAGTTTCGGCCGAAGTTAGGAGTTGATCGGGGAAAAAAATTTGGACCAAACCGCTGGTTGGGGTGACGGTTTTTTTTATAACCGCCCCTTAGCCCCGGGGTTTGCATAGAAAACCGCGCCCCCCGCCCAGCGATTTTCGTGTAAACCACAGGGTGGGTGACGGTTTTTGAAAAAGATGATATTTTTGGAATTTTTTGAGGTTGGGTGGTATTTTTGGAATTCTTTTTTTAAACGGTGGTATTTCTGGAAAAAGTCCCTATCTTAAATCTCACAAGGTTTTCCAAATCTATTGGACATGAATTTAGAACCTCTGAATTTGTGGTCCTACAAATTTGATACCCTTTTAATTCTCAAGCAAACATTGGATTTAAGCTAAATTCAATAATGAATTGGATTTTGTACTAAATTCATCCTTCAACTAATGAAATTCAGTCACCATCTCCAAACGTGGAAATCAATATAGTCAAAAGTGAATTTCTATATAGAAACGTTTTAGTGATCTAGAAGCGTAAAATCGTAAGTTTTTTAAGCTTTAAAAGGAGTTTTTAACTACATAGGTTATAAAAACTGAGATTTTGTGTAGAAGCGTTTTAGTGACCTAGAAACATAAAATCGTAAGCTTTTAAGTTTTAAAACGCGATTTTGACTACATTGGTGAAAATATCATAACCTTTACCAAAAAAAAGTGAAAAATCACTTCATGAATCAAGGAGGCTTCGGCCAAGAGGCCCATACCAAATAGGACCACTACAGATTCTCTTCCAACTGCTACTAAATCGGGTTGACCCGATGACCCAGGCCCACACAAACCTATTGAACATGAGAGTCCAGCAAACGACTGACCGACGGCCAAAAATTCCTCCTCTCACCCTTCCCCGCTCCGCCGACGGCACTACGAGCAGATTCGTCGTCTTTCAGCTGCTTCCACGCCTGCAAACGGTAGCTATAAGTCTCCCACTTCTTCAGGCAAGACAAGTTCCCAACTTTCCTCTTTGGCCCTCCCAGTTTTAGGGTGTTTCTGAATAAACGAGAAGTTCGGTTTCCCCGTTGTATTCTGTTTTTCTACACTCAAAGTTCTAGACTTTCATGGCGGACTAGGGCTGGAGCTTGATTTCAGCAATAGGGGTTAGCTGATGATGCTGGATTGAGGAACTGTATAGAACAATGATTCTGAAAAGGATTGATAATCTGATTTCAAGTCCTTGCAATAGGCTGGCGGCGGTATCTTTCATTGCTGCCTTCAGTTCAAATTCTCAGCCTCAAGTCGAAACAATCGCCAGAATCATAAACGACCATCCATTTCCAGAACAGCAATTGCTCCCAACTTTCAGAGCCCACCTCCCACCTTCTCTCATCTCCACAACCTTCGTGGAGAATGTTCTCGGCCGTCTCTTTGCTGCACATTCCAATGGACTCAAGGCCCTGGAGCTCTTCAGGTTCGCCCTCCGCCATCCCCATTTCGTCCCAAGCTCCGATGCATTCGAGAAGACTCTCCATATCCTTGTGAGGATGCGGTACTTCGAGAAAGCGTGGGAATTGATGGAGGAAATTGGGAAATCGCACCCTTCTTTGCTCACCACCAAATCCATGAGCATCATGCTGTCCAAGATTGCCAAGTTTCAATCTTTCGATGAAACGCTCGATGCTTTCGAGAGGATGGAGAGGGTTTTTGAAGGCAGAAGTTTCGGGATCGAAGAGTTTAATGTCCTCCTTCGAGCCTTCTGCACCCAGAGAGAGATGAAGGAAGCAAGGTCGGTTTTTGTGAAGTTTCATGATAGATTCAAGCCTAATACCAAGACCATGAATGTATTGCTATTAGGGTTTAAGGAATCAGGGGATATTAGTGCCATGGAACTCTTCTACCATGAGATGACTCGAAGAGGGTTTAAGCCGACTAGTTTTACTTACAGTGTCCGAATCGATGCATACTGTAAAAAAGGTTGCTTCAGCGATGCACTACGAATCTTTGAAGAGATGCAGAAGGCAGGATTTCCACCGACGTTGGAAGTATTCACCACGTTGATCCACGGAGCAGGAATTGTTCGTAATGTGCTCAAGGCAAGGGAACTATTCGATGAGATGCGTGAGAGAAACTTGCAGCCTGATGTTGGAGCTTATAATGCATTGATCAGCACATTCATCAAGTGTAGAGAATTGAAACCGGCCATTACACTAATGGAAGAGATGGAGGAAAACCATCTAGCCATCGACAATGTGACCTACCACACGTTATTTGTAGGGTCCATGAACTCGAGTGGCATTGAAGGAGTTTACGAGCTGTACCAGAAGATGATCGACAGGAAGTTTGTGCCTAAAGCAAGAACGTCTGTCATGCTGATGAAGTTCTTCTGTGTGAATGGGCGAGTCGATTTGGGGATCGAGTTATGGGGTTACTTAATGGAGAACGGTCATTGTCCTCACGGCCATGCGCTGGATATTTTGGTTACAGGGTTATGCTCACGAGGGAAGTTGGAGGAAGCTTTGAATTGTTGTATGCAGTTTGTCGAGAAAGGGATGAGGTTGAGCGACTCGGTGTATAGAATGCTGAGGAAGTTCTTAGAGCAGTCTGCTGATAAGGCTGATGAGTGGAAGGAGCTCAATCGGATGATAAAGAAGCTTGAAGGCTTCTTACCGCCTTCAAAGGGTCATGCTATTGGTAATCTTTCGATAGAGTGATTTGTGTCTGAAGCAAAGCCCTTGACATAAATTTATGATAGCTTCTTTTTGCTTAAAGTTTCTGTTTGTGCAAAGGTTGCATTCCTCTGCTTATGCACTTGAGACCACCCAACCATGATAAATATCAGCAATTTCTTAAAATTGGACGATGCAGAGTACACAGTCTTCCCAGTGAGGTAGTGACCATCATCAAATAGAGTTTTCTCAAAATAGTACGCTATACAAATCAGACCAGGTAGTAACGTGTACAACATATCTCATTCTTAAATGGTAAAAGAAGGGAAAATGAGGGAAAACTGATCTTTTGGTCATTTTCCATTAGAGCAAAGGCAGGCATGACTTAAGGTCCAATCTAACTACTTGTATCTCTAGTCCTTCTGCTACTCATACCAGCAAACAAGATGCTTTGGTTTCATTTTTTCGTCAGCTATTGCCATTTCTTCTGAAAATGAATGCCTCGAGAGCCGCGTTTTTCGTACTCAACGAATGGAATCGGCTCGAATTCTGCACAATCTTCATACACTTGGCATGTCAATGCATTGCTTTTGTAAAGTTGAGTGAATCAGTGTGTAGACATGCTGAGAAAACTTCTCCGGGAGCAGTCGGATAAGATTGATGAGGAGGAGTTCATTCAACTGATAAAGAAGAAGCTGCAAACTATTTTACCGCCATCAAGAGGCCATGTTATCCAGTTATCTTTCGACAGAAATGACTTGTCTAACAAGCAAAGTCCTGAACGTTTATCATATCATGGCTTTTATATCACCACCAGCATCTGCATGGCTTGCATTATACAACCTGCTCCTAGTTCGTACTATAAATTCTTAACCAAGAGCTCTTACTTCAGTCACAGTGTATGTATTATAGAGACAGAGATAATAAACAGCAACTTTTGTCCAGATAAAAACTTGCGAAAACGAGAAGTAGCAGACAAACTGAAAGAAATTGCGATAAACCGGGATAAACTTCGCAAAGACTTTGATCTCAAGTAATATCGAATAGTACAACTGGCCGAAACGATAAACCACAATAAACTTGTATAGACTTTGATCTCAAATATGTAAAATATAGTACGACATTGTTCTCCTTTATTTTTTACCACAGAATCCGATTCTGTTTTGAGTTACACTGTCTGCTGACTTGATCAGCAACTATTGCAAAGATTGAAAAACGCTTTTACCATTTTATTTTACATTTACATCTCATATTTACAGAATTAATGCCCTCAAATTTCCCCTACAAAAATCTCAGCACCCCCCATCTCCACCCTACCCCAAATGGTCTATTTTGCCCTCTTAACCTTCCTATGCAAAGTAGAGAACATATTGATTTTATACATATAAACCTCATCCCCACAATCCCATTCATTCATAACTATAGCAGCCTAATTCTACCTTTGCTTCCCTCCTGTTATCTTCCTGTCATAATTATTGCCATCCCTATAATTATGAAAGAGGAAAACACTTGTGAGCATCACCCAGCATAAAGCCGGAGAGTCGTCAGATGCTCTTTTCGCCAACCTTGACCACCTCCAGCACCGTGGCATTGCAGAAGAAGCATCTGTGGCAGTTGAGTAGATGTCTGGTTATGCAGCCATAGCAAGAGCGATGCGAGCAAGGAGCAAACTCTGTGTCCGCTTCAGTGGTGTAACAAATGCAGCAGGTGGCATCGTCGTCTGTTGCTTCTCCCCTGCTTCTTGTCGTCTGGACTTGATCCGACTCAATACGGGTTATGAGAAGGCTCAAGAAGGTCTCAAGCTGGCACAGCTTTCCTATGTAAGAGTCCCCGCGACCACAGGTTGCCTGATTAACCAATGACAAGGAGAAGTAAGAAGGCTAGTACTTTGGGGTCAATTGTGTAAACAGTCACTAAACTTCGAGCACTAACAAATTGGTCGATGAAGTTAACTGGTGTAACAGACAATTGGTCCATTTCAGTTTGATTTCCCACCCAATTCTAGACTGGCATGCCACATTACTCGAAACCATCCTTTTCCTTCTTCCTTAATAACTCATTCGACGGTGTATGAGACATTTTCTTTCTTATTATTGGTGTAACAGAGATGGATGAACATAAACAGAGCGACTGTTATATTGGTTATTTGAAACTTCAATAACAAATTTGTTCGCAAATTTAAGTTCAATGACCCATTTGTTAGTGACCTCAAAGTTCAGAGACCATCTATGTGAAAGGAAGTGGCTGCTCAAACAACAAATCTTAATAACCGAATGAAGAAAGTTGTGGAGCAACTTACCCAGTTGTACTCTAATAGGTATTGGAACCCACAGTGCACTGTGTCAGGGCAGTCCATGCTTGCAAAAACTCCGACAACATCATTCTGATCCTCACCTTCCTTCCCAATATTCGCATCCAACAGATTGAATATGATCTCTACAAGAGGCGCTAATATCATACCTCGATTCACTTTCTCCATGGTCTGACCATAACGTCGAAGTGACCTGCCGAAACAAAAGGAGGTCCTATATCAGGAGCAAGAAGACTGATAGTAAATACACTGAAATAATAATATAGAAACACAAGCTCACAAGTCAAAAAACTCAGCATCAGCAGCTGAAGTTATGTGGTTGAGTATAAATACGATCAGTTCGGTCAGTCTTCGGAGGTTTGTATCGGCCCCAGATAAAAATGCCTGAGGAATCTCACGGGTACAGAACTCCAAAAGCTTTGCCAGGTTGCACGAGAGGTCAAATATAACGCAGCATTTCCTTTGCTGGAACTCCAGCACCTGCAATGATGTAAGATGTTAGCGAAAGATAAATCAAATAATTCTAGATAAATTCCTTCTCCAAATCCAACAATGAGGCAGTTCCCACATACCGAGTACTGAATATAGCAGGTTTCCCATGCAAAGAAAGTTAAATATTATAAGGTACCTGGTACTTTTCTTGCATTTCCCGAACAGAAACAGAGAACTCGGTCATCGTCCAGCTTAGAGTATTGAAAAGTCGATTAAGGAAACCCGAGAATAACTCCTCATCACCTACGCAAGTTTCCCTCAGCAACATCTACATAATTATAAGATAACCATACAAGAGAGTTGAACTATGGCTCCCAAATAGTTAATATGACAAAGAAACAAAATAAATAAATAAATAAAGCTTAATTCACCTGGAAGACCACTGATGATGACGATGATGATTCTCCATGCTTCGAAGATCCAAACGGAGAGCCCTTGCACAATCGCAAAAGAATGTTGGTCACTGGTATCCAAGATCTGTTATCAAAAGCAGACAACAATGATCTTGGCAGTATCTGAGTGGCTGCCCTATTGGTCTCAAAAGTTGCCACATGTTCCTTGTACTGTACAAGCACTGATATCGACTGCAGAAGAAGATCCCTGAGATCTGCACTCAGTATTCTCGGGTCGTTGAAGTGGCTAACCACAAAAGTGACCTGATGATAGAGAATGGCACATAATAAACACTGATGTCCTTGGAAAAGTAAAGAAAAGGAGGGTTTAATAAGTGAAGAAAACATTGCTATCACAGCGCCAGTCAGAGACTGGAACTGAGACGAACCAAAGCATATGAAAACATCTTTTTTTTTGTCTATGTCAGGTGGAGCATTAAGTTTCGAATGAAAAATGCATTAAAAATATGCATGAAGGCCATCAATGAACTCAACCATCCACAAAATAAAAAGAGTGAATCCACCATGATGTTGGAACCATTAAAAGCACATGATATAGCAACTTGGATTGACTTCACGTACTCATTTCAGACAGCTACAAAAGTTCAACAAAAAATTAATTATCAAAATCCACTCCCCTAATATTTACAGACGAGAGAGCCAGAAGCCAGAACCTCTGGATATCCTACAGGACTAGTGAGCTTGTGCATCTTTCGACTTAAGCACAACCTCTCCCGAAATTTGCATCTCGAAGAAAAGCAGAAGTCAGAACTCATGGAAAAGCTTCTTCCACATAAATTATGCTCACTTGTAGGTGTGACATTGTAGGAAAGAACGATTAGAACTTATTACTAACGGTAAACAGAAGTTATTGCTAGGGAATCCTCAGGAACATGTGAAGATGCATAAGGTACAATTTCTAGTTTGAAAGAACAGGTAGGTCATAAAAGCTTGTCACCTCCAGTTAAAAATAAGTGGCCAATTCTCAAGTTTGCTTATGTGGGGAAGAAAGAACAGGTAGGTCATAAAAGCTTGTCACCTCCAGTTAAAAATAAGTGGCCAATTCTCAAGTTTGCTTATGTGGGGAAGATAACAGATCGGAATATTGATGGTAGAACAAAGAAATTATGGATGACAACTTGACAAGATATGGTTCAACAATTTCGACATTTGAAGCAAGTCAACTTTTTATGGAATATACTGAAGCTTCGCTTTCTCAAGATTCATTGAACAGTTTGGCAACAGGGTCTTTAAATTTTCCACAACAGTTTTGACATATATACATTATGCTATGAAAAGGTACTCATTGTCGTCCCTTCCCATCTCTCACTCTGCACCCTGTAAAGAAACTTACCAACTACTCAAACCAATGGTTTCTTGAAGAAACACTTCAATATTTGTTCCAAGTTTATTGGCACACTCCAGGAAACTTAAAAGCTAAACCCACATAAGGTGGCACCCCTTCACGAGGGCCTGTGCCTATGTAAGCCGTCTAGAACTAGAAGACCAAGCAATTAATAGATAAAACTGCAGCAGCAACCATTTAGAAACCCATACTCAAACTACATAATTATATGAAGAATACACAAGTGACTCACAAATGGAGCAAGCCCTTGCTTGATAAATATTGCTGAAGGAACAAATGGAGGATCACTCTTCCGCAGCACATGAAAGCAATCCACCTGCAACCACAACAAGACAACATGAATTAACAATTTAAGCCAACATATAATGTGATTAAACCCATGCTTCTAGGCTCAAGCAAAACAATTAGTTCTGTAAAGTAATTTGTATTGGCACTCAAATGCCACAACCTTATGACATTTTCAACGGATCAAAAGTAAAGAAAGAACTCTAAAATCCCAGCACATAGCAATTAGTGCGACAAGCTCGAAACTCAATCTTATATCAGAATCATAGGAAAGTTGGGAGTATTTCTGAGATAACCTGAGAGTGGCATAAAAAGAATCTTAATTTACAAAGTCAAACAGCATGCAAGAAGTCATCAAAAGAAATAACAGCATTCAAGCTGCAAAACTCACACTGCATTTCAATGACGATAGAAGATATAAACTGACTTGCAGAAACAGATAATCCGAGCGAGGTTAAAGACCACTGAACACAATTGTTAGTTCTTCTGTGCACTTGACATATACAGACAGAAGGAGCAGGATAGACCATGCATAACGAATACATAATATACCATTTCCTAGAGTCAAAAATATTAAAATGCGTAGCTATCTTCAATTATTGTGATCTCAGAAGATAAGCATGTATAGGTACTGGCATGCCCCAAAACGCACCCTAGCAAACATACACAAATAAGGAACGTATCAACTTTTACCAATGTGAGGGGAAAGATTTAGTGCATATATACTTACCATTGCCTCAAGATAATATTCTGGGGCATAGAGAAACAAGGAATCCACTTTGCTCAGAACCAGAAGTAGTTGGGCTATCCACATACATGTTGCATACATCCCTCTCTGCTTCCATCGGGAGAAAAGAGTTATCCGATACCTGCAGTTATTGACAGGTTAGCAGCCAACAAGACTGAACCTCAGGCCTATACCACTCCTAGTCATAAGCAATTGTCAACTTCATCATAACAATTCAAACAGACACCTCTAGAGGGGCGAAGCTCTATAGAGCTAAGCAGCATGAAATCTGCATCTGTAAGGAACCACCCTTTTTCCAGAGCCTGTTCGAAGTCCTGGACTCTTTTTTGTTTCAATAAATTGTAATAAATGACCTATTTGTATTTGATTTGAAAACAAAAAGAATTGTTATTGAAAGAACAAGAATTAACAATTATATGAGATAAGGAGGATTCTTTCTCGTCTTATAATGTTCTTAGGATAGAGGATCAAATAATATAGAATCCCCCTTTCCAGGATTCAAAGAGATACCTTACTGGTCTGGCTTAGCTCGTTCACTCCTAAATGAGAAGATTTCTAGCTACTTAGACTTGTAAGACAAGAGATACTATCAAGAACTAGTGGAAGACCTAAGCAGCAAGAAATCTGCATCTGTAAGGAACCACCGATGTGAAGTCTCAATGCATCCTACACTAGAGCAGAGACTAATAGAGACATCAATTAGTTGACAGTTGCACAAACAATTAACAAGTTCCAGCATAAGGAACCCACACATTGATCATATTGTTAGCAAAGGACGCCACTGTGGGACTTTCATTATAGAGAAGAACTAGAAAAAGAAAACACCATGCAATCAACAAACACTCTCCTCTCCTGTCAAGTCTCGATTTTGAAGAACTATTTTACATCTGTAGCACACCTTTTACCCTGAGAACCAAGTTCAAATTATAAATTCGTGACCTGCTAAACCCTGAACAGATGATTCCATGTAGATACCAGAACAACTCAGTTGTAGCAAAAAAAATATCCAGAAATAACCATAAAGGAAAGTTTTTAATAGAATAACCATGACAATTTCCACAAACTTGACATCAAGATAGAGTATCTCACATTATGAAACATTTAAAAAAGCACTGGGACACAAGTACAGTATGTTTCACACTATGCTCACAGCATAACTTAAGTGAAACAGAACTAAAAAAAGCAAAAAAAAAATCAACAGTCATACCATGTACAATGTCTGACACAATCAATTACTTCTTCTCGATAATCATTACGAGCTTCTTTCAAGCGCCTTAGTTGTTCACTGCAAGGTCGTTCCCTTATTTGTTTGTCAGTTTCTTCAAGGAGGGCTACAGATTGTGACTGGTGAGACATGTAATGTGATGCCTGCAAACGTAAAACATTTACCCTTCAGAGCAGAAAATGTCGCTGGGCAAGAACAATTAGTAAAAAGATTTTCATGCACGGCAGGGACGGCAAGCAAATATATCCCAAGAGCCCAAGACAAGTTCAGCTTCCAATACCAATTATTTAGAGCGCCTGTTCCCAACATTTTGACAACCACATCTTTCTTCTTGATAGAAAGAAACATCCCCACTTTATTCCTGCCTCAGTTCATCTTTTGTCCAGTAAACACAATATATTCCAAACCAGGACACTAACAAATTGCAGCCAAAATCATATGCCTTCGTTGCAGATTTCAGGAAAATGTTCAAGATTGTGGAAATGACAATGAAAAAATCACATATATTCACGTCAGAACAATTCTAGCAAGAGGCTCTCACCTGCTTAAAATTTGGGGCAACGCCTATATGATACAACAAAAGTAAAGTATCCAGAAGCTCCTCTTCTCTGAGGGTAGCACAAGACATGTTACATTCTCTTGGCACTATCCTTAAATTCTGCAATGGGCGATAATCAAAGTCTGCTTCAGATTGATCACTTGTACTAGGTTTGTCCACTATCTCATCATTCAAACTTCCAGTACTGCATTCTGCAGCAACATGAGCAGACCTCTCCCCCATTGGGCTACAATGGACACGAGAACCTCGAGGGGCATATCTAAGCGAATTCTTAGAAGTCCTTGAAAACTCAAAATCGTAACATGAACAACAACAGGGTTTCTGAATAGTATTATGAGTTACTCTGGTTTCTTCATCATCCACACAGCCTTCCTCCCACCGAATGACTTCGTCTTCTTGATCACTTACGGGATGAGATTTCGACAAATGACTAAAAGATCCTCCAAGCCTGGAGATGTCAGTTCGATGAGAATCATTCTTCAGAAAGAGTTCTACCGGAAAACTCTGGTCTCCGCCTCTATGCAAAAATCCAATATTATGCCCATTTTTTCCACCTACATCTCTCATGGCAAACCCCTCAGATAAAAAATGAAGTATGACAGTATATAAAGAAACAAGCACAGAGTTGCTTGAGACTCCTGGAGGTGGCACATTACGGTCTGCTCCCCTGTTCTTCAACAGAAGATTCTGCAGAAACGTCCTAAACACTGAACCAGGAAACTGAGGAGGCAGTGACGGTGGCAGAAACTGAATAACCAAGAGACAAAGCTCCCTATGCTTCTCTTCAATCTACAAAGGAACATAAGATAACAAGACATAGAAGAGATTAGATACAAGTTAGAGATGAACTGATATCATCGCATATGATGAAACCACTAGAGTAACAGATTGAGAAATGGCATAACTTGGTGGAGTCACAACTGGTTAGCAAATCTTCAAAAACAGGGGTAGCACGGGTACTACGACCTTTGATGTGATACATATTGATCACATAAGCAAGATATAGGATTACAAGTTTTCGTGAATCATGACACATCATTTGTGGCTTTCAGTTCCTGCCTTAGCTCCAACAGCATTTTATGGCTTGCTTAAAAGATCAAATCCAGTTAACATGGACTAGGTCAGCATCCAAATGAGAACCATCTTTAGCGCCACATTGAAGCTAGAATCAGGATGTTAACCCACCTCTGAATCTCAGTTGAATGAAAATATCCATTTCAACAGTTTTAAGAATCATTAGACATTCAAACAATCCAGTCTAATGAAACTATGGAATTATGCATCTATATCAGCACAGCCCTAACAAATGATAGCTGAAATGAAAATGAGAAGCAGCAGTGTCAAGCAGGGATTCAAAAAAAAAAAAGCCTCTGCCACCAGGTAAAATTATAAAAGCCTTATTTTTCATTCTTTCCATCCTAATCCGAAATTATGGCATCTAAAATTCTTGACTTCTAGTAAGATTTTTATTTATCACAGGGCATACCTTACTGATTGCTTCAGATAATGCTGTTGTTGTCAACATCATGCTACCTTCATAAGCAGCATCCTCGTATGAACCAGGCCACCATACAGAAGGCATCATACACTGCAGATCCTGCTTGTTCAGATTTTTTTGTGATAGAAAACCTTCGAATAAGAACTCAAAATCGGATGATTTCCACCAGAGTACCATCAATTCTCGCCGCCTCAAAATATGGCATGCCAGGGAAAGATAAGGATAGGATCCTGAGTAGGGGCAGTCAGTCAATACCAATGGGGCTGTCTTGCAGGCACTTGAAAGTGCATTAACAAGGTGCTGGAACACCATCTGTGACTCCTGATATTCTAGAAACACATCAGCAATTTTGTCCAAACTCAAATATTCATGTGGTGCCTGCATTCTGAAGACCTCTAACAGGAATGTAAGAAAAGAACCCCAAGCTATATACTCCATGCTACCTGCTTCGGCCTCAAGTACAGTGAACATTACCTCACATATTCCACGAGAAACAGGATAATACAACTCCTCAAGTGAGACAAACCTCTTCAATCTCCTGAATTTGGCAGTCAGAAAACTATTGGAACGCTCCCTGGATTGCATATCCAACAGCCTCGATAAGCAGCTAAGCAATTGTGTCGCAAGAATATTGGCAGACGGTGGGGCTTGGAGAGGAAGAAACCCCTGAATAGGGTACTTAAATGGCCGTGCCCCAAAATTCAATTCACAACGCTCACCCTGAGAAAGAGATATTGCTGGATGGTACCCGAATCCAGGTCCCATTTTACGGATACCACGAAATGCCACACCAAGAGACACACCATTTCTGTAAAATAGGATCTCATCAAGATCCATGTCAATGCAACATCCAATAACATCACCAACTACCCAAGCCTGACCGTATGGCCCAGCATCTTTGTTCCACTTACTAACCCTTTTCCCATCAAAAGCATACGAATCATCTGCGTCACCTACACCTTTATGGTCAGTGAAAGGACAAGATCGAGTTGCCCATCCAAGCTGCTGAACCCCAGAAGTTTCCAGAACGACCTCATACATCCATTTCCCTTTCCAAACTCTCACATTAGCCCTCATACTACTGAACATTGCTAAGCTCTCAATAAGCAGTGGCGGTTTAATGATTCTAATGTCACCACAAATGCTCAATTCTTCAAGCCCGACAACATGAGATCCACACCCATTTTCAATACAAATCCCTTCCCTTTCACTGGTCGAACTAGAAGGATTTGGATTCAGTGTAGCCATCTCATTCTTTATCAAAGCACAAACTAGCTCCTTGTCTACAGGACCAGTAATCGTACCAAGCGATCTGTGAGGGAGACCGAAGATATACTCAAGAGCTCGTTCCACAGTCTGATCACCGAAATCATCAAAACAAGAAACAAGCCGACTTTTCGACGGATTCTCCTTCTCCTCCTCACCATTCAATATCACTGCCAAACCAGAAGATAGCCCACCACCTCGCGCACTATCTTCTGCCATTTCATACAAGGGGCAAACCCCACTATCCCCCCAAAACAACCAAACCCCACTTCCTTGAACGTCAAGTTTGTTCTTCAAGAAGATGCGAAATCTATTTCCAACAAATCCACTTCAGAAAGCTGCTCTGCCTACATCCATAACTCCATCCTCCAGACCCTGAAAACTTCAATAGTTCAACAAACAAACATCTTAAGATAATTTATTTCAACATTTATTAATAAGTACGGAAACACGGGACTCATCAATTACCATCAAAAACAAAATACAGAATTGCTACCGTATTAATATTTCATTCAGCTCCCTACTGAAAGAAGAAGAAGAAAAAGAAAACAGCTGCAAACAAACTCAGTCCATCTCCAATTAATTAGGACAACCGAAAAAGAGATTCCGCCATAACCAAATTCAAAGCTTTTCACTCCCTCGCTCTCATAGTCTCATTCCGCCCGTGTAACTCCCATACAACCATTCAACCGAGCTCGAAGAATTAATTCAAACAAATCCGCCACCGTCCCCGACGGTTCCAATCCAAGCCAACGGAGAGGACAGAAGAAACGCCAAACCGAATAATTAAATAATTAATATAGGCACGAAGAACTCACACATGTGTACGCGGCGGCGCCGTGCTCCTCACGCTCTCTCCATCCGGAGGTGCGGCGGCGGCGGCGAGGTCGTCATCTCGCTAGGGCGTTTCTCTCTGCCGGATGCAGCAACCATTTGGTGCAAAGGAGGAATCGAATTCAAATGTAGAGAGAGAGAGAGGGGTTGTATCGAATAAAAAGCTGTTTATTCAGAAATGTTTAGAGAGATAAAGCGACGGGCAGAAAGGGGGAAGAAAAGGAAAAATATTGTATTCCTCCCTCCACATCGCACATGTAGAGAGAGAAAGAGACGAAGGGAGAAGAAGTGTGGAGTAAATACGATCTGTCTCTCTCTCTCTTCTGGTTACTGCGATTATTTCCCGTTTTCTCTTTTTCTTTCTTTTTTCGTTACTTTTTTTTTTCCAAGGATGCCAAAATTCGAGGAGGCAAAGCCGTCCGCCGTCCGCCGGCGGGAAGTGGCGATGCGGACCCGAGCCACCGAGTGGGCCTTTTGACCCGAACTAAACGGAGAGAGGCAGAACCGGTTGAACCAGACCCAGGGTCAGGATTGAAATCGAAGTCCGGTTATAAGAGCCGATTCTTTTGGGTAAAAAAAAATTGATGTTGATTGTCAAGGGCGGGTGATAAGTCCTAACGTGATTTTTGAATGTAATTTAGTTCAAATTAGGGATTTGTTTTATTTATTTATTTGCACCGATAGAATCGAATGCTGGCCGAAACCGAACCAGGGAAGGCGTTTTGGCGCGAACTGGGTAGCGCTTTCTGGCGCAGAACGGCAGAAAGGTGTTCTTTTCGCCGAATAGCGCGGTTTATAAAATTATAATTAAAGATGCTGACGTGGGCAAAATGCTAAATTGCACGGGTGGCGGGTATAGAGTATAGCCAGAAAGGCAAGGGGGAATAAATAGAGAAGGCGGAGATTTTTAGTGACGGAAAGCCGCCATTTTACTATTTCTCCAAATTTTGGTTTTGTGTTTCCATTTTCCAAATCCATAGAATTTGGAGAATTTCCTACGTGGTCTGGTAATTATTCTTTATGACAAACAAAAGCTAAATTATACTGAATGATATTTAAAGTCATAACATCAAGGAATTTAATTTAGTTTTTATATTAAAGATGAATATTTTAATTTTAATTTTTTTAATGGAGATGTGATTACTTGACCAATATATCGATCCAGGTTGCTCATAATAAGAAATTTCATTAGTTTTACACTTAAAATCAATGTTGTCAGAATCGAACCGGAGAATGACCCGGTAATGCGAACGACTCGCACTTTAGTGGTCCAACCATCATTAGACCGTTTAGACTGTTCCGAGCCGGTTTTATGACCGGGTGGCGGTTTTACCGGTCGGGCCGAACGGTTCGGCTCGGCTTTAATAACACTGCTTAAAACTACTATAGTGAGCAAGTAAACAACATTGGTATCTTCTCTCGATTTTTATTTGGAACAAATAAAAATTAGGGTTAATATTTTCGTATGGCCTGAACTTTGATCAAAATAAACATCCTGGCCAATTTTTTCGATCTATAACATCCTGGCCCGAACTATACAACAAAATAAACAATTTGGCCAGATCCGACTTTTGACCGTTAACTTGGACGGTCAAACGCGTTGACCGTTAGTCAACGCGCCATGTCACTGCCAAGTCTGCATAAAATATTTAAAATAATTCACAATTTCCACACATTCCCTAATTTTAAATTATTATAAATTAAAAAAATCATCTAATACCTTAGTTAAACCAAAAATAAAAAACGAAAAAATTTAAATATTTATCAGATCTTCTGACTTGGCAGTGACGTGGCGCGTTGACCGTTAGTCAACGCGTTTGACCGTCCAAGTTAACGGTCAAACATCGGGTTTGGCCAAATTGTTTATTTTGGTGTATAGTTCGGGCCAGGATGTTATAGATCGAAAAGATTGACCAGGATGTTTATTTTGGTCAAAGTTCAGGCATACGAAAATATTAACCCTAAAAATTACGCTATAGTCAAAGTGATAAACCACTCAATACACATTTTAAGTTTGTCAACCATATGACTCAGTGACTGATTTAGGTTCAACCGGTGACTCAATATCATTTCTTGATTTTATTATATCTTCCTATGATTTCTGTTTTCATGGCATTAAAGGGGAACATCTTTATCTAACTCGTTACCCTAAAGAATAAGGCAAAGTATACGCGCGATAAATCAGAGTGATGTACAGCTTAGCCATTGTTGTCTTTTTTTTTTTTTTTTGAAACCGCCATTGTTGTGTTTGCATCACCCTCATTGACTTTTCCCATACCTAGAGGTGCTAGATTTTCCTATATTTAATATCTATATTTAATTTTCCCTACTTAGGTAGGAAGTTAAATGCCCTTTGTTTTTTTAATAATTGACCCATTGCTCCAAGTTGAGGGCATGCATAGTTGAATATCCATACATGTCAAATAATTTTGAGCTTCTTCAACATAAAAGTCCAATTTTTTGTGTGATTCATGTTAGTCAAAGATAAATAGTAATTCAAGCTTGTGATTGATTTGTCCGACGGATTGATGTAACCGATAAGTTAATCGAATATGTTCAGTTGAGAATTATAGTATCGGAAAATGCATTCTTCGACGACATATGGTTGTTATCGTGTAGAATACTATTGACAATATATATCTCTCGAACTATGTGTCTTTGAAGTGCATGTTTGTCGGTACTGTAGTACATGATATAGGATCAATTATTGAACCTCTTTAAATAACTTGAGTTATTGGGCTCAACTGGTTCTTGACATGGTATTAGAGTCTTCTGTGACCGTGAGGTCTTCTGTTCGAATCTCGATAACCCCCACTAGTAAGCACATTATGTCTGATGCTTGTGTAAATTTCAAGCCTATATGAGTGCATTTTGAACACAAAGCACATTATGTAAACTTAACGGAGACTAACGGAGAGTGACCAAACGTGACACTTTTTAGTAAACTCAGTGACCAAACTTGTCATTTACCCGTATAACATCCATTATTGAACCTCTAGCAAGTTATTTGACTTTGATACAATATTTACAAGATTATGATATTCATAATTTTTTCAACCATTTCTGCCCATAAAAGGGTCGTAGAGAGAGCTATGGGGGTCCTAAAAAGTGTAGTGCACATGGCAATTGGGCGTGGTGGTGCGCCTGCTGCCTGCTGGGATGCGCATCTCTTCTATTCTTTAACCCTTTTTCGCCGCTATGATCCTTAGTGCAACAACCAACTCCCACGGTGGTGGCGCACTGTGCAAACAGAAGTCGTCACCTTCACTATTGTCCGGACCCAAAAAGGCAACAAAAAGAGTTCTTTTTGATGATTCCAAATCACTAATTTACAAAACTGATAATTTTTGGTTGGGGACTGTTCTGAATTTTCGAGTAGAGCCCTTTTTAATGGCGAGCTACTAACTAAGAAAAGAATATACGAAGGTAAACTAGTTTTTTCATTGATCATTGATAATAACCATGTCGTCATGTAAAGGACCATGATCCCTAACCCTAGATAAAACCTTCGGCATAATGTATACCACTAATCTTGAACCTTGGTGTCTCATATTTGAATATATTAAACAGTATCTAACAAAAAAAAAGTACAAACCTATATCACCCTTATAAAAAAAATAAATACTTGGTTATTATCACCCTTATAAAAAAAATCAATAACTAACACATATCCTCCCTATCCACCCTCGACTATAGCTATTGCCGACACTCTCTAATTACAATACTTGGGCATAATAAACACTTGCGTTACGTGCTTGGGCCGACTCGATATAGCTCAAATTTTTATCTCGTAACAAAAAAACCTATTCCATTAAATTATTGTGCCCCTTGTGTTGCTCGTCGGATGCCTGGACTACAAAATTCATCGAATCGGGGTTACAATCTAACACTTTTTAGACAATATAACTCGTTAATGATTATTTTGGATAGTAACTTTTTGCCGATCCATGTTGGTAGTTAATATTGCGATAATGAATTAAAATCGTAATATCAAATTGGAGGTTGTTGCGATCCTCTTGAGATAAAGGACCAAATGGACAACAACAACAACAACAAAAACGTGCGAGATTTTTGTTATGATGATTTCTTCATCATTGGATCAAGACAGCTAGATCTGTTATTCGGTAATTTATGCCCATGTGGGCTGTTCATCATCATTAAGAAATAAATTTGTGAAAAGGATGGCTGATTAGGACTTGGGTCCACCTTAAGCTTGATAGTAAGTAGTAACTATAAGGCCAACACAGTAAAAAAAAACAAAAGCAGTCAAAAACTATAAGGCCAACGAAGTCCATCAAGTTAAGAAGTTACTAAATAAGAGCCTAAGCCCACTGCGGCCCAAGTCCGATTAGCATCCATCCATGGCCCAATCAAATGGCTTATACTACTCTCCACGAGCGCGAGCGCAAATGTCAAACCCGAAAGTAGGGATGACAACAAAACCCGAACCCACGGGTACCCTATCCGATCCAACCTAGTCAACTCGGGTAAAATCCGTGTTGACGGATTTTTGGTCGGGTTTGGGTTTAAATGTTCACTATTCACCAGGTTGGGTTTGGGTTTTGGTAAACCCGCCCCATGGGTACCCACCCACACATATATAATCAATTTTCCCGGTATATTTAATTAGGGGTGGGCAATGGGAAACGGGTATTTGAGTATACCCGTCCCCTTTTTTGAGGGTTACGGGTACCCAAATACCCGTAATTTTTTTTATGGGGTGAGACTTGGAATCAAGAATCACTATTTCGGCTACTCGCGGGTCACCCGTTAATACCCGTTTGGTATTACGGGTACCCGTTATAGCCATTAATCCATGCCAATCTAGGATTACCCCAGTCAACGTAAGCCCATGGTGTCCACGTTCACCTTGCTTTCTCCACCCTATGCGTCGTATTATGTTATTTTTATAGTTGCAAAACCACCGACTCCCCTAACGGCGGCCATCTCTTCGTCTTTCCTTCCTCTGTCCTTAAGCGTCGCGTCTTTCTATCTTCTTTTTGCAACTGACAAAGGCCCAATATTCCCCCACGGAACTTCCTTCCCCATAACACCATCGATGCAAACTCCTCTCCATACTCCGCCCGATCCCGCTGATACCTTCTTCTTGCAGCCGGCAATGGCCCAATGTTCCCCGCGGCAAAACTTCTATTTTTGTTCAAGAACTTTCCCATGTAAGTTGCTTATGTATATTTGCTCCTTTGATCTGTTGTAGTAATTTTAAGATATGTCTATTATGTGTTCAAAGCCGTGTCCATGAAATCGTACCATACCGACCGTTCAACCACGAAATACCAGTATCGGAAGCTAAACCGGTAGGCGGTATTTAACGGTATAACGGTTGAACTATGGTTAAACCATGGTTTTATCATAAAATACCCTAAAGCTTACTTTCCCGGTACGATCTCCGGTACGGTTTCATGGACCATGGTTCAAAGATATATGTTTTAATACTGTTAGAATATGACTTGAATTTGATTTGAATTTGTTTTGTGTTTTAGGCCTATTCTGTTTGGGCTTTGTTTTGACCTTTTCCTTGTATGTTTGAGAAAAGGTATTTGGTTTTCTGTTTGGGATTAGGAGAAGAGTTCTATAAATACTCTTCATCACCCTAGTCTATAGTAAGGTCAGTCAGGTTAGTTTGTTTGGTTTGTCCGTTTGGAATTTGGTTTGTAACCTGTACTCTCCTCAAATCAGTGAAATTTGTTCTCCCCTGCCCGTGGATTAGCTAGCACACATTGTGTTAGTGAACCACGTTAAATTTGTGTTCGTTCGTGTTGGTTTGGATTATCGATTGCACGCTTCTGCTCTGACAAGTGGTATCAGAGCCTTTGGTTGCGGTTTTGGGAATTTGGCGCTGAACTGAAGCTTGGTTTGGTGGAGGAATCGCTTTGAAGTTGACTTTGGGTAATTGTGTTTTGGTCTCGATTTTTTGGTGAGAAGTTTGGTTGGAGTTTGTTTGATAGTAAGAATGGCTGCTATCAGTATGAAGATTGAGAAGTTTACAGGAAGAAACAGTTTCAGTTTGTGGCAGATCAAGATGCAAGCACTGTTGAAACAACAGGGTTTGTGGGCTCCGTTGTCTGGAAAATCGAAGAAGGAAAGCATAGATGAAGAAGAGTGGATTACTTTGGAGGAGAAAGCTCACTCTACAATCTTGCTTTGTTTGGCTGATGACATCATTACTGAGGTTGCTACTGAGAAGACTGCTGCGGGTTTGTGGTTGAAGCTTGAAAGTCTATACATGACAAAGTCTTTAACTAACAAGTTGCATATGAAGCAACGTTTGTTCAGTTTGCGTATGGAGGAAGGTACACCTTTTAGGAATCATCTAGATCAACTCAATACCATCTTGTTAGATCTGCGGAATATTGATGTTAAAATAGATGATGAGGATGCTGCATTAATTCTGTTAGTATCTTTGCCACAGTCATATGAGAATTTTGTGGATTCTTTTATTGATGGGAAAGATAGTTTGTCTTTGGAAGATGTCAGATCTGCTCTACATACTAGAGAGGTTCGACATAAGGCATCTGGTTCAGGTTCGGAAAATCAGGCATCTGGGTTGGCTGCTACTAGTAGTAGGAGACAACAATCTGGTAATAGGAAGGCGAATACAAATTTCAATTCTGTTGGTTTAAAGGATGATATCTGTCATTACTGCAAGGAGAAAGGACATTGGAAATTTGATTGTCCTAAGCTAAAGAAAAATCAGGAGAAGAAGGAATCATCCGCTGCTGTGGCGGAAGAAACTAACTCTCATTCTGAAGATGGTTTAGCCTTAGCAGTGAATGAGCAGGTACATCATCAGGATGTGTGGTATTTGGATACTGCAACTGATTATCATATGTCTCCAAGCAGGGAGAGTTTTTCAACTTATGAGCATATAGATGGAGGGCATGTTTCTATGGCCAATGGTGCTATCTATAAGATTGTTGGAAGAGGCTCCGTCAGGATGAGGACACATGATGGTTCTGTTCGCACCTTGAACAATGTTAGACATATTCAAGAGATGACTAAGAATCTGATATCTTTGAGTCTACTAGACAGCAAGGGTTTCAGTTTCAAAGGTGAATGTGGAGTGTTGTCTGTCTACAAGGGTTCTAAGGTGATTTTGAAAGGTGTCAAGCGGGGTGCCTTGTATAATCTACAAGGTTTCTGTTTTGATATGTTCTGTTGGTGATAAGTGCACCAAGCTGGTTCCGAATGGCAAGTCTCAACATGAGTTGGATTTGTCGAATGGTTTGAGTTGTTGACCGTCCTTAGGGGCATTTGGAGGCAGGGGAGATTCTGGTACAACTGATTTGGAGGAGTTGGGTACATCTGGAAAATTTGGTTGCATCTGGTACATCTGGTACATTTGGTATTTGAGAGAGAATTCAAGTCAAGGTGGAGATTGTTAGAATATGACTTGAATTTGATTTGAATTTGTTTTGTGTTTTAGGTCTATTCTGTTTGGGCTTTGTTTTGACCTTTTCCTTGTATGTTTGAGAAAAGGTATTTGGTTTTCTGTTTGGGATTAGGAGAAGAGTTCTATAAATACTCTTCATCAACCTAGTCTGTAGTAAGGTCAGTCAGGTTAGTTTGTTTGGTTTGTCCGTTTGGAATTTGGTTTGTAACCTGTACTCTCCTCAAATCAGTGAAATTTGTTCTCCCCTGCCCGTGGATTAGCTAGCATACATTGTGTTAGTGAACCACGTTAAATTTGTGTTCGTTCGTGTTGGTTTGGATTATCGATTGCACGCTTCTGTTCTGACAAATACATTCAAGTAAGAAAGAAATTGAAATTGCAGAGGAAACATGAAAAAGAGACAATTGGAATGGCCATTTTTTTGCAAATCTTGCCAACCTACTGAATATATTTGGCGGGCAATGTATTCCATATTTATTTGTCTTTCTTTTTGTGAACTGTGAGGAAGCCAAATTAGCATGAGATTGTTCCAACTTTAGTGAATATGAATATGAGTTGACTTTATTCTTAATTTAACAAATGACAATGAGTTTAGGGGTCGTTTGGAAGTTGCGATAGTTTTGTTGAGATTGTCATTATGCATGTATTGTTTACAATGCATCGTTTTTTTTGTTTTTTTAGGTTTCTGTGATGTGACAGAAACTATCACTCATTTTGAGTGATTGTTATATCTCAACTTTTAGTTGTGATTGTTGAGATAGCTGAGTTGAGATTGTTTTGTCTCGGCTTTTAGCTGATCCGACATACACAATCACACATACCAAACGTTGTATTCTACAATGCATCAAATTAAATTTTATGTATACAGTTACAAATGTATACTTTGAGTTCATAATATATAGCACCATGTGTGAAATTCAATCTAACATAATCTTATCGCGGCAGCAGGGAAACAACTATAGAAATTTGTATTATACAACTCTACAACCTATAACATTGATTTGTCATCCAATTTATTAATCATATGATTATACATAAGGATAAATCATTAATAATCCAAGATATACACTCAGTCATCACAAGAAATAAAAATGTCCGAACATAAAGAACCCGTATTCACAATGAAATGAAACTCACCCGGCCAAAAGCTAGTATATTGTATTCCTTTTATGGCCCACCAATATTAATAAAAAAACTTCAAATTTGCACATTTTTTTTTGCCATATTCCAATTGGCAAATTAGGAATAGCAAAATAATAAGGGTAATGTCTATCTTTTATCCAAACATTTTTTAGATTTTTTTATATTATTCAAACCTATCAAAATATTAAAAATTAATCAAATGTTAACTTCCAATTAACAATTTTGTTAGTAATATGAACTTGGCAAGATAATACTGACTTGGAAGAGACTTATGAAGGTCAATATTCCAAAATTTTAGTATTTTAACTAAGAAAAGAGTTACAAAATCATTAACGATAACGTAAAAAATTAAAAATGATTAATATTTTGATACATTGTAAAAGATTTGGATAATTAATAGAATTTTAATAAATTTGAATAATATAAAAAAATCTAAAAAAAAAAATAGATAAAGATAGACATTGCAAAATAATAAATAAACGTACCAATTAGCATAAGTACGGTACGGGGCAGCGTTGATTTCAAGCTTGAAAAATAGCAAAAACTTTGATAAACCTAAAACCCAGGCAGTAGAGAACTATGGCCCGACCCGTAATATAAATACACACACAAAAAGAACACCAAGCCTCAGGCCGCCACGCAGTTTCTCTCTCCACAAAATTCGAATTTCGAATTCGGATCCGGAGCCACCGCCTCCGTCTTCCCAATTGACCTTTCTCTTCCGCGGCATCCGCCATTTTTTCTCCTTCCTCTACCCGCAAAACCGAAAAAACCCACAACCACACGAACAATACGACTCAGAGAATCCCCTATCCCCAATTCTTCTCCTCCTCTTTTGCTGCGGCCGGGTTGTTTTCTATAGCACAACAATGAGGAAGGGAGCTAAGAGAAAGCGGGCGGAGAAGGCGGCGACGAAAGATAAGAAGGATAAGGAGGTCGCCGTCGTCGAGGAGCCCAAAGCTTCTACTTCTTCGTCTGCGGAAGCAGAGCCTGCGGCGCCGGCGGCGGATGGGAATCACAAGCAGGCGAAAGAAGAGGTGGCTCCTCCTGCTGCTGGTAAAGCTCGTCCTCCTCGAGCTAAGCGGGCCAAGGTCGAGCCCGAGCCGGAGTACTTCGAAGAGAAGCGGAACATGGTACTTATAAACCGATGAACTGCCTGATTGTTCGTTTCTGGATTTTTTGTTCGTTTGGGTTGCGGATAAGGGCTGTTTGTTTTGGTAATGTGGATGGGGGATCAGGCATTGATGGGGTGGAATTTGGTTTGGGGCTTTATTTATGTCGCAAATTTTCGGAATCAAAGACTTGCTGGTTGGTTAATCTGTGGTAGGGTTTGATACAGGTAGTTCTTTGATTGGGGGTTAGGATTAGTCTTAGAGAGTTAATTGTCTTAGCAAATCTTTATCCATGTTGTGAAGTTTGGAATGTTGATTGTACTTTGGCCTTCATTTGAGAGTTTTCTTCTATGGTTACTGTTTTTTTTCTGTTTGTTTTGTGCTTGGAGTTTCGGAGCAGTATATAGCTTTGCCCTTATCACTTCCGCCACTTGAGTTTCTTTTGGGGTCTTTTTCATGTATAATCGAGATGGTCGAACTTTGCTGTGCAGGAGGATCTATGGAAGGCTGTATTCCCAGTCGGGACAGAGGTAAGACATGGATTGTCATTGCTGCATTTATGGTTGCTCGTTTCCTTTGACTATGAACTAAGTGTTGCATGTTTGTTGTTTCTTTGCAGTGGGATCAATTGGATGGTTTGTACAAGTACAACTGGGACTTCTCCAATCTGGAAGTGAGTTGCATATAACCTTTTTTCTTCTGCTTCCTGTATTTATTTTGTAGATATATGTTCTTAGTCATAACACTGAATATATGCTCAGTGTAGATGCTAAAATAACTTTTTTTTTGTTTCAGGAATCTTTTGAAGAGGGAGGAGCTCTGCATGGCAAGAAAGTTTATCTCTTTGGCTGTACTGAACGTATGTTAATCTCCCCGTCTGGTTATTATCGCTTCTCTTCCTGGGAGATAAATGCCTTCTAAAATAACGAATCTTGTTCTTATCATTCTGTATTCTTTGGCTGTCCATTGCATTTTGTTCTCGCTCGCACTATTTTTTCTGTTACTTAGCTAATTGCTTTTGTTACTCTTGATCTGCAGCCCAATTGGTCCCTTACCAAGGCCAAAACCACGTAATGAATGTTCCTGCAATTGTGGCTGTAAGTATACTTCATACTGTTGAACTTGTTTTTCGCATTAGTAGCATGGATGGTATGTCAAAGGGTCGAGTAGTTATCACTTTCTTCTGTTTGTTGGTCAGATTGTTTCACCTTTCCCGCCATCAGATAAGATGGGAATTAATTCGGTTCAAAGGGAAACGGAAGAAATAGTTCCCATGAAACAAATGAAGATGGACTGGGTCCCATACATTCCCATGGAGAACAGGTTGGTTATGTTTTCTTGTTTATTATGTCAATTTTGATTATTCTTATCCAGTTTGTTCTTCAATCCTGAACTTTTCTTCTTCAAACAGGGACACAGAAGTTCTCAGATTGAAATCTCAAGTTTACATCTTGAGCTGCACTCAGAGAAGGTTTAGTTTCGTCAAGTCTGTTCTTCCACTCTCATTGTTTAAGTTGTCCAGTCTCCTGTTCCTATTTGGGCTGTTGGTATTTGTCCACACCTAATAGTATCCGATAAGTGGTGGAATGTCTATCTTTGATTTAATAGGTGCAACAGATGATTTTGATTGCTATATGTTTACCACATTTATAAGGCTGATGGCTTTTGTTGTTGCCATGGTATTCATGTACTTTTTTTGCAGGGCTGCTTTGAGACATTTGAAGATAGAGCGGCTTAAGAAATTTGAATACTGCCTTCCATGTGAGTTTGAACACAACTGATGTTCAGAAATTCAAATATATTTTCCCTGTATCTTGAGCCAAGTTGCTTTATGATTTATAATGTTATTGAATTTGTTTTATCATTTGGATCAGACTTCTATCATCCGCTGAAGGAAGACGAATTTGACCAGAGCACTGAGGTCCAAATAGTGTTTCCAGCAGAGGACAAGCCGGTAAGGACAACTGAATTGATAACTTGCTAGTTGCAGCTCATCAGATCCATCCACATTGCCGATGTAT
This sequence comes from Linum tenue, assembly GCA_946122785.1. NCBI lineage: Eukaryota > Viridiplantae > Streptophyta > Magnoliopsida > Malpighiales > Linaceae > Linum > Linum tenue. The sequence continues at coordinate 9,284,204 of CAMGYJ010000006.1, forward strand.
TGTCTTGGAAATATATTGTAAATACTAAATAGGAACTGATGATTCTGCTATTTTATCAAAACCATTTGCATATGTGGTAAAAATGTCTACTTATATCAGTTCTAACGTCCTATTTTTTTTTTTGTACTTTCAGGTTTTATGTGAGTTTGATTGGGAATTGGATGAGTTGGAGGTAAGAGTAATATCATCCTACATAGTTACTTTTTCTGTTCTACACGTTAATCAAGCAAAATTTTAAAATATTCTAAGCAAGATGGAATATAATTTAGAAGTATCATGTGTAAACTGCTAAAAAGACCGCAACCTTAGTGGTTGGTCCAGCTGCTAAAAACTTGATGTAGTGTTTTGTCTCCTTATATGTTTCCAAATATATGCATGGTTATTTGGAAAACTACTGATGTGTGTCTACATTTATCTTTAGGAATTCACTGATAATCTGATAAAGGATGAGGTACTATCTGAAGGTCAGAAGGATGAGTTCAAGGTAATGACTGTTTTTATAGGGTCCAAGAATTCACAATCTCATGTGTTAGCTGGTGAACATCCCCCCTTATTTCTGGCTTTTGCAGGAGTTTGTTAAAAGCAAAGTTCGAGAATCCAAGAAGGCTAACCGAGAGGTGCTTGTCTCGATTACTATTTGTTTTATTCGATATACAACTGTGACAGACAGGGCTGGTTCCTTAAAGAGATTTTCTTTTCTGTCTGCAGGCTAGGGAAGCTCGGAAAAGAGCAAGGGAAGAATTGAGCACAGAGGCCAGAGCTGCGTTTGAGAATATGAAATTCTACAAATTCTACCCTAAGAAAACTGATGATTCCCCTGATGTTTCTGCAGTTAAGGTATAGTAATTTTAAATCTAACCTCCTAGGTGCATGCTAGTGCATCAAGTGCTTCAGCTCTTTTTACTTCAAATAAACTCTAAGTAGATCGTATCTTATGGCATTGTTGCTTCTCGATTTCTTATACTCTCTAATATCAACTGTGGGTTTTTGGTTGCAGTCTCCTTTCATCAATAGGTATTATGGGAAGGCCCACGAGGTTCTATAATCGAAATGATCTCCGCCCGATCATTCAACTCAGCCAATTGGGATGCAGCATTCATCTAATCTAAAGCCCACGGATGCTACCAATGTGAACCGAGGGACTTGCAGCTCGTTCCCTGGCATTCGAGGAAAAGTTTTTCTTCTGTCTTTTTGCCTCTGCTGTAAGATCACTACAAATGTCTGTAAGCACATTGCAGAGTCTTGTGGGTTTTCCTCCAAGAGTCGGGGAAATATGTAAAACTTGTAGGTTTCTAGAGAAGAGATTAGTTATCAAGGCAGATAGAGGAGGAATGTGTAAGATCTCTGCAATGTTTTTTGAGGATTTTGCTCTTGGGAGCTATGGGTAGTTTTGAGTTTGGGTTTGTCATTAAACCCATAAAAAAATTTATCTCCTACAAATTGCTACTTACTCAGAAATATAGATGAGGATCTACAGAATGGAAGCTGTACTCGTTTTGATAGATTTAAATGCAAATCGACTTGTACCTGTCGAACTTAATTGCACTGATTTTGTTTGTTCTGTACTGTCTGTAAGTGACCCAAAATCGTTTTAGGCTTAGACAGGAGCACGATTGTAGAAACAGCTTGATCCTTTTGGATTTGGTGTGGTTTAGTTGTGCGCTATAACCTTTTAACTCGAATCCTAATCCTAACATAAAGTTAACAATTAGATTATGGTTCTTTCTGCTTCTGTCACGAAAGAGGGAAAATTGAGGGTGGGGAAAGACTGAGAAAATGGAGGGATTCAGAACTGTTCTCCTGTTTCAACAGTATCATTTATAGCTGAAAAGTAAAACTGCATCCCCATTCAACTTAATAATTTCATTATAATCTTAAATGTGATTGAACCGTATTTCTTAAACCGATCTTGTTGTTTCATTATCAATTCACACGAATGGGAAAAAACAAAAAACTGGATAAAAAATGAATTGAACAACATGTGCAGATGGCGTGCTTCAACATAGTATAGCTTCAATTGAACAAAAGATCCTTTTATTCAACAACAACAAGATGATACAAAAGGACAGTGTTCCTTCATCATCAGTCACCACAACGATTATAAGTCGGTACAAAAGGGTACACTACACAGTTTTAGCCATCAACCACCCACTCAACATTTTTCAACTGTTGCTTGCTGCTGCTGACAATCTGAATCAGCCCTCTATAAATAAAACCCCTAAAGACTCCCCGCGATCTGCCTCCCAAAATCAGTAACTCTAAGCATTCACTACATCAGCCTGACATCCATCCCCATGACAGAAGTCTTTATGTTACACATTACCAACGAATCGGGCAAAACCCTTCATCGTCTAACATTGTCATTGTGGTAGCAAGGCGGCTTGCACCTTCCGGCATACAATCCATGACAAGCATTGCAAAATGATCCTTCCACTCCCCTAACCCGGCAAATGGCAGTAGCCCGCAGCACAATGGCAAGACCAGCAGCACGACGGTGTAGAAAACTGCTCTTCGAAGCCAGTATGGCCATAATATTATTCTCCGACGAGGTCTGGACCCTCCTGGGGAGATGTGGAGTGACCCACAGAGTACACGAAACACGGTAGACGTGAACATGTTGGCGAGGAAGTGGATGGAGCATATGGTTTCCCAGAAAAAGAGCCAATGGAGGCCGTCCCCTCCTAGTGTGTCGACGCAGAGTTTTCCAGCAAAGCCGCACATGACTCCGAGCAGAAGTAGGATGAAGGTTATCGGCATTGCTGACCGTTGCGAGGTGGTGGACCGTTGGAGGAGGAGGTAAGCGACTGAGAGGATCATTAGAAATCCAAATAGCATTCTGCTCACGACTTGGGCTTGGCACTTGAGAATGTGGAGGTTGGAGTTGAAGGAGGAGAATGATTTCGGGACCCACCATGACTTGGTTTCCTGCAAAGGGAGAAAAAAAAATGGATTAATGATTCTAGATAGATAGCCATCTCAGAGCAATCACAAAACCATTTAGATCAGTATCCCCCTCACGAATTGAGGTGTTTGTTTACCGATGAAAATGGTAAGCCCAGCCATCCAGAAGATGCTCAAGCTTAAATAACTTTCAATCAAGTCTCAACCGTCACTCCAGTGCTGCTAAAATTCTGTTTTGATCTTTACATGTAACAATTTCCAGTACTTTTTTTTCGATTTTAGGGGGAAAAACCCCCACATTTTGACCACAATGAACAGCATCCTAGAGAACCATAAATTGATGATTCTAAAACTAAAAGAACATCGACACTTCAGTCTTCCGTTGTCCTATAACGTGCAGAGTCATAGAAGATCCTATTGGTGCTAAATGCTAATACTGCATCATACGATAAACCGACAACAATTCAAGGCAGGGTAAGAGAACAGGTTTCTGACCTCAAAAGGAGTAGTACAAGACTCGGTAGCTTCTGCAATCCTTCTATATGAATAAACATATGCACCATACGAGAGGGATCCCGACATGAAGAACAAACCAGCAACAAGGCAATCTGTGCAATTCCGAAGCAGCTCAGCATGCTTCGTGTCTTCTAGTTGGGTCTTGAACTTTTCAGCTCTGAAAGAAGCCTTGTCTACACCCATTGCTAATTTAGACCTCTCGAGTCTATTGGAATCCAACCCAAGAGCTATCTGTTCCTCTTTCAACTTCAGTCTTCTCATCGAGAGAGCAATCTCCAAAGCCTTTAGGTCATTGGAACGAGATTGCTCAACGACAGACCTCTCTATGGTGCTCAACTCCGTTCTTGAACCAAATGAGCCAGGAGTATAAGTCAGTCGGTTGTCATGGTCACGCAGGGTGAGTTCCTGGGTCAAGGAAATTGTTGACAGCTGGCCCTCTCTTTCTTCAGCTGAATTCAGTTGATTGAGCACTGAACTGACTGGCAAGTCCGAATCATTGAGAAAATTTCCGGTACTTGTAGAGCCAATTCGGTTGTCAGAAAATACATCACGATTGAACTTATTGGGATTCAGGTGGCTCGAACTACGATCAGGTACATGGAAAGATGATTCATTGATCACTCGAAGAGTCCTTAATGTGCTCCGAAATGATCGCTGGAAGTTGTTAGCGAATAATTCAAATTTATCGCCAAAAACCTGTTATAACATAGGCAGTCAGATCGAGCATACTTATCTGCATTCCTTTTATAGAATCTTCTACTCCACCACCTCAACATAATCACACGAAGAAGTTTGGGTGCTTACATTTGCTAAAGATTCTCTGACAGCAGTGGTGCATATCTGCAGGTAAAGCAATAATTATCTTCAGTTGCGATCTTACATTTCAAACTGCATTTTCAAATTAATGTAACAGTGAAAACAACATCATAAGAACTATAGATTGCAGCTGCTATTACACTATTGTTACACTTATTAGCAGATATTTAACACGAAGGAAAAAATAAGGTTAGTCCATTTGAATTTTACATGATACTAATCCATTTTCAACAAATGAAAAGAGGATACATTTGGAACACAGATGAAAGACCAGTGGGACATGAAAACAAAATGTGTAGTGAGTATAGCAGAAGGCCTGAATCTTACCGCTGAAAGGAGCTCGGCTGACATCATCCTTTCGCCTTCAGCATCTTTCCTCTCCAAAACCTAGGGAGATAGATAGAGAACAACAAGAGCAGGAGCACCACATCCAAATTAATCACTCCACAATCATCACCAAGTCCAGAACAGAACCACATGCTGTCTATAAAACAGTAATCACTCATGTGAAAGATTAGGTATTCGTGGACCGGTCTTTTGTCTACAGCATATGCATGCAGCTTGGCTTGCAGTACCGGTCAATGCGTTATGTTCCACACCTTTGATGTTCAGAGGAAACCAAGATTGGGAAAGGATTTTTTCTCAAACTTTTTGCTCCAGTTTGAGAGAGACACAAATGGGAGAAACTTCTGCCTCTGGAATGACAGAGGCATCAGCAGATGTTGTTGGCCAAATAGACGAGCAATCTCAAATCAACACATAAAGTAGAGATATTTGAATGAATATCAGACCCATTGAGAACATAATAAAAAATGACTGCAGACAGTATCTTGTATGCATCTAAGACAAACTGTAATTTCAGGTTCAACCAAGCAATGACGTAAACTACACATAAGTTAGAGTGAGATTAGAACATCAATTCAAGTCTCGGCAGCAAAGTTTCACAGCCGAATTTCGATGGTGCAGCTTTAAATGAACTGCAGAGTTCCGCCGGATATAAACTCATTACAGCAGCAAATCATCATTGAGCTGTTTGCAGCTAATCAGCAATAAAAATCAAAACTTTATTGTTCTTCTCAAAAGATTCGGACTTTGAAGCTAGAAAAACCTTGAAGACAAAGCAGAGATTTTCCCCCCACTTTCTGTGACGAACCTGCGCAATAACAGCGGCAAAAGACATGCCGAGAGGGAGTGCAACGGCGTCCAAGTTCTCCCCACGAATACCATCCCCGCGACTTCGCCGTAACGGAGCAACCACCAACTTCCGGCGACGGGGCACGCCGGCGGGCCGCGGATTTCTCTGGGCAGAGCTGAAAGAGGATGAAGTAGAAGTTGCAGAGGACGAGGAAGAAGCTTCGTCAATCGACAATAATTTCCTCTGATTCTTCTTCCTCGTTGTCTTGTTGTTCCTTATTCTGATTGGATTGCCGTTCTCGAGGGGTTGTGGAGGAGGAGTTGGGATCGCCGGAGTAGAATCGTTTGCGGCGGATAGGGTAGGAGTGGCCATGGCCGGCGGCCGGGGAGGATAGTGACCGGAGATCCGATTTGAAAATTATGCATAAAAATTGGGAGGGAGATGGAGAGAGAGAGAGAGAGAGAGTGTGTTTACGGGAAGGAGAAGGAAGAGTTTATTCTTCTGGGTAATCGGCGAGAAACTGAGAAGATACGCGACTGTTAGAAGTTGAGGCTGTTTTCCGAGGCGATGGCTGAATAAAATGAATAAATATAAAACCACCGATTTCTGATTTGTTCATAGATTTAGCACAATAATGGTACAACGGTAAATTTAATTTTCGTGACTCTTCAATTTTGTTTGAAAAATCATTTTCAATTATTTTCCAATAATGCATACAAATTATTTTATGGTCAAATTTCTTTTGAGATGGAGTTTCGTTATGTTTGATTGTAAATGATAGACTTTCGAATAAAATTAATGTTCAAAATTGGGCTAATTTCATGTTTGGTCATTGATATTACAAAAAAGTTCAATTTTGATCACTCGAAATATTTAAATTCATTGGTGGTATACTTCAGTTTACTGAATTCATTCACGTTTGGTCACTCTCTGTCCAACTCCGTTAACTTTTGCTTACGTGGCGGTCAACTCTAAAAGTTGACCGTTAAATGTATGACGTGACAATTTAAAAATAATAAAAATAATTTTTTTAAAATTCCCATCTCATTTCCACCTCATTATCACATTTATTTAAAATAAATAAAAACTCCTAATTTATTCTAATCCCCAATACCAATATCCCGCCGGCAACATACCTCGCCGTCGCAAGCAGGCGAAATGAGATGACAATTTTATTTATTTTAAATAAATTAGCAAACCTCGCCGCCACAAAAGACGACGCGAATTTCCCCATGACTCCTCTTCACCTCACTGCCAGTCGTAATTACCTAGATACCTTCACGCCCTTCGAGTTCCCCAAAAGCCCCCCCAATCCCCGACAATGTCCAGTGACGGTGGCGCCTTCCCGCAAATCGACGTGGCGGCGGACGCATCCGAACAAGGCAAACTGCCCTCCGAACATCTCCACCGACGCGCACAAGCAGAGTATGCGAGAATGGAGGATCCTGGAGAAGCACCTGCCGGACTCGATTTGGGTTCGCGTCTACGAGAACCGGATCGATCTCTTGACCGCGGCCATTGCCGGGAGCCAGGGGACGTCGTACCACGACGCCCTCTACTTCTTGGACATTCAATTTCCGCACGACTACCCTAATTCGCCGCCGTGGGTCCGCTATCCCGCCTGCTAGCAGCATACCCCGCCGTCGTAAGTAGTACTGCTGCAAACATCATTGGTATTGGGGATTAGAAGAAATTAGAGTTTTTTATTTATTTTAAATAAAAGTGATATTTAGGTGGAAATGAGATGAAAATTTAAAAAATTTATTTTTATTATTTTTAAACTGGCACGTCACACATTTAACGGTCAACTTTTAGAGTTGACCACCACGTAAACAAAAGTTAACGGAGAGGGACCAAACGTGAAGGGTTCAGTGAACTTAAGTACCACCAATGAATTTAAATATTTCGAGTGACCAAACTTGAACGTTTTTTGTAATCTTAGTGACCAACCATGCAATTAACCCTTCAAAATTTAAAGAGAGTATGACATAGAAATATGGCTAATTCCAAGGTTGTGAAACCAGTTTAACCCGTTGGACCGATGAAGCAAAATATGAGATTTATTGATTGAATCGTGGTTTGACCAAATTAAGTAATTTTATAGAAATATATGCTATATATGGTAGTAATTTAAGATTGTAATAATCTGAACCTTTTTTTTTACAAAAGATAATCATATATTAATTCAAATAATAGGCAGTTACATCCTGGAGTTCAGCCAGGACTGAAAATCGAAAAAACGACTCATAATCGGGTACAAAGAAAGGGCCTTTCTAGCCACCAAATGGGCTACCCTATTACTACTCCGACCTACAAATCGAACACTAAACCCGGGGTTACTGGAAAAACCTAGCACACTTCTTCCAGAATCGCACCCAACCGATTGTCCCTTGTATCGGCCCGCATGATCTTGTCGATGATCACCTTGACATCCCCTTCAAAACTGACGTCCGTGAAGCCCCGATCCAGACACCAAAGAATACCCTTACGGAGGACAAGCAATTCCACCACCATGGTGTCATCAATTATCGGAAATTGAACCCCTTTAGCCAGAAGGACTTCCCGAGAAGGGGTCATCAGGACTAACCCGCCCGCCGAGTGAGAGCCGCTCCTAGTAGCCCCATCCCACATGCAAACAACCCCAGCATGAACCACCAGCCCTGGTTGTTGTGTCATAGGATCAGCGGCCTGAAGAGCTTTATCCACCGGTAGCCACACCCATTCCTCATACTGCTGGGCAAACTGGCGCATCAAAGCAGGGATCCCAAACTGCTTACCCTCAAAGACCACCCAGTTCCGAGACTGCCAGATCCGCCAAAGGACGGCAACCATTCCCATGAAAAGCGGCGGCTGATGAATTAAAGTCATAAGCCTTTTAAGAAAGAAAGGGAAGGTATGACGAGGAAGCCCCTCCCCTAAATGCACTAGCCCCGAATAGCCCCACAGGGCCTGTGCCACAGGACAATCTAGAAACAAATGCTCCATCGTTTCCGGACTCTCCCAGCAAATCGGACATCGAGGGTGCACCAGGAACTTCTTCCCAATGAGAGCTTTCGTAGTTGGTAAAATTCGATTTAGGAGCTGCCAAACAAACACCTTTAACTTAGGTGGAATATTAGCCTCCCACAACAGAATCCAACTGGTTCTATCCATCCAAACCTAATTTGATAGATAACATAAAATAAACAATTAATATATCACTTATCTTAAAAGTTGTGTTAGAGTGTATATTTACTTTATTTTTCTAAATAGGTATGGGAGGGGGGTTAAAGACACATTTGGTCGCTGAGATTACTAAATCGGGACATGTTTAGTCACTAGAAAAAGTTAATATTAAATTTGGTCACTATAATTACTAAAACATGACACATTTAGTCACTCGCTGTTAGTTGTCGTCCAACTCCGTTAAAAGAGTCTGTTATGTGCTGACGTGGCTAACGTGAGCGCCTAGTCAGCATCGTTTTGGGCCAGAAATGGTCAAACCCGACCCACCACGTCACTATACCCGCCACTTAATAAACCCAACCCAATCCCTTAACCCAACCCGACCTAGAAATAAACCCTAACCCACTTAATCAGACCAGAGCCCAAGCTCTCCACTTCCTCCTTCACGACTATTCCACTTCCCAGTCCCAATCCTCCGTCGCCGGCCCTCTCACCTCCATGACCGCCGTCGTCCACCACCTCCAGTCCAAACTCGGTGTCGACCTCTCCCCCAAGCTCGACTTCATCCGATCCCAGCTCCAGCAACTCCTTTTCCAGCAAACTCATCCACCGCCGCTGCCACACCACCAGCAGCAACAACCCTTTCCTCCTCCGCCGCCGTCTTACAAAGACCGTTATGCCCCTCACTAACCCGCTCCCAATTTCCTCCTCTCTTCCGGCTACCCTCCAACGCACCAAACCCCCAATTTCTTGCTCTCTTCCGGCTATCCACCGCCGCCAGCAACATCACCAACCCTTTCCTCTGCCCTCTTACAATGACCGTTATGCCCCCCCCCCCCCCACCAAACCCCCAACTTCTTCTCTCTTCCGGCTTCCCTCCATCACTCCCCCGGCTCCGTCAATTTGGAATCCCCTGCACCTGCTGGTGCTCCCCTCGAGTCTCCTAAGGAGAATAGTAAGGATTAGAGGAAAGGCGGGGTGGGTGGTTTGAACAAGCTCTATGGGGTCTCGCCGGAACTTCAAGTTGTAGTCGGCCACTCTGCTCTTCCCAGGACTGAGATTGTTAAGCAGTTATGAGTATACATAAGAAAGCACAACCTCCAAGACCCGAAGGAGGTTGCTGGGACAAAGGGGTCAAGGGGGTAGCGTTAATGGCTCCATCTCTACCTGCTCTCTGCTCTCAAATTAGTTTGATCGAAAATGGCGAAGGGAAAGGGCTCTCGAGGAAGGAGAAGGGTTTTCGGGTCTACAAATGGAAACTGATCAATTTTGTTTTTTTTAAGTGGGCTCTGGTCTGGTTAGGTGGGTTAGGGTTTATTTCTGGGTCGGGTTGGGTTAATGGATTGGGTTGGATTTATTACGTGGCGAGTTTAGTGACGTGGTGGGTCGGGTTTGACCATTTCCGGCCCAAAACGACGCTGACTAGGCGCTCACGTTAGACACGTCACCACATAACAGACTCTTTTAACGGAGTTGGACGACAACTAACGGCGAGTGACTAAATGTGTCATGTTTTAGCAATTATAGTGACCAAATTTGATATTAACTTTTTCTATTGACTAAAAATGTCTCGATTTAGTAATCTCAGTGACCAAATGTGTCTTTAACCCGGTATGGGAGGGTCAGGGGACGAAAACACAACATTCTTTCTTACAGCCTCAAACTAGTAAGACCATTGGTTCTTTTTTTTGGGTAGTTTTAGCCAATTTGGAGGGACAACGACTTTCTGGTGGCCATTTTCAGCACCGACTTTGACCGAATCTGGTCCAAGTGACTGGTCTAAGTACGAGTGGACAACATTGCTAATAAATAAATAATATGTTACACATTGATTGCAAAGTAAACTTCTTATCGTGGTTGACTTTGTTAAGATGACAAACAAGAAAATGAAACATATTACATGTAAAAGAAAATAAATTTTGCCTAGCCTATATCGCATTGATTAATTGGTAAACTCAAAAAATTTTCTCATATTGCTCGATGCTAGGTTCGATATGCTGAACTAAGGAAAAAATGGATGATAACATAGAGTTGTTGTCGCCGCTTGCATCCACGATGAAGTTTTTGGATAGACAACGTAAGTAAAATTGAGAACATGATCAAAATAAAGTGACAAGTTTGACAAGAAAATAACGAGGTACATATTAGAATTTTTTTTGTAATATTAGTAAATGGAAAATTTATTATATTAACTACTTTTAAATTTATTTCATAGATAATGGCAACAAATATAAATAGCTATAACGAATAACGATGATAATCTGGAGAAGTCCACCTTCCCTCTTTTTGGGTCTTGTTTCGTCTCCATCGAATTCGCTCTCTAGGAAAATTTTGGTGAATTGGGTATCGTAAGATCAAACCCTAGAACCCATTTTCCGCTGCATCATATATACATCCCACCCTTAGAAACGCTCCTTCTACCCATATCATCATCGTTCTCACCACCCGGATTCGATCTGAGAAAGGTACGATATCGAACACTTCGCTCTTCCTCTCCCTCTCTCTGTGCTATTTCGTTCGTCGCGCAGTTCCTTAGACACTATTGTAATATGGGTGCTTGAATTTGTATGCCCTGAAGCACCAATCGAAGGCATGCAGGAGCCTTTGTCCTGTCGTTGAATTGTCAGCTCAAAGCTTGTGCAAAATCAATAAATCTAGAAGCCCCTTGAACCGAAAAGCTTTCGTTTGATTTACCCAGTAGTGGCTGTTTTCTTCATAAAGCGAGCTCCTCGTTACTTGCTGTTATGGAGAAGCCAATTTGCGGGTGCATTACATAGGTTTCAAGTTTCAAGAACTGTGAGATTTGGTTCCAAGAATTGTGATTTGGGTCTCGCATCATTGGGTGAATTGGTATTGTGAGATTACATGAGTTGGAAATACATTATATTCGTCTCTAGTAATATAAAGAAACCCATGTATTCTAGAAATGGGCTGATTATGTGCTTGTGAAACGATCCTTTAGTTTGTTTGCTGGCTAGATCGCCAATTTGCAGAGCAATAGTGTCGACAATGTCACAGCTTGCATTGAAGTTTGGGAATAACGAATTAGCAATTCTCCGTGCATATAAAATCTCTTTTTTATTTTGATAAGGCCTCGAACAAGTTGCAATAACAGCCTCGATTTGTTGTAAAAGCACAGACATTCTTCACTATTTAGCTGTTGCCATTTACTTTCAAACATGTTTCCCCCTGAATGGATGAGTCTGGGATTTGAACTGGTTCTTCTGATGATGATTCTTTCAGATCTTGAACAAGATGTCGAAGAATCCGAAGGTCTTGTTTGACATTGTCCGTAGGATGAATGCTAGTAGGGCTACGAATCTCGGGCGCATTGGAAGACCTGGGACGCCTCTTGATCACTATAAGGGCTCTGCTTTCAGCCACCGTATCATCCCTAGTCTCATGTCTCTGCAGGGTGGAGACTTCACCAGGTCAATGGCAAGTGCTGCAGCTGCAAACACCATGAATGGCTCGCAGACGCTGGATGCCAAGCACGTCCTTCGCCCCTTATCTCCTCATCTCCCCGTTTACAAGCCACAGCTTAGTTCGACGTCTTCAATCTCCAACAGAATCTCGGGGGCTTTCCTGACGGCTAATGTGCTGGCTTTCTATATGCTTTGTCTGAAGACGGGTCCTCTTTGTCTCACCTTTGAGAACTTCTACCAGTTCCTATTCTATTCGTCGAAGCTCACCCTAGTCTCAGCTGAGCTTGCTGCCTTAGCCATGTCCTATCATGTGTATGCTGGCGTTCGCCATTTATTGAAGGATTTTTCGGGGGTTTCCTTGAAGAGATGAGAGAATGTTGGGTCTGAAAGTGGTACCCGCTCTTCCAAAACTCTTGTTACTGAGGATTGTGGTGAGACTGCTGAGAATAAGTGGTACCACCTTCCAAAACTTGTAGTTACTGAGGATTGTGGTGAGATTGCTGAGAATAAGTGTATTGTGTTTGTTTTTCTTTGCAATGTCATTGTGTTTTTGAATGTGATCTTTGGATCGAAACACAGAAGCATTTGCTGTAAACTCTCACTTGCCATGCTTTTCAGTTTATACGTTCCTGCTAGCTCATGTTGTTCAGTCGTTACCAACATGTTGCTGCCTACAGTTATGCGCAGAAACGACTGGAGTGATAATTGGTTCGTTGTATCATAGCCTTATTGATTTGCCTGTATTATATGCCAAAGCTTAAAAAGCCTTGGACATGTGATCTGGCTTTGCTGCTTTCTTGTAGCGGGTGTGCAAAGGTTTGATCCATAATGCTGTGGAATTCAACACACTGGCTGAGTTGTTTGCTTGTTGGAGTTAAAAATGAAGGTTTGAATCAGTGTGAGTTGTTTGCTTGTTGGAGTTAAAAATGAAGGTTTGAATTTTGAATTTTTTTGGATTTATGATGGATTTGTTGCATTTTGTAATTGGAATATAATATTGTTTATGTTTCAGCCAAGAAACAAGGGAGGTGCCGAACCTGTGAAAGTGCGGGGTTGGCCCCGATTATCTACAGTCCGACGATCAACATTAGTGAACTTGTACGGGAATAGGAAGAGCAAAGGTAGAGAGGGATTGTATAAAGAGATAAGTGATATATCCCAAAGAGAAGGAAAGGAGAGACCCCTTACTTGGAATGCTTAGTAGTGTATTTATAGGCCAAGCTTGCCTTCTTCATGTGGGCTTTAGTTGTAGGATCATGAAGATACTTTGTGGGTTTGGGCCCATACATACTTGATGGATTGTAGTTGTGGTTTGGGCTGGGCTAAGCCATGTTTAATGGCCCAACAATTGTCCCCCAGTTAGGTATCCAGTAGCGTACTGGATGCCTAACTAGAAGTCTTTGCCTTGCAAGCTTTACTACGAACTTAGAGTTGAACGCTTGATTGTTTAAGCGCCATCTTGTCTCCTGGTTTAGCTGACTCATGTCCCCCAACATCATGTTTGCCGAACAATCTCGAAATAAGAACTTTGCAGAGAATCAACAATAAAACATGATATGACTCATAGAAGAATTAACTCAAATTGCGGCAAGTAACGTATTGTACCCATGACGTCTACAAAATCACGACATTTAGGCTCCCAGTTGAGGACTTATTTGCCTTACACATAAACTTACTTCTCCTTCGACGTCTAACAAGGTTATGTCGCCCTATGCACCTAACTGGGGATTCATTTTCTCTAGACAAGATTTTGAAGTTGCATGTTGTCCCTCCAATTATCCCCAAGATCATAATAGCTTAGGAATTCAGAGAAAAACTATGTAGAGAATTATCAATGTAACATAATGTGACTCATAACATAGTTAACGATATAACTCAAGCAATGATGAAAAATTACTGATTGCACTTTCGATGTCTAACAAGGCTATGGCATTCTAGAGGCAAAATTGGAGATTTATTTTCCTTCGAAGAAACCTGAATGCACATGTTATCCCCAATTGTCCCCTAGTTAGGCGTCCCGTGGTACACTGGACGACTAACTAAAAATCCTCCGACTTGTCAAACTTCACATAAGATACTATGAGATTTTGTCCCCCAGTTCTTACTCCCCACACCATCTTAATTAAATGACGTAAATGACCATAAAAACATGAAGTAGCACACATGAATTGGTTAGGAAAATAACGCGAGTAGTGATAGAAAATACTTATCTTATCCCTTGATGTGCCTCCTTGTCCATGTATGTCGAAATATGAATCATATGAGCATTCTCATACCAAAGCGCCTGGCTTTACGAGTATTATGGACGCCGCTTGGCTTTACGAGCATTATGATGCCTGGTTTGACCAGAGAGAATACTTCCAATGAAGGCGCTAAGTTTGAGCGCGAAGTGTATTTTGATCAAGGATGCTAAATTTGGGGCAGAGAATATTTACAATCAAGGGCGCCATATTTGGACCTTAAATGTATTTCAACCAAGGGCGCTAGATTTGGGCGCATAGAATATTTCAATCAAAGGCGCTAGATTTGGGCGCGAAGAGTATTTCCAACCAAGGGCGCTAATTTTGGCGCGAAGACTGCTTCCAGTATGGGCGCTAATTTTGGGCGCGGAGATTACTTCCAAGGAAGGGCGCTAGATTTGGGCGCGAAGAATATTTCGCAACCATCAAAATATTTGGTGTATGTAAAATTAAATTTCACAAAGTAACAAAAATTGAGTACTTAGCTTTGAAGGCCACGTCGACGCGTCTGATAAATTAGGCGCTCGCTATAAGTTGACACATGTAAGAGTGTATCCTGGAGTTTGAAGCGTTTGTCTCCTCTAGCGTAGGTGCAAGGTTCGAATTGTAGAGTTGGCGAGCGTAGCTGACTTCTTCTCATTTTTTATGACTGCCAACGTCGTTGAGCCCAAGTATGAGTCTCCAATTTCTATGTCAATCGGGCGCAAGATATATATATATATATATATATATATATATATATATATATATATATATATATATATATATATATATATACTAACCCTTATTGGGTGAACCCTAGGTCCTAATTATCATAATTATAAACTATAAACCCTAAGATGGTGCATTCATTTTTTTGCCTATATTTGGACGAATCATAACCGTCGATTATTGTTTCTAATTAAATTGATCTTGGGGTATAAGATTTAGAGAAATAAGACCTAGATTTTGATCTTCAATGGTTAGAGTATAGTATCATGTCCGAAAGATCAGTCAATTCAAGGTCTGTATAGCGTTTTCATACTCAAGGTATGCGGTACCCCGGATTTCACCCTGGGTACCGTAGAACTCGCCATATATATATATATGTATATATGCGCCTCCATTTTCTTCAAAATTGACGGTTCCGCCCACAAATTTGGAATTTCTTCCTTCACTGAAGTTTCGAGCGCATGAGTGCTCCTATCTCTAATTTTAGTTGCAGGCGCCCAGCTGTCGTTTTCTTTCAATTTGGATGCGAGATGCAATTATGCGCCTCACTTCATCCTCCCTCTCCGCTACCGCCCTCTACTGCCCCTCCGATTTCGCAACGTCGATCAGCTGTTGTTGTTCACCTTAAGAAACATGTAGATTACTTAGCTGGACTTCGATGGCGTTGAACTCCACGCCAGTATTTGATGATGACTATAGGCGCCTTCATCTGAGCCTTCACTTTGGTGAGAGCACTTAGCATAATTTTGACTGTGTTTATTCCCAGTCAATAATATTGGGAGCCCTCAACTTGGCGCAAGGTTAGAGATGAATGGCTGAAACGCTTGATAGCTCTTGTGAAGGCGCCGGATTCGAATTTGTAAGGTGGACTGGCGTGTTTTTGAGGGTGGACCGAACCTTGAAATTTTGAGGACTAACGTTGGCGCCTGCTTGGTACTGCCCAATTCAGCATGTCCATGCTCTTAGCCAGGCGTTCTTATTCCTCCAGAAGTTTTCCCAGCCGCTTGTAGCCACTTCTTTCACTTTCATAGAGGAAATTGGAGTCTTGGGCGCCTACTACCATTTATCTCCACTTCCAGCTTCATTCGTCCCCGTCTTCTTTGAATTAAGGCAGCACCATTCAATATTTTCTGTTTCGGTGCTGCATCGGTCCTGGGCGCCTACTCATGCAATTTGCAGCAACGGCCTCGGGTGAGGAGGACGAACTGAGCCGTGATACGCTGGTAGAGGGAAGCGCAGGGCGCCCGCTGAATCAGGGTAAGACATTGGCGAGATGAATAATGAAGATGAATGGCAAAGACGCCCGCCCAATCTAACGAACTCAAATGAACTAGAATGGCAGAGACGCCCGCCCAATCTAACGAACCCAAATGAACTAGAATAAAAAGCAGATCGGAGCTCTTTTTTATCTATCCGAATGGGTTTGGACGGGGAATGAAAACAAGAAGAGGCTGAGGATCTTTATTTCTTCCTACTGATGGGCGCCTCCTTCCATATTAGGTAAAGTTCTAATCATTTGTTCCTCTCTCTGCTCGTCTAAGCATCCTTGCCACCCCCTCGTGTCTTTTTCCTTTCTCTTTTTTGGACATGCGTCCATCTATGAGGCCCCCAGAAGAGCTCGCCTCTTTTGAGCTTCTTATCCATTGCAGCGTGGGATCAAACTAGTTTTGGGGAATTTCCATGTCGAGGAGCGCCTGAAACTCATTATCTCAAGAGTAAAGATCATCAACGCTCGACGCTCTTCCTCCTCCTTAAATCGCTCTTTCATTGGGCGTAATGCTTAGTTTGCAGGCGGGCGATCTTGGCCGAGCTAGCTTCTTTTTCCATACTTTGCTGCTTTACGTTTTCCTCTTCTTCCGGTACACCTAATTCCAGGCGTATTTCCATTTTGTTTTAGAGACGTGACAAAGTGCTCTCCTCTGCGCCACTCCCGCCATTCATATTCGATCATTACCCAGGGAATTGTCATGTTGAAGGCGCCTCCTTCATCCTTATAGTCATTTGGCGCCTCGTAATTTTATCAGTCGACTCCGCCAAAATCTCGGCGCCGCACCAATTGTTGACAAAGTACCCCTACCTGGCGCGCCAATTGTTTCAGCCAAGAAACAAGGGAGGCGCCGAACCTGTGAAAGTGCGGGGTTGGCCCCGATTATCTACACTCCGAGGATCAACATTAGTGAACTTGTAGGGGAATAGGAAGAGCAAAGGTAGAGAGAGATAAGTGACATATCCTAAAGAGAAGGAGAGGAGAGACCCCTTACTTGGAATGCTTAGTAGTGTATTTATAGGCCAAGATTGCCTTCTTCATGTGGACTTTAGTTGTAGGATCATGAAGATACTTTGTGGGTTTGGGTCCATACATACTTGATGGATTGTAGTTGTGGTTTGGGCTGGGCTAAGCCATGTTTAATGGCCCAACAGTTTATTTAGGTGATTTTGATCATATATTTAAAGGTTTTTGTACCATGGCTCACAAATCCTTGCCTTTCATGACCAAATACAAAATAAAATGTGGTATTTGTAATTAATAAAATGTGGTATTTGTAAATACGTGGGGTCCATGGATTTGGAGCTAAAAAAAAGAACCAAATCCGTGGGCCCCACGGCTTTGTATACCTCAACAAACCATGTTATTTTCGCAAATGCATAATGCTTGGGATTTGGGTGTCAAATAGATCACCCAAATTCCACAAAGCAAACGATGCCTTGTTTGGATCTTTGTTGTTCTGAGTATTCTTTTCCCCCTAGTAATGTCAAGACAATAGTTAGAAAGAACCACTACCCACAATCCCTCCCCAACCCACTATCAATTCACTCTACAAAATCAAAATAAGCTAACTCTAACCGAGATAGCAACAGGGTTTTAAGTGCCACTCTATGAGCAATCCAGTTGGCAGTCCGCAGAACCGCACTAAAATCTATAAAATGAGAAAAAACTCAATAAAAAAGCGACAAAATCAAAGGAGGAGACCTTCACCACATCAAACTTGAGCTGACGGATTGCAACTTTTGCATCGGCTACAAGGATGATACGAGACAAACTTCTCGAAGCTGCAAGAGAGACTGCATCCCTAGCTGCAAGGAGTTCTACGTGATACGGTTCAGAGCTCCACCGATGCTGGACCCAAGTCCAAAGCACATGCCCGTCCGAGGCTCCGAGCCACAAACAACAAGGTCAGACGAGCAGCTAGAAACTTGGACAACAACATCGAAAATGATCTTTATATGGTCTTGAGGAGGGCATTTTCTGAGAGGACTAGCAGACGTAGTAGCACAAGCATGGATAACCAGGTAGGCGGCAAGGAGGAGAGAACTTCACAGGACTGAAATGGGGATTGCCAGGCAAGTGAACGGACATGAGGCAGGGTATTTTTAAATGCCAATTTATTTTTGTTTTCCTTATTCTCCACAAGAGACTAAATACTTGTTGTTCCGAGTATTCACTGTGTACTGATATGTGTTTTCTTTTTTGGAGTGCAATGTGTTTTCATCTCACTTTATAAGAAACAAATCTACTACTTCGTGTTAGTAGCCCACTCTCCCAAACGCCTCAACGAGACCCAGGTCTCAACTATAATTTCGCATATCTAGTCCACTCCTTCATTCATAAACCACACTTCGCCACAGAGTAGTGACAACCATGTCTCCATATGACATTATGTTAACAATATGGTGCAAGTTGGATTGCTATGACTTTGTGTTTTTGTTATTGACTTGGATTTATGTTATCAAAGTTATGCATGCGCGTTTGAATTTATGTTTTAAAAGAAAAACACTTTTTTCTCTATTCTTGATTCAATTTTTTGTATAGTTGACCAAACCAACTGTTCATTTTTGTTTGCATGGTCCAGACCGTGCCAGACCAAATCGTGCATGCGTGATATGGTATGGACGGTGTAATATATGGTATGGTCACTAGTCTGTGTTCCAAAATCTTTTCCAGCCCTATAAAAAAATGAAGGAAAAAGTACTTCGGAAAAATGTGATATATAAATAAGTCAAAGACCATTAGATGTACTTCGATGAGCTCCGGTCAATCTCAATGGTCATTTATTGTTTTCTATTAAATTGAATTTCGGGTTTGGATTTAGAGAATTGGCGCTTTGAGTTTATTCATTACCGGTTAGAGTATAATATCATAACTCAATCTTGGTATAATTCATGGTCCACATATAGATAATCACTATGAGTACCTTGATTATAGTATATACTCTAAAAGGCATTCCATCCATTCATTTAAGTCTATATTTGAAGCTTGTAGTGATTTAGTTATACATAATTTGGTGTAAGTTAAATCATTGTCCATTGTTAACATAAGAAAAACACCCACAAATATATGAATTATACTTTGAAGATTTCACTTATATTGGAACTGTAACAACCTGCTCAATGGTGGTCACAATACTAGTTACGTTTAGTGACCATCACAAACCAACAAAAGAAAGTGAAGTAAAAGGTGATAGTGACAATCATTCACTAATCAAAATTCATTTGATTCAAATTCAATGAATCGTACTAATAGTTTGTTGGAAGAAAATAGCTTTTTACTGAAATGGTGAATAGTTTATATTTTTTCTACCCCTAAGATCAACGGAATGCCCAATCTACACCTTTTATAAAAGCTGGAAGCCAAAAACACAAACACCATTTCAAATGAGAATTGCTAAACGTCGCCCTAACTTTTATTTAATCACCCTAACTTTAAAATTAGAATTACATCTTTATCCTTTTCGTTTTTTATTGTAAGAACTTAGAATATATTTTATTCTAAACAAACAAAATAAAAAAGTTGGTACGATTAAAATCTTATTACTGTTGCCGCCGTTACCGGCTGCCGGCACCACTACCCACCTCCGGCAAAGTGAAAAATGGCGACCATTTTCTTTCATAAAAAAAACAAAAAAGACTTGATTACACTTTCATCTAGCACAATTATTATCACCTAAACACACAACCAATTAAAATCTGATTAACTTACCCTAATTATCAAATTTATAGGAATCCATTCCAACTGCGGCAGTGTAGAGGAGAAGCGGGGCGTATTGATGGAGGACCACGATAGCAGCAAGAAAGAGGAGGGACGTTTGGACTTTGGAGTGCTCTCCGTCCACGGCGTGAAAAGGAGCTCGAGTGAATGTGAAGGAGCTCCTACCTTAGTTGCTGACCTCAAGGAAGAAGAATCAGAGTTGCCCTGCAGTCGAAGAAGTGCAGCAGAACAAGAAGAAGATTACGACGTCGTGCAGAAGGGCAAGAGGAAAGAAGAGAAGCAACGCACCGTTTTGGACTGAGTCGTTGGTTTCAAGTTTTACTGTTTAATTAGCCACTTGTACAACATTCATTGGTTAGTTAGAAAGTTAGTTTAACGGCTAGTGCACAGTTAGTGTAAATGGTAGATTAGCAAACTGTATATATACTGCTATCAATGGAAAAGCTCAGTGTGAGCGATTTTCCCCAATTTGTTTCTCTGGCAAATTCATACAAATCCCTAAATCTTCACATGGTATCAGAGCGCTGCTCATCGCGCTGAGATCCATTTTCTACTCCTCGATCAAAAACCCATTTCTGCAATTTCTTTCTTCTACTTCTGTCACTAATCTACATCATCAATGGAAGGTGAAGGTGCCTCACAGGAAGCTTCACCTAACAATGAATCTAGATCTGAATCTAGATCTGACTCTTCTGCAAAATACAAAGCTGTTGTATCCCAGTATGAAGATCCTTACCTCAATCCCTATTACCTACCTCCTCAAGATGGTGCTCTACCCACGATCATCTCCATCAAGCTTGGCGATGGAAATTACCATACCTGGAGTGAGGTCATGCTGTTAGCTCTGGAAACGAAGAACAAATCTCTGTTCATCGATGGTCGAATTCCTGTTCCTCAGGTAATTGATGCTCATTACCAATCTTGGGCTAGATGCAATGGAACCATTCGATGCTGGATTTACAATTCATTGTCAGATGACATAGCAAACAGTGTGATGAGATTAGGGTTAGCTAAGGATGTATGGGATAACTTGAAGAATCGTTTTAGCCAGGAGGACAATATTCGTGTTTATGATCTAAAAGGTCAATTGGCTAAATGTGTTCAAGGTGATGATTCTGTGAGTTAGTATTTCACCAATCTCACTGTAATCTGGGAAGAGTTCAAGAGATACAGACCTATCCCAGTGTGTCCTTGTGTACCTGGTCCTTATGAGACCTTGAAGAGGTACGAGGACAATGATTTTGTCATCAAGTTTCTCCAAGGGCTAAACCCTTCTTATCAATCAGCTAGGACTCAAGTTTTGATGCTGCCAGTTTTACCTCATGTTGACACAGTGTTCAAGCAGATCCTACAGCTTGAACGACAACTGAAAGCTCTTAACAAAGGTCCTAGTGTTGATTCTCTTGCCCTGGCTGTGGGATCATCCAATTCCAATCAATTTAAGGGAAGAGGCCAGCAACAGCAGCAAGGTCAGGATGGTAAGAAAATTTGCAACTACTGCAAGAAGGAAGGTTATGTTATCAAGGAATGTTATAGACTGAAAAACAAAAAGGCCAGAGAGGCAGAAGCTGGTTTTGCTGGTTCAGTGGAGAGTTCCATTCCTTATGAGAATTCTACTGCCTCCCCTGACAATCGTATGAGTCTGGATAGCATTTTCACTCATGAGCAGATGGAGAAGTTGAAACTAATGCTCTTCAAGTCACCATCTCCTTCTCCATCTCCTCCTACTTCTCCATCAGTGCACACTGCAAATGCAGTTACTCGTTCTGTTCCAGTCAACAGGCAACCTCCTCAATTGGCTTACATGCCATCCAGCTCAAGTACTACAGCACTATCTGCTCTTATTGCTTCTTCTGGTGAACCACTGTGGGTTTTGGATACTGGAGCTACAGACCATATCATCTGTAGTTCTAAGTTTTTCAGTAAGTATAAGGTCCTTGATGGTGTTTCTGTTACTTTGCCTACTGGTGAACAAGTAAAGGCCACACACATAGGTGTAGTTAAACTTCCTTGTGGCTTGTTTCTTTCACAAGTCCTATTAGTACCTACTTTTAGCTACAATCTTGTTTCAGTAAGCAAGTTAACCAAACAAAACCCTGTCTCACTTACCTTTCAATCCTCTGTCTGTGTTATTCAGGACCTTATTACACAGAAGAGGATTGGTTTAGCCCAAGTGGATAGAGGACTTTACCTTTTCACCAAGACACCATCTTCCAACTCATCACCTCAGTGTCTTGCAGCCACTTCTCACAACTTCCAGCCACAGCAGTTTGATCTCTGGCATGCCAGATTAGGACACCCACATGTTTCTAGATTACAAGCTATTCACAAAGTTTCTCCTGATGTAATAGCTTCCCCTTATACTCATTATGATGTTTGCCACTTAGCCAAACAGAAAAGGTTCCCATTTCCTTCCAGTTCATCTGTTAGTCCTGTTCTTTTTGGATTACTACATGCAGATATTTGGGGTCCATTAAACACGGTTTCTTACAAAGGCTATAGCTATTTTTTGACTTTAGTTGATGATCATTCTAGATGTGTGTGGACCTATCTTATGAGGTCTAAGGATGAGGCTAGACCTCTCCTCCAATCATTCTGTGCTATGGTGAAGTCACAGTTCAATACCAATGTGAAAATACTCAGAACTGACCAAGGTCAGGAGTTCCACATGAATGATTTTTATAACACTGAAGGCATTATCCATCAAATGAGTGTTGTTTACACTGCACAACAGAATGGTAGGGTTGAAAGAAAGCATCAACACCTACTTAATGTTGCCAGAGCATTAAAATACCAGTCAGGTCTCCCATTGTTGTATTGGAGTGATTTCATCCTTCATGCAACATACCTGATCAACAGAACACCTACTCCCATTCTGCAAAACAAAACACCATTTGAGATCCTTCACAACCTGCCTCCTGACTATACTAGTTTAAAGGTATTTGGCTGTTTGGCTTATGCAGCCACAGCTGGCCATCCTAGAACAAAGTTTGATCCAAGAGCCAAGCAGTGCATCTTCCTTGGTATACCAGCAGGCATCAAGGGTTTTAAGTTGTTGAATCTTGATACTAAACAAGTTTTTGTTTCTCGAGATGTGGTCTTTTATGAGCATATTCTCCCCTACAAAAATCCTACTTCTCTACCTACAAATACTTCATCTACACCAATCTTTTCTGAAATATCTTCTTCTCATGCTCAGTCACCAGTTATTCCTCCCAATCCTATGACTTCCTTCCCTCATCAGTCTGAGGAGGACACTCCTTCTACCCCTATTTCACATCCTGATGAGCTTCATGAAGTCACTTTTTCTCCTGATTCTACTGGTTCTGATGCATCTGTTCCTTTCCTTTTATCACCATCTCCATCTAAAACTCCTTCTTCTACTTCCACTTCTCCTTCTCCTTCTTATTCCACATACACTTTTTCCCCATGTCCTTCTCCCCATGAAGATCCACCCATACCTCTCAGGAAATCAACAAGAGAATCAAAACCTCCTGTCTGGCATTCTGACTATGATATACAGTATCCTCAGAGTAAGAGTGTTTCTTACAGCCACCTGCAACCTAAACTCCAGAAGTTTGTTAATTCTTTGATCACTCATATGGAACCAAGTACTTACATTGAAGCTTCAGAACATCCTTAATGGAATGAAGCTATAAGAGAAGAGCTACAAGCACTGTTTGATAATGGTACTTGGGAAATCACAAATTTGCCAGCTGATAAGAATGCAATAGGGTGCAAGTGGGTGTTTAGATTGAAGTTGAAGTCTGATGGCACAGTTGACAGATTTAAGGCCAGACTGTTTGCAAAGGGGTACACCCAAGTTTATGGGATTGATTATTGTGATACATTTTCACCAGTGGCCAAAATGGCCTCAGTGAAAATGTTGTTATCAGTTGCAGCAGTGAAAGGATGGCATTTGCATCAAATGGATGTCAGCAATGCCTTCCTCAATGGAGATTTGACAGAGGAAGTATACATGGTGTTGCCACCTGGTTTGGATCTTGATGGAAAACACAGAGGGAAAGTGTGCAAATTGAAGAAATCTTTGTATGGCTTGAAGCAGGCAAGTCGACAATGGTATGCAAAGTTGACTGATTCTTTGGTTAATCATGGCTTTAAGCAGTCTACATGTGATTACTCAATCTTCACTGCTCATGTTCTGAATGAGTTGGTAGTGCTAATAGTTTATGTGGATGACATTGTTCTAGGAAGTTTGAGTCTGGATTCAATCAATGCAGTAAAGAAAATGTTGCATACTGACTTTAAAATGAAGGATCTAGGAGAATTGAGTTATTTCCTTGGTTTGGAAATAGCTCGTGGGAAGCAAGGAATTACAGTCTCCCAAAGGAAGTACTGTCTGGATGTTATTGCGGAATCAGGATTTGGAGATTGCAAACCTGCAGCAACTCCAATTTTTGTTAAAGAAGTTTTATCTTCAGAAGGTGGTACACCACTCGAAGATGTTGGTGAATACAGGCACTTAGTGGGACAACTTCAGTATTTAACCACCACTAGGCCTGATATTACATTTGCTGTTCAACAGCTATGTCAATTTCAAGACAAGCCAACCACATAGCATCTTCGAGCCTTACACAGAGTTCTGAGATACCTAAAAGGGTCTCCTGGACAAGGTCTTCTATACTCTTGTGATTCAGATTTGCAGTTGAAGGGATACAGTGACAGTGATTGGGCTACTTGCCCTGATTCAAGAAGGTCAATTACAGGATATTGCACCTTTCTTGGAACTGGTTTATTGAGCTGGAAGAGTAAGAAACAAACAACTGTGTCTCGTTCTTCATCAGAAGCGGAGTATAGGGCCTTAGCAAGTCTGAGTTGTGAAGTGCAGTGGCTACTCAGACTACTCTCAGAGTTTGGAATTAAGCATGACAATTCTGTTTCAGTATACTGTGATAATCAGTCTGCATTACATATTGCAGACAATCCAGTCTTTCACGAGAGGACAAAACACATTGAGGTGGATTGTCACGTCATAAGAGAAAGAGTGCAATCAG
The DNA here is from genome assembly GCA_946122785.1 of Linum tenue. Taxonomy (NCBI): domain Eukaryota; kingdom Viridiplantae; phylum Streptophyta; class Magnoliopsida; order Malpighiales; family Linaceae; genus Linum; species Linum tenue. Next base: position 9,309,115 of record CAMGYJ010000006.1, read on the forward strand.
GAATGATCTCTTTACATTATATACCTACTGAGTTGCAGTTAGCAGACATCTTCACCAAAAGCTTGTCGATTGATCGCTTTATCATGTTGTTGTCCAAGCTGGGAGTATATAATCTATACTCGCCAGCTTGTGGGAGGGTGAAAAGGAGCTCGAGTGAATGTGAAGGAGCTCCTACCTTAGTTGCTGACCTCAAGGAAGAAGAATCAGAGTTGCCCTGCAGTCGAAGAAGTGCAGCAGAACAAGAAGAAGATTACGACGTCGTGCAGAAGGGCAAGAGGAAAGAAGAGAAGTGATAGACCGTCATTTACACATGTTTTTAACCTCATACTTACACCGTTTGAGGTGTTGATTCTCGTGTTTTAGGCCGATTTCACGCTAGGTTGTGCTTGTTTGTGTTATTTCAGGTCCTAGTACGTGAATGAAGGCTTAGGAGCGAGTCTGGGGTCGATTGGACGAAGAACGGACGAAGGGCGAGCTTTTTGTGTAGTGCACGGGCAGACCAGGAGGTTGCACGGCCGTGCACTTGAGCCAGTTGGCCGTGCGCCTCACGCCGAGGCCATGCACGGGCAGGCTTGAAGCTTGCACGGCCGTGCGCCTGGCCGTGCAAGGTGGATGAAGGCCGAATAATTGATACGGTGCGTTTTGAGGGTGCACGGCCAGAATGGTGTTGTGCACGGCCGTGCACCTGGCCGTGCAACTCGGGAAAGTCGGTTTTAAAGCCTAATTCGAGCCAAAAGTGGGAGAATCGTGTTTGGAGAGCAAAAACAGAGCCCTAGAGAGAGAAAGTGCGAAGAACTCATCCTAGAAGCTGTCTAAGAGCTGGATTTCATCGAATCGAGCTTGGAGATCGTCATAAGAGTGGAAATCATTGTCCCGGAGCAGATTATCCTCATCGTTATGAGTATGACTAATCCGATTCTTGTTTTCTCTTCTCTCTCTATGGAGTAGAACCCTTCTCTCACTTGGGTATGAAGAACCCTAGTTCCTTGTGTTAGGGATTTGATTGTAATGACTTGGGATGATATTACTGTTTGATTTTAATCGAATGACGCATGTTTATTGAATTGATTTGAGTCTGATAAGCTTTTCTCAATTTCTGCTGCAACCTGAGATAGATAGAATCTGATTAGGTTGTTAGAGCCTCTTCATTCGATAGTAGGAGATTGGCTATACGAGAGTTAGCCAGTTTACTGCTTTGTACTGGTGTTCTTGGCGCCAGTAGTGGAGTTCTGTGTTCATAGCCTCAGCTTTCTATCCCGGTGAAGACTAGTCGTCTGCCGGGTAGTTAGACTGAGAGGGCTTGGTCAGCTTAAGAGATTCCAAGCTACTGTCGGATCTTCCGCAGTCTAATCAACAGTAAATCAACCCAGGGAATTGCAATTGAACCTAACTAAGGGGCTAGGGGGACTCAATCCCGAGTGACTCTTACCTGCTTTAGAAACCCGAACAATTTACTGCTTTCTTGTTGCTTTTACTTTTCACAACAATCACTCGACTTAGTTTGCTAGATAATAGAGAATCACGGAGTAAGCAGTAGATCTAGACCCCGGGTTGATAATTAAACTTGCCTATACTGCAGTCCCTTTCATTGGTTACACTTGGCCATTGTTAGGTGTTGTGTTTTAGCGTGTCAAGTTTTTGGCGCCGTTGCCGGGGACCGAACCCGGGTCACCCGCGTGACAGGCGGGGAAGCCCTCTAGATTATTGGGGAAACGTGAGAATTTGTTACTCTAGCTTTTATTTACTGCATTTTTATCTCTTCCACCTGTGTGCCTTCACGGGTTGCTTCTGCTGATTGTGTGCAGGTAGTGCATGACCCGTAGCCAGTCGGGAGATCTACTACCACTTGACCAGGAGCTTGAACGAACCTGCAGGAACTCCAAGCGGGTTCTAAAGGCGCGACTGGCTGCGGAGAAGGCGCTGTCACAGCTACAGATCGGAGAAGAAGAAGAAGGAGAGATGGGTGATCCGCAGAACAACAATGTGATCCCCGGGGAGCAGACCATGGGATCCTACTGGACCGCTAGGGCTGCGGACATGAGGTCCCCCATTCAACACCCTCAGGTCCCAGCCAACAACTTTGAGGTGAGCACCTCCGTGATCACCATGCTGCGCGGTTCAGTAGTGTTCCGTGGTAAGGAGGGAGAGTGCCCTCGATCACATCTCAAGCGATTCCACGAGCTCATCGATGGAATCAAGATCAATGGGGTACCGGCAGACGCCATCCAGCTGAGGTACTTCCCTTTCACTCTGGAGGGGCAGGCCAAGGAGTGGCTAGACACTCGACCTCCGGGCTCCATCACCACGTTCGCCAACCTGGCGGACAAGTTCCTCACCCGCTACCATCCTCCATCCAAGACAGCTGACCTGCAGAAGCAAATTACACATTTTGCTCAGGATGAGGATGAGACCATCAGGGATGCATGGGAGAGGTACAACAGCCTTTTCCTCAGGTGTCCCAATCATGGTTTCAACGATGCGTTCAAGGTGGGCACCTTCTATCACGCCCTCTTCCCGGAGGACAAGCAGCTGATCGATTCGGTTTGTGGCGGGAACATGCTGACCAAAACCCCGCCACAGCTGAATCAACTCTTTGAAGAGATGGCGGAGAATGGTTATGATTGGGGCACTTCCAGGAGATCGAGGAGAGCACCAGGCCGGGGTGTGCATGCTGTGGGCACCCAGTCATCTGATTTGGTGCAGGTAGTATCGAAGCTGGTCTCAGCTATCGATCGTTCCGGGATGATTCCAGGGACCGGACAGCAGCAGGCGATGCTCTGCCAGTGGTGCGAGAGCACCCATCATATGGTGGAAGACTGCCAGGCGATGAAGGAATCGACCACACCCCAGGAACAGGTGAACTTCATCAACAATGTCAGGCGCAATGACCCCTACAGTAGCACCTACAATGAGGGGTGGCGCCAGCACCCCAACTTCTCCTGGGTTGGGGCAAATTCCAGTCCACCAGTCCCCCAGGGTCCACCGGGCTTCCAGAGGCCACCATATCAGCCCATGCAGGGGCATGCTGCTCAATCACAGCCGCGGCCTTTCCAGCAGCCAGGTGCATCCCCTGCTGCCCCAGTGCAGAATGATCAGATGGCTGAACTGCGAGGCTTGGTGGGTTCTCTCGCCAGTGTTAGTGCTCAGAAATTCAACACCTTTGAGCAGTTCATGGAGAAGGCCTCGGGTCAACTCCTGGCTCTTGAAGCTGGTCAGAGGAACACACAGGCTGTTTTGCAGGATATCCAGACCCAGCTGGGGAGCGTGGCCCAGTCAGTGGCTAAAAGGGCTCCTGGTACTCTACCAGCGCAGACCATTCCTCACCCGCCGACCCCGAATGAGCGCTGCAATGCCATCATGACCAGGAGTGGCAAGATGACTGTTGATCCCCCTGCTCGGGAACCGGAGAGAGAAAGCCCTGTTGCAGCATCTCCAGCGGTTGAACAGGAAGTAGAGAAGGAGGTTGAGGTGCCTGCACCTAAACCGCAACCAGTAGTGAAGGAGTATGTCCCTAAACTCCCTTTCCCTACTCGGTTGCACAAAGACAGGCTGGAGGCAGAGTTCGAGAACTTCATGGCCATGCTTAAGAAGCTGAATGTTCAAGTGCCTTTCCTGGAGGCACTATCGCAAATGCCGAAGTATGCGAAGTTTCTAAAAGAGCTTCTCTCAAAGAAGCAGAAGCTGAGTGAGCTGGCCACTGTGGAGCTCAGCGAGGAGTGCTCGGCTATTCTGCAGAACAAGCTTCCGCAGAAGAAAAAGGACCCAGGTAGTTTTACTATCCCGTGCTCTATTGATAAATTGCATGTAGAGAAGTCCTTGGCGGATTTAGGTGCTAGTATCAATGTTATTCCATATAAACTGTTCATGAAACTAGGCCTAGGTGAACCCCGTGCTACTAGGATGACCCTTCAATTAGCTGACAGATCTGTAGTGCATCCTAGGGGTATAGTGGAAGACCTTCTGGTTAAGGTTGGCAAATTCACATATCCTGTGGATTTTGTTATCTTGGACATCAGTGAGGACACAGAGGTGCCTCTTATACTGGGAAGGCCTTTCCTGGCCACCGCCAAGGCTCTCATAGATGTGCATGATGGGACCTTAGTTTTGAGAGATGGCGAGGAGCGAATAACGTTTTCTGTTGCTGATACTATACCTGCTTCGCTACCTCTGCATGCTGTATCTCACCAGGAGCACGAGTCTGTCGTGTATCCTTCTGTGCTGCCTATTTTGCAGGAACCGCCTCCCACACCTTCGCCGCCACTCCGGACCACCCCGTCATCCAAAGAACAGATCAAGGAGGAGTGGCGGCCGAAACTGCAGGCAGCTAAGCCTGCTCGAAAGAAAGCCGGAAACCACTATGAGCTGGTCCCACCTTGGCCATCCGAGTATTCACTCGCTTGCATCCTACCGGATGGCCAAGTCGAGCTGGCAAATGCTGGTGGCCACATTCGTCGCGTGCATGGCCACCATTTGAAGCTGTACCTCAAGAGCGATGTGGATCCGCTCTTGAAGGCACCTGATCCTACACTTCCCTGAGCATCCGTACTGGCGTCCAGCTAAAAGACGATAAAGAAGCGCTTGTGGGGAGGCAACCCCACCGAGGTTTGCATTTTCTTACTCTTTTTCCTTTGATCTTGTGTGTTTTTGAGTCTTGAGACGTTGATCCAGAGTCAAGTGTCGTTTTTGAGTGAAAACAGGTTGAATTCGGGGTTCCAGAACTGTGCACGGCCAGGCCACCAACTTGCACGGCCGTGCCAAAATTTTCCCTGGCCGTGCAAGCTCTCGGTGCAACGTGCACGGCCAGAAGTGCATGTTGCACGGCCGTGCGGAAATCACCCCTGGCCGTGCAAGCTCTCGGCACTAACCGTACGGCCAAATGTGTGATGTGCACGGCCGTGCGATGTCCTCGGCCAGGCCGTGTCGGCCTGCACGGGCAGAAGCAAGCCGTGCACGGCCGTGCGTGCCTGCCCGTGCGGCCCCAGCTGACGGTGATGATGGAGCTGCTGGCGCTGCTGATGATGGTGCGTTCATGACCGACATCGATCTCGACGATCTTGGCGACGAGTAGGCTGTACTCGTTGCCCGTCTCAGTGTATTTGTTTTTGTTTGTTTTTTTTTTTGACTTTTTAGTGTTTGCTCCATGTGTGCGGAGCTTGAACTTTTTGTCGTTTGTTTTTGTTTTTGGTTTTTCCTTTGTGGTTTGATGTAGCCGTCTGGGCTAACACTTATCCCTAACGCCAGTGTGCTAGTGTTTCTGATGTTCGATTTGTGCAGCATTGACCACTTCCCCGTTCGTTTCTCGCTGACTGGTCCACTTCCAGTCCCCCAGCAGTGTTGTTACCCGGTAACATCGTTCCCCTTATCTTTCCCTCTACTCCATTGAGGGCAATGTCGTGCTTAAGTGTGGGGGGATGTTTTGTATCGGTTGGACTATTTATGATGGTGCTTGGAGCCTAGTCCGCTGTCCGAATCTTACGATTTGAGGGCTCCAAGTACTGCTGTTTGATCATATTGGCACTGTGTTTTGATGGATGAATTGATTGGTTTTCGGATTAATGCATGACAACTTGTTTGCGACTAGGACAGCCTATGATGAGGACTGAGATGTGCAGTAGAACGATGTAGGGGTTCAGTTTTTCAACTGTTTGCTTGCCAACTGTGACTTGATCTGACTTGATCTGATTACTTGTTCTTGACAGTCGTTTATGCATCTAGTTCAGGGTATCAGAATGTGAGATAGAGCATATAGGTAGCCATGTGAGATTTGAGCCTGCTCGTTTCTTTCTTGTGCGATAGATCCCTCTTCCATGATGTGTAGCATTCACGTTGTCGCTAGCTAAGATGATGGGGGCATAGGATTAGCCCACGCCCAAAACTGACTGTCCTGATGTGTCATATCCCCTAGTCAGCCCCTTTGAGCCGTGTGTTATCCTTTCTTTTGGTCTATAATGAAAAAAATCACCCTTGTTGCATCTTTTAGAAGGTTCCACAGAGTGGTTTTTACATATTCTCTGCTGTTTCTGCTTAAGTCTATGTGAGTGTTGGAGGTAGTGCTTAAAAGTTGGGCAGGTGTTTGAAATTTATGCAGAAGTGGTGGCTCTCTTAAGAAATGAAAAGAAAAATGAAAGAAAAACAAAGAAAAAATTGAAAGCAAAAGAGAGTCACTGCCAAAAATCTGAATAATGCCCAGTAAGCAGTGTTTCTTAGCAGTCTGGCTTGGAAATGCAGATGTTTATGCCTCCTTCGCTCTTGTGCTCTTAAGATATTGAGTAATGCAGGATAGCAGAAAGAAAATACCGGGTTGTTGACTGTGTTTGTGTGTTTGGGAAATGTGGAACCTTTTGCTATGAATACTTCCACCACCTAAAAGGCCTTTTCCCCATGTCCAAGACCCTAGCCAGTCATTTGAACCTGTGTCTAAGACCTCCTGATTAGTTAGTGGTGACACCCCATATGTGAACTCTAGCATTTAGAGGCTGCCATCATGGTGAAGAGATGATAGGGATTGAGAGAAATAGCATGCGCATCTTTCGCATCAAATTGTCCTGACCCCACTGGTCGAGAGTGAGTGATTCATTTTCATTTTCTATATGCTCTTGTACCCCGGTGAGGACCTAGATTGCTCGGTCTCTATTCTGATGTCTTGAGTTGGATGCATGAGTTGACTGTTTTGAGTAAGTGGTTGAATCAAGTCTAGGTTGGCCAGTGAACAGAAGGGAGACTCTTCCTTTACTCGATTTGCTGCACTCGAATGTCCTTTGTGGTGGTTGTCCAGGTTGATATTGAGGTTGTGCATGTATTGATGTTTGAAAACCAGTGCGATTCACGTGTTTTGTGCCTTTATGACTTGTCCCCAATGTTGGTTGATTGAAATATGTAAGCTTACCTAGTGTCCGACTTGGTTTGCTTGGGGACAAGCAAATGGTTAAGTGTGGGGGAGTTTGATAGACCGTCATTTACACATGTTTTTACCCTCATACTTACACCGTTTGAGGTGTTGATTCTCGTGTTTTAGGCCGATTTCACGCTAGGTTGTGCTTGTTTGTGTTATTTCAGGTCCTAGTACGTGAATGGAGGCTTAGGAGCGAGTCTGGGGTCGATTGGACGAAGAACGGACGAAGGGCGAGCTTTTTGTGTAATGCACGGGCAGACCAGGAGGTTGCACGACCGTGCACTTGAGCCAGTTGGCCGTGCGCCTCACGCCGAGGCCATGCACGGGCAGGCTTGAAGCTTGCACGGCCGTGCGCCTGGCCGTGCAAGGTGGATGAAGGCCGAATAATTGATACGGTGCGTTTTGAGGGTGCACGGCCAGAATGGTGTTGTGCACGGCCGTGCACCTGGCCGTGCAACTCGGGAAAGTCGGTTTTAAAGCCTAATTCGAGCCAAAAGTGGGAGAATCGTGTTTGGAGAGCAAAAACAGAGCCCTAGAGAGAGAAAGTGCGAAGAACTCATCCTAGAAGCTGTCTAAGAGCTGGATTTCATCGAATCGAGCTTGGAGATCGTCATAGGAGTGGAAATCATCGTCCCGGAGCAGATTATCCTCATCGTTATGAGTATGACTAATCCGATTCTTGTTTTCTCTTCTCTCTCTATGGAGTAGAACCCTTCTCTCACTTGGGTATGAAGAACCCTAGTTCCTTGTGTTAGGGATTTGATTGTAATGACTTGGGATGATATTACTGTTTGATTTTAATCGAATGACGCATGTTTATTGAATTGATTTGAGTCTGATCAGCTTTTCTCAATTTCTGCTGCAACCTGAGATAGATAGAATCTGATTAGGTTGTTAGAGCCTCTTCATTCGATAGTAGGAGATTGGCTATACCAGAGTTAGCCAGTTTACTGCTTTGTACTGGTGTTCTTGGCGCCAGTAGTGGAGTTCTGTGTTCATAGCCTCGGCTTTCTATCCCGGTGAAGACTAGTCGTCTGCCGGGTAGTTAGACTGAGAGGGCTTGGTCAACTTAAGAGATTCCAAGCTACTTTCGGATCTTCCGCAGTCTAATCAACAGTAAATCAACCCAGGGAATTGCAATTGAACCTAACTAAGGGGCTAGGGGGACTCAATCCCGAGTGACTCTTACCTGCTTTAGAAACCCGAACAATTTACTGCTTTCTTGTTGCTTTTACTTTTCACAACAATCACTCGACTTAGTTTGCTAGATAATAGAGAATCACGGAGTAAGCAGTAGATCTAGACCCCGGGTTGATAATTAAACTTGCCTATACTGCAGTCCCTTTCATTGGTTACACTTGGCCATTGTTAGGTGTTGTGTTTTAGCGTGTCAAGAAGCAACGCACCGTTTTGGACTGAGTCGTTGGTTTCAAGTTTTACTGTTTAATTAGCCACTTGTACAACATTCATTGGTTAGTTAGAAAGTTAGTTTAACGGCTAGTGCACAGTTAGTGTAAATGGTAGATTAGCAAAATGTATATATACTGCTATCAATGGAAAAGCTCAGTGTGAGCGATTTTCCCCAATTCGTTTCTCTGGCAAATTCATACAAATCCCTAAATCTTCACACGGCGAAGGGTCGGTTGGAGCGTACGTAGGTGGTCGGTAGTGGAAATCGTTTGGAGCATAGGGGGTCGCACCGGCAGAGGGTAGTTTAGTCGCGCTCTCTCGACGAAGATGAAGAATTAAGTAATAGGCGGTTTGTTTTTGTTAATAAAAGATAATTTAGTAATTGTATGCATTAGATTAGGGCGATAAAAGTAAAATTAGGGCGAGATTTAGCCATTCAGTTTCAAATTTCCGACGCTCAGAGCGTGACCATTTTAAAGAAAAACAAGGATAATAACCAATCACACTAAGTACATTTGTTGTATCTTTTTAAATTAAAAATATATAATAGCAGGGAGGAAAAAACCTTTCCCCCATTTCAAATTCCTTGCTCCATGAGCGTTTGTAGGAAGGGTAGAATAGGGAGTGCCAATTTTTTTCTCTTTCCTCTGTGGAACAGGCCAACTTACCGTACACATGCGAATTTAAACGGGTCTAGGAGTGTCAATTTTTTTTCTTTAAGCTCTTTTATTTCTCCTTTTTATTGTTAAAAATAAAAAATTTAACAATAAACTAATGCATGGTATCTAATGGGCTAACAACTAACCATAAAATAAAAGAGTTGAATGGGCCTGACTTACATGAGATTTGGCCATCAAGTAAAACAAATGAACATCATTGGTTTGTCATTCTAAAACAAGCTATTTTCTCTGGCATAATATATATTATGCTATTATTTTAGATCTTTGTGGCTAAAATATAATGTATTTTAAAGTTATTCAATGGTTCAACCTCGACCAACCCAATTAGTCCATAATGATCAAATTATAGTGTATTTTATAGGGAATCGTTTGGTATTTGTTAGTAAAAAATTAAACATAAAGATCTATTTGGTTATTTTAAACATTAAAACAATCCTAAACATATTCAGTTCCTTTTGAATTTCTATGGTTTTATTCCCGAATAAGTGATGTGAAAATGGCGAATTGTAGTCGTCTCTTTTCTTTCACTATTTTTTATTTTCAAATAGAAAGTTTAAAAGTAAAGAATAATTAGAATTTGGCATGGGTCGGTCAAACAGACTGAATTTCAAGTTTTGGCCCGTTTGTTTTATGCATTGCAAATTTATTAGCATGTTGATGGAAATGGCTTGGAAAAAAGACATATAAGTTGTACGTTTGCAGAAATGTCCTCAAATGTTTGAATGCTTTGTGAATCAGATTCCGTGACTTTTGTGATGGTGTATGTGCTTGACGATTGCTCGATGTTGTAACTACTTAATTTGAGAGTAAATCTTTTGATTTTCCCTATGAGTTGTGATACCAGTTCTGGTGGTTGCAGCACGTTGTCGTTGTTGGCCTGTAAAAGTTGTTCCGTCGTGATGCTAAATACCTTTCTTTCTTTTTTAACAAATTGTGTAGTAGTGCTATGAAACAGACCACCCATGAACGCTACGCTTATTATGGTCCGTTCTTACTTCCGGTGGTGAGAAATTGTGAATTGAGAATCATATTCGCCTACCGCACTGTGTCTGGCTGGTGGCTGCTTACTGTGCTCTCTAGAGTTATGAAACAGACAACCCATGAACGTTACACTTAAGAGTCCATAACTTTGCGAAAAACCAAATTTTGGCAATCAATGGTGGTGGATGTGTGATGATCTTTTATGGCTTAATTGTTTGTGAATTGGATATCTGATCTTTGTATGATTAGAGGGGATGTTTGCTTAATAGAATAATCCATTTTAATTCATGTTTATTTTTAACATGAACTTTAGTAACTCAAAACCATCGAGACACATATCACCTACTGCATTGTATCATTTTGCCTGGGTGCTTGCTGTGTTGTCAAACTTCTTTGCTGCTGCTGCATTTACACTAACAGGGGAGTTAAGAACCCATGAATGTTTCCGTTTGACACAAACAGGAGGACTTGCTTCTAAATCGTGCACTAAAGATGATTGGAGGAAACATCTCTGTTGCAGTTGATATACTGGAGACCAGAACAAAAGCAAAGTATAACATCAAAACCAACCATCTGAACTATTAGCATTGTTGCTTTACTCTTTTTTAGTGGTTGAGTCTCCTTCAAAAAATTTAGTTTGATTTTAGAAAATTTTGCTTCTGCAGTCCTGTCTTGCAACCAACGGGTTCAGTAGATGGAGATGGCAGAGGCGAAGGCTATTTTTGTGTTGTTGTTGCTGGTTTAGGGATCGGTTTGTGAAGAAGAGGGGGAAGAGAGGGGGAAAGGGAAATGCAGGAGAGGGGGATAACTCTTTTCTCCGAAAAAAATGGAGTGAAGAAAGGAATTATGATCAGTAAGGATATGGTTATCTTACATAACGGTCTCTATTCTGTTTGAATTGAGCTTGGGAGGCAGTGATAAGGACGATCTGCAACCAATTCATAGTGAGAAGAGAGCTATGAACTGTGATCATGTCTTATTTCAAGTTAGAAGGTAGTTTCAGTATAAGGATTATTTAATTTGACAAGTTGTTTCATCCATGATTCTTGGTAGTTTCAGTGCCATTCTAGCCATTGTTTGGTCTGTAATTTTTGAGAATTGATGTGCGAGTAATGACTTTCACTTAGCTTCAACTATTATGTGTGTATTTATTGGCATGTGATAGAATTCTCTTTTCCTTTTCTTTGAATTCAGTCTCATTGTATCATTTGTACATAGGCAAATCATGCTCGAGATGACAACTCGTTGATATGGCTGGTGCAAGGAATGAAACCATCATTAGAATTCAGACCGACAACGGGGAGGGATGCCCAGGAATAATTTAATGATGATTGATGATGGTATAATAAAAACTGCAGTCTGCATTAGCACCAATTTCTAGGCCTAAGTAAAGTTATTCAACCCAGAACTCTGCTTAGCGCTAAAAATTGCGCTCACCCAACCTTGATCCTGTTTGAACCACTTCTGAAGAGTCAAGATATATGACTAATCCTCTCCGTTCGTATTTTCTTATTGACTCTTTCTGACCCTTTAGGTTGGGGCGAGTCGGGAAGAATCGGATTAGTGGGTCGGTCCTAATCAAGTGGAATCTCAATCCCTTCACTCTCACTTGCTTTCTCTCTCATTCCACAAGTGGTTAACATACAGTAATTCGGCCAACGGGCCGGGTCATAAGCTAGTATAGAAGATAGATTGAAGTTAGAAACGGGCTACAACCCCCTCATTCGTATTGTGTGGGCGCTTCTCCTTTTTCTTCATTTTGTTTTGTTTTGTAATCTCTTTTACCCTAAGTAATAATGTTATTTCACCATTAAATATTCTTCATTTTGTTTTGTTTTGTAATCTCTTTTACCCTAAGTAATAATGTTATTTTACCATTAAAAAATTTAGAAGATAAAATAGTTGGTAAGACTTTAGTCTCTCCCCAATATGATGGTTCAAATCATTTTCACTTATAATTTTAGATCCGTTGGAACGAATTTAAACAAAATGATTCAAATTAAACTGGAAAAATGTTCCATTACATGAAGAGTTACAGCAGGAAAATAAACAATAAACACTAATAATCAAGCTAACAATTTCACTAATTCCGCTTTGAAAATAATTTATTAAGTCAATGTATTACATCTTGACTGCCATGATTTAATCGTTAATTATAAAGGGGGAAAAAAAAAGAAGAAGAAACAAGCTATAGTAATTATAGTAAGCAAAAATGAAATCAGCTAGCTAGCTTAATTTCTAGCATAAATAAATAATCATGAGAAAATTTTAATGATCAAATAGTTCAGTACTCGGTCAATTTCTCAGCTGGACCAACTTCCCCTTCATCCCCAATTTCTTTCCCCCGTCAATTAAACTGATGCGCCATTGCTCTCCCGCCACTCCCGCCGCCGTTACTATAACCGAGAAGCCTCGCCGCACTAACGGCCGCCGCCGCCGCTTGATGAGGATGCACTCCAAGCGTGTACACCAACGACGACGGTGTACCAGCCGGCGGCCCGCCATACCCATGTAAGTCCAAACCCTGATGAGCGGGCCGGCTCATCGAAAACATGGGCCCGCTCATCATCTGATCACCACCACCAATGTTATCAGCACCATTCATATAGGGATAGTGATAACGTTGGTGGTAGTTATCTATCCCGCTCATAAAATCATGACCGTCTCTGTTAGCAGTAGTAACAGAGACGGTCTGCTGACTGGGGCTGGCAGCAGCAACAGTAACAGAATTTTCGCTCTGTTGCTGTTGTTGCTGGTGGTGGTGGTGGCTGTTGTCGTTGTTGTTGGTGGTGGTGGAATTGACCTTGTCTTCCTCGGTCTCGCGGTACTTGCCGAGGTAGACCTTGAGGGGGCCGACGTAGCTCTCGAACCCTAGGGTGGTCATGGCCCAGAGGAGGTCGTCGCCGTTGACGGTCTTCCTCTTCTCCCTCTGGCACTTGTCGGAGGCTTCTCCGGTGACGAAGCTGATGAACTCCGACACGCACTCCTGGACGGTCTCCTTGGCCTCCTTGGAGATCTTGGCGTTGGCCGGGAGGGACTTCTTCATGATGCGGCTCACGTTGGCTATGGGGAGGAACCTGTCCTGCTCCTTGTTGTTGGTGGTGGTGGAGGAAGAGCCGCCGTCGTCGGAGAAGTTGCCGGAGGTTGGGCTGCTGCCGCGGCTCTGGTTTCTCTTCCCCGCCATTTTTTATGATTTTTTTTTTTTTTTTGCTAGCTAGGCAATAGGCTTCTTCTTTTGTTGCTTGTTGGTGGTGGTGTGGGATTTTGAAGAGAGAATTAGAAGGGTTTGGAAGGGCTTTTTATGGTTGTTGGGGGAGAGAAGGTTTGTGAGAAGAGATTATAAAAGGTGGGAAGGCGGTTTGATGGAGACATAAAATCTCAGAAAAATATTGAGAAGAGGAAAAAGGGAAGAGGTATTTTTTTCTTCTTCTTCTCAAGAGGTTTTGGAGCCATTGTGGAAAAGAATGGCTTTCACTTGATGTGGAATCTTCAAAAGGATGGGGGGAAGGAAATCATGTTTGAGAATTGAGATGGTAAGTGATGGGATTTTTATGCTTTGGGGTTCGATCGGTCCGTGGAGTTACGTATAGTTTAGAACGAACAGTAAAATTATTTGAAAACACACTGGAAAATGGATGGGATGATGAGAGTTTTTAAATCTTACGTTTTGTACTTGAAAAGTTGCTACAATTCATCTATCTAGTCCCCCTCCTTGCTCTGAACTCTATCTTCGTCATGGGATTCGATTCTCAAAATTTATTCTGTTGAAAAATATTTTCCCAATTATGGTCAGTAAATTCCCTCTCGACTCACAAGATGATGTAAATTTATATATAAATTTTGTAATAAATTTAGAAAATACAGTTGTAGTTTGTAAGGTTATAATTTCCTCTTACCAGCTTAAATTTTCTGAGAGTAAATTTTTAGCTCCTCATTCACTTCACAACTAAAGAAGAAGAAAAATTGATATTGTGGTTTTTATTATTTGTTAGTTGCAAATGATTAATCAACTTGTTGGCCGTTGGGGTCTTGACTAGACTAATATAATTAAATTTTGGGTCGTATTTTGAGCCCTTGTTCCCCATCATTTTCCTGCCTGCCTGATAAGGTACTTTAAGGCCAGCTTGTTTAAGAGGCCATATATACACAATACATTAATCCATTAAAATAAGCACCATCAATATATGGCCGGTTAAAGTACATACTAGTGATTTAACGACTAATTTTCTTTTTAATTCGGCGAACAAGGAATTTGTCTAGTGATATCATATAGTCGGTTTTCTACCTGAAAATTCTGAAGTCAAATTTTCATTCCAATACACCCTCGAATTATTGGGACGAGTTAGTAAATGAATATCTCCAACGCACCCTCAAATTTTTAATTTCAACCTGAAAAGCTTTAGGCAAGAAACTGGTTAAGATCAATAAATGAATATCTATCTCCAGAAAACCCGAATTATTGGGACGAGTTGGTTTATGACATGATTATCAGAGTTGCGTTGTACTTGAATCACGTGTTCAAGTTCCCACGACCCCAATATTGACCGTTGTTCTAAAAACACATGATATGATGTGTCTTTACAAACTTCGATCTCTTTGAATTGCTTTTCGTTCGAGGGATTAGAATTTGCAATATTGAAGAGCTTGCTAAGTCCTGAAGTTAATGTGGCTTATGCTAATATCGTAACTAAGGATCCAAAGGGTTGTGTAGCTGGCCAAGAATTGGGTCGTGGATTTTATGAAGTATTTGTTCACGTCGCCTTTAAGAGTGACGAGCCTTTAGTACGACCATATGGAAGTTTTCATACACTTGGGGATGTGGTTGGACGGAGTATCGCTTGGCCATCATCTTTGGTAAGTTAGATATAATTGGTTATACATTTGGTTTGACATTTTTATGAAAAATAGATGGTTAATTAATTTTTTTTTGTGTGTAACAGATCACAGTGACGGATACTCAATCCTTTTGAAGCTGCTCAATCATTATGAAGATGTTTGCTTGGATTATTAGTTCTAATAAGACCATCTTGTTTTGAGTGTTAGTTTTTTTATATTGGAATTGATCCATTATTTTACTTTGTTTGAACGTATTGAGGTCAGCACACAATTTGCACATTTTGATGTTATGGATTTAATAGTATATTTTAGTATTTTCTATATTTGTCTTTTATTATGGTTTTATCAATCTTCGTTTAATTTGATTTCATGGGTTGAAAATCCAATTGACAATAACAATTAATCAATTATTCCCCTCTACATATATATTCATTTGCAACAAAACAAATGGTCTAGAAAATGGTTTGAGCGACATATATAATTGTTGTACAAGATCCATTTCGAAAACAAAAATATTTGCAACTATAAACAATATTATAGACATAAACATAAGTCTCCTAAAGAGTATTTAGATGCTTATATATCTGTCTAAAAAAACTTAATTTCGAGGCAAAATGATATGTCTCTAAAATGAACATCAAAGACAGATAAAAACGTCTTCAAATTTATATTTGAAGACAAGTATAATCGTCTCAATAAGTAATTTCAGAAACCAAAATATTTGTCTCTAAATATCATTTTAGAGACTAATATTTGTGCCTTGAAAACTAGAAATGGAGGCAAATAAAATAGTGCCAAAAAGACATATTAAAGACTGAAATATTAGTTGCAATACCTCTAATCAGTAACAATTAATATTTGTCTCCATATCTGCCTCCATATAGCTATAGTGACAGCCAGTGGCGGACCCAGGATCGTTGAAGAGGGGTGTCGCCGATAAAAAATTATATTAAATAAAATAATTAAATAAAAATAAAAGTTGAATAGAAATTACTGAAAATTCTTTTATAAGTTAACAACGTCGTGTTTACTACGAATTATGACGATTTTTCATATCCTGAATTTTTTTTAAAATACATTCATCGCTTATATTGCAAATCAAACATTTTTCGATATACACAACTACATAATCATTCATAAATTAGTCACTCAACTAAAGGGAATCGACTCACGTCTAAAATAAAACTTAAAATAAAATAGTTTATAATCAAATATAGTAAACCACGATCTACCAATTGGCAATTTTAGACAAAACAAAGTATGCCTAAAGTAATATCATTAACATTTTTCCTCTAGTTCTACCAATTTAACCAAAATCAAACCACAATCTCCCATAAATCTACCCATTTCACCTATTAACTACAAATTGACAAGTTAAATTGGGTTGTGGGTTACTTAAAACAATCATGCTTATTTGATTTTACTTATTATTGTTAATGACTAATTATGATGAATAACTTTATAACACTAAAACTATTATCGTATAATGAAGGTGTGTCGCTTATACTTATTGGAGCGGTGTCGGAAGTCTCAAATTAAAATTTTTTGTACCGAAAAAATATAGGTCCTTCACAAAATTTTCGGGCGGAGGGGTGTCGGACGACACCCCTTCCATAGACCTAGGTCCGCCCCTGGTGACAGCGCTACAGGAGACAAATGAATAATTTGTATCTACAATAATGCAGAGACAATTAACTACTATATAGAGACACATTTTCTTTGTATCTATAGACGAGTTTTCCTGTAGTGTAAGAGACAAGTTTGCCGCTAGAGTTATTTAATTATTATCGCGCGAGAATCTGATTATACATGCCACATCGCAACACACCATTCTGAATGGAACAAAGAATCATCGATCGATCTCAGAAAGTAGGTGTGTGCACTGAGACAAACATATTTCTTCAGATTCACACTTGCTCCACCTACATATATACCGTCAAAAGAATCCTTGAGCCCTAGATGGCCTATTTTGACAGGAGACATGTTCAGCTTCAGATCGAGAAAATGGGTCGTAAGTAGTAGTAAGTGCATGCAGAATAAATCCCAAAGGAAGCAGATTGGACATTCATGGCGGGGGGGAACAGCAGATATTCGATCGGGCCGTACGTTGTATTTGGTGTTGCAGCTTTTGTTGCTTGACTTAGCAACAAAGTTTCCTCAAGTGAATATTTTTTTTCACGCTTCACATGCTCTCAAGATCGATTGAGGGGGAACATGGGATATATGTCTTCCTTTTGTTCTTTGATTTCTTGTGTGTACATAAATAATTATACATATGCATTTGTAATCCCAAAGGAGTCCGAGTGATTATGTTGGGATGAACGAGTTGTTTGATATCGTAATCTCAAATATTAAAGTTTTTTAGATTTTTTTTTAAACGAAAACGGGTGTAAAGCACCGCTATCTCGAAGTAAAGACATACATGACCCATTATCGTATGTCTGAATCAAGTAAAAACATAGCATGAGTAACTGAAGGGTAAAGAAAGACCATTGCGGGTTAGGAAATCCGCTAAACAATTGCCTTCTTTATAAATATATGAACAATACAAACCAATCAAGCACACTCCATGAGGCAACAAAAACAAAGAACTAGAGAGGCATGGTGAATATGTGCAACTCGTAGTGATCGATCGATTGTTCGTAATGATGATTAATTGTCAAAATAGAAGGAGGAAAATTGCTCCGGTATACTTATAGTGGGATAGGTTGATGTTGAAATCGTATGATATTGCTAAATATGTTTTGCTATTAATTGTATGAGTGTGTATATTTTGTACATCTTGAATATCATAGCTTTGCTTGAATAAGTTGTATTATACATTAAAAGTCGCAATATATATGATTGCAAGTTTGGTTACTGGGTTTACTAAAAAGTTACATATTTAGTCACTAAAAATATTTAATTTCAGTTTTGATCACTAACATTAGTTTAACGGTCCAAGTTTGGCCACTCTCCTTTAGTCTCCGTCCAACTCCGTTAATGGAGTTCATTACATACTGACATGACAAATGGAATAATATAGTCAGCCGGATTTAACCCAAAATTCACTAAACCCAACCCGCCACATCATCACAACCCGCCACGTCATCCTTCCCAACCCCTATATAAACCCTAACCTGACCTAGTCAGATCATCTTGAGGCAGTCACTTTCTTGTTTGTTTTCGTCTATGTGATTTTCATGTAATTGGATTTTTCTCGAGTGATATTTTGAAAAAATAAAATACCTCCATTAAAAATATCACATCCAACCAATAATATTTAATTTTGTTATTTTCTCAAATAGTATTGTTTGGATTCATGAATAAAACATTTGCTATATATTATGGTGATGTTAACAAAATCATTCAATGAAAAACAAACAAAGAGAGGCCAGTTACTAAGAAACAAAACTTGCACAAATGAACCGGCCTTTACTATGTTTGGCAGTTCTGAGTTCTAACTATCTAACGACAGCTTCTTTCTCCAACTCTGACATCATTCAGCTGAGACAAAAATATATTATCAATCAATTTGTAGATATCATTAAGAACATGATGAACGCGTTAGTTAACATAGCATATATACAATGCAATCAAAAATACGTTTCTACCTAGAAGCGGCTGGGTGATGTATAAGCGTAAAATCGTAAATTTTTAAATTTTAAAGCGTAGATTTTGACTACATTTGTAAGGGAAAATCACGATTCTACGTAAAAGCGTTTTGGTGACCTAGAAAGGTAAAAGCGTAAACTTTTAAGTTTTAAAGCGCGATTTTGACTGCATTGCATGTGAAGGAGTATATGCTTGTGTATTGGTGTTTAGGATGATTTCTCAAACCACATATTGAAATATTCTTAAAATGGTGTGGAAAACTAGCATCTTTCATCTTTGAATATTAGATGATGGGGGTTTGAGAGTTGTTTTTATTTCTCTGTACAGTTTTTGTGGCGGAAAAAATTTGCACTAACATCATCAAGCCAAGTGGCTTCTTGGGAACTAAGCTTTTACCTGTTCCCTCCATCGTCACGTTAATCAACAATAATTAATTTACCCATTGATTGATCACACTTGATTAAGAAGAAAAAAAAATAGTTGTGGATCTGTCGTACTGTCTGTAGCTTGCTGTCGGCTTAATATAAGTTGAAACAGGAAAGTCTCCTTATTACCGGACAAGGCTGGAACACATAAGATAAACTGCTTCCTGTGCTAATTAATTAATTAATTAATGTCACCTTAATCACATATGTAGATGCAATTAAAGTTTATAACTTATAACACACTCACAATTTTTTTTTCCATATATGTATACGAGATACCCAAGTTCATGACCATTGTTTTGATCACCCGATTTGACTCCAAATAATATCGATTTTTCGGTTCTATAGAACTAAGTAAGAAATATGCAAGTTTATGATAAAATTATATACAATTTGTGTGCATTTTAAGCATTTTTTAAATTCGTTCGGTACAACTTCAGAAATAATATAATGATTGTTAAAATCAGAGATTTGTGAGTAACACTGCATGGATCATTTGTAATTTTGTGCTACATCATCATACTGAACAAATGTGAACGATTGAAAGTCAAAATTTGATGATCTAAGTGCAGTTTTATATTAGGGTGTATCGTGTACACCTACCACAATCGAAGGTATACGATGTACGTACCACAGAGTTTTTGTTAATTATATTATACAGGAAGTGATGTGTCGAAAATGCAAAACCAAATTAATACCCTCTCGTCAAAATTCTCATATTGGATCTTTATCGTTTTCAAGGTTCCAAGAACGAGTTGATAACTAGAAAGAAAGTCACATTACAAATAACACCCCTTCAATAAGAAAAAAAAAAAACCCTCGTACACTATCAAGATGTTATGAAAGATGGATTAATCGAGTGGTTTTATCGATAATTTTCAACCTAAAACAATTTCAAATTCACATTTCAGGGCAATCTTCCCCTCCCACAAACATATATCCTTATTAGCATGTTAAAAATAAGAGGGCGTTATTTATTTATTTATCAAAACACAATATTTTAGAACTTCATTAATTAATAATACACAATAACCCTAGGTCCTGCTTATTCCTAGAATATTGAAAGGTGCGAGTGAAGTAAGAGGACTGTGAGAATGTGGGTGAGCAAGAGCTTCCAACGGCATATGAACTCACCACCAACGGACACCAAAATTTAATTAATTAATTAAGAAGAGATTCAATTCGAAAGCTACTTGTAATTGTTGACAAAAGCTTGGTGATGATTTTGCAGTGGGAACGGGGCAGATTCTTGTATGCTTTAAATAAGGCTATTTTCGGAAAACAAACTCTGGAGAAAATAATTTATGATACGAAATGGTTAGGGTATAGTGTCATGTTCAAAATTTCGATCGATTAATTCATGATCTAAATAGCAAAATTCAACGGACGTATTGCAGCCTAGTATACGTCCGAGCGTACGCTAGTCTGAACCATATTATATATATCACCAAAACTGTCACGGACACTATTCTTTTTTTATAAGGGTGTGTTGATTTTTACAATTAGATTCCACTGAAAAGATTCGAATATGCAACTTTCAAGGTCAAAACCAGTGATGTCAGACGTCTAGACCAACTCTTATCGATTTACTGATTGATTTTCCTTTTGTAATTAGTAAGCTAGAGATGTGTTGTAATTTATGCACAAGTGGCGCGTTTGTTTGTGAAAGGGACAAGAAGGGTCAGATTACTGATTGAAGAAGGCCGGTGTTACCAAATTGAAGAGAGGGAATACGAAGATGTATCGTTTTCATTACTTAGGACGGCGAAGCGACAAAAAGCACCTTTCTTAGATCGGCTTTTTTTAACTGATTAGGTACGACAAGAGCTATATCTAATATCTATATTAGTTTCCAAGTGAGTTTAATGGGGAAGAAAAAAAAAATCAGGTTTCTTGTCAGGTTAGGTGACAAAAACATCTAATTCACGTATTTTTTTCATTTATTCACGTCATATTTGCGTTATTCATGTTATATTGACGTTATTCACGTAAGAGTGTTGTTTATTCACGCAACCAATATTGTTTAGTCACGCAACCTGGTGTTTATTTATACATATTCTTATTTATTCACGCCATTGTAAAATCAAATTTTAGACGTTAAAAATATATCAAAATGGATGTCATTGTGTAGATTATGATCAATACAACATATTTTTACAGACTAATTGAGAATCCAAATTTAATTCCATAAAATATAGCCAATACAAATTATTAGGGGGAAAAAGTCCGAATTTTCATTTACGTGAATAACTTACACTCTTACGTGAGTACACATAATATTACGCGAATACACACTAAATGATGTGAATGAGTAAATAAATTGAAATTAACTGTTTTGTCACCTAAAGTGACAAGAGATGTTTTCCAAAAACAATAAGAAGAGGAAGGCAACGATCGAGACTATTGGCCATTACTACCTCATAATATTGACATGAAAAAGTTATATAGAGATTTTCTCAATTACATGTTCGTTCATTAGCTCGTCGATTCATTTTTCAAGTCTGTGAAGTTGCCTGTGCCTCGCTTGTCGCCATGATTCCTGTAATCCTGTTCTTCCCCCCTCTGCCTTTCATTATGACAGTATGGCTCATTGGATTGCTCCTCCCG
The DNA here is from genome assembly GCA_946122785.1 of Linum tenue. Lineage (NCBI taxonomy): Eukaryota > Viridiplantae > Streptophyta > Magnoliopsida > Malpighiales > Linaceae > Linum > Linum tenue. Next base: position 9,330,540 of record CAMGYJ010000006.1, read on the forward strand.
ATGACTTCCTTCGGGATAATTTTTGATGTTGCTATAAGTGTGATTTTGGATGTGCTTTTGGTCTGGTGGTTTGTGGATCGGACGGACATGTTCTGTTGGTTGTAGGACTTTATCGTTATGGGATGACAAATCCCTATGATGCGGAGCTTCTTGCTGCTAGAGATGTTGTCTGTTGTGACATCCCGTAATCTGCTTCGTGTTATACTGGAGGGTGATTCTAGGACAGTGGTTCGCCAGCTTCGCCAATGGGTGGCGATGGATTCGCTTGGAGGACCCTTACTCCAAGAGATTGTCATCATCTGATCTCCTCTGGTTCCCTTTCGCATTATCTTTAGAGCGATTCCTCGAGCCGCAAACTGAGTTGTCCATAGAGTGGTGTGTAAAGCCATGTTGTAGTTTCCTTTTGATAGTTTCCTTCAGAGTAGATTTTTCCCCCTTCATTATAAGTTATTTTTGTATCAAATAAATGCAATACACAAGTAACATACGATTCCATTCGTATAAATGAGTCAAACATTTGGCTCAAAATTCCTCTATCTTTATATATGTGAAAGTCTAACCATTTATTTTTGGGCTAATATCAATGGGAAACCCGAACTATCAAGAAAGTGTCACTTGTGTCCCGAACTATTCAATATGACATTTATGTCCTGAACTATTTTTCTGTTAGTGTTGACCGAGTTTGACAGTCAATGTTTAACAGAAAATTCAATCTGTGTCGACGTGACAAATGATATGAATTTTTAAATATGAATTTTTATTTTTATCTAAAATGATTAAAATAAGAAAAATAAAAAAGTTACAAAAATCCCCAAATTGTCTTAATCGATCCGTCGATTACACTCCTAAGTCAACATCAGATAACGGTTAACAAAATTGTTAGGATATAAATGACGCACAACTATCATACATTGGAATATAAATGAAATATTAATTAGTTCGGGACACAAATAACTCTCTCTTGATAATTCGAGTTTTTCAATGGTATTAGTATTTTTTTTTTCTTCCCGAATGAGAGTATGAGACTATAAGATAAGAGCACCAAACTAGGGTGTTGGTAGGTCAACGTATTTGTTGACGCGAGTAGGGATGACAATTTACCCACCCATGGGTAATTTTGCCCAAATCCAAGTAGACCCATTTACTATGGGTCGGGTTTGGGTGATGTGTGTATGGGTTTGGGCTAGATATGGATATTATCTAAATGAGTATGGGTTGGATATGGATATCCATTTACTTGAGGGTGTTTTAACTACACATGCAAAAATTGGACCTATTTGTAAAACTTGAAAAGTTTAGCTACCAAAATGTAAGACCAAAAAAATTTAGGTACCAGAACGTAATTTTCCATCGATATTTTGAGGACTTATATGCAAAAAAAATTAAATTTAGGTACCAAATATGCATATCTATTAAGTTTAGGTACCAAACTGTAATTTGTATTTGGGCATGGGTACAAACCCAAATCCATTTGTTATAAACCCAACCCAACCCAAAGTAAATGGGTATGGGTACAAACCCATCAAACTTTACCCATATCCATATATTTGGATTTCATACCCAACCCAATTGAGTTGGATAGTAAAATACCCATGGGTATGGGCAGAATTGCCATCCTAGACGCGAGGGTAAATAATGCCACTATTGGATCTACCTTTTAAGGTACAAGTTGTTAGACCAATTAGAAAACCTCAATGACTCCTTCGACGAGTTCTGTGTGAGTGATGTCTAAAACTCTAATAAAAAATCTAATTTGATGTTTCACTTTTTGTTTCAGAAACGAAAAAATAATTCAAAATTGATTTTTTTTCTAAAAATAGTGCAACAATTGATAAAAATACCACAACACTAGTTATTTTCACTTCAAAATGTTTGATTTCCAAATTAGATAAGGAAACTAGATGAATACATACGCCACTAGCTAGTTTATGTGATCAGTTCCATTTTTTCGAACCAACAATCATGACAATTTTTTTTGTCTGAGAGACTTATGGCAAATTGAACTCATCCCGCGGGTATTACCCAACATGCAGTAGCGTGGGGTGGGATATGGATATCTACTTCTAATCCGTCCTGTCCCGTTCTTGCTCATTTTATCTTAATTTCTTCAATATTTATATATATTTATCCTATTTTGACTTTTCTTCAAATAGTTAGATTCAATCTTTCAACTTATTAGACTCAATTACCCATTCTCTTATCACTATTTTCATTCATAAAGTGTTTTCTCATTTATATTATCATAAGTAGTAAAATTTACGTGTATTTTTTTTAAATAACACTAAAAGTGGATCGACCCACCCCCCTCCTACTCACACGGATTTTATCCTCCCTGACCCGTAACCAGTGGCGGACCTAGAAATGTAACTAAGAGTATTCAACCATAGATCAAAATCATTAAGGGTTGTCAAATAATCTTACATTTGAATACTATAATCCAGGGTTCAAGAAGGCGTGCCTAGGCGCATGCCTAGGCTCAATTAGGCGCTAGGCGGTGGAGGATCGCCTTGACTTGGCCATAGGCGTTGTTAAAGGCGCTGGTAGCGCTTAGTAGGTAGGAATAGCGCTTAGTTTGCGCCTAGTGGAGAGAGGGCGTGAAACACGGGAAGTAACATCTACTGCCGCCTGCCGCCCTAGCTCTCGCCCCATTTGCTGCTCTCTGCCGCCGCAGGAGAAAGTCATCGATCACTATTCTCGCCTTCACACCGCTCCGCTGCTATAGTGGGAAATAAAGTCGAAACTCGCCAGTTGTTGCTCCTTCCTTCTCCTCGGTACTTAGCACAAGCTTCTTGCCTCTATAAGCACCTATTAGCAGATGATTGGTCACTATTTGCTTGTTATTTGTTATGTTAAGTGTTTACTGTTAAGAACTAGGCATTGCTAATTTTATATGCACTTGGATTATATGAATTATTCCAGAAAACAGGAAATATTTGAGAATTTTTCCATTTATGCTCTGAACGCCTAGGCGCGCCTAGGCTACGCCTAATCGGGCAAGGCGCAAGTCAGGAGTCGAGCGCCTGCCTTACGCCTAACGCCTTTTAGAACCTTGCTATAATCACTAAAACAAAATTTTACAGTCGTTTTGGTTTCCCAAATTGGATCCAAGGTTTGTCAATTGACAACCCTTTCTGTTGGTTGCGTCGAGCGCGAGACTTTATACATGTCTTCCAATGACTTAACCACAAATAAGCTCAATTATTAAATTTTACCCAATTGAAATTAAAAGACACCCTGAATGATTAATCACCTAGAGCACTAATCTAACTCCTTAGCTTAGTAACTCGTTGAGTCCTTTTACTTATGCTATTAGCTAAAACCTAATCCACAGGCCTGATGTCTTGTCCGACTAGGCTTCTAAGCCCAAATATTTAATCTAATTCTAGCGGATGAGATGAATCCGGAAATCCCAGCCCAACAGACTTTCGACCCAGTCCAATCACTAAGTGACCAAACCAAAATGACCTTGGATTAAATTCAAACTAATGCTTCCCTCCCACTTGCCACTTCGATCCAGAGGTGGTCTACTTCTATTAAAATGAAGAACAGGGGAAGAACAATAAGAAAAACAGTAATATAAACCCAGGCAATTATGATGCAAAAGGAATCAAACCCAGCTTCGATTAATTCTCCAACCGAGGTCTGCTGTTCGTCTTCCGAACAGGTTGTTGATCAATTTTCCCTGCACAGACAGTACACAAACACAGAAGGACAAACACTGCAGAATCCGAAAAACAGAATGAGAAGACACTCCACGATTTTTACGCGGTTTCCAGTATTGGGAGAATAAGAATCCCAATACTGACTACTCCACGGTCGGAGAATCACGATTGTGTGATCTCCGACGATTCACTATGATTTTGCGTTGAAGTTCGTCGTTACAAGCTATCTACCCAAGAACCCTTTGGTCAATCTCAACCCGATTGATCAAAAACTCTCTTTTCAAACCTGAATTGCTTCCCCAGCAACTCGTAACCAGTGTTTCCCCAACACTAACCCTCAAAGCAATTCTCCCCGAACCCTTTGAGAAAACCCCTTTCCTATCAATCTAGCTATTCTCACAAAATCCCCTTTTGTCTTAGCTAGCTATTTTGATCACTTGAAAGGTTGAATTTCCTCTTGCTTTAGATCGCCTTTTATAGGGTGCAATGTAGCCGTTGCTTCTCAATATTCTTGCTGATTTGAAAACTTCACAAAAGGTAAGCTTTTGATCTTTCTCCTTTTGGCCTGAATACCTTCCTTAACTGCTTTGGGCTGCCAATACATTTCCAGCTGTGATTTTTGACATTTGAATCTTGACTTGGCCTTCAAGCTGTATGAGGTTTGGCCATTGTCAAGTTGATGCTAACATTCTCCCCCTCAACTTGTCAATGGCCAGACTTCTCCCCCTGAACAGGATATCCCTGAATTCAGACTTCTCCTCCTCAACTTGTCAAGGTTCATTCTTAACCTGCTCACACTCAGAACCTGCACACTGAACAAACCGTTGGTGCGGCCTGTCCAATTCTCTAATCAAGGCAGCAAGTGTCATAATAATAGGAGTCCATTTTATTCATAGTAGCAAACGTAAGCATAACTGACTCTAACATAAACATAACTGACTCAAGACACTGGACTTCAGCAAGTCTTATTCGCAAAGTAGATTAACCAGACTTTCTACTAGCATCTAAACCCGACTTCAACAAGCAGACAACCAGACCAGAATTGATAAACCGACATAGGCGACATTCATGGATCTTCCCCTAAGTTAATTAGCCGAGAAACTCCCTAGTAGGTGTACTCCGGAGAAGAAGCATACTCAGATGGATCGACTTCCTCATCCTCCGAAGGTACGAACAAAGCCTTGATGACCTTCTCGATCTTCTTGCCAGAAGAACTGGCCTCTTTCCCTTTCAAAGATAGGGTCAGATCTTGAAGTAACCTTTTTCCCTCCTTCTCCAGCTTTATTCCTTCCTGGAGATGTCCCAATTCCAAAGCCCTCTTGCGTTTTCCAGATGATTCTGCCACTTCCTTTCCCTTGTCACGTCTCACAGGTAACATTGCACCATTGTCGTCCGAGTCAGAACCTGATTCAGACTGAGCAGCAGGTTTCTCTCCCCCTTGAACATTGACAAGTCTTTGGGGTCCAAGCTTCGAGAATGTGCGACGCAGAATGTGCTGGGCTTGGAGGTCAGAATGGACTTCCCGGGTGAAGAGTTTCCCGCGCAGATCAACCCCTAAGATAGACAGCAGGGAGGTAATCCGCGGACCAAAAGGCAGCTTCCCACTGCACTCTTCTTCTCGATATTTAATCATGTGATTAAACATGAGAGTTGCGTAACTGATCGGGCAGCTGGTTTTGGCGTTAAACAAAATCCACAAGTCAGACTCGTCGAGAGTAGTTGCCGTGGCAGCATCGCGGGGAAGAAACATACGAGTGATGTAGAAATGCAAGGCTTTCAGCTCATCAGGAATCCGCTCAACTAAGAACATGGAGAATGGGTGCTTCCCATAGTCACGAGCTAGATACGACATAGTATCTATGGGATGGAACCCATAGCTGTCAAAATATTCTGTCGTCCCAGCAAGGTATCCGTCGTGAGGGAGATGCAGCAGAGTGGCCAGCACATCAGCAGTGATTGTCACGCTAAAATTGTAGACGGTGGTGGTGAAAAACGACGGATAGCGTCCAGGACCGCACTGCATACTTGCGTAGAACATTCTCACAGCTTCAGGGCACTAATCAAGGAGCCGATTCTGAAGCAGAGAACTCCACCCAAGATCATTGATGTACTCATTGACCCTCAGTCCATACCGATTGAATGTGGTAGGAGGAATGAGGGATGAAGAGGGCGATCACAGAAGCTACGGAGATACCTGGAGTAGGCTTCTGAGTTGCGGAATCCCCGATTCGTGAAGATTGCAACAGGCGCAAGGTTCACATTGAGTTGGGGATTGCTCGGCGCCATGGTGAGGCAGATGGTAAGGTCTGCTGCTTTCAATGGTGAAGCTAGGAAGGGCTATTTTGATGGGGATGCTTAGATGAAGGTTCCCATGGCCGAGTATGGCTTTTATACTGACTGATCGGGAATGAGTTTGGAAGGAGTTCGAGAAGAGGAAGTTCGAATCAGCTCGTCTGGCATAATTAAAGTTGACGATACGATTCTGGCATCTGCTGCCAGGAGATTTACTCTTCCTTTTGTCGATGATACGAGAGAAGATGTTTGAGGGAAGGGATTCGAATTAAGAGGAATTAGGGATTTGATTGAACAGAAAAATTAGGGATTTAGATAGCAGGAATTCAATCGACCCAAAAGCTTAGAGATCATAAGAAGGAAAGCCGCGTTCAACCGCAGTCCTGAAATCAGACGAGTGACAGCGAGTTGGCTAGAGGTTGGGGTTGGGCTTAGGCCCACATACCTAGAGAGCGTCTTCAACCCGAGAGCGTCTTCAACCCCCACGTAAGTCTGGGATAGGGACAGGAACAACATCTGGACTTCGGCCAGCAAACCCTTGAATGGGGCTTAAGAGGTCTGAGAAGGCCCAAGAATTCGAACTGCTCAAGGATTAAAGTTGCCAGGCCTGAAGAGAACCGAGAAGGGCCTTGAAAGAAAGTTTGATTTTCAATATATTTTAATGTTTTATTATAGAACAGCTTCCACTAGTTTTAGTTTTTCACAGTACATGTTAATTTCACTTTAGATCATTAACCTCACTAGAAAGCATAAGCCCAAGTTCTCGACGAATGGTCAGAAATTGATCCACACTAAGAGGTTTAGTAAAAATATCAGCCCATTGATTTGTCGTAGGCACAAACTCAAGTTGAATTTGGCCTTCGTCAACTAATTCTCGAATGAAGTGATACCTAATTTCTATGTACTTGGTTCGAGAATGCTGTACGGGATTTTTAGCCATGTTAATTGCACTCGTATTATCACACAATACGGGCATGGACTTTATATCTAACCAGTAGTCACAAAGTTGATGCTTCATCCAAAGGAGTTGAGTACAGCATAGCCCAGCGGCCATGTATTCAGCCTCGGCGGTGGATAGAGCAACAGAGCTTTGTTTTTTACTAAACCAGGACACAAGGGAATTTCCTAGAAATTGACAAGTCCCAGAAGTACTCTTCCGATCAACTATGCACCCAGCATAGTCTGAGTCACTATATCCAATTAAATCAAGACTTGACTCACTATCATACCATAGACCTAGATCCATTGTACCAGCTAAGTAACGAAAGATTCTTTTGACAGCAGTCAAATGACTTTCCTTAGGAGCACTTTGAAATCTAGCGCAAAGATACATACTGAATTGAATATCGGGTCTACTAGCAGTCAGATACATTAGAGACCCAATCATTCCTCTATAGAACTTCTCGTCAATTGACTTGCCCGACTCATCCTTGTCTAATTTAATGGTAGAAGCCATAGGGGTAGTGGCAGTTTTCAGATTCCCAAAGTCAAAACGTTTTAACATATTTTGAATGTACTTGGTTTGACTAATAAAAATGCCTCGAGTTGTTTGTTTAATTTGCAAACCCAAAAAGTATGTTAGTTCCCCCATTGCACTCATTTCAAAGGATTTCTTCATGATATTTTCAAAATATTCGCACAACTCTTTGCTAGTGGATCCAAATATAATATCATCAACATATATTTGGACTAGCAACATATGTTGTTCTTAATTTTTTATAAAGAGAGTTTTATCCACTGAGCCCCTTTTAAAACCTTTTCCTAAAAGGAAAGAACTAAGTTTTTCATACCATGCTCGTGGATCTTGTTTAAGACCATATAGTGCCTTTTTCAATTTATAGACATGGTTAGGGTATCGAAAATCCTCAAAACCGGGTGGTTGTTCAACATACACTTCCTCTTTTAAATCTCCATTTAAAAAGGCACTTTTGACGTCCATTTGAAAAAGTTTGAAACCCTTAGAGCTAGCAAACGCACATAACATTCTAATAGCTTCTAATCTGGCGACCGGGGCAAAGGTTTCATAGAAATCTATTCCCTCTTCTTGATTATACCCTTTAGCTACTAACCCAACCCTGTTTCTAGTTGCTACCCCATTTTCATTAGACTTGATCTTGTAAATCCACTTAGTCCCGATAATAACTCTATTAGGTGGTCTGGGTACCAACTCCCACACATTAGCTCGTTCAAACTGACTCATTTCTTCATTCATAGCAGCATTCCAATTTTCATCATTCAAGGCATCTAACACGTGTTTAGGTTCAACCAATGACACAAAAGCAGTATGCACACTAGAGTTTTTAGAGCGAGTGACCATACCTTCATTTAGCCCTCCTATCATAAGAGAAGAAGGATGACGTTTGGCAATATGTGGAGGAGGTTGCCTTACATCATGGTCTTGCTCAATCGGAGAATTTGAGGTACTTACTGCTTTATCTTGGTCTTCAGATATGATTGTTCTGGGTTCAGATTTCTCCGTGTTTGATGTCCTTGGTAGATCATAGCTCCCACCAAGTCCAAAATCATCTTCATCTATCTCATCTGAACACTCATTAGCAGATTCATCAAATATCACATTTATGGACTCATCCACTTTGAGAGTCCTTTTGTTGAATATTCTATATGCTTTGCTAGTCATGGAATAGCCAAAAAACACACATTCATCGGATTTAGCATCAAACTTCCCAAGATGATCTTTGGTGTTTAATGCAAAGCACTTGCAACCAAAGGGATGGAAGTAACTCAGATTGGGTTTTCTTCCTCTCCAAATCTCATAAGGAGTCTTCTTAATTCCAGATCTGATCAAAGCTCGATTAGTAATATAGCATGCAGTATTTATGGATTCAACCCAGAAGTACTTAGGAAAACCATAGTCATGTAACATTGTTCGAGCTATGTCAATCAAAGTCCGATTTTTCCTTTCCACCACTCCATTTTGTTGCGGAGTTCGAGGAGCAGAAAAATTGTGACTTATTCCTAGCTTATTGCAGAAGAGTTCAAATTATTCTGAGATAAATTTTCCACCATGATCACTTCTAATGCTAGCCACCTTAGATTGCTTTGCATTTTCCAATTTCTTAGTTAGAGACTCAAAATTTTGAAAAGCTTCACTTTTGTTAGCTAGAAACATTACCCAAGTGAAACGAGAGTAGTCATCTACAATTACAAAAGCATAAGACTTACCTCCACATAGCTTACCACATTGGTTGGTCCAAAGAGATCAAGATGAAGTAGTTCAAGTGGTCTCGATGTAGATATTACCGACTTACTCTTGAAGCTAGACCTTGTATGCTTTCCTTTAGCACACGCATCACAAAAGAATTCCTTTTTGCCTTTTAACTTAGGTAGACCTTTAACTAGCTCAAGATCACTTAGTTTAGACAGAATTCCTATACTCACATGTCCCAACTTCCTATGCCAATCTATCTGATCATTTTTCTCTAATGACATTAGACAAGTTATCTTAAAACTTTCTTTATCATCTAGATTTATGACATACAGCTTATTTTTACGTCTTCCGGTGAAAAACACTTTCTTATCAACTAAAGACTCAATGTAGCAACAATCATGTTCAAAGATTATCCTCTTATCTTTACCACACATTTGACTAATAGAAAATAGATTATGCTTAAGACCTTTTACTAGCATCACATTCTCAATGCATGGATCTGAACCAACTATTCCTCTTCCTATTATGTAGGCAGAATTATTGTCACCAAAAAATACCTTACCACCTTTTTTTTCTTTGAGTGTGGTGAATAGGTTTCGATTTCCCGTCATGTGGTGTGAGCATCCACTGTCTAGTATCCATTCAGTTGCCTCCATGCTCACTTGGAAGCAAACCGCGTTTGGGTTATGTCTTTCTGATGGCTCTTCAACTTCAATTGCCATATAGCTTTCTTCTCTTGTTTCCTCTCCATCCTCATCTTCTTCTTCGCTACAGCTCCATGTTGCAGCCATTGCTCGTTCTTTTCTTGCTAGAGGACATTCAGCCTTGATATGCCCAGTTTTTCCACATCTGAAGCATCCGGTAGTGTTTTGAACCTTAACCGGCTGAAGCTGTTCAATCCTGCTTTTATGGAATGCTCTTGGTTGAGGATATCTTGATGTACCACCCTCTTTCTCAACTTCTCTATTCTTGTTAATGAAGTTTCCTCTTCGTTTTTCTCTTCTCACTCGAAGTAGTCTACTAATTTGTTTGCTTAGTAGAGCCAATTCTTCATCCTCCATATCATCGAGATCTTCAGTGTCTTCATTGCATGTGGTAGCCTTGAAGGCTATCCCCTTTTCCCTTTATAATGATTTCCCTTGTTGAGCTTGTCTTCATGAGTTGCTAATGACCCGATGAGTTCATCTATAGCTAACTTCTCTAGATCTTTAGCTTCCTCTATTGCGGTTACCTTTGGAGTCCATTGCTCTGGGAGACTCCATAAAATTTTTCTAACAAGGTCTCCACTCTCATATAATTTCCCAAGATTCTCCAGACTGTTCACAATGTTTGTGAAACGTTCGTACATTTGCCGGATCGTTTCTCCTTCTTCCATTTTGAACAATTCGAATTGTTGTTTCAAGGAATTAATTCGAGATGTTTTGACTTGAGAGGTACCTTCATAAGTAACCTGGAGTTTATCCCAAATTTCCTTAGCAGTCTTGCAACCGGAAACCTTGTGACATTCTTCTGGACCGAGTGCACAATACATGAGATTAGTTGCCTTGCAGTTTTGCTGAAATTTCTCAAAAGTCATCGTCTGTCCATTTTTCTTGATCCTCCTTGAGCTCATACGGACCCTTGATGACTCTAGCCCAGAGTTTTGGATCTGTAGATCCAATAAATAATTCCATGCGATTTTTCCAATATCCATAATTAACTCCTTCAAATCTGGGAGGCCGATTTTGAGAGAATCCGTCAGCCAAATAGAGTGGAGCATTATTCTTGGAACCCGACGCCATTTCGATTAGCACCGGAGGTCGTTGAACCTTGTTCTACGGTGACCGTGCTCTTATACCACGTGTTGGTTGCGTCGAGCGCGAGACTTTATACCTGTATTCCAATGACTTTACCACAAATAAGCTCATTTATTAAATTTTACCCAATTGAAATTAAAAGACACCCTGAATGATTAATCACCTAGAGCACTAATCTAACTCCTTAGCTTAGTAACTCGTTGAGTCCTTTTACTTATGCTATTAGCTAAAACCTAATCCGCAGGCCTGATGTCTTGTCCGACTAGGCTTCTAAGCCCAACTATTTAATCTAATTCTAGCGGATGAGATGAATCAGGAAATCCCAGCCCAACAGACTTTCGACCCAGCCCAATCACTAAGTGACCAAACCAAAACGACCGTGGATTAAATTCAAACTAATGCTTCCCTCCCACTTGCCACTTCGATCCAGAGGTGGTCTACTTCTATTGAAATGAAGAACAGGGGAAGAACAATAAGAAAAACAGTAATATAAACCCAGGCAATTATGATGCAAAGTGAATCAAACCCAGCTTCGATTAATTCTCCAACCGAGGTCTGTTGTTCGTCTTCCGAACAGGTTGTTGATCAATTTTCCCTGCACAGACAGTACACAAACACAGAAGGACAAACACAGCAGAATCCAAAAAATAGAATGAGAAGACACTCCATGATTTTTACGTGGTTTCCAGTATTGGGAGAATAAGAATCCCAATACTGACTACTCCACGGTCGGAGAATCACGATTGTGTGATCTCTGACGATTCACTATGATTTTGCGTTGAAGTTCGTCGTTACAAGCTATATACCCAAGAACCCTTTGATCAATCTCAACCTGATTGATCAAACACTCTCTTTTCAAACCCGAATTGCTTCCCCAACAAATCGTAACCAGTGTTTCCCCAACACTAACCCTCAAAGCAATTCTCCCCGAACCCTTTGAGAAAACCCCTTTCCTATCAATCTAGCTATTCTCACAAAATCTCCTTTTGTCTTAGCTAGCAATTTTGATCACTTGAAAGGTTGAATTTCCTCTTGCTTTAGATCGCCTTTTATAGGGTGCAATGTAGTCGTTGCTACTCAATATTCTTGCTGATTTGAAAACTTCACAAAAGGTAAGCTTTTGATCTTTCTCCTTTTGGCCTGAATACCTTCCTTAACTGCTTTGGGCTGCCAATACATTTCCAGCTGTGATTTTTTATATTTGAATCTTGACTTGGCCTTCAAACTGTATGAGGTTCGACCATTGTCAAGTTGATGCTAACACTTTCACCCATTTGGGTCCGCCCCTGCCCGTAACAACGTGGGGCGGGGCATGGGTATTGAGTTATCGCCCCACCCCATTGTCATCGTTATCAGCACAGCTTTCTTCTTAAGCTTGGACCAAGCCAGATTTAGCTTACCGATTCGTAGAGCGCGAGCGAAAACGGGAGCGCGAGAGCGTCTAATTTTTGAGAATTATATTTTGAGAGCATTGAAACAGCAGCAATATTATAATAATTTAATTAATATTTATAGTATTTAACAGGCAAACAAAACTTGAATAGGACGAAAAAGACAACTGAAATTACTAATTAGTACTAATTTCATTAATACTCTCTAAGAAATGCACCAATAGTCAACGTGTGGGCTATCCATCATGTGTTGGGCCTTTCTGTTAAAATTGGTTCTATTAAAAACGGGCTTTGATCGATTAACTTTGCTTCTTTTTTTTTTTTCTTTTTTCCCTATTGTGGGCTCGGTATATAGACAGGCGAGGAATCAGGAAAGGAGTTCTCCTCCATTCATCTACTTCCTCTTATCTCTTCTTCTTCTTCTATTATTATTTAACTAGCTTTGGGCCCGCCCGATGGGCGGATAAATTTATTACTTGAACTTGTCCCTGTATAGAATAAAGGTTATATGATTTTTAGAAAGCCCGTTAATTTTTTTTTATGAATCATTAATTTTTTATTACTTGTACTACATATCGTTATGGTAAAAGAAAAAGCGATTTATTTGGTTTCTAAAAAGAATAAGAAATCTGAAAAGAACAACCACTTGCTAGATCAATTAATAACTTCTTAATCAATGATTTCACTCCTATTAACTGCAAAACCCTCAACCAAAACTTTTGAAATTAAACCTCTTACAGACCCACAAACAAATATAGTAAACTTTACCACGGTAGAAAGTATTCTTCATTAGCGGCAGAAATAATAGAGGAATTGTATGTAGAAAATACCAACAATTATTAGAATCATATGCAAAGTGCTATGTTCTATTGGACTCCAATATCTAACAAACAACTACATATAACTATAAAACTTACTGGATTTGCAGGGACAAAGAGAAGATGGAAGGGTGGGCTATCAATGAAAGCAGTAGCAAATCAATATACATACAGACTCAAAGCCGAGGAATTAATAGCAAGAAAACAGAAATGCATCATGAATAAAAAGCAACTTAATAGACTACGATATAAGGAAGTGATTCATGTCCTGTGGCTGCTCTTGTGAGGCAGAATTAGATGGCGTGATTAGGTGGCTTCGCCGGATGTATGCAACTTCCTATTGGTGGCGGCGAAGTGGTGGCGAAATTTCTTGGAGCAAAATCCCTACCAGACGTGGCTGAGGACGACACAATTGATGCATGTGGGATTTGGGGCAATAGGTAGATTATTCCGGTTTGCGAAGGCCGTCTATTGGTATTTGGTGGCGTATGAAGCATTGCGCCGGCCGCCGGAGATGGTTTCAGATTTTGTCGTTGTGGGCACTGGCGGAGATGAAAAGTGTTGTAGATTGGGAAGGAACCGTTCGGCGGTTATGAGATGAGAGGTAAAATTAAATCAAGCGGTGAGATTTTTGTCGAAGAGAGGTTGTAGAAAGAGAATGATAGAGGTTTTTTAAGGGTGACGTGGATAGCCTGGAATTTGAGAGAGGCTTACGTGGACGGGGTCAAAATCTCAAAGTCCTTTATTATTTTTATAGATAGATAGATAGATAGATAGATAGATAGATGGGGCTCGCCGTATATGTAACAAACTAGCTTATTACCCGACCCGTTGGCCGGATTACTGTATGTTACCCACTTGTGGAATGGGAGAGAAAGCAAGTGAGAGTGAAGGGATTGAGATTCCACTTGATTAGGACCAACCCACTAATCCAATTCTTCCCAACCCGCCCCAACCTACAGGGTCAGAAAGAGTCAATAAGAAAATACGAAAGGGGAGGATTAGTCATATATCTTGACTCTTCAGAAGTGGGTCAAACAGAATCAAGGTTGGGTGAGGGCAATTTTTAGCGCTAAGCAGAGTTCTGGGTTGAATACCTTTACTTAGGCCTAGAAATTGGTGCTGATGCACACTGCAGTTTTTATTATACCATCATCAATCATCATTGAATTAGTCCTGGACATCCCTCCCCGTTGTCGGTCTGAATTCTAATGATGGCTTCATTCCTTGCACCAGCCATATCAGCGAGTTGCCATCTCAAGCATGATTTGCCTATGTACAAATAATACAATTAGAATATGAAAATGAATTCAATGAAAAGGAAAAGAGAATTCTATCACATGCCAATAAATACACACATAATAGTTGAAGCTAAGTGAAAGTCATTACTCGCACATCAATTTTCAAAAATTACAGACTAAACATTGGCTAGAATGGCACTGAAACTACCAAGAATCATGGACGAAACAACTTGTCAAATTAAATAATCCTTATACTGAAACTACCTTCTAACTTGAAATAAGACATGATCACAGTTCATAGCTCTCTTCTCACTATGAATTGGTTGCAGCTCGTCCTTATCACTGCCTCTCAAGCTCAATTCAAACATAATAGAGACCGTTATGTAAGATAACCATATTCTTACTGATCATAATTCCTTTCTTCACTCCATTTTTGTCGGAGAAAAGAGTTATCCCCCTCTCCTACATTTTCCTTTCCCCCTCTCTTCTCCCTCTTCTTCACAAACCGATCCCTAAACCAGCAACAACAACACAAAAATAGCCTTCGCCTCTCCCGTCTCCATCTATTGAACGCGTTGGTGGCAAGACAGGACTGCAGAAGCAAAATTTTCTAAAATCAAACTAAATTTTTTGAAGCAGACTCAACCACGAAAAAAGAGTAAAGCAACAATGCAGTAGAACCCTAAATTTAACTACAATCAAGCACATATCAGCAAGATTTTCGATTTGTCTGAGAGTTAACTACACGGAGAGAACAATTGATGCATAATTGAAATGCTCCAAGCAAGTTGAAGGCAAACCATAACTTTAGAATTTGGTCATTATAATAACCTTCAAGTATTGATGCTTCTAAGAACTATCATGTCCAACCCCCACTTATACAACTACGTAGCCATAGTAATTAGTTGTATAATGAGAAATATTACAAAGAAAACTACATAAACAACCAATGTAAGTAAATATTAAAACTAACAACTGATAAAACTTAAAATCTCTGTATTGGTATAAATGTATCTATTAGTAACTACTATGCAATCGAGTATATATGATTTTTAGGCACTGAATAAGAAAAGTATAGATGGCTCACAAATGAAGACGTAGCAACTGAAGGTAGCACACAAAAACCAAAAATAGAAAAAGAGATAAGAAAAAAGGCGAGAAAAAGTCAAACAAAGAAAAAGCCTTCATAGGAATACCTCGCTAGCTTTAGGGACTCTCTGCCACAACAAACAACCTTCTTAAAAATCTAAAACCCTGAGACATCAAACAAACCTCCCACGACACTAATGTATGACATTCCTATTGTCCAATAGGTTTGCCCAATTTAGACTTCTAAATAAATGGACTTTTCACCATTAAACCAAAACTCACAATCATTAACAGTTAATGCAAAGACATACATTTCTGAGGCCAATCACAGCATTTAAGCATAATTTTTAGTTGAAAAGAACAACTAAGTATTTAGCTAAATGATATAGTAGAATGGACACAATCTGCTACCTACTAATGATATAAACGTGTACCGGTACCATCGTTGTATCCTGACTTGCCATTTGCAACGGGCACTTTGAAAGACAGCTGCATTTTAGAGAACAAACACCCATAAGGGCGTTACGAAACCAAGCTTAATCCAAAATCTTCATATTCCACTTCGAAGACCCAATTTTCAAAAATAAGAGAGTTTAACATGTCAAATCACTCATTTGAAAAATCTCAAACAACTATTAATCAAGGCAATATAAAGGCACGTTCCAAATTATGTACTTGTAGGAATAATCCCAAATAATTATCAATTAATGCCCCAACTATCTAATGTGCAGAATAGCCCTGGAGCTGTGCTGTTGTTTGCGTTGGTCTACCTTCAAACATAACATAGTTGCATCACGAACCAAGGCAATTAAGCAAAAATCTTCATATTCCAAGTAGAATGACTCAATTCAATTTGGCCAACGCTTTATACATATTGTTTACCCCTGGACCTGTTGCACTTGCGCCTTCAGATCTTCGTGAACACAATACAAACGCGCTCTTCTTGATTAGCTATCAAAATAGTGGGGGTCGCTACAATCCATCGGTTGCCCCCTCTGCGCTTAAGTTGTAGATATTAGGTTTCAGTGAGAACTTTGAGTACATGAGGAGATATTTTGTAGTGGAGGAGATGACCCGGCGAGTAGAATAGGAAGATTTGGAGAGGTTGCGATGGGCAAAGCAGTTAAAATCGAGATTTTACCTAAAATCGAAAACTGGGGTAAAATCAAAATCGTATAATCGAATCGTAAAATCGTAGGATTTTAAGTACCATATAGAACATAGCATATAAGAATATTAATAAGGTAAATTATTAATATCACAAAGACACATAGCATTTAAAATGATAATTCGGAAGATTTTTTTTCCATAAGATAATTCTCAAGATTAATGTTCCAAAATCACTATTTTAATTGTTATTTAATGTGTAACTCAAAATAATTCATGATGAAGGGATATAGTTCATGGGTTTGGCTCTTATTTTCATATTATGTCTAGGTTGTTTAACTCAAAGTAATATTTCGACATCGTCTACTAAGTATGATTTAAAACTAAAAATAATTGAACTCCAATAAAATAAGTAATGTTAGTGGCTTGGTACAAATATATTCATTAATGAATTAATTAGTTAATAATGATGTTAGTTCTTACATACTTCCAATATTAGGGCAGGTGTTTTACCAATAAGTTAAATGGGGTGAAGGGAAAGAGATTAACCGAACCATAATTTGGTTATTTTTATTATTTTTGAATATTTTTCTAATAGAAAAATATCTGAGAAGATTCCATTGCCCTTTCCGCTGAAACAGTTATACTTATTTTAAATTGGCTCAAACCACCTATTTTGTTCTCTTACGATCAAAATCCCAATTTCGGTACTATTTTACGATTTTAACGATTTTAGTCCCGATTTTAAACGATTTTAAGGTCCACCGATTTTATAGTAAAATCAAGATCGGAATCCCTAAGTAAAATCCTAAAATCCTACGATTTTACGATCAAAATCCCGAATTTGACTGCATTGGCGATGAGTGCACGATTAGTGGGCCAAATAACAGTTTGGGCCCGTTTAAATGAAAACATATTTTTACTTTCGTGCTCAACAGACCGACCACACTGGCATCTTCTAAATTTACCCCTAAAAAATTGCTCTGTACGCATCAAATTTGAAATGGAATCCCTCTTTTCTCATTTCACATTTCACATTTATATGATGTGTAGATTGTGATGAGTGTAGATGTAGACCTGTCATTATCCTACAAATTCATTAACACGCCAAAAAGTGGTGAAATGAGCCACCCTATTAAACACAATCTTGTATAATGATCATTGGATCCAATCATGCCAGATTATGAAGAAGTTTAAAATGTAGCGGTTATCCCGACTAAACCATTAAAAGAACCAGTCTCATATAGTTTGCACAAAGATATAATTTCTCCATAGTAATTCTGAAAAATAATATTAATTTAAGAAGTCGATATTGCTTCTACTTTTTTAATATTGCAATTCGATATGCAATATTCGAACCAGTGATATTTGGGCTGCAATTTTAGGGTTATTGTATATTTATAAAATAGATAGAAATTTAAATTAAGTATTAAACTACAACTAAAATAATCAAAGTATTAAAACACCAAATAAGTACTTACGGGAGATTTAGTGGCCAACTAATCGTTAAAAAAGTCATATGATTTTCATAATTTAGGTTCGTGTGTGTTTGAATTTAAATAGATACAACAAATATACTTAGTGTGATTGGTTATGATCCTTGCTTGCCTTTAAATGGACCAAGGTTCAAATCCCAGTTCATGCCTTTTTTATGAATAAATAAATAAGAAAATAAGCAATTGTGAAGACCAAAATGTCCTTCCTATAATCACTCTCGTTGCAGGAAATTTGAAATGGAGCAACAGTTTTCATCATTCGGCTTTTATTTATTATCTAGATCTAGACTAGCGTGGGCCCGGATCATTTGGCCGGAGAAAGGTGAGATATGAAATTTGATAATGTAATGGGGTGTATAGCTTATTGTTGCATAGTTTTTTTTGGAAACACGTGATAAAATAGTGAATTTTAGTAGGAAAGAGACATGAATGATGCAACGAATCAAAAATCAGCCTTATGAACCAAAATCAAGTACCTGTTACCTTGTGAAACAATATTGTTTCTGGTAATATGATGAGGTGGAGTAAGTTTTATAGAAACCGAATTCCAGAAAATCGAATAAAAAATCGCCTATCCCGCCGATTTTCGGGAAATGAGCATCTCACAATCGTTGCTAGCTTTTACTCGGCCCGTTGGCCGATTGATTTGCTTTATAAAACTTTCATCTTGTCGTCATTGTGTTTCCTGGTTTTTTGCCAAGCCATAATAAAATCTAAAGAAATCAAGAATGAACAACACGGTTTGGGATAGAAACCACCGTTCCTGACCTGTATCCCTAGAAAATGGTGGTAAACACGGACTCACCTGCCAAACTGGTTTGGATTGAGATTTTTATCGGGTATCAGGGAACCATGTGATTATAAATTAGACTTGATCAAAACGGACCAAAACTTAAAATTCACCCTGTTTGACAGACCCATGCCAAACTCTAATTATTCTTTACTTTTAAACTTTCTATTTGAAAATAAAAAATAATGAAAGATAAGAGATGACTGCAATTCACCATTTGTACATCACTGATTCAGGAATAAAACTATAGAATTTCGAAAGGAAACTGAAAATGTTTAGGATCGTTTTAATGTTAAAAATAACCAAATAGATCTTTCTGTTTAGTTTTTTACTAACAAATACCAAACGATTCCCTATAATATACACTATAATTTAATCATTATGATATCAAATAATTGTATAATATATACTTGAAATGATAAAAATTGGACTAATTGGGTTGGTCGAGGTTGATCCATTGAATAACTTTAAAATACATTATATTTTAGCCACTAAGATATAAAATAATAGCATAATATATATTATGCTAGAGAAAATAGATTGTTTTAGAATGACAAACCCATGATGTTCATTTGTTTTACTTGATGGGCAAATCTCGTGTAGGTCAGGCTCATTCAACTATTTTATTTTATGATTAGCGGTTAGCCCATTAGAATCCATGCATTAGTTTATTGTTAATTTTTATTTTATTTTTAGAAATAAAAAGGAGTATTGTTTTTGCCTTTTCATATATAATTTACCACCACGGAGAAATAGAAGGACTGAAAGAAAAAAATTGACACTCCTGGGGCTGGACCCGTTTAAATCCGCATGTGTACGGTAAGTTGCCCCGTTTCACAGAGGAAAAAGAAAAAAATTGACACTCCCTATTCTACCCTTCTTACAAACGCTCATGGAGCAGGGAATTTGAAATGAGGGAATGGTTTTTTCCTCTCCGCAATTATATGTTTTTAATTTAAAAAGATACAACAAATGTACTTAGTGTGATTGGTTATGATCTTTGCTTTTCTTTAAAGTGGTCATGGTTCGAATCCTAGTAAGTGTCTTTTTAATGAATAAAAAAAACGTAATTGTGAAGACCAAAATGTCCTTCCTACTTTCACTCTAGATGCAGAAAATTTGAAATGAGGCTTCAAATTTTCTTATTTGGCTTTTATTTATTGTGTAAACTGTACATATCAAAACCCTTACACTATGTTTCCGAAGGAAGGGAGGAAAAGAAGGAGAGGTGAAGGAAAATTAGGAGGTGAGGAGAGATTTGGAGGTGAAGGAAATTGAGAGGAAAATGTTGTTTTATGGAGGAAAGTGGGAAGGAAAGTGTGTATTGGGAAGTGTGATGAACATGTTATTTTATTGATTATGCAATAGTAAAATAATTTGATAATATGTTAATATTCTAATTATGAATAGTGATTTAATTTGTACTTTCTTTCTAAACTGCACCATAGATTGGCCGGAAAAATTAGTGATAGGGTATTATTCAACTTATATTTTCACTAGAGATTGTACCGGAAAATTTAATTATGTTATTTTATTAGTTAAGTAATAGTAAATAATTTAATTATTTCTTGATATTATTTTCATTAATAATAATAGTGAATCAAATTTATTCTTTATTTCTAATTTGGTTCATTATAAATTTTTATTGATTTAGCATCTCATTCATTTTAATTCCCATAAAATTTTCTCATAAAATACGTACGTGCATTTTACTTCATCTTTAACCTAATGTTACGTTAAATATTACAGTATAGTCATAAATATATAAAATTAGTTATAAAAATTTTAAACAGATAAAATACGTACAGGAGCCATCAAATAAATGGAAAAAAATAAAATTGATTGACAATAATACGGATATGAAAGTTTTAAACAGATAAAATATGTACTGGTACATATACGTGTATTACAAGCAATATTTACTAATTATGCTTCTCAAAAACATATTAACTCGTTTATCTCACTAATTAAACTCATTGGCTAACTAATTATCTCACTAATTAATATATTCATATTCTTAATCTTACAAACCCATCATAAACCATTTTTGACAACATCACCAACACCCATCATAAACCACTTACCAAAAAAAGTGCCACTTGAGAGAATTGTGGAGAAATCACGCCACTAAATTTGGGAAGGTAAAACAAAAGAAAATTTTGAGAAAGAAAAAAAAGAAAAAGATCCGAATAAAAATGAAACCCAAGTTCCCACCAAGCTTTCTCTCCGAAATGGAGGGTAGCCTCCTACAACACACTTTCCCTATATTTTCTTTCCTTGGTTACTATTGTAAAGCTTAAAAAACAAGGGAAAACATCTTGGTTCCTGTGCTTCCCCTTACACTTTTCCTTTCCCCCACTTTCCATCCTAAAAAAACAGAGTGTAAAATTCACAGCAATCCAATTTCACCACCAAATTTCTGAGCAAGCCCAGTTATTTATCATCAGCTTCCCCAACTCATCTACCCATATAGTGCTATATGCTTCTTCCCCTCAATCCACAAAGCTTCGAGCTCTAACACAAAAAATCCCCGACATCAGTGACCACATATCAAACCTCCTCTAATCAGTCGTTTTTATCCAGCAACGAGGCTCCGATTTGGCGAATTTCACAATCACTAAAAAGACTTCAGATCTGTTGTTTTGGTGAATCGCATGCAATGAGAAACTCCTCAACAACTTGTTCAAATCTTCAACACATGCGCGATCTTGAGCCACTATTAATCGCTCTCCATTCTATAAAGTAATAGAGCATACATAAATCATTTGTCTCTCCGTATCTATCCTCCAGATCTCTATCGAATCTATCTCCAATGAAGGAACAATTGTCGTCGAGAGTTTGGTACAGATTTGAATTGTTTGTCTTACACAAGAACAAGAACGATCCAATTTTGTATATCAATGCTTTTGTTGTGCTTTCGAGTTCACGTGTTCTGGTTTCAGAAGTTCAAGGATTTCCTCCCTGAAATAGGTTCGCGTTTTTTATAGTATAATTCGTGCTCTGAAAGATTAAAATACGTGAATTTTATACGAACTGCCTGTAAAATGTGATTTTGCGCTCCAAAGCGGGAGCGTGGGCCCAAGGCCCACGAATTGTGTGACCTAAAGCCAGATGATGATTTGTGTTGTAATGATGTTTTGGGCCAATGAGCCATTTAATTTGCGGGTTACCACAAGGAAAAGAAACAATTGGGCTACGCTGACAAGCTTTTCAAAGATAGCCCAAGTTCGTCCGCAAACATCAGGCCCATTTGTTTTCCTTGCAGACGTCATTCACCTCCAGCCACAAAACACGCACCGATTCGAGAACCGCAGGTTGGTTCCACGGCCACCGCCCGCCCCACAACCCCATCATTGATTCCCTTTTGCACCACGTCAGCCAAAAAGCGTCCAAATCTAAACCCCTATCGAATTCCCAGTTAGATCTAGACTGATCCGAGTCAAGCTTCAAAACGGCCTCTAGAATAGGGCAGCCCATTAGTACGAAATTGTCCGCTTTGGACCAAACCTGCACGGTTTTCCTTTTGGGTGTCCTCCCTAAAAAGGCCTCGTACTAATTGGGTTAGGTGAACTCTAATATATAAGGGTTCCTTCTCTTGTACAACCGATGTAGTACTTGAATTGTACCATAACAAAGTTTTTAATAGATATATGTAAGATAAATTTAATTATCTTATTGAATCTTTAATTACTATCTTATTTGTATATATATTTGCTCCAATAAGACCATTATACCTCAAACTCGTTGTTTAACCGGCTCAATAACTTAGGGGTCGTTTGGTAAGCATGTAATCTACCCACAGATTTCAAGATTACATGATATTTGTGATTTCACTGTTTTTCTTGTTTCATTTTTGGACAGATATCATGATTTTGGTGCACCATGTAATTCTAGAATTCATGTGACCATGATATCTCAAATGCTTTGGGTTTACCCAAAGTATTTGAGATTTCATGCCAAATTATGTGGGTTCTACCATGAACTCATGCAAGCCAAACAATGCATTCTAATATTAAACAAGTTCTCACAACTCAACCTACAATATACATGAATTCTACATTACGTGCTTACCAAACGACCCCTTAAATTGGTTTGACAACCTTGATCCAAAATCCAAATGCTTCCAACACGGGCGAGTTATCTTTTGTGGCCAATCACAGGCCCCGGGATCCCCCGCGCGCTCATCTTCCCGCCTGCCACGTGTCCTCACCACCTCCACTGATCCTTTAATAATAATAATAAAAAAATATGGCTCTCCATCACTCTTCAGTCTTCACTCTTTGTGCTTCTCCTTTCTCCTTCCTTCTGTCCGTCTCCACTTGGTCTGTCTTCTTCTCCTCTCCTTCTTACTCTGCCGCGAAAATCCTGCGTGGCTCTCCGCAAGCCATGAGAATTAGGGTTTCCTCCAATTGATCGCTTCCCGGCGGGACGGGAGGCGGATTACGATGGCCACTCCGACTTCTACTGCAGCTGCTGCTTCCTGTTCTTCTTCGTTCCTATCTCCGAGTACTGTTTCCAAGCGCCGCGTTTCACTCTCCGGCCGCTGTTGCGGTCTCAATTCGCGTTCTCTTCGGAATGTTCAGCTCAGCTACAGGTCTCTCCGGCTACGGACTCGAGTTCGAGCTGTCAAGGAAGAGAGTGCCAGCGCGGTGATCGAGGAGAGGGAGATTGAGCTGTTGAAGAAGTTGAATGGAAATGGCGCTGGTGGTGGTGGTGGCGGAGGCAAGTACGGAAGTAACGGATCGTTTAGTAATGGAAGTTTGGTTATGGCGGAGAGCGAGGCGAGTGGTGGGAGTAGTAACGGTCGATTGATGAAGTACGTTAATGGGAATGGCGGTGCTTCCGCGGCGGAGACGGCGGAGGATGGGAGGAAGAAGCGGATTGAGGAGGTCGGGAAGGAAGATGCGTGGTTTAAGCGCGATGGTCAGGGGGAGGTTGTTGAGGTAAGATATTTGTTAAAATTTTCGGTTCGTTTGAGTTGGTTTGTCACTTGGTAATGGCGATTGAGCAAGTTTGTATGGTCGGGGAATGCTGAATTAGGGGCTAGCGGAAACCACATATTGAGCCGTTTATGAATTGCTAGAAATAGTACACTTCATGATCACAGTGAAATTGCCTCTTCAGGTTTCTGTTGCGCCTGGGGGAAGATGGAATAGATTCAAAACCTATTCCACCATTCAAAGAACTGTGGAAATTTGGGGATCCGTCTTTACTTTCATCTTCAAGGCCTGGTTGAACAGTCAGAAGTTCTCTTACAGAGGTCAGGCTTCTCCTACCCAATTTCTATTTTCCTGAACTCTATACTATCTTTCTGAGTTATTCGAGCTTCTTCATGATTTCGTGCCGCCAATGAAAAAAAAAAAAAAAACAGTGAATAATGCATATTCTATACTACAAGGCAATAGACTTGGTTCAATGTTTTATGATTTTGGTT
This sequence comes from Linum tenue, assembly GCA_946122785.1. Classification (NCBI taxonomy): domain Eukaryota; kingdom Viridiplantae; phylum Streptophyta; class Magnoliopsida; order Malpighiales; family Linaceae; genus Linum; species Linum tenue. The sequence continues at coordinate 9,354,825 of CAMGYJ010000006.1, forward strand.
ATGGCTCGAGTTTGATTGATCTAGACATCTAGTAGCATGGTCTCTCGCTGTTCATCTTCTCATGCTTGAGATTTCTTTCTGATGAGCAGGGGGTATGACGGAGGAGAAGAAAATGGTGAGGAGGAAGGCTTTGGCTAAGTGGCTAAAGGATACTATACTCAGACTTGGCCCCACATTCATCAAAATTGGCCAGCAGTTCTCCACAAGAGTGGACATTCTTGCTCAAGAATATGTTGACCAATTGTCAGAACTTCAGGTCTGTGGATTGTTGTTTGTGTTCTTTATCTGAATGCTCCTTTTACTTGTGAGAATTTTCTGACCCTCTTTGACACCTTTTCAGTATAAACTATTAACTGTGGAGGATATCTTTGGTGAGACTTAAAAATCTTAAAGAAATTGCATGGATGATAATCTTTCCTAATGAGTCGATGCCTTTCTGCAGGATCAAGTTCCTCCTTTCCCATCTGAGACTGCTCTTTCTATAGTCGAAGAAGAGCTTGGAGCACCTGTGGAGGATATCTTTGAGCGGTTTGATTATGAGCCAATAGCGGCAGCAAGTCTTGGTAATCTCATATAATCCTTCCAAACATTTTTGTCCCCAAAATAGTGGAACCAAGGCATCCCTCGACTTCCTCTCTGATTTAATAAATGGGTGTTCAGGTCAGGTTCACCGTGCGAGACTCAAAGGACAGGAAGTAGTTCTTAAAGTACAACGGCCTGGTCTCAAGGATCTTTTCGATATTGATCTCAAGAATTTGAGGGTCGGTATTGTCAGTGGTGGAACTTTATTTAGGTTATTATCAGACATCAATGAACTTGATGGCCTTCTTTTTCAGGTAATAGCAGAATATCTTCAGAAGATTGACCCAAAGTCGGATGGAGCAAAGAGAGATTGGGTTGCAATTTACGATGAGTGTGCAAGCGTCCTGTATCAGGTACTTCCATTTGACTTTGTTGGCCAATCAGTGTTAAATCATCAATAAATGTTCTATTTTTCTAGTTCAACCACGATGGTTGATAGCCCTAGAACGACTAGTACTTTTTATAAACTGAGATTTTTTTGCTCTCATTTCCATGCTTGCTGGTCTACACCAACAACTATCTAGTTGAAATTACTGACAGTAGTGCTATTGGGACTAAACAATTTCAGGAGATTGATTACACCAAGGAAGCTGCAAATGCTGAGCTATTTGCTAGTAATTTCAAGAACATGGATTACGTAAAAGTGCCAAATATTTATTGGGAATACACCACACCTCAGGTTTCTTTCACTAACTACGATCAACGAACAAATTCACCGCCACCCTTTACCCCCTCCCTCTCTTGATTGATGCATAAAATTCCTCTTTGAAGTTTTCTATGGCTACTCACTTTCTAGTTTCCTCTGTGTAGGTACTGACAATGGAGTACGTCCCTGGGATTAAAATAAATAAAGTACAGGCTTTAGATAAGCTTGGTCTTGATCGCCAAAGGTTTTCATAATTTCAGCCTTTTAAACTTGATTCGTCATTTTGACAGGATAATGAATTTTAGAGACATGCTTTTTGTAGCATGCTCTGTGGTGAAATATGCTCACTGTTTATTTTTATGTTTTGTGCAGGTTGGGCAGGTATGCTGTTGAATCTTACTTGGAACAAATTCTTTCTCATGGATTTTTCCACGCTGATCCTGTGAGTCCATTCACATAGTTTCTAATCTCTTAAATTTGTTCCAACAAGCCAGCTTGAAGGGTATCTCTAGCCTGGTGTGTCAGTTTCAAGCCTTATAATTGTGTCATGTGCCCATGGTCAATTCCATTGGAGAGGATGGGGAAATTGTGGCCAGTTCAGATTGATAGCTCTTTCTTATAGCAATGACAGCTTTATCTTTCTTGTCATCTTCTCAGCACCCAGGGAATATTGCTGTGGATGATGTCAATGGTGGAAGATTGATCTTTTATGATTTCGGAATGATGGGAAGGTATTTATGCATTAATCTTCTTCTTGATATCTGTAAGTATACTACTTGATTCGCTTTTCGCTCTTTTTGACATATCAGACATGAATTTCTTTTTGGTATTGCCGTAATATAGTATCAGTCCAAACATCAGAGAAGGGTTGCTGGAAGTGTTTTATGGAGTTTATGAAAAGGATGCAGAAAAGGTATGTATTTCTTAATTGATATGAAGACTCGTCAATTATAGCATAGAGTTCAAACTTTCAACATCACACATGCTCATACCTTTTGTTATCACTTCCGGATCAAGTGCAGATTCTTGATGCAATGGTCCAAATGGGTGTCCTTGTGCCTACTGGAGATATGACAGCTGTCAGAAGAACTGCACAATTTTTCCTTAAAAGGTGGGTTCGCTCGGTTGATAAAAATCCTTCATTTCTGCTAATATTGTTCAGCTAATTGGACGAGTGCCTAATGAGTGGATGTAGCTGGCTTCTGGTTGACTCTGTCATATAATGATTATCTACCAATGTTCCAATTTTTTTGTCAATTAAGGTGCTTGGGTAATATATTTGTAGCTGCATATAGCATATTGATTGTGTAATAGATCCTTTGGACATCTCAAAGTTTAGTTGTTAGGAGGCAGTAGTTGTCCATAATGGTTCCTGACAGTGTTAATTATCCTGAAAAATGTCTATAGAGCGACTAAATTGGTGCCAAAAATATTTCAAATAGTAATTGGCTTTTTATTTTCCAAAATAATAGCAACCATACAGTTCTAACTTCTAACTAAATGTGTGCAGTTTCCAAGAACGTCTTGATGCACAAAGACGGGAGAGGGAAATGGCGGCAGCAGAGCTTGGGTTTAAGAAGCCTTTAACCAAGGAAGAAAAATTGGCGAAAAAGAAGGAGCGCTTGGCAGCAATAGGTAAGTGTGCATTGCACTCCGTCAGATGAATTATATTATTTTTGGTTAAGCTTTTGCGTTTGTCTCTGTACGCTAGTGTGTAATCTTTTGTGAATGTTTTATAATTAGCGTGTATTGTGAATTGAAAGGTAAGTTTTTTTCACTTGCTAGTTTTTGCGTTGTGATTGAGCCATGCAAGTTGCTGTTATTTTCCTCCTTGTTTCAGTAGAAAACACTTCGGTGACTCTTTCTATTATTTCTGAACAGGGGAAGATTTATTATCCATTGCTGGAGATCAACCTTTCCGATTCCCTGCCACTTTCACTTTTGTTGTAAGAGCATTTTCAGGTATAATATTGTGGTTAATTAACTCGGTCCATAGTAGTAGATGATTTTATGCATAGCAAATGCCTCATACAAGTAAATTTATTTCCTTCACAGTATTGGATGGCATTGGAAAAGGCCTTGACCCTCGTTTCGACATAACAGAAATTGCCAAGCCGTGAGTCATGTTTGTTTGTCAGTTTCTCACTTAAACTACTTTGATTTTTAGCTTCTAGAAATCTTGGTGCTTGACACATGCGTTGTTGTTAATCCTGCCAGGTATGCACTAGAGCTGTTGAAGTTCCGGGAAGCAGGGATTGAAGTAGTCGTGAAGGTAAAAACATTTGCTTCTGTCTCACCCCCACTCTGACTGCTAGTTGATTTTGTGGATGTTGTTTAAGGATATCACAATTTTTCGTTGGACATATTGTATAAGAAATATGAGTGATTACTTATTACCCTACTAGTATTCACGTGTATGAATGTTTGCAGGACCTCAGAAACAGATGGGATAGGCAGTCCCGTGCATTCTACAACTTGTTTAGGCAGGCTGATAGAGTTGAAAAGCTTGCGGAAACTCTCCAACGATTGGTAGGAGTCTCTAATGATTCTGTATGAATGATTCTGTATGAATGATTCTGGTTTTTAGCTTCATTGGTTTGAAACAGTTTTGTCTGGGCGATATTTTTACAGGAGCAAGGTGATTTGAAGCTTCGAGTTCGAACACTGGAGGCTGAGAGGGCTTTCCAGCGCGTTGGTGCTGTTCAAACTACAGTGGGAAGTGTGAGTCCTTTTACCCGATGATATACTCTGATTTGGTTCTTTCAGTTATAGGAGTTGAATGTTATTGAGACAATCCTATTACTGTTCATTGGGAATGGCTGTGAAATGATTAACTGGAGCAAACATATTTTGTTGCAGCTTTGGTGTCGTTAGATTATTTTGCAACGTTCTCTCACTATCTTTTCTTCTGGCTATTGAACAGGCTGTAGCTGCGGGAAGTCTGGTTAACCTTGCAACAATTTTGTATCTCAATGCTATGAGAGTAAGATAATCCACTAAAGTACACTTGTTTCTACTGTGTCCATCTTACTTCTTCTGCTAATGCAACGGTGGTTTTTGTGTTGTAGGTACCAGCTACGATGGCATATGCTGTATGTGCCTTTTTTAGCTTAAAAGTTCTGGTAGGAATTGTAAAGGTGAAGAAGTTAGACCAACGAGAAAGATTAATAACAGGCACTGCTTAAGTAGGTAAGCTAGCATTGGTCCACTCACAATCCGCAGGGAACTGCTTAAATAGTTGAGACCTTTGCGTCTATATGAATTTGTTTCATTTCCTATCCCTCGCCATGTTTTGCAGATGTTCGAATGTTGGAAGGATGGCCAATTTCTGAGCGTGATGATTCAGTGCAGGGGTGGAGCTGCCTATCATTTTTAAGACTTGATCTGCGGGACACTCCCCCCTGTGTAAGTCTACTCACTCCCCCAGTACTGAAGCAACACTCCTCTTCTTTCTTCTTTCCTCCCACGATGAGGAGCAGGTCAGCGCCAGACGATCATCGTCCTGTCAAATATTTCGAAATCTTGCTAGGGTCGATCATTGTTGTAGCCTCAAGAGGCTAGTCCTCTGGTAGAAGGGTTAGGCTATAGAGACTGTTGCGAGGGGGGAATAATCGGAATGTTCATAATAACCTTATTCTTAGTATATTGTATATTTGGCGAGGTTGTAGAATGTAGTTACAACGTCGGAATTATCATCTTATGAATCATGAGATGCTCAGCTGTGTAAGAGGTGTGTGGTGTCTCCCACTGTAATATCTCCATCAAACGGAATACTGAAAATTGATTCTGTAATTGTTGTAACGTACCCTCCGCTTGGAGAAGAGACTCGGCTACAGTTTATGACATACTTGCTCGCGATTGGTTCCATGTATGATCATTCCATGAGTCCTCATTTCGTCGAATTTTGCAGCAACAGTGTCCAGTTTTTGCTTCTGTAGCTAGAGAACTTGGTTTGTGCAAACAGCATCTTCCCGGGCACTGTTGCTGATGTGCTACTAAGTATGACAATCATAAGCAAATGATTCTCTCTGCATTTTCTCTACGCAAATCAAAATCGTCTGCAGGGCTCGAAGGCATGTCACTCTTTTCATACCAGTCTTTGAGTAACTCATTACATATTCTCATAAGCAAAAGCATCTCCTGGGAGATGTTGGCATGAAGGAACAAAATTTAAGAGCCTCGAACCGCAGTGAAAACTTTCGATACTCTGGAAAGAAAAAAAAAAACAACGAACGAACACTACAGAGAGCCTATGTACAGTGCCCAGTTGCGTCGTATTACCACAGAAGGCTCGATTCAAGGGTGTGCCATGGACTGTGTGTAGATGTAATCCTCATCAGCCAAGAAGCTCTCCTCTGCTTCGTCTTCTCCCCCTCGCTTCCGGTCATGTTCTGCTTCTGAACTCTTTCTTTGGCACTCGTCTTCTGCCGCAAACATTTCTTCCTCCTTCCCACAATCAGCCTTCCCCTGCATCCACCCCAACCAATCCACAGTCATTTTTGGAAGGTGTATGATAAGAAGAGATCAAAGAGAGGAGAAGAAAATGGATAGCAAACCCCATTAGCAGTCTCAACGCCATTGTGGAGGGCAGATGATGAAGGCACAGGGAGGATTTCATTCTGATTCTTGGCAACTACCATCATCCTCAAGTGCAACAGCAACACGAAGACGAGAACCAAATGCAAACTACTGCAACAGCCCCTCATCATATGCAGTAAAAGCTTCTTCTGCCTACTGTTTATGTTATGTGTTTATATATTGCAGTGAGGAAATGGCATGGCAGGAGAGATTCATTGCTCTCATTGCTATCGCAGCTCTTTGTTTAATCTTCCTGTGCTGTTTTTTTTTTTTTTGAAGTACAGAGTTTTGTCGTCAACCACAGCAGATGCATGTGATATCTCTTCTCTCATCGCCATTGCAGCACAACCAATGAACCTTGGTTTTCGTCCGGCACCATTTATTTATATTTCTTTTCTGGTTAGGAGAAAGATTAGTACTGTTGTATCTGTCTCCTGATTCCTCAACACCCAAGCTCCAAACCCCAAGAGGATGTGTCGGCTGAACCTCACTTTTGATTCGCTGATTTGTTAAAACAACACTACTAATTACACTAACAGCTGCGTACGATACTATACTATACTGCAACACAATATAGTATCGCGTGAGATACGCTATTTGAAGTTTGACAGAATCAAATTTTGATCTTTCTATCTGCCATCCCACATGCTTCTCGACACTAGTCTCGACGTGTATCTCTATTGATCTTAATAGCTACCCTTTTCCCTTTTTTTTATCTACGGGTCGAAAATAACTCAAGTCGTAACTTAAGTAAGGAACAACGCGATGATGTCAAGGATCTGGATCTAATATGGATGAAGAATACTAATGAGTACGAGATTTGGTAACCCAACAGGCTTGAAGACTCACTAAAAAAAAATCACTTGAAGACCGTGATACATCGAGCGCTTAGTGCTTTCGTACTGGAAGAGGATATCCTTCATAGCGTGGATCCAAACACGGCATTTTCCATACCAGAAAAAAAGAAACACTCAATGAGTTATCATAAGGTTCGAATAATCAAATAGATACAAGAAGAAAAAAAAGTAAATTATCAATATTGTTCTCTTGTGGCAACACTACGATTTTCCAACAATGATTTTGCGGTCTAAACTTTAACGCGGGAGCAACAACCTTGCCCACATGAATTATGTAACCTAAGTTGGGGCTGAGTTTTAATAACCAATATAATAACACATAATTTTTCTCGTTGCCTACTTGACCAATTAAATGAAGCGACACAATGATACTTTTAAATGTTGCACCATAGTATTGACCCCTCTCTTTTAACACTCTGTCTCTGTTCATGAAAACGGGGAGTAAATTGAAGGGAGGAATGAAAATTTGAAGAATAGTGAAATTATGAGGAAAAAATCACTCTTTTGATCTACTTCCTTCAATTTCTCTCAATTTTTTCTCTCACAAACACTATTTTTTCCTCTTTCGTGAACCAAAAAAAAAAAAAAAAGAAGCAAATATTGCCTTCAGCCCACGAGCCCAGTTCTAGTGGAAGCCTGCTCCAGCCAAAAAGCCCAACCTAAATCGCTTACCGGGAAAATACTGCCAATTTGTCGCCGGCCCATCATCCATACCTATCGGGATCGTCTCCCGGGAGAAACAGCACCGCAACTCTTTTCCATTCTTTCGCGGTTCCTTCGTCCGTACATCAATGGACCTCCCCAGCTTCCCCGTCCGCTTCACTGAACTTGCCTTCTCGAGTAATTCTGCTTCTACTCTCCGTTACTCCTTCTTCAGCTCAAAATTCTAGGCTTCACGGCGATTCTTATGATTCCGTTCATGTGAAGTTCATCTCAAAATCCTCGAGCCCTTGTTTGCGACGTTTGGTTGCTGGGAAAACTGAATCGAGTAACTCCATCGCGGTTTCTTAGTTCAGAAATCGCTAGCTCTCTGTGATTTTATGCTGGACTGAATAAATTTAGTTAGTGCTGAGAGATTGGAGGGAGTGGGGGAAAATGGGGTTTGAAGAGTTCGAATCCATTTTCGGCGAACCGAGAGCAGAATGGGGCAAGAGCTCCGACCTCGGCCGTTCCGCTCCCCTCCGGAGATTCTTGATGCATGTGTTTGCTCCAGACTACTATCACCTTAAGATTCAAGCAACCGATTACAACTCCAACACTTTTGAAGCGAACAAGTCCATTTCGCAGCTGGAAGACTTGGTAAGCCTCTTGTGGAATTTGATTTTCCCTTTCTTTTCTGCGCTTGAGAATTGATTTCGTGTCGGCGGTGTTCGTCATATTCCCCCCCGGTTGTTTTGGCAGCAAGATAGCATTGGAATTGGTGGCTCGTGGTCTGAGTTTGTGGACTACTTTGTATCTTCACTTAAATCTGAAGAGATCAAGCTTGTGCTGGAGAAGCAATCGGGTGGTGATGGTAACTGAAACCCCTCTATTTTTCCCATCAAAGTGGAATGAGGCGAAACGAATTTTAGGTTAAATAGTACTCAGAAGTTTCAGTCAAGCTGATGATCTAAGTGTGCTTCTGTTATGTGGTTGAACTTCTTTTGGTTCAGGTGCTGCATCTGCAAGATTGGTTTCTCAGAAAACAAAAGGAATGCCTTTGATCTCCATTTCTCTCAGGAGGGTTTTGGACGGTGATGCAAATGATGTCATGGCAGCTATCTCTTTTGGGCTCTTCAAGGCACTCAAGTGTTCACCAAAGATGGTGGCACAAGGTGAGTTAATTATGGGAATCACTGGTTTTTTCTTCTCGGTCGGACTTGTTTTGTGATTCTTTCTGCTACTTGTTGTATATGTTGGGGGCTAGTTGCTAGTTACATCAAGTAATGAAGATTTGATTCTGTAAGTGTGAGGTCTATTTGATATAGAAGGATTACGAAATCGGTAGCATCAGGAAGTTAGGATGCATTTTTTCGTTCGATTTGATGGTGTTTCAATTTATTTATTTTTTGGTTTTTCAGGGGTAGAGTATTCTTCGCAGTTGATGGAAGCAGATAAGGTATGGGTTTGCAGCTTTTCATACATTATGTTGATTTCTTCTCAGATTCATTAAAGTATCTTATGAAGCCAGAAATCAGTTCATTAAAGTATTTTATGAAGCTAGTTTTAGTCAACGAATAATTGCGGATAGCATCTTCTTGCTTGGTGACTGCCCCTCATTGTGCAATGCATTTACTTTGATCCCATGTCTCCCTTTCTGCGTTGTCAGCAAAACAACCAAGTCCAGAGTCAATTGGAGAAGAGGCAGAAACTGGGAAATATGGATGCTTTCAACAAAGGTGTTTCTGGCAATGGCTCGCATAATTCTCCTGGTAAGTATCCGTCTTTACTGCTAGTTGTGATGGTTGTGGCACAACCAGCATCTCCATTGAGAAGTATTGGCTACAAAAGTGCATCTTCTATACCATTAGCATGTGTGCTTCGCTTGGACGATATCTTTGGATGGTTGTGTGCCAAGTTGATTTCTTTCTGTCACAATCAGTATAACTAACTATATTCGAAGTGATCCTTGAATTCTCCAAAATGTTGCAACCATTGATAATAAGTTCACTTCCACCATGGATAATAGTCCTTGCTTCGCATTACCGTGAACTAAGAGCACACCTACAATGTAAAGCTTAATACTCGGAAATTCTTAATAAGGAGGGGGAAATAATATAATTCTTCTTATTCCTCCAACAGATAAGCAACCTGCTCGAGCGACTGGAACACCAAAGAAAGCCATCAATCGCGTCGTTCCAGCACATCGCAGGTACTTACTTGAGTTTTGGCTATATTCTCCCTGGTTTGGACTCAGCAAGACAATTTCTTGTATCAGATCAACAATATTTGCTATATATTTGTGCTCAGGACAAGAGTAAGGGGTGCTCTTATAGGCGATGCTGAAGATGACGATGCAGAAAGTTGAAATAGCAACCACAGGATTAAAAGAGTAATAACTCCTAACTAAATTGTATTAAACAGCTACAGCTTTTTGAATGTTACCTTTTGTAGAAAAGAAATTCTTGGATTGCAAGCTTTTGATGTCTAGTTATGGCAACGGGGCGGGTCGGGGTGGTTAAAACCCGCGTGGGTACAGGACGGGGCGGGTTGACCCATTCTTACATGTTATTCGGAAAAAATACAAGTAAATTTTACTTTTTATAATAAAATGAAGGGGAAAATACTTCATGAATGAAAAATAGTGATAATAGAATGAGTAATTGAGTCTAACAAGTTGAAAGATCGACTCTAATTAGTCGGGAAAAATGTAAAAATAGGAGAAATATGTATATAGATACTGTAAGAAATTGAGATAAAATGACCAAGAACAAGGCCGGGTAGGACAGATCGGAAGTAGACACTCATGTCCCATCTCATGCTACTACGAGTCGGGTAATACCCGCTCCAGGTCAGGTCGAATAATACCCATGGGACGGGTTTAAATTATCATTACTACTGATGTCTCTAGTCTAAAGTCAATCCAAATTGTAATTTTTTTTTAAATCTTTTGATCGTGGAATTTATATCTGGTAAATGCATTGTCTTACCTAAACATGTGGCTGGATTTACTAGGTCGTATCTATCGAACCTGATTTCGAATATAGAACCGAACAAATAAACCCCAGCCAACTCGATTTGCTCAAATCTCTGCCCCCGACTCTCCCTTGCCGAGGAAAGACTAGAGCCTGGTAACTGGGAAGGACACATGCGACTATGCAAAGGAAGTTGTCTTGATGCAGTAGGATGACAGCGACGGCCGAGGAGGATGACAATGTAATGCCGACGGATGAAGAGGTAGGAGATTGTGGCGAGGATGACAGCAATATAGATTCTAGTAACGAAGTAGAAGGGACGAGAGAGCTGGAGGGAGACCGAGCGATAATTTCGAGCCATTGATGCCGACGAGGTAGGGTTGGACTAGAGTGGAGAGAGATGGATCAACGAAATCGCATTTGTGTATGAGAATTCTGTTTTATCGATCTGGACTGACCTATATTTTGGTTGGGCAAGAACCAAAATATGGATCGACGAAATCACATATGTGCAAGAGAATTTGATTATTTTCAAGGGTTTTCTGATTTGAACCGGCCTATATTTTGGTTCGGCCAGACCGAACCAAACTATATTTGATTTCTGAGCCAGCACAATTCGAGGACCCGATATGCTTTTTGTTAGGTTTGACCAAACTGAATAGGTGCCCTATATGGGTAGTAGTAGGGGTGGCTATACGGTCCGGTCTGGTTAAATTGGCCCGAATTGATCCGGTCCCGCTCCGATCTTTTCGGGAATATAAGGACCAAAGATTGGATTGGTTACAGTCCGGTCTTGATCCGGTCCAGTTTTGACCCGACCCAGTCCCAGTTTGGTCTTGATTTTAGATTGAGCTTGTGGGGATTTGAGTGGCCTGAGGCCTCAAAGGGTGAGGAGTTGGTTAAGTTTTGGGTGTTCGGGTCTCTTATCCGGTCTTCGATCCGGTCCCAAACGATTTTTTTACCTCAAATCTAAACCCGAATATGAGATGGGATTGTTTGCTATCTGATCTCAGTCCAAATTATACAGTCCGGTTTCGGGTAAAACCAAACAGTCCAGACTCCGGACCAAATAGCCACCCTAATGGTTACCCTATTGTATCATGTGTGGGTGGCTTTATCCAAAGTTTTGGGGCTTATTTGATATAGCAAGTCTTGGGCTTTTTATTTATCCAGGGGTGGTTTGGATGCAGGATTGTAGTGAGTGATTTGTGAGAGATTTTAAAACAATTCCTCATTATGCAGGATTTTAAAACAATTCGGCGTTTGGAAACGATGAAGAATTGTATGATTAGTGATTTTAAAAACTCTCATTTGTGGGTTTTAGAAATAGCTGATAACCATCAGCTATTTCACAATCTCTCGTTCCTATTTCATAATTTCCAAATCTTGCCCTCAACTATCTCTTTCGTTCTTCTTCCACCTACACCGCAGCTCGTCTTCAACGTCGACTTCTCCCTTCCAATCACCCGGTCGAATCACCCTCCTCTCCCACTCCGTTATGTCGCCGTAGATCTAGGTTTATGGTGTGGAACTGATGTCGATTATAGGTTTGAAAACCCCAGTCATCGTCCCCATAAAGGCCAGCGATGAACAAGAATATTAAGGCTTATTCTGGGTTCCGGCGATGAAGAAAACAGAGGAGCAAAGAAGGTGATGAGTATGGCGACCGTCGATCTATCCTTCTCCGTCGCCCTCTACTCTCCGTCACAGTGTGCTCTTCGTCCATCACTCCTTCTCCACCGCCTCTACTCCCTGTCGCCCTAGACTGATCTTGAATTCCAGGGTTGAAACCCAGAAACACAAACCGCCACCGCCTAGCCTCCTCTGTTTCTCATCTTTCCTGGCTCCATTTCCTTGGCGCGATTCTTCCCAAATCAGGTTCTTTTCCCGAAATTAGAACTTTGGGATTAGGGGAAGAATGGTCTGAATTCGGGTTCCTTGATTTAGCATTTGGGTTCTACGATTTGGGGGTAGGAGAAGTCGAATATAGGTTTGGGAATTTGGGTTAAACGATTAGAAAGGGGTCTGGGATAAATACGATGATTGCTGAGCGATTTATGGGTTTGGGCGACAGCTCTTGGTTTTCACTGTTTGGTTTCATCTTCTCTCCTCCTTCGACTCGTCTCGTTGCTAGAGAGTTGAACTCCCAGGCCCCAACTCATCAACTCTACGTCTGTGAACTTTGGTATGAATGAGGGTTAAGTGATATTGGGTTTTGATTTGTTTTGGGTTTGGACTATTGTTGCGATGTTGAATGTTTATGGATTAGAGGAGGAAGCCGGCGAGAAGAAGTGAGGAGGAAGCCTGCGATGATTAGTCCAAGAAAAAGATGAATGTAAAAGAAGATGGGCACTAAAGTAATTTGGCATTTTAGTTAAAAATTCTGTGTTTCATTCCAAACGAGTTATTTCAAACAAATCCCACATACAAATTCTTCAGTATTTTAAACGAGAGATTTGGACCAAAATCCCTCATTATTAAAATTCCTAATCCAAACGACCCCCCAAAGTTTTTTGGTACATCTATGAGTTTTTGGATTCTTTCCCCTCCATCTCTCTTGGGGCCAATACTATGGTGCCGCTATTAAAAATGCGGCACCGGTAACTCAATTTTTGATTGGTCCATGTAGGATCTGATGTGGCAGTAGTTAAACTCATTAAATTTAATTCAAATTTGATGGCCCATGAACGGGCCCAAATCGCATCTACCAAAGTAACGGAGTAGGGGGCTTCCGTCTTGCCATATTTGAAATCTGAATCCATTTTTTTTTTTTACTATTTTTTTTTATTAAATCATTTAAAATTCACTCGTCAATGCAATCAATTGTTTATTTAGAGGAGCGAAATAACGAATGAAAAATAGAGAACACTGGTCTTCTTCCTCTGTCTCCCACTCTGAGACTGGCAGAGTGTGAAAGCAAAACAATACTCCGGCGAAGTTCTCCGGCGGTGATGTACTCCTTTATATCCTCTTAGATTCACTTCGACAAAAATCATGTACTATCTCCATTCTCTAGATCGCATCTTCCCCTGATCTTGGCCTGAACATCGTAGATCCGAATTCTTATTTTTCGATGGTCTGTCTGTTCGTATGGCTCTGTATATGAGGTCGTAATGCCAAGATAGAAGTCGGAGCAAACCCCTCATCTGTGATATTAGGTGTCGTTGTTAACCGTTCTTACTGCAGTTTCGGCAACCTAATTCCGAAACCTGAATGCATTGTCTTCCTTACCCACTCTGCCCTTCGCTACCCGTCCTCAGCCTCAGTCAATTCCGGTTACCCACTTCTGCATCTGCTCTCAATAGTGTTCGCGCCTCAAGTTCTTCTCTCGCTCACAGGTTTTGATTTGATTTGGGTTTGATTTGATGATATGGACCTCATAATCGGAGTACTTAAAGTTGCAGGGGTGTCGAAGAACAGAGAAGCACCCTGAAGCAAGTCGCACTAATCGACCTACTCTGATCAACGACCGTGCTTCGGCCGACTGGATGGGCATGCAAATGTGTTCCGGGTCATAGGCTTCTGGAGCAGAGAGCTTGTCGGGTTTGGGTGTGGGTCCGGTGGGGAGGAGGTCGGGTCGGACACAGCGGATGAGCGAGTTGACGGTGTCGGTGAGGGAGCAGAGATGGAGTTCGTTTTTGAGCTGGACGAGGAGCGGGTAGCAGGAGGTGGAACGGAGAATTTCTTGCGCGGGGGAAGGTGGAAAGAGGTAGGGCGGCCGGGACGACAGGAGTCAGTAGTTGGCGGGGATGGCCCGTTGGTTGCTCCGGCTGCGATTCCGGCGATTGTCGATTTCGCCTTACTCTTTTGTTTTGTGGGTGTAGAAATTGCGGAGACATGCAGGTCTTCCATTTCCCTCGGTTCCTGCAAACTTATTTAACCTGTTCATGGCATTGAATAACAACAGAATCATATGGAGGTAGATGCTGGAGGCCGTGATAGTTTCCGACGATCAAATTTGGGGTTGGAGGCGGAGAAGTTTCGCTGGCTAAGAAGAACTTACAAGGAACTTCAATGGCTGACGACCGGTATTTGAGCATCAATTCATCCTCTTTTTCCGCAGAATCAATTGGAGGCAGAGCAAAAATCAAAACATTGTCAAAACGAAGGTAATCCAGATGATTGCATGCTCGTTGGGATCGGAGACATGAGATATCAAAATTGAGACCCCCGTTGTATTTTGCCGTCCCCGGTGCGCTCAAATTTGGAGAGCAGAGGAGGTTGAGCGGCGGTGGATTGTGGCGAAGGCGGGAAGACGGAATTAATAAAAAATAGAAACAGGAAAATGCACTACACGGAGAATGGTTCTCTCCGTTAGTTTGTCAGAACCGAGAGGCTTGTGGGGCCACTTCTAATTGGCACCGTCGCTGGGTTGAGTTTTAATTAATCTAGTCGATGTCACATCAGCACATGTGGACCAATCAAAAGTTGCGTTACCGGTGCCGCAATTTTAATAGCGGCACCATAGTATTGGCCCTCTCTTGGAAGGAGGAAAGGGTTGACTTGAGCGGAAAACCGAAAACCCATCCAACCCAACGTTACGTTGCCCGCCCCTGACCGGAATTAGAGAGTGGAGGCGGACTGTAGAAAAGTAGAAGAGAGGGAGAGGAAGCGGAAAAGATCGCAAAGCAGAAGCCATGAATGCCCCCGATCGTTACGAGCGATTCGTCGTCCCCGAAGGCACCAAGAAGTATGTATTTCTTCAAAATCCCTTCTCCACTCTCTCTCTCCCGAAACCCCACTTCTCTTGAGTCGTACTGTAATTTTTCGTTTGCTGTTCTAGGGTTTCATACGAGAGGGACACCAAGATCATCAATGCCGCCTCCTTCATTATAGAGAGAGAGGAGCACACAATCGGCAACATAGTCCGCATGTAAGCTTGTCTATTTTCTCTGGAGTTGTTGAAAGCTTCTGTCTTTTCCTCTCTTCTCTTTACCTTGTTTTCTTGAGCTCTAATGGTTTCCTTCTCGTTATGGTTGGTTGAGCAGGCAGCTTCACTTGGACGAGAATGTTCTGTTTGCTGGCTACAAGCTCCCTCACCCTCTGCAGTACAAAATCATTATCAGGGTGAGTGCGTAGTTAACCATTTAGAGGAAAGATTGTGCCTTTTATTTCTCCTGCTCGTGGGTTTAGGGTTTGGCTTAATGGATAGAGGAGGAAACATGCGTCCTGGGTTTAGAGTTTGGCTTAATGGATAGAGGAGGGAACAGGGGTGTGTCTAATTTTTGAATCCATTTTCTGTTCACAGCTCAGATGTAATATAGGCTGTTAATGGTTCTGATGCTGCTTGAGGGATTTATGTATGTTGCTTCTGCTGTTCAGCAGGTGATAAATCTATCTAGCCCCGGGGATAGAAAAATGAGCCCCTTACCATCTGACCCTTTTGCAAAAGCTTTTGTTTACATAATCTCAGTATAACAAGGGCATGCACCTCCCAGTTGATCCTCTGTTATCATTGCTGTTTGTGGGAGAGAATGGATGGGTTGGCTTCTGACCCTTTTGCAAAAGCTTTTGTTTACATAATCTCAGTAGAATAAGGGCATGCACCTCCCAGTTGATCCTCTTCTGTTATCATATTGCTGTTTGTGGGAGAGAATAGATGGGTTGACTGTAGATGAAAATTCTCTTGGTGCAAAGTTCAGTTCTCAACCCTCAGTCCCAGCCCCCACCTTCATTTCCGTTGAGAGTTAGAGGGCAAAGTTTCGTTGGACGATGGTTAATGTTTATGTGAGGTGTTCTCTGAGTTCTAGGGTTCTAACCAGCTTGATGCTGCTTTGTAGATTCACACCACAAGCCAGTCTTCACCAATGCAGGCATATAACCTAGCCATCAATGATCTTGACAAGGAACTTGACCACTTGAGATCTGCGTTTGAGGTATGGAATATTGCTATCACTTTCTTGACTTGAGAGGCTTTTATTTGTGTCATAAATAATTGAACAGATTTATTTAGTAAGTAGTAAGCAAAGAAAAGGCATTCATTGATCCTGAGTTTTTCTTTTGTTTCTCTCTTTAATTCTGTTTGTAGGATGAGATCGCCAACTATTCAAGTACTAGGGAGTACTGAGGGAGCCAGAGCTAAAGATTTGCAGCTAGACTATAACTGAATGTTGCTTGAGGAAAAAGTGTGAAAGATCTCCCAGGACATTGGATGTATTTTGTACGTTAAGCAGCTTGTGCGGAGTATAGACTGGGACTTAGAAGCTCGTGTTGGAGCTCTGATGATGTTTATGGTGGATAGGATCTCCAACGATACTGGCCCTGAATGATCTATTTTCAGTTCCATGTTTTCGTCGATGCCTCAATTTCTGAATTTGGTAAATCACCTGGCATGCTTGAATGAAACACATGCAGTTGTGATGTTTCTCCATGGAGTATGCTTGAGCTCTTGTATTTAACCGATGCTTAGCTACCCTGTCTGCTAGGGGTGCTAAATGGTAATGCGGTTAACGGTTTAACCGGTAACCGTACCGATTAATGCAATTACCGGTTAAACCATTAACCGAAGCAAACGGTAATCGGAGGAGGAATTGTTGCTAGCGGTGTACCGTGATCGGAACTATCAAATACCGCCGGTCGCTCGGTATTCCGACACCGAATGGGAAATGGCCATTTAGCCGTAAACGACTAGGATTTCTAACCAAACGTCGGCCACCCAACCAAAGTAATTAGACTGTCTTTTCCCTGCCTATTATTCTATTTGCTTGCATCGCTCTTTCTTAGTTTCCCCTGCCTGGCTGCCTGCACACACCGCCGTCCGCCGATCCCTACTCCGTTCATCGACTCCAAAGGGCAAGAGACACTACCCAGCAGGCAGCAGCCCTCATCCAGCCATCCTCTCTGCCAGACTCTATTTCCTTCAAGCCCCTTCGTCGTTGCTCTATTTTCGTCGAACCCCGTCGGAGTTTAATCGCTCGACCGTAAAGCCTAACAGCTCGTCTTCTACAGCTCTCCGTCGATTTGACTTTTGAGAGGTAACTTGTGTAGCCGAGTTTCATTCATTCAGTTTCATAATTGTTTCGTAATTAATTAATCATAGGTATTTCCGAGTTTGTGTGATTGTGTATAATGTATTAATGTGTAGCCTTGTTAGTCGTAGGCGTAGCCAAACAGAGAAGCAGCGAAGGCCGAAGGGAGTTTGTGATATTGACATATATGATATATATTGTAATATTTCCACTTTTCACTTTTCATAGCCTCGTAGTAGGCAGCCGGGCAGGGAAGCAGTGAATTGAAGGGAGTTTGTCGGTTTGTGGTATTGTGTATAATTGATTAACTGTTTTTTCATTTTTGCAGCCGAAGCAATACAATAAAAGTATACAAAAGTACAGTCGAGCAGAAGGGAATTTCATTGTTGAGGCAAAGTGGGCCAGTCCCCACTCCCCAGTCCCTCCCCACCATCCATTCGTCATTAGTTGGGAAGTAATTCCATAATGTCCCTTCATCAAACATTCGGTAATCGAGATACCGGATACATACCCGTACCGCAGCAATTCGGTAACCGGTGTACCGAAGTAAATCCGGTGTCGGCCAACGGTGGGACTGCTATGCTTCCCGGTATACCGGAAATCGGTAAGTTGGTAACCGATTTAACCGGTTACCGACCGTTTACCACCCCTACTGTCTGCATATGCCAGTGCTTCTCTGTCATATTTAATATGTTCTCTAAAGCTCCAAAATATGTCTACTAAGAATACCATGGAGCTAAGAAAATGTCTCTCTCTACCCCTCTCTCTCTAACCACCTTCTCCCAAGCCCTCCACCCGAGGATTTCTACAGTGCCATCTGCGGAGCCTTCAATGTTTCCAATTCTGGATCCTGCAACAAGAATGAGAAAATCACGGAAGATCACAATGGAGTTAAGGAGGAGATACGCAGAATTGAAGAGGGGCTACCCCACAACAGTCCTATGACCAATAGGGGAAATGGCAATACAGAGGAAGAGCGCAGGGAAGCCATTAATCCGTCGTCCAAACCACCTGAAGAAATGTCAATCAAGGGTCAACTGGGAAAGGAAACCATCAAGAGAGAAACAGGAGGCATTAAAGTTTGGAAGGTTGGGGAAGCAAGAATAAATGTTGATCAACTGGGAAAACCCCAGTCGCCCAGCGTGCCATAAAGAATTAATTGCCAGAGAGCACCTGAGAAAGAGACGGGGGATGCTACTCAGCAATCATTAGAAGTTACTCCACCCACACCCTGAAGTACAGATACCCAGAGAAGTAGGGATGACAAAAATATCCGTAACCGTGGATATCCACCCGAATCCGGCCTAATCGGGTAGGGTAAAACCCGAACTTGAAGGACATTTAGTAGGTACGGGTAAAACCCGAACCCGAATATTGCGGGTAATGGGTGGGCATGGGTTTCTAACTATCCAACCCGAACCCGCCCGATTATACGCATGCATGTATATTTTCTCTAGAAATAATTATTATTTTTCTCTGACATATTTTATATTTAGCATATAAATATAATATTTTCATGAAATTGTGTTGTTTTAGTTAATTTTCTTCATTCTAGTGAACTATTGTCGTACTTTTCCTCTTACGTAATGTGAGAATACGTGTGAATGTTAACATATTGGTTGGATTTATGAAGAGAAATTATTATCCATGGATAACCATGGATACCCGAAACCCGAACGGGTATGGGCATGGTTTTAATTTTCTACCCGTTTCACATGTGGGTATGGGTATGGGTAAAACCCGAACTACTTTGGGTAGGGTAATGGATATGCACTATCCGTCCCCGACCCGACCCATTGCCATCCCTACAGAGAAGGCAAATGGAGGGAGTAATTGCACTGTCCAAATCTACAGGCCACAATCTACACGAAAAGTACACAAAGGAAAGGAGAATACCAGAAGGAGGGATAGTGCGGTTGATAGCTTCTTGGCAAAATACACTTTCAAAGCCATAACTTTCGCGTTTGTGACAATAATAGCCACTTTTGGAGAAATACCAGATATAGCCAATTTCGTCCAATACTTTAACGGTGTCATCTAACAGGCAGAGTGGACTAACAACAACGGTTGACGTGGCATATTTTCTTCGGAAATAATGCCACGTGGAAAATCACTTTATCCTTTAATTTTAATTAAATTAAAAATTATAAAAAATAAAAACATTAATCTCGGTCCTCACCTGTCACCATTGTACATGGGCGCTGGGCCGTGCTTGGGACGGCACGGCACGGGCATGCTTCAGACCCATTTATTTTGTGCCGTGTTTGGCACGGCCCGTTAGTTTTTGTGCCGTGCTATGCAAGCCCATTTGTTAACTTTGCTAGGCCCAGCCCAAGCCCGGGCACGGTTCGAATCGTGTCGTGCCTATTCGTGCTCTTGCCATGCTCGAATTCGTGTTTAATGAAAAGGACGAAAACAAAAGAGAGAATGAAAAAGAAGGTGAAAATTGGATGGAGGAAGATAGTATTAACCGATAATGTTTGAGAAAAGTAACAAATCAGGGGGAAAAGAAAATTGGAAGTATAGCGAGTGTGATTTGGATTTGTTTAATTGTTTGTCCATTTTTACTTATGTTAGTAATTACGTATATATCTTTATGACACTTCTAACAACAACAAATAATTATTTTTCTACTTGTGTTTTGTAATATTTGAACCTATAATTCTTTTTATATTTATTTTCTATCAAATAAATATTATTTGTGCCATGTCCGTTCTTATACTCAATAAAGTCTCAAAAATATTAGGCCCGACACGGCCCACTTATATACCGTGCCGTGCCCATGACGTTTAGGCCCGACACGGCCCATAAATTATTCGTGCTCGTGCTAGGCTGGCCCATTTATTTCGTGCCTGTGCTCGTGCCGTGCTCTAACCGTGCCGTGTCGTGCTAGCCCGTGGGCGGCACGACCCGGTGCCCACTTACAGTCACCACCGCCAAACCACCCAACACAGCAAAAAATTAAAACCCAGCCACCACCAACTCGCCGCCGACGACCACACCCTAGATCTGTTAATCCGGAGATTGAATCAGTTTGCCTCTAAATTCTAAAACTCCTATCCGAAAATTTTACCCATCCGACAGAGATTGAATCCGTTTTCCTGAAACCCCTGAACCAGAGTCTATCCCGCTCTCTGTCTCTCACCATCAAACGTCCTTCTCGCTTAAATCGTCCCCCCCCCCTAAAAATCATGTTATCCGCTTCTGCCCTTCTCGTTTATTTCCCAATCTCAACCCCTCTCTCCCACAAAAACACACTCGTCGGAACTTACCACACTTCCGCTCGCTTTTTCTCTTGGTAGCAGAGAATCGACGAGCAGCGGCAGGGCGAAAGGCGAAGGCCTAGTCCATGGAATAGTAGCTCTGCGATCGGGAAACATGCAAAGAACCAAAGTGACGAAGATGGTGATCGCGAAGAGGAGAGGATGAAGTAGATCGAAATAATGAGGAAGCAGGCCACGATTCAACACTAGGGTCGCCGATTGACCAGCAGAGCCAAATCACACTGTTCCGAAAAATCCGGCAGCAGGAGCCGCTGTGTGTGAAACCAACATATCCCAGAGATCTCCCCAATCGTCGGCGGGCGGTCTCCAGGGACTTGAAAGCGACGCAAGGAATTTGGTGGAAGCTTCAATCGGCGGCGGGCAGGAAAAAGCCTAAAATTGAATTTGGGGAGAAGAAGCAAATTGGGGAAAGCAGCAGGTCAAGTATATGAGGTGGATTTGTTTTAATAATTAAAAATATGACGTGTCACCTACGTGGCAAATGTGGCTGATTTGTCGCTGACGTGTGCGATGATTTAGTGTCCTAGTCAGCCTAACGTTAAACTAACTGACGGATTCTCTAACACCGTTAAGGTTTGTAATGGAAATGACTATATTTGTCACAAAAGTTTCAAAATTATGGCTATAAGTGGTATTTCTTCAAATTTGGCTATTATTGGCACAAGTGCGAAAGTTTTGACTATAAAAGTGTATTTTGCCTAGCTTCTACCACAATTGGCAATTAAGAGGTAGCCCGGCAAAGAGGCGGATAAGAGGGGAAGAGTGGAAGTGGCAATTAATGCGTTGCACATTCATTGATCAAAGGAGTCTGATCACTCACATGCCAAAGGAAAATGAAGCCTACAAAAGGGGAGCTCAATTGGGAGGTTGCTCACTACCTCACACAACAATCAACAGCCCTGAAACAAGCTCCAAAAAATATCCAGACAACCCGAACACAATCCCTATCACCAGAAAGATAACCAAAAACAAACAACGAAAGATGGAGATGCATTCGAAAAGTTTGAGAGGAGATAAAATCCACCTCGTCTTGAATGCGAGGCCGACCATTGTAGGAGCAACAGGTAGCGGCATGACAATGCTGCTGGGAAAGTGGATCACAGACGCAAGCATCAACCTCCCGAAAGAACGCGACAGTCAACAAATGGAGAGCCTATGGGGAGGTCCAAGCTACTAAAGAAGCAGAAAACCTCTTTGTGTACGCATTCCAATCAGCCAAACAAAGGGATGCGGTGTGGGATGCCAAACCATAGAACCTGAGGAACACCCTGGTCGCCCTGAAGAAGTGGGATGGAGAGCAAAAGGCGGAACTTTCCGACATATCCACAATCACCCTATGGGTCCAGATGCATGACCTCCCTCAATCCCTCAATGACGAGGAGGTCATTCAGGCGGTTGCTGCGTTCATCTTCCCCCAGTTCCACTGCATCGATCAGTCAAACTTTGACTTCAGGGGTTGGCTAAAATTTATCAGAGCTAAGGTGGAAGTCAGTCTTGATGATCCATCCCAATTGGCTTCGAGTAGCCCATTGGGGAACGATCCATATGGGTCAGCTTCAAGTATGAGAGAGTCATAGATTTATGCTATTTCTGCGGGAGACTTGGGCATCTGATTCACAACTGCCTTGAAAGGGAAGACCACAGAAGAAGGGGACTCTGCATTCACCCATCAGAAGTGTACACAGACGCGCTCAAAGCGGGTCACGACTCACCGACAAACACTCCTCCGGCCTCGTTCAGAGAAAAGATGGCGAACTCGCGCCGCCTGACAAACTCTAGCTCACTGACACAACAGCTCCGCGGATCTAGAGGCGAATCTTCCCAGGTCACACTTGCAGGCCACCCAGTGCAAGGATCCTACTCCTGCCCACCAGGGTACGCTATCTTGCCAGGCACTGGGAGGGGTACAGACTGGGTCTACAGAGGTGATGTTGGCAACCCTACCCTCACACTGCAGCCCGCTTTTCTGGAGATTGAGATAGAAGCGGCGACAAGGGCCAATGTAGAGAAGCCTTGACCTAGGGGATAAAGAAGGCAACAGAGAGAAGATGGTGGGCCTCTTCGAGATGGGCCAAACCCTCACACTCGCAAGCCCATCATATGCCCCGACAGAGACGTCTTTAGCCCTGACAATGGTGGATCAACAAACCCAAGTGCTCACTACCTAGGCCCAAACTCAGTGTCTGATAGCAGATCCCATAAGTGTACCAAGAGAGGAAGATAGGCCCAGGCCCGAGAAGAAAAGGAAACCCGACAACAGAACAAGTCCTACCAGTTCACTTCAATAGCAGGAAACACCCACTAACCTCTCCTTTGACTCTCTGTCTTTTGTTCCAGGAGAAAACATGAGAATTTACCAAAGAAGGAAGCACATTACCATAAGGAAAAGCTTGGCGGAAATAACGATGGATGGATGCCAATCCGGAGAAGGAGAATCAACCACTCCGAGGGCGACGGTGGCAGGCCTCAAGCCGCCAATTCAAGAATGAGACTACTAAGCTAGAATTGTAGGGGATTCGGTCAGCTTCTTACAAGAAGTTATTGCGGCAGTCTTTGCCGACAGTTCGGCCCTTAAGTGCTCTTTCTCATGGAAACCAAAAAAGATAACTCATTTATGGAAGAGAAGAGGAGAGCAATGAAGTTTGATCATTTAGAATATGTTGGTCCGGCAATAGAAGGCAGTGGATGAGCTTTATGGTGGAAGGATGATGTTGAAGTTAATATATTAGACTCTTGTAAGTCCTTCATGGACACTAGCATAAGTAGGAACGGGGTGATGTTTTTATGCACTTTTGTCCACGCTCCTACCACGATGGTAGAGAGAAGAGCCCTGTGGGATCGGCTTACGATCTTAAGGGCGAATCATGAAGATTTGTGGCTTGTAGTGGGAGACCTCAATGTTGCTGTATTCCCTTTTGAAAAGCAGGGACAATGTCCCTTAAGGAGTGAAAATGTGGCTCCTTTCAAGTACTTCATCGCAAGGAATGCATTTGTGGATCTCGGTTTTTCTGGCTAAGTCTTCACGTGGAGTAATAACCAGCAGGGCAATGGCTTGATCATGGAAAGACTCGATCGAGCTCTCTGCTCAGCTTCATGGAGAACAGAATTTGAATCCACTACAGTTTATCACGAAGATTTTGTGGAATCTGATCACTGCCCGATCAGGATTTATCTCCACCCAACGAGGCACCCCCCTTGCACCCCCTTCAAGTTTGACAAACGTTGGAGGGAAAGTGAGGAGTGCTACCAGATTGTCAATAATCGATGGATCAGAGGTGGGACAATTCAGGACAGGCTGGGTGATTGTCAGGTTGAATTACAAAACTGGGCAAGGAATGACACAGCGAACAAATATAAGAGAGAAAAGGAAATAAGACACGGACTACTAATTCTGCAAGGTCCAAGCAGATACCCGGAAATGGTCACTAAAGAGAAAAGCCTCCAACAAGAACTGGAAGCCCTGTGGAGCTCGGAGGAGAGTTTCTAGGCTCAAAGATATAGGATTCCTTGGATACAGGAAGGGGACCAAAATAGGGGAAAAAATCCTAAAATACACATGTTTTTAAAAAAAATTCACAAAATACACACGTTATAAATTTTTTCCCCAAAATACCCATGTTTGGGCATCATCGCTGTTGTCAACCGCAGTGAATGCCTGACGTAACACTGAAACTTCAAACAAACGTAACTTTGCGCTCGGTTATCCGATTGTAGCGAATTTTTTTTTGATTCCACACAACTTTTTAAGATCTTTCAATCTCCAACAAGCCTTCTTCTAAAAAAAAAATTCATTTGCTACCCCGAACGAGCAATTTTCAATTTTGACAAACTTTGGAAGTCCATAACTTTGTGCTCCACAATCCGAATGTCATGAAACTTTTTTTGATTTAGCATAACTTTAGAAGGACTACAACTTTTATTATAACCATAATTTTGGAAAGTATGTAGATTTGTGAAAAGTAAAGGCAAAGTTATTGCCAAAATCCCGTATACCACAAAAATATTTCTTTTAAAAAAAATTCTTTACTAGTAAAAGTTGCAGTTCTTAAAAAGTTATGCGCAATAAAAAAAAACTTTACGACGTTTGGATTGAGGAGCTAAAAGTTATGGCCTTCCAAAGTTTGGTAAAATCGAAAAATTGCTCGTTTGGGGTAACAAACGATATTCTTTTGAGAATAAGTCTTGTTGCAGATTGAAAGATCTTGAAAAGTTATATGGAATAAAAAAAATCGCTACAATCGGATAACCGAGCGCAAAGTTATGTTTGTTTGAAGTTTCAGTGTTACGTCAGACATTCACCGCGGGCGTCAACCGCGGTGATGCATTCACCGCTCTGGTCTGCCGCGGTGAATGCATTCACTGCGGTTGACCACATCGGTGATGCCCAAACATGTGTATTTTGGGAATTTTTTTTATAACATGTGTATTTTGGAATTTTTTTTAAAAAACATATGTATTTAGGGATTTCATCCCCAAAATACAGGGTTCTTCCACGCTAGTACAATCAAAAGGAAGAATATAAATCGTATACTTAAACTCAAGGATGCAAATGGGAATTGGATTGATAACACCCAGGAGCTCGATGAGCATGTCAATTATTTCTACCGAAACCTCTTCACTAGCAAGAATGGGCAATTTGATACGAGGATCCTCAACAACTTCCCGGGTCTGGTCTCGGAGGAGATCAACGATGGACTAACAACTCCAATTGAGAAAGAAGAGACACGAAAATCGGTTTTCCAACTAGGGGCAAACAAGGCACCAGGACCTGACGGATTCCCAGGTCATTTCTTCAGGAAATTTTGGAGCACTATGGGAGACTCTTTCAGTCAAGAGATCATCAACTTCTTCCAGACAGGTCTAATGCAAGAAAAATGGAACGATACTTTCATTACCATCATCCCCAAGGTTGAAGCACCTGAACTGATTGACAGTTTCGTCCGTTCAGCTGCTGCGACTTTCGGTACAAAGTTATCACCAAGATCATGACCAATAGACTCCAGCCGTGGTTACCTGACCTGGTCAACGTGCTTCAATCGGCCTTCACAGGTGGACGACAAATCCAGGACAACATTATTATTGTTCATGAAGTACTCAACCACTTCAAGAAGCACAAAACAGGCAAACGAAGGGAGATGGTGATGAAGCTTGATATGAGGAAAGCCTATGACCTGGTGGAATGGGATTTCCTCATTGAGCTCCTCAGAGCCTATGGCTTTAATGATGTTTGGTGTGGCTGGGTTAAGTCTTGTATTTCCACAGTCAGTTTCAGACTGCTCTTCAACGATGAACCATTTGCGGAATTCAGGCATTCGAGGGGTATTCAACAGGAGGACCCTCTGTCCCCTTTCCTGTTCATCCTGATGTCGAATGCCCTCTCTTTTCTGATAAAAAAGGCTGTCCAGAGTAATGATATTAAAGGAATCAAGATCAACAGAACCTGCCCAACCCTTTCTCACTGCTTGTTCGCTGATGACACAGTCATCTTCGGTGAAGCTTCTACAGATGAGGCAAGAAAGATCTTGAATATCCTCAATGATTATGGGGCAATAACAGGACAAGAAGTTAATAGGGACAAATCATCTATGTTCTTCAGTTTCAATGTGCTTATTGACGAACAGGAGAGGTTTATCCAGGCAATTGGTTTTGCGACATTAAATTGCCACTCAAACTACCTTGGAGTTCCTACAGAGTGGGGACGATCGAAAAAGGAAACTTTCAATTTCCTCCTACAACGCATGGAAATAAGAGGTGACGCATGGAAAAGCCTTCTCCTTTCTCCAGGTGGGAAAGAGGTTTTACTTAAAGCAGTCTTTCAAGCTGTCCCCTCTTACATCATGTGCTTATTCCTCCTACCACGAACAACAACGAAGAGGATGGACACCATGCTTAAGAATTTCTTCTGGGGGATCCATGTCTAAAAGAACGATTCATTGGAGGACTGGTTATGTTCTCTACTCCCCGAAGAAGGAAGGGGTTTGGGCTTCCGACCGTTTCACATCTTCAACCTGGCATTACTAGCAAAACAAGCATGGAGAATTCTCACTAACACGGATGCCTTGTGGTTCAAGGTACTTAAAAGTATCTACATCCCAAACTCTGATTTTCTGAACGCGAAGAAGGGGGGTAAGGCTTCTTAAATCTGGGCTAGCCTGTGCGAACCAAAAAAATGGATGGGACAAGGTGTTATCAGGTTTATTGGCAATGGTAAGTCAACCAAAAATTTCCAGGATCCATGGAGATTTGACCGCGCAGGGCCTCTTCTCTAGTTTGAGTGGCCTGACATGTCAACAGGATTGATGAGATCTCGCGAGAATGGAAATTTGACATTCTTGCTGACTTTCTTAGTCCCCAAGACTTGAGGCTGGTGGCGGCTACTCCAATCGGCCCTGACTCCCTTCAAGACTTCTGGGCATGGAGGTTCACCGAAGAAGGATTTTTCACGGTAAAATCGACGTTTCATCATTTCCACCACCGGTTCAGAATCCCACAGGGCCATTATGCGGAGGTGTCGGAGGCTTGTAAAGAAAGATGGAAGTGGCTTTGGAACCTCTCCATACCCCCCAAACTGAAACTTTTCGTTTGGAGAGTCTCTAAAGGAGCCCTAGCATCAAAAGAGAACCTTCATGCGAGGAACTGCTCTCCGTCCAAGACATGTCCGCTTTGTGCGAGCCCTTCGGAATCAATCCACCATTGTCTCTTCATGTGCCCTCATGCAACAGAGGGGTGGAGACAAGAATGGCCATCCCTGCCAGCCCCCTTCCTCTTACCCCTTTTCTGGAATGGTTGGACTCTTTGATACCAAGGTACTCGATCCTTTCAGTACAATAAATCATCTTTCTAATGTGACAGACATGGAAAACGAGGAATGAACGAATTTTCAAGAATACACCTCCATGGCCTCCATCCACGATCACAAAGGCAATGAACGCACACTAGCAATGGACCACCTGCCCCAGGAAGCATCCTACAGCTCCACCACCAACTCAGCTTAATCCACCCCCGGATCACTCTTCATCACCGCCAAGTACTCATGATTTTGAGATACACTGTGATGGATCGTTTTTCAACGATTCCCAGGAGGCGGCATATGGTGTCGTTGTCTCGAACAACCATGGTCAAGTGTGATGGTAAAGCTGAGCCCCTGCATTGTTTTTCCACCACTTGAAGATGAAGCCAAGGCCTTATTGGAGGGCTCCCTTGTGGCTGCCGAGCTCCGGTCTCCCTGCCTGGTCCGCTCGAATTGGCTTTCCTTGATCCATGCTGTTCACAGCCATCCGAAAGCATGGCCATGGCGAGCGGCAGCATGGCTTGGTATCATCAAACAGACGCTGGAGGCTCATCCAATGATCAAGATCAAGCACATTGGTAAAAAGAGTAACTCTAAAGCGAATTGGGTAGCTAGATCATGTGCTAATAATCAACTACCATCTGAATAGATACAGATTCTTGATGTTGTTGCTCCCCTTTTGTTACCCTTGGCTTTTGCTACAAGTAATGGAATTTCAGTGCCCTTTGTAAAAAAAAAAAACCCATGGAGCAATACTGAACACCTATTCGATACCCACAAAGTCACAAATTCATGTGTCATTGTTTAGCTAATACAATTTGGAAAAAAACTCTTCAAAGTGGACTTTTTCCAGAAATACCATTGTTTAAAAAAAGAATTCCAAAAATACCACCCAATCCCAAAAAATTCCAAAAATACCACCCTTTTTCAAAAACCGTCACCCCACCCTGCGGTTTACACGAAAACCGCTGGGCGGGGGCGCGGTTTTCTATGCAAACCGCTGGGCTAAGGGACGGTTAGAAAAACCGTTGGGTGGGGTGGCTGTTTTGAGCCAAACCGCCACCCCACCCAGCGGTTTGGTCCAATTTTTTTTTTTCCGATCAACTCCTAACTTCGGTCGAAACTTCAAACGAACGTAACTTTGCACTCGGGTATCCGATCGTAGCGATTTTTTTTTAATCCGAATAACTTTTCGAGATCTACAACTTTTACTAGGATGAAATTTTCAAAACAGGAATTAGTTGTGGATATACGGGACCTTTGGAATAACTTTACCTTTACTTTTCACAAATCCATGTACATTTCGAAATTATGATTATCTTAAAAGTTGTAGATCTTGAAAAGTTATGCGGATTAAAAAAAATTCATGACGTTCAGATTTTGGAGCACAAAGGTAAGGCCGCCCAAAGTTTGACGAAATCAAAAAAGGATCGTTCGGGGTAGCAAATGACTTTTTTCGAGACGAAGGCGGGACCAAACCGCCTATGGCGTTTGCGGCTTGCAAGATCTCGAAAAGTTATTCGGATTAAAAAAAAATCGCTACGATCGGATACCCGAGTGCAAAGTTACGTTCGTTTGAAGTTTCGGCCGAAGTTAGGAATTGATCGAATTTTTTTTTTTTGGACCAAAGCGCTGGTTGAGGTGGCGGGTTGGCCCAAAATCGCCGCCCCACCCAGCGATTTTTATAGGTTTTTATAACCGCCCCTTAGCCCAACGGTTTGCATAGAAAATTGCGCCCCCGCCCAACGGTTTTCGTGTAAACCGCAGGGTGGGGTGGCGGTTTTTGAAAAAGGTGGTATTTTTGGAATTTTTTTTGGGTTGGGTGATATCTTTGGATTTTTTTTAAACAGTGGTACTTTTGGATATTTTCCCTTCAAAGTGTATAATGATGGAGGTGGGGGTGAAACCCAACGGCGGCCTTCATGGCTATCAGAGCAGCCACCGTGAAGCTGGCGGCAATGTAGTCAAAATCGCGCTTTAAAACTTAAAAACTTACGATTTTACGCTTCTAGATCACCAAAACGCTTTCGTTTCTATATAAAAACTTTAGTGTATAAAATCAGACTAAATTGCGCTTTAAAACTTAAAAACTTACGCTTTTATACTTCCAATTCACTAAAACGCTTTACGTTTCTACGCTTTTACTTCACTGAATGGGTATTCTTTTCATGAAATTAATTATAAAAAGTATATTTTGAAAATAAAATCACCGACAATATGATACGTTTAAGATTAAAAGATACATACCAGATACTTTGATGCATTCTGAACTTCAATAAAGTAATCTAATTCACCGTCTAGGCTCTTCTCAAATTCATTAGCACGGAGGGGAAGGTGGCTTCTTGATAATATTTATGTTTATGAACTTATTATTAATAGGCTATAAGTTGCTCTACTTTAAACTTGAATCGCAAGTATTTATTAACTTATCTAAATTTTGTGCACTCATATTTTTCATAGTATATGTCGTACTTAACATATTTTTTGTTCTTTTACGGTATGCGTAAAAACCTGACGCTTTTACGCTTTAATTCTACGCTTTACGATTTTGTCCCTTTTCCGCTTCCAGGTAGAATCGCGCTTTTGAGTGCATTGGCTGGCGGTGGTTCTGCCGATGAGTAGAGCCTCCTTAGGGACGCGGCTCATAGCGAAGGGGAGTGGGTGATGGAGTTCGACCACGACGGTTCTGGCATAGTTGGTAAAATACAGTACGGGAAAGTTACGTATAAAATACGTACGGGTAATTTACTTCTTCCCTAAGCCAATGTTACGTTTAATAGCACGTTAATAGTCATAAATATATAAAATTAATTATTTTAAAAATAAATAAAGTTAACAATTTAATTCATTAAATACGGATGTTAAACGTGTTATACGGCTTTTATACGTGTTTGGTACGGGAGCTACCAAATGAACGTTAAAAATGAAACGACTTGACTATAATATGGATACGGAAATTTAAACGAATAAAATATGTACGGGTAAATATACATGTATTAAACGTAGTATTTACTAACTATGAGCTCTAGTGAATCCAAATGTTAGGTTTAGGGAAGGGGAAAAGTTAATCTGCTAACTTGAAAATTCGTTAGCAGATACTAACTGATATCCAAAATACATGAACTAGTATCCAAGTACTAAAGTATCTAGAGATCACATACTAGTATTTAAAGTTTGCTAACTGATATCAACCACGAATCAACTATTATCTCAAAGTCACAAACAAATATCTAGACAACACAGAATAGTATCCATACAACACATAATTAGTATCCACATAACACATAAAAGTATCCAAATAACACATAAGAGTATCAATATTGAATACTAGTTGGTTGATTGTGGATATTAGTTGGTATCTGCTATCTGGATACTAGTTTGTGATGTTTTGAATACTAGTCTGTGCTATCTAGATACTCAGCAAACTTGGATACATGTTCATACATTTTGGATATTAGTTAGTATATACTAACAACTTATGCAGTTAGCAGAATAACTAGGCTGTTAGGGAAGAGTTGAAGGAAGAATCCATATCATGAGGTAAGCTAGTCATCAATGTCGCACCTCCGTTGTCAATTGCTACTAATGATTTTTTCATATCATTGTTCTGGTGTACATTTTCTTACTAAAAGTAGTGAAAAGTCATAGCAAATAACCAAAAATATTACTACCGAATAGGGGTGCCAGTTCGGTTACCGGTTAACCGACCAGTTAAATCGATAACCGACCGGTTAACCACTAACCGGTAACCGAAGTAACCGAACTTTGGTCAGTTATCGGAGGCTGGACACAATGATTTTTGGTCTTAAAAGTGGTTCGGTTAATCGATAATCGAGATAACCGAGAAATCGAAGCCTATTTCGGGCGGTTTTCGGTAGAGGGAGTGGTTATTTCGGTTAACCGATAACCGGCCGATCAGTTACCGGTTATAACCGAAATAACCGAACTACCACCGCTACTACCGAACACCGTCCAATTACGACGAGGGAATCATAAAAGCAGCACTATAGATAATAAAATAATTACTAAAAATCGCTAAATCAGCACGAGAAAATCAAAAAAGCACTAACAAAAATCGTTATACCACAGCTAGAAATACACCAAATCCCTAAAAGTAAGGCTCCAATGAATCTAGGGGTGGAGGGAGAGTAGAGCGGGGTCAGTAGGCCCGAGCCGAGCTACTCGCGAACTGCTCAACGTTCAACTCTGAAAATACTCGTTTGAAATTCGACTCGGCTCATTTGCATCCTAGCGGGGTGGATCCTGAGATCCACATTGGTTTGAGATGTTTAAGTAAAAATAGGTGTGAGTTGAGACTTGAGAATGTTAATTAATATTTTTACTACTGAACTAAAGATAATTTGTGAAGTTAATATGCTCAACTGTATACAAGACATTGTAATTTATATATAAATCAAAATATTTGTATTTTTTTTACTAATTCACTTGTATTTTTACTAAACTCTCATATGCAATTGCAAGTGAATTACATTGTTGTAGGTGCAACGAAATGAAATTGAGTTGAATTGCATCCACATCAATAAAATTGCAAAAATAATTGTATTTGTATTTTTTATTGCCCAATCAATTTTTTGCAATCCACCTCAAATCACTTCCATTCACCTACATCAATACAATTAACTTACAATTGCATATGTAATTAAATATTATGTTTAAATTACAGAAAATAAAGTAAAAAAGAAAAGAAAATAATAAAAAATTAAAATCCCCATTTTTTAGGCCTTTTTGACTTGCATATGCAATTGCATTTGTTGCAAATTGAAAATATGCAATTGGTAGCCACATCAACACAATTGGTTTTGCAATTGCAAACACTCATGTGATAGAAACCTGCATTTTTATTATTTGGACAGTGTTTGATTGAATTGTCAGATTAAGTTCTTATGACTATTTCGGGATTTTTGAGGGTTATTTGGGGGGATTGAATAAGTTGGGTAGCATTGGAGAAGTATCCATTTTATATAAATATTCTTGTAAGTGAGATTAAGCCGCTATAAACATGATTAAAACCTAAAAGCAGTTTACCCTAACCCTCTCTCTTCTTTTTCTCCCAGCCGAGCCTCTTTCCTCTCCTCACCTTGCTGCTACCGCAACTTCTGTTCTTCTTCTCACCTCCATTTCTCAAACACCTTCTTTCCATTTACTCACCTCTAAATCAAAGGGGATAACCAACTCGGTGATCACTACCTTCTCCCCTAATCACTAGCAAACGATAGACACTCCAAATTCGGGTTACTATTATCTGGTACCAGAGCAGGTTCACCGGGAAGACAATGGCGGTAACAAAATCACAGACGACTGCTGAGAAAGCGGTCGAGAAGGCCCTCTGAAGAAATCATACGCCGACGTAGCAACGCAGAAGCCGGAAGCTGCGGCCAAGAAGGCCGTCGGCCAGGGCACCGCCAAGGAGACCGCAACGAGGGCTTCGACAGAGAAATGGGAGGAATCTCTAGACCGCGTTATTGTCGTTGACGTGGCCGACAAGGGAAAACTCAAGGAGATAGTGCAAAAACTCGTGGCGGTGAAGCTGAAGTTCGACTCGGACATGGAGGACTCGCGGAAGGCTATGGACGTGTTGACGTGGACCGTGATCGAGATGCAAGAAGGGCAGAGGAAGGTGATGGCCTTCCTGGGATTCGACGACGACAGTGACAGGGTTGGGGTGTCAGATCTGGCGCCGCTGCCATTCGCGTTGAAGGGCGATGCCGCCGGAGGAAGGGGTGCGACGGTGGGGATGATGGTGGGCGTGGGGGCGCGCGGGGATGAGGGCGGAGCGACGATGGTCGCTTAGGGCAGCGGTGGCGCGGGGCTTGCCGATCTGGAGCTTGGCGTAGCGTGGAGCAAGGCTGGATTGCTACCCACGCCGACCGCGGAGGAGATTGCTGCTCTTCGCGGTAAGGCCAATGCTCCGGGGTACGACAATGTGGTTCGAAATCCGGGCTTTGAGCTACTGGGTTTGCAAGCCTATGAAGGTGAATCCGGACCTGCGGAGGATCGACATGGACTGGGCTGGTTGAAAGGGGATCCACATCTAGAAGGGGACAAACTGAGTTTGATGAATCAAACGAAACCGGGATAGAAGGTGATCTTAATTGGGACATGGTGGAGCGGGTCCGCGAGACTAAAGGGGCTCGGTTTGGGGCGGGCAGGGTGGGATGGAGCGAGGGAGACCGGGTGGGGATTGACTCCAACCGGGTTGGGCAGTCGCAGACGGGCGCGGACAGTAGGGCCCTCGTGAACTGGCGGGGCGCGCAGGACGGACCTGGAGGACTGTACCATCTTTACTCGGTTCCGCCAGGTACCGGTCGTCAGCTGAACAAGGGTTTACCAACAAGCTAAGTGCAACCCGGAGATATGGACCGGCACGAGGAGTACTGGGAGGAGGACGGGTGGAGGTGGAGTCGGGAGCGGGACTCTCGGGGCCGTAGGGATTACCGCGGAAGGACCCCTGGGATCAGCAGGTATGGTGGGTACTATTATGACGATGATAATGATATTGTGTTCAGAGCTAAATCTCCAACCATTGAGTTCCCTAGATTCAATGTTCAAGAGGATGCAGGCTTGTGGTTGTATTCCGCAGACGGGTGGTTCAAAAATCATCCCACGAAGGAGGAGAGGAAGGTGCACCTGGCATCCTTCTATATGGGGGAGATGCTCTGCAATGGTGGGAGTGTTCAGAGAGGTCCTACGCTGCTAACAGAACGCTGATCACTTAGCCAAGGTTTTAGGAGGAGCTGAGGTACTAGTTCGGTAAATAAGAAGGGTGGGCACCAAAGCAGCTGGCCAAGTTGAGGAAAACAGGGTCGGTGGCGGAGTACAGAACGGAGTTCCTCAAGTTGGGCAACCAGTACAAGGGAGTTCCCGAGGAGATGCTGGTGGGGCTATGTATGGCCGGCTTGAAACCGGAAATCACAGCTGCAGTCCGGGTCTTCGAACCCGACTCCTTAAGAACTTCTTTTCGTCTTGCAGGGTACAAGAAGGAGCTCACAAGTTGGAGAGGAACCATATGCCGCTATCAAAAGCCGGGCGGAGGAGGAAGTAGCAGCACTACGGGTCAGGGTGTAGGGGGCCCATCGGCAACAGGGAGCTCGGGAGGCGGAGTAGTGGCGACAAGCAATGGAGCAGCTAAACTATGGCCTAGAGCACTTCCCAAGGGTTTCGTCAGGCTGTCACCGGCCGAGATAGAGCAGCAGAGGAGTGAGGGCAAGTGTTTCAACTTCGATGGGCGATTCACGGTGGGTCACTACTCACTAGTGCACGAGGCTAGATCTGATGATGCTCGTGGGCCGTTGGGAGTACGAGGCAGAGGACGATGCGACGGACGGCAGGAACGCCAAGGACGAGGCCATGTGAGCTGGAGTCAACCTTGGGGACAAGGTTGTTTCCAAGGAGGCGGGGATGTTAGAAACCTGCATTTTTATTATTTGGACATTGTTTGATTGAATTGTCGGATTAAGTTCTTATGACTATTTCGGGATTTTTGAAGGTTATTTGGGGTGATTGAATAAATTGGGTAGCATTGGAGAACTATCCATTTTATATAAATATTCTTTAAGTGGAATTAAGCCCTTAAGAATGATTAAAACCTAAAAGCAGTTTACCCTAACCCTCTCTCTTCTTTCTCTCCCAGCCGAGACTCTTTCCTCTCCTCACCTTGCTGGGGTCGCAGCTTCTGTTCTTCTTCTCCCCTCCATTTCTCAAACACCATCTTTCCATTTTCTCACCTCTAAATCAAAGGGGATCACCAACTCAGTGATCACTACCGTCTTCCTAATCACTAGTAAACGATAGACACTCCAAATCCGGGTTTCTATCATCATGTCATGTCATTTTGCAATTGAGAATTCAATACCAATGTGAATGCTCTTATTATAAAGTCACTTAAACCCTCATATGCAATTGCAAGTGAATTGCATTGTTGTAGGTGCAATGAAATGAAATTGAGTTGAATTGCATAAAATTTGAAACGACAATAAAAAAATCATATACAATTGATTTTGAAATTTCTGCTCTTATTATTTTCTACTAGTATCTTTCTTAATTGTGCTATTATTGGGGTTGTTGGTTTAGTAAACCACAATAATATTTAAAAACGACTAAGTTTTCCTATTTGTTAATGAAAGTCTCCGTCTTCTACTTTTGTATTAGAATGTGTAGTTTTATATTTCATCATGAAAAGTCTCCTTCTACTTTTTTATTAGAATGTGTAGTTTATGTAATCAATATTAATATATTTTAAATTGGATGATAAGAACTATATACATCTACTGTTTAAATGTTGTTTAAGGCAAGCCTTCGGTTGGAGATCTATATATTAATATGGTGGTCACCATACCAATTTTGTAATTTCATTCCCAATCTGCGATCGAGTTCATCAGCAAGGATCGGAGCAGAAAGTATTCCCCACAAGTACCCCTCCTTAATTGTTGCCAAATTTGCATTAGATTCCAATCTCTGACCACTCATCTCGATCTTACAATGGTTCTCTTTGATTTCAAGTCAGACAAGCACTTCGTTGCTTCCTCCGACAAAACTACCCTACATATATACGAGCTTACCAACCCTACTATCCATCCTTCCCGCATCAGAAAAACTCATTGGCGGGAAATTGCCAACATCATGACTCCTGTTCTTGATCATGGCGTTATTGATGACGACGAGGACCAGGGCGATGCCGACGAAGATGGTGTGGAGGAGGAGGAGGTGTCCTACAACGGACTTATGTTCTTCGATGGTTACGGGAAGATCGAGGGAGAAGCACCATTGACCAAGTTAGCCCAACACCTCACTCGCCTGCGATTGATCGTAAGCCCCCAAGGGCACATTTTTCAAGATGTCGCCGAATTGGGGGAACACAGAGACTTTGGAATTCACTATCTCCGGCTGAATGATCTTTTCAACTGGCCGGACCATGGGGTTAGTATGGCGAGCGTTACCATGTGGGGGCGCCTGGTGTTAAAGTACTCGATATTAAAACGAGAGAAGCGTTCGGTGACCAATGGAGGGGTGAGCAAGGAGAAGTACGAGGAGTTGAAAAAAATGGTGAGCCAGAAGGATGAGGAGTTAGAAAATTTGAGGGAGGAGATGGAAGAACAAGATAGGGAGATGAAAATGCTAAAGAGAGAGAGAGAGGATGCAGGTGAACAACAGAAGGCAGAGCTACGAGAGTTGGTAAAGAACAAGGATGCGGAGTTGAGAAAGCTATTGAAGAAGAAAGACGACGAGTTACAGCTGCTCAAAAAGGGGGAAGCGGATAAGTTAAAGGAAAAAACTGACAAACTGGAGGAGTTGAAAAGAGAAAAAGATGCTGGAGCAAAGCTGAGCAAAGAGAAAGACGAGGAACTGAAAACATTGAGGGCTAAATTGGAGAGTTTGAGAAAGATTGACAAGGGAGGCGAAGTAGCAACCGCTGCTGCATCGAAAGGTAAAATACTTGTGGACAGTGATGAGTGGCACAATTTGAAGAATGACGAGATGAAGACGAGGCAAGAGTTATTGAAGAAGGACGAAGAGATCAAAAGAAGGCTCGAAAAGGAGAGAGAAGATAAGGAAGCACTGCAGAAGTTAAAGAAAGAGAATCAAGAAGTGATGCAAGCCAATGCGGCTGAAACACGGATGCTAAGGGACCAAGTGTCGTCGCTTCACGAACTAGAGCAGCGTCGCAAGCAAACATGGGCATTGACAGGCGAGACACGGTTCCTGAGTGGCTTCATAGTCGATGCACATAGAAGACGGCCGGTGCCACCGGAGACTTGGCGCAATGTCCAAGCAACAAATGATCATTGTTACACTTATGTCCCATATACTGCAGGGAGCTCCTCAGCATTTCCGTCAATAAATTGGGCAAGGGTGGATGAAGAGCCCAAAGATTGGCCACCTCCCCCTCCGATCGGAGCGCAATGTCAGTCTGGTCAGTTCGACAAAAGCAACTGGTGGTTTATGAAAACATATAGTCCTGAAGGCCGCCTGGCGATGGTGGCTTATTACGACGGCAGTCAAACTTGTTTTACTATCCCCGACTATCTTCCCCCTCTCCGACTTCCCTTTCCAATCAAGTCTAAGCTGTTCACAACTACACCTTTCTTCCTGGTTCAGCTGGATGGCGCAGTCAAGCTTGTTTTTACGTACCGTGACTAGGTATAGGGTTATCGATCGGCAGATGGCAGCTGCTACCTAGTCTGTAATTCGTTTCAACTTTGGCTTGTTTATTTATTTGGTGTATGTGATTTTTAGATTTTCTCATGGAACTTGTACCTTTTCTATTGATTCCCCATTGTTGAACGCATTTGTATTTACTTATTTATTGTTATTACTTTCTTTTTTTATTTAGTCACGAAAATGAAATTTCTCCTTTATTTGGTTGAGAAATGCTAATAAGGGAGATGAAACAGCAACGGCAATGAAAGGGAAAATACTGGTGGATAGTGATGAATGAGACAAGTTGAAGTAGGATGAGGCGGAGATGAGGTAAGATGTAATTAAGAAGGACGAAGAGATTAAAATAAGGCTAGACAATAAGAGAGAAGATAAGGAAGCACTGCAAAAGTCGATGAACGAGAAGGATGTCCAATCCATAAAGCTAAGGAAAGAAAAGGAAGAAATGATGGAGCGATTGTGGTTGAAATAAAAAAGGGTTATAGGTAAAATATGCCCCTCTACTATGACGATTTATCAAACGTGCCCCTCAACTATTTTTTACATCAAATATGCCTCTTACATTGAAAAAATTATCAAACATGCCCTTCTGTTAAAATTTTCATCCAAAAACCGTTAACCAAGGCCGAACTTTGGTTTAGGTGACACAAATGTCTAAAATATCCCTAATAATTTCACTTTAGAAATTTTTTTGGTTCTTTTGTATAGCCAAATAATTTCACTTTGAAGAGACCCAGAGAAATAAAATGGGAGACAAAACTGACATTTTCGCTCCCATTTGCAGATGCCGGGTCGTCTAAATCTCGGTTCAACCATGATTGTCGATTTTTTCAATGAAAAGTTTAACAGAAGGGCATGTTTGATAATTTTTTCAAAGTACAGGGGCATGTTTGATGTAAAAAAATAATACAGGGACATATTTGATAAAACGTCATAATAGAGGGGCATATTATACCTATAACCCAATAAAAAAGCTAAGGGACCAATTGCCACAATTTCATGAGATGGATCAATGTCGCAAGCAACCGTGGAAATGGACAAGTGCCACCAGATACTTGGTCCGACGTGGTACCTAGTCATTGTTACAATTATGATCCATATGCCACGATGGGCAGCTCATCATTCTCGACAATACATTGGGCTAGGGTGGATGAAGAGCCTAAAGATTGATCTCTTCTGCCTAAAATTGGTGTATCATGACAGTCTGGCCAATTGGACAACCAAAACTGGCGGTTTATGAAGACATTCCACCCGGACGGGCTTTTGACGATGGTGGCTTATTATGAGGGCAGTCAACCTTGTTTTAACAACCATAGCAACTACACTATCCAACTTCCATTTCCAAGAAACTCCAAATTTTTAACAGCTATACCTTTCTTCTTGTTTCATGTGAATGGCGCATACAAGCTTGCTTTCATATACCGACACTAGCTATAAGGTGACCGAAGTCTAATTGTTAGCTAGTTTCTAGTTTGTTTCAACTTTCACTTATTTATTTATACTTACGGTGTGCGATGGTTTGGATATATTTTTGTCATGACTGTTTTTCTGCGGATTGGGAAATTGGACTATTCGACAATGTAAGAAAATGAAAGCGCACGCACACACACGACACCCGATTTACGTGGTTCACTAACACAATGTGTGTTAGCTAGTCCACAGGCAGGAGAGAGCCAGTTTCACTATACTTCAAGGAGATATAGATTATAGAGGAGTATGAGAAGTATTTATAGTACTTAATTCTCCAATTCAAGTCACATAAACAAGTCTCCACCTTGACTTGAATCCTCTTTCTCTGAAATCTTTGATGTACTATGATCCTTCTCTCCTTCCTATCATCAATGCCCCTTAGGGCGGATTCACCCACTCAAGACATTCAACAAGTCTTAAGCAGTGTTGGAACTTGCCATGTGGAACCGGCTTCGTGAATATGTCAGCTGGATTATTTGCGGTGCCAAACTTCTTCACCTTAATCCTCTTCTTTGTTCACAAGAAGTGATACCTCACATCGATGTGCTTAGTCCTCTCATGGTGGACTGGATTAGTGGCCAAACATATTGCACTCAAACTGTCGCAATACACCACTGTCTAATCATGATGTAGACCCAGATCCTCAACCATTCCCTTCAACCATATTCCCTCCTTAGCAGCTTCTGTCAACGCCATGTACTCTGCTTTAGTAGTAGACAATGTCATTGTTGACTGCAGAGTTGCATTCCATCTCACTACAGAACTCCAAAGAGTGAATACATAACCGGTCATCGATCTCCTCATGTCAACATCTCCAGCATAGTGAGAATCTAAATAACCAGCCACTAAGCACTCTGTATCACTTCAGAAGTTAATCCACCCATGAGACGTACCCTTAAGGGATCGAAAGATCCTCTTCACAGCCTGTCAATGCTCCTTCGCAGGTTGTATCATAAACCTGCTAATAACACTAACAACATATGCAA
The DNA here is from genome assembly GCA_946122785.1 of Linum tenue. NCBI lineage: Eukaryota > Viridiplantae > Streptophyta > Magnoliopsida > Malpighiales > Linaceae > Linum > Linum tenue. The sequence goes on from CAMGYJ010000006.1 coordinate 9,394,776, forward strand.
GATCAAGTCTAATGCATACCATAGCGTACATCAAACTACCAACTGCACCAGCTCAATATACCACCCTCATGAGGTGGTCACCCTTATAATATGGTGAGGGAGATGATTGACATACTGCCGCCCCATGAGGTGGTTAGGTGGTCACTAAATCATGTCCGTGTTGAGGAACTTGTAGAATGTAGACTGAAAGTCCTACCACGTTGGTCGCTCAAGTCTTTTTTTATTATTTTATACCAATGTCTTTCTTAATTGTGCAATTATTTGGGTTGTTGGCTAAGTAAAACGCGAAAATATTAAAAAATGACTACATTTTACTATTTATTAATGAAAGTCGTTCTTTTTATAAAGACAAGAGCATCTTTCGGAAACACAATTTCATAATATAACCAATTTAATTATTTCGATTTTGATTTAATCATTCCAATGAGGACTTTGTCTGGTGAGCTTATATTTTGTTTTCAACTTCGAAGTTTCAAATTCGAATGTCAAAGTGAACCTTCACTTCTCGCACAAACCCATTCAATATAATTAGAAAAGACGATTAACCCTCAACCCCATTAGAATAACTTTTAGGCAAAATTTCATGAGTTGTCTACAAATTATCCTTATTTGAAAACTTATTTAATGTTCATAAATATACATATATAACTTTTTTTGGGTGTGATACAGATAGAACTTTCAATAAAAAACAAATAAAATAATTGTAATTGATATTAAACCTAGCCCGGGTCAGAGATAGAGTGCATAACATTTAATCTTGCATTTGTGTATAACCTACTTAGTTTTAGTAGGGCTGATTGATTGGTGAAACTAAGTAAGAGTTTATTTATTTTTTAATTGACTTGTATCTTTATTTTAATCCGAATAAAAAAAAATGTACAGAAGAATTTTGTTCATTGTGATCTAGATAAGAATATCCATTTTTTATAAAATTTCAAGAAAAACTATTGTACCGTCCATTACCACTCTCTACCATCGTTCATTTAACTCAAATTTTGAATTGGTTCATAGAAGAAATGAGTTCATCATAATCTACATAATGATATCAATTGTCAATATATTTTTTTTAAAACTTTTTTTGGAGCAAATATGCTATCCTATATCATTAATATTATGTACTATCAAAATTTACTACAATGGTACACATTAGTAAAATATACCTCAACTTTGTTCTATTTTTTTTTCCAGATTATATGAAAATGAATGTCATTTCGAAAAGTATGATTAATATGATTTTTCTGTGAATATTTTTGAATTCAACATAAAAAGTCTACTTTTTTTTATGAATTGATTACTGGCCATATATACTCCCATATCCTATGTAGCAGATCATGAAAAGTCTCCTTCTACTTTTTTATTAGAATGTGTTTATGCAATCAATATTAGTATATTTCTAATGGACGATAAGAACTATATACACCTACTGTTTAAATATTGTTTAAGGCAAGCCTTCGGCTGGAGTTCTATATATTAATATATGGTGGGTGGCACCATACATATTTTGCAATTCCATTCCCAATCTCCTTGTGACCAAATTCGCATTAGTTCCCAATCTCTGACCACTACTCATCTCTATCTTACAATGGTTCTCTTTGATTTCAAATCAGACAAGCACTTCGTTGCTTCCTCTGACAAAATTACCATTCATGTATACGAGCTGACCAACCTTACTATCCATCCTTCCCGCATCAGAAAGACTCATTGGCGGGAAGTTGCTAGCATCACTCCAGCTCCTGATCATCAGGATGGCGGTGACGACGACGAGGATCAAGGCGATGCCAATGAAGATGTTGCAGTATCGGAGGAGGAGGAGTCCTACAACGGGCTGATGTTCTTCGATGGTCACGGGAAGATCGAGGGACAGGAGGCGTTGACCAAGCTAGCCCAACACCTCACTCGCCTGCGGTTGATAGTGAGCCCCCAAGGGCAAAGTTTTCAAGATGTTGCCGAATTGGGAGAACACAAAGAGTTTGGGATTCACTATCTACGATTAAACGATCTCTTCAACTGGCCGGATCATGGGGTCAACATGGCGAGCGTGACCACCTGGCCACGCATCGTGTTAAAGTACACCATAACAAAACGGGAGAAGCGACCTATGATGAATGAAGGGGTGAGCAAGGAGAAGTACGAGGAGTTGAAAAAAATGGTGAGCCAAAAAGACAAGGCGTTAGAAAAGCTGAAAGAGGAGATGAAGGAACAAGATAGGGAGATACAAACATTAAAGGAAGAAAGAGAGGATGCAAGTGAACGACAGGAGGCAGAACTGCGAGAGTTGGAAGAGGAAAAAGATGAGGTGCTGAGAAAGTTGTTGAAGAAGAAAGACGACGAGTTACAAATGCTGAAAAGGAGGAAGGACAAGGAGATACAAATGTTAGAGGAAGAGAAAGAGAATGCAAGTGAGCAGCAGGAGGCGGAGCTGCAAGAGTTGGAAAAGAAAAAGAACGAGGAGCTGAGAGACCTGATGAAGAGGAAGGATGACGAGTTACAAAATCTAGAAACGATGATGAATGATGAATTGAGGATTTTGAAAAGGGAAAAGGATGATGGAGCAAAACTGAGCAAAGAGAAGGACGATGAATTAAAAACAATGAGGGACGAAGTGGAGAATCTTAGAAAGGCTAATAAGGGAGACGAGGCAGGAGCAGCTGCAAAGAAAGGGAAAATACTTGTTAATACCGATGAATGGCACAAATTGAAGAAGGACGAGGCGGAGATGAGGCAAGAGGTAATGAAGAACGACGAAGAGATGAAAAGAAGGCTGAAAAAGGAGAAGGAAGAAAACGAAGTGTTGCAAAAGTTGATGAACAAAAAGGACGCGGAATCCGAAAAGCTAAGGAAAGAGAAGGAAGAAACGATGCGAGCGAACGCAACTGAAACGCGAAAGCTGAGAGACCAATTATCACAAGTTCACGAGGTGGAGCGACGTCGTACTCAATCGTGGGCGCTTACCGGTGCGACACGATTCCTCGGTGAATACGTGGTCGACGTGCGCACGAGACGGCCGGTGACCCAGGACACGTGGCACAATATTAGAATTGAGGTACCGCGTGACCATTATTATGTTTACGAACCAAGCACCAACCGGAGCTCCTCGCCTTTCCCGATGAGAAATTGGCTCGTGGTGGATGAAGAATCCAAAGATTGGCCGTCTCCTCCTAAGGTCGGTGTACACTGTCAGCCAGCTGGCCAATTCGACAAAGCTAATTGGTGGTTCGTGAAGTCATTCCACCCAGATGGTCGTTTGGCGATGGTGGCTTATTACGACGGCAACCAGACTTCTTATGCCGACCCAAACTATCTTTACCCTGTCCGACTTCCCTTTCCAAGGAACTCTAAGGTTTACACAACTGTACCGTTCTTCCTGGTTCCAGCGAATGGAGGAAACAGGCTTGCTTTCATGTACCGAGACTAGGTAGGTTGGTTGGTTGAGGGCAGGCTGGTTTCCTTTTTTGTTTCAACTTTTCCTTGAGTATTGGTTTGGTGTGCGACAGTACGGATATATTTAGTATCAGTTTTGAATTGAACTGATTACAACTAAAGCCATACTCTTATTGCAATTTGATTTGGGTTCACACCCTAACTTGGGCAGAAGTTTGGTGTAAGTGTCAGTTTTCGCCCGAATTTTTAATAAGAAAGTTATGACCAACTTTTTAAAATAATGGACAGGCTGACACTTACGGTGAAATTCGGACCAAACTAGAATATTAACCCATTTGATTTTGATGTCACCCTATATTTCATTTGTTTTGATAAGCTTTCTTTAAAAAATGTCATTTTGTCTTTGCGGAGGACTTCGGTTGTGCTTTAAAGAACTTATCATCCATGTATTTGTTTGATACAATATTATCGATGCAGTGATTTTATTTTTCAAATACACAAGTAGATAACGTTAGAAGAAAATTAAAAAAATCGACCCAGGAACTTTCTCAAAAAAGCAACATATATATAGTAGTGAAACCAACCTAAGAAAATCATCTCAGCCTTATGGTTCTCTTTGATTTCAACTCAGACAAGCACTTCGTTGCTCCCTCTAATAAAACTACCCTGCAACTCCCAATACTTCATTGTCGCGACAACTTTACCATTAGTTTATCTTACTTTTGGTCTTGAGTCCGTCATTTGGATCGGACCAAATGGGCGATTTACCGCATTTATAACTTTATTTAACGCGATACATAAAATTTTTACGTGAGATATAAGATTGTGTTTGTCTCTAAAGGCTATTAAAATTGTCTTTCAAATGACATAACTATAAGTGACATTTGTATTTGTCTCTAAAGATTATTAGATTGTCTCCATATGACATAATTATAAGAGACATCTGTATTTGTCTCTAAATACTATTAGATTTGCGTCTATATAATATATGTATAAGGAGCATTTATATTTGCATCTGAAGACTATTAAATTTATCTCTATATGACATAAATATAATCAACATTTGTATTTGTCTCTAAAGACTATTAGATTTGCCTCTAGAGACAAATAATTTCACTAACTGAGACAAATGATATATTTGCCTCTAAGGCTTAGCTATAGAGACCACTATAACAATTGCCTCTAATTATTTGCCTCTATAGACTAGTTTTCTTGTAGTGTTTCTTCGGAAACAGAGCGAAAAACTTCAGAACTCACTATCTCCGGTTAAATTATCTTTTCAATATAGCCCAATCATGGGGTTGACCAAAAACGTTGGGTTCAGACGCGGCCGGAGGAGAAGGATCGCGTTAAAGATATGGGGGTGTTCTTACGGAGGATCAGGGACAGGTGTCCATTGAATATGAAGATATACGCTTAATTTTCCTTTTGTGAAAGGCTTTCGAACGGTAGGAATTCGGTGGTCTTTCGGAATTCTCATTCGGTTGGGGGTGTAGTGGTTCATGACGATTCGAGGTGATGGTGGCTGCATTTGGGAGGCTGTTTGCCAGGTTGGTGGAGCCGGTGGTTGTGGAGTTGATGACCTTACGAGAAGCTATTCAATGGTGCGTGGATGCTCAGGTCTACGAATCATTACGAAAAGTCGTTCAGTCGCTACTAGAACATCATCAAATCACTATTAGAAATGAACATGATAAAAGTTTAAGATATGTGTTAAGCACCCCTGCATTACTAAATTTGGGCCCTTAGTTTTGAGTGGGCCCAGATATAAAGGCTAAAAATGATTTTTTATTTTCATTAGTTTTCTTAATTGACTCTTATCTTTTTCGCTCTAACTGAGTTTCAATATTTTTTGCATAGATGTAACGAGTTCTTTGAGATATACAAAATGAGATCAATTATCAATATATTTAAGAAAAAATTTCATACCACTCGTTACCACCTTGGTATCACCTGATATCACCTTTGTTTTTAACTCGGACTTTGAATTTTTTTGCACATATCAAATGAGTTCATCGTGATCTATTGAATCTACAAATTTATGGAAAAAAATAGAGGACCAAACTATACTACTCCATACCACCCTGGTACAGAGGTGATAACTAATGATAAACAATAATGAATATGATAAATGACAGTTCGTATATTTCTATTATTATGTATTCAATCATACTACACTCTGATATTTTCATACCACTGTACTAAATTTTCATATGACGGGGTATGATCTTATGTAGTTCCTAAGCTCAATATGTTAGATAGATGTCATAGTCAATCAATCATGTCCACGTGGAGTGACTGACCAACCACGCCGGTCGCTGAAGTCTTTTTTTAAAATATATTTACTAAAGTCTTTCTTAATTATGTGATTATTAGGGGGTTTATTGATAAAAATGATGATTAGGGTTGTTGGCTTAGCTGTTAATGCGTACCCATGCGAAGACATTTAAAAATGACTACATTTTCTACTATTTATTAATCAAAGTCATTGTTGTTTTATATTTCATCGTTAAAATAATAACTTGATAAGATCTGCAGCCTGTTCTGCATTTTGTATTTTTGTTAAAAAATGGTAAGATATACTCGTTGACTAGCGTGTATAAAGTGTGCAATAATTACTCTTTTTCTTTAAAATAAATAATAATAATTGGAGCTAAATTCACGAAGACATTGCTATTTATTAATATGGCAATTCCATTCCCAATCTCCGATCAAATAGAAAAACTTAGTCGTTTTTAAATATTATTGTGGTTTACTAAACCAACAACCCCAATAATAGCACAAACTCCGTCTTCTACTTTTTTATTAGAATGTGTAGTTAATTATGTAATCAATATTAATATATTTTAAATTGGATGATAAGAACTATATACATCTACTGTTTAAATGTTGTTTAAGGCAAGCCCTCGGTTGGAGATCTATATATTAATATGGTGGTCACCATACCAGTTTTGCAATTTCATTCCCAATCTCCGATCGAGTTCATCAGCAAGGATCGGAGCAGAAAGTATTCCCCACAAGTACCCCTCCTTAATTTTTGCCAAATTTGCATTAGATTCCAATCTCTGACCACTCATCTCGATCTTACACAATGGTTCTGTTTGATTTCAAGTCAGACAAGCACTTCATTGCTTCCTCCGACAAAACTACCCTGCATATATACGAGCTTACCAACCCTACTATACATCCTTCCCGCATAAGAAAGACTCATTGGAGGGAAGTCGCCAACATCACTCCTGCTCCTGATCACCATGATGGCGACGATGAGGACCAAAGCGATCCCGACGAAGACGATGCAGCAGCAGGTGAGGAGGAGGAGGAGTCCTACAACGGGCTGATGTTCTTCGATGGTCACGGGAAGATCGAGGGACATGCGGCGTTGACCAAGCTAGCGCAACACCTCACTCGCTTGCGATTGATAGTGAGCCCCCAGGGACACAGCTTTCAAGATGTTACCAAGTTGGGGGAACACAGAGACTTTGGGATTCACTATCTCCGGTTGAATGATATCTTCAACTGGCCAGATCACGGGGTTTGTATGGCGAGCGTTACCATGTGGGGACGCCTCGTGTTAAAGTACACCATACCAAAACGGGAGAAGCAATCGGTGACGAGCGAGGAGGCGAGCAATGAGAAGTACGAGGAGCTGAAAAAGATGGTGAGCAAGAAGGACGAAGAGATAGGAAAGCTGAGGGAGGAGATGGGGGAACAAGCTAAGGAGATACAAATGTTAAGGGATGCAACTGAACAACATGAGGCTGAGCTACAAGAGTTGGAAAAAGAAAAGGACGAGGAGTTGAAAAAGCATTTGAAAAAGAAAGATGCCGAGTTACAAATGCTTAAAAAGAGGAAGGATAAGGAGGTACAAGCGTTAGAGGAAGAGAGAAAAGATGCATATGAACAACATGAGGCGGAGCTGCGAGGGTTGAAAAAGAAAAATGACGAGGAGCTGAGAGAGTTGATGAGGAAGAAAGATGATGAAGTACAAGTGATGGAAAAGAGGAAGGATGATGAGTTAAAGGAAAAGAACGAGGAGTTGAAGACGATGGAAAGAGAAAAGGATGAGGGAGAAAAGCTGAGCAAAGGGAAGGATGAGGAATTAAAAACATTGAGGGACGAAGTGGAGAATTTGAGAAATAATGCTAATAAGGGAGATGAAGCCGGCGCTGTAAGAGAAGGTAAAATCCTAGTGGATAGTGATGAATGGCAAAAGTTAAAGAAGGACGAGAAGGAGCTGAAGCTAGAGCTAACGAAGAAGGACGAAGAGATTAAAAGGAGGTTAGAAAAGGAGAAAGAAGATAAGGAAGCACTGCAAAAGTCGATGAACGAGAAGGATGCCGAATCCAGAAAGATGAAGAAAGAGAAGGAAGAAATGATCCAGGCGCATGCAGCCGAAACGCGAAATCTAAGGGTCCAGGTGTCTCAACTTCATGACCAGGAGCATCGTCGCAAACAACCATGGCAATGGACAAGTGCGACACGGTTCGTACTCAACGTACACCACCGGCGGCCAGTGCCGCCAGGTACTTGGTCCGATGCGGTACCCAGTCATTGTTACAATTATGATCCATATGCCACGACGGGCGCCTTGCCGTTCCCCAGAATAAATTGGGCTATGGTGGACGAAGACCCTAAAGATTGGCCTCTTCCCTCTAAGATTGGCATATCCTGTCAACCTGGCCAATTCGACAAAAACAACTGGTGGTTTATAAAGACTTTCCATCCAGACGGGCTCTTGACGATGGTGGCTTATTATGACGGCACTTACCCTAGTTTAAACGATCCCGGCCACTACACTATCCAACTTCCCTTTCCAAGAAACTCAAAATTTTCGACTGCCATACCTTTCTCCCTGCTTCTGGTGAATGGCACATACAAGCTTGCTTTCATCTACCGGGACTAGCTATAACGTGATCCAAGTCTTGTTGTTGGCTAGTTTCTAGTTTGTTTCAACTTTCACTTGTTTGTTTATTTGGTGTGCGATGATAGTTTGGATATTTTTTGTCATCAATTTTTCTTTATCAATTTGACGGTGTTGTATTTATATTTACTTATTTACTGGTAGTTCATTTGGTCACAAAGAGGAAACAATTAATACAAGAAAAATGTCCTTTAGTTATGAGAAATCCCGTGATTAATAATTTTAGTCACTGGAAAATTACCGTAATTTAAATCTCTGTGACTAATAGAGTTCCTTTCTGCAAGTGTGATGATTGAGCAGTTGAACAAAATCAGGAGGCTTCTCTTCCATCATCTCCCTATAGATATGTCAACTTTATCCTCCTTTGTCACATTAGAAGAGGTCGGAACTGGGAAGGATTATTTTTAATTCTCCAGATGGATTCTCAACAGAGTTTGACCAAGATAATTGGGCCCTTATCGGAGAGCAAAGTGACTCAGGCAATTCAAGAATTCTTCTCAATAAGAGAGGTAAACCGAACTATTCTAGGTTCGATTCTTAATTCTCCAGATGTTGATACCAGGAAACAATTTATATCAATTTCATGCTTAAATTCATTTGATGTTAATGAATTGTCACATCTCTACCTATTTTATTAAACCGACATGAACCGTCACAAATCAGTTGTACAGATCGAACTATTCTACTAGTTGAACCGGTTTTACAACCTTGGTGATGAATGAAACGTACATGTCTTTTTCCCAAATTAGTTAGCAATATCATGACACTTTTAGTCTCCTTTTTCATTCCAAAGCTTATTATTATTATTTTTATAGGAACAATGTTAGATGGATGTTATAGTCACCGAATCATGTCCCCGCTGGTCGCTCAAGTCTTTTTTTTTTATACCAAAGTCTTTCTTAATCAGTTAATTGTGTAATTATTAGGGTTGTTGGCTTAGCTGTAAAGGTGGAAATGTTTTAAAAATGACTACATTACTATTTATTAATCAAAGTCATTATGGTTTTATAAGGACCAGAGTGGTTTCCTAGGGAGAGTTTATGAGTGTGTGGTTGGAATGTAGCGGATCCCCTCAAGAATCTATTTTTGTATAACCATCAATAAATATTTTATTAATTGTCTATTTTTGAATATATATATATATATATATATATATGGTAAAATAGAGGAATGCAGAAAAGAAACGACGCACGAGATTTACGTGGTATCTCCGGAGATTGGGACTAATCCACGGAGAGCATAGCTCTCATGCTGAAGTTCTCACTATCAATGGAGGAGAAAACAAGCTACCTCTGCGTTAGGGTTGCAGTAGGCGGCAACCAAAACACTTATACCCTTCGACAAATTAAACACGAGTATAGTGCAAATTACTGTAAGGTCCCAAAATAATAAAACTAAGCAACCAAGTCCAAACCGAGACTAATCAGGCTCAATACTCCCCCTCAAGCTGAAGCATGCAGGTTACAAATGCCAAGCTTGGACAACAGGAAGTGAAATTGCTCGGTTCCCAAAGCTTTGGTAAAGATGTCCGCAAGCTGTGAACTGCTATGAACCTTGCGCGGCTCAATGTCACCCGAAGCCACCCGCTCACGAACGAAGTAACAGTCCATCTCGACGTGCTTAGTCCGTTCATGAAAGACCGGATTAGCAGAAATGTGAAGGGAAGCCTGATTATCACAGTAGAGAATAGTGGGCGAGCGTTGAGGAACTCGCAACTCACCAAGAAGGAAGCGAAGCAATAGAACTTCGCTCGTAGTACTGGCCATGGCACGGTACTCGGCTTCAGCTGAGGAACGCGAGACGACTTGCTGCTTCTTAGCTCGCCAGGAAACATGTGCTGTGCCTAGTTGAATGTAGTAGCCTGTCATCCAGCGACGAGTCGACAGACAGCCGGCCCAATCTGCATCACAGTAAGCCGTCAACTCCAAAGTACCTGCGACAGGCAGAAAAAGCCCATGACCGGGGGAAGCCTTGAGATAACGTAGAACTTGATGCGCTGCGTCGACATGGGCAGGACTGGGAGAATGCACAAACTGGCTAAGTATGTTGACGGAGTAGGCGATGTCAGGCCGAGTGATAGTAAGGTAGAGGAGGCGGCCAATAAGACGTCGATATGCACTTACATCGTCTGCCTGTTCGTAATGTGGCTGCATGTGAGTATGATTCTACTCCATAGTAAAGCCACTGGGACGGGCCGCACCCAATCCTGAATCAGCCAAGATATCAAGGGTGTACTTGCGCTGACAAAGGATAATGCCTTCAGGTGACCGTGCAACTTCTATGCCAAGGAAATACTTGAGAGGCCCCAAGTCCTTGATGCTGAAACGGTCATGTAAGAAGGTCTTGACACGAGAGATAACGTCAGGGTTATCACCAGTCAGCACGACGTCATCGACATAAATCAAAGCGGCAACGAAACTACCAGGTCTCTCATAAAGGAAGAGAGAAGGATCAGCCTTGGAGACAACAAATCCAAACTCTCGAAGAGCCGAGGTAAACTTGGCATACCAATTTCGTGACGCTTGTCGGAGACCATAGAGAGACTTGCGCAGACGACAAACACGTTGATCGCCGGCATGGGAAAAACCCGGCGGCAGCTTCATGTAAACCTCTTCATCCAAATCACCATGGAGGAATGCATTATTCACGTCCAGCTGGTGCAAAGGCCACGATTTGTGGGCAGCAACTGCAAGAAGAACTCGAACAGTGACGAGCTTTGCAATAGGTGCAGAAGTGTCATGAAAGTCGATGCCCTCCAACTGAGTAAAACCCTTAGCAACAAGCCGAGCCTTGTATCGCTCTACAATGCCATCAGGACGATACTTGATCTTGTAAACCCACTTCGAATCAATGGCCTGCTTACCAGGAGGTAACAACTCAAGAGTCCAAGTGCCATTATCTTCAAGAGCTGTGATTTCCCGCTGCATGGCATCCCGCCATTCCTAATACTTAGCCGCTTGAGAGAAGTGACGCGGCTCGACCAGGGATGTGACAGCAGCCAAGAAAGCACGATAATTAGGTGATAAACGATCATAACTGACATAATGTGAAATGGGGTACTGGACCAAATTAGAGGAACGAGAACCATGCAACGTTACCTCATAGGGTTCGAGTCGGGAAGCAGTTGTGGGAGGAGTCTCCACGTCAGAATGCTCATCATCATCATCATCATCACTAGCTGCCTCAGTAGCATTAGGAACCGGTTCATCATGACGAGGGGAAGAGGCATCGTCAACATGGGGTCCGAAATTACCATCGGGCAAGATCAAATCAGCAGGGACCTCATCAGCCGTAATGAAAGGCGGCTCGTCAATGACGCGACTAGAGTGCTGCATGGAGAGCTCATGAACGTGAGACAGGAATGGCGCATGCAGAGGGGCCTCGGGAACGTGTGAAGAAGAGGAGGCAGGCTCACAAAAGGGGAAGCAGTCCTCGACAAAATGAGTGACACGTGAGACTAGAATGCGACGGGTCTGGAGGTCAAAAACTCGGTGTCCCTTCTGGATGCCGGGATATTCCACGAAAACACAAGGCCTCTCCCTTTCGGCAAACGTGTCAAGACCGTGGTGCGTATCCTTGACATAAACGAGACACCCAAAACTACGAAGGTGAGTGTAGGTGGGAGTTTTGCCGAGAAGCACTTCAAAAGGTGTCTTGTGGGAGATGACTGGAGAAGGTAGCCGGTTGATGAGATAAGCGACAGTGACAACGCACTCACCCCAAAAACGAATGGGGAGACCAGCATAAAACATGAGCGCATGAGCAGTTTCCAGAAGGTGCCGATGCTTACGTTCAACCACTCCGTTTTGCTGTGGCGTGTCAGTGCAAGAGGTATGAAGTAGAATACCCTTCTCCTCGTAGTAAGCACGAAGAGAGTTAGTCTGAAATTCAACTCCATTATTCTCCTGTATACGACGCACATGTTTCCCATACGGAGTGACTGTGAGTTCACAGTGCAACCTGAGATACCTCTCAACGTCCGATTTAAACTTCATAAGATAAACCCATGTGGACCGACTATGGTCATTAACGATAGCGAGAAAGAACCGCGACCCATCCAAAGCTGGAGTCTTATACGGCCCCCATATGTCAACATGAAGAAGATCAAAACAAGACAAGTTTTAATTGAAATGTGGGGAAAAGGGGTTCGTGCCTGCTTAGCACGTAGACACGAATCACAATGCAATGTATGCCGAGAATCCAAAGTACAACCCACAAAATCCCGTAATACAATCAACTTATCAACAGAAGGATGCCCTAGTCTTGCATGCCAAAGGTCCGACGCATCCACTCGACCAGCCACTTTACACGCCTGAGGGAGAGAGCCTTTAGTGATCCGACTCAAATAGTAAAGCCCGTCACGAAGCCTACCGATGTCAATCGGCGTCGTGGATGGTAAGGCCTGGAGGACACATAAGTCATGAATGAATACCACTGCGACATTATGCTCGCAATTCAAACGACTAACAGAGAACAAATTGCATTTGAAATCCGGAACATGTAAAACTCGATTCAGACGAAGAGAATCTGATAACTGCACCGACCGAATCCCATGCACGGGAATACCCTTCCATTGGGAATCTGAACTTTAGACGAACAAGATACACAATCAACATAACTTAACCAGTGTGCAGCCCGCACTATATGCTCATTCCAGCCAGAGTCAATTAACCAGGCAGAAAGATCAGGAGCGTTACCAGCCATGTGTGCAGTAAAGTCAGTAGAGGCATCGGGAGTTGATGTCGACAAGAACTGCTTAAGCTGGGCAAACTGGGTTGCGGTGAGTCCTGGAATAGGGCTGTTGTCCGAGGTTTCAGGCTCGACATGGGAAGCCTTGGGACGACGCTGAGCACTCGAGGGACGATCTTCCCCGGGCTTAGCTCGCGGATGGCCTGGCTGGTAGCCTATGAGACGATAGCAAGTCTCGCGGAGATGACCCACCTTGTTGCAATTGGTACACCGCAGCTTCTCATGATCATCCTTACGGTCCTTGTCCACCGCTTGCGCCTGAAAGGCAGCAGTGTCCGTAGGAGGGCGCCGACCATTAGTAAGGAACCTGTGTTGCTCTTCGGCAGAGACGCGTTGATAGGCATGCAAGTGTGGGTGTGGGCCGAGAGCTCAAGATTTGCGATCGAACAACCGCGTAACCATCGTCCAACCCAAGTAAAAAATCGAACGGTCTCTCTGTCTCTTGCTTCGCCTGGTGTTGTGAGATCAAGTCACAACTCACAATGACACCCGCCACAGGTGCACCCAGAGCAAATACAACGCGGCACTACACTCACGGCATCAAGCTCGTCCCAGTACGAGCGTAACTTGGTGTAAAAAGCGGAGACGGAGAGCTTCTCCTGTCGTAGGGAGCAGATCAGTCGACGCAACTCATAACCGCGTTGCGCCGATCCCTTACTAAAACGATTCTGCAAATCAGACCAGATGTCTCGCGCCGTGGAAGCCATGTGGATGCTGTTGCGTACCTCCCGCATCATTGTGGTTTTGAGCCAACCTTTAACGGTGGCATCACAATGGTTCCACGCCTATTGGCGATGCGGGGTGCCTGCCTTTGAACGCGGTAGCGAACCATCGACGAAAGCCATCTAGTTTTTGGCGATGAGAGTTTCGGTGAGATCATTAACCCACTCGCCATAGTTGAGGTCTGTAAGTAATTCACTACCAAAGAGCTGCGCCGGATTCTCAGAGGGATGGAGGTAAAGAGGTGAGCTGATGGGAATCACCTCGTTGGCCACAGAGGTGCCACCAGGCCCACCTCTCGTAGAATCCTCGTCCTTGCTCATGATGAACCAACACAAAAGGTCTTGATATTATTGCTCTGATACCATGTAAAATAGAGGAATGCGGAAAAGAAACGACGCACGAGATTTACGTGGTATCCCCGGAGACCGGGACTAATCCACGGAGAGCATAGCTCTCATGATGAAGTTCTCACTATCAATGGAGGAGAAAACAAGCTACCTCTGCGTTAGGGTTGCAGGAGGCGGCAGCCAAAGCACTTATACCCTTCGACAAATTAAACACGGGTATAGTGCAAATTACAGTAAGGTCCCAAAATAATATATAAAACTAATCAACCAAGTCCAAACACGGGTATAGTTATATTTTTTTCATTTTAAATCGTAATTCAATTTTTTTACCCAAAAAATAACACTAACTCTGCTTTTCAAAATTTCATCTACTTAGATATACTTCCGGATAAAAAAATTGATACCTATATTGCCAGTTTATACAATGATCGTAATGCTTGCAAATGAGCCAAGCCGCTCACGAGTGGCTTGACGCTCTACTCGAAAAAAGCTCATTCATAACTGGGCTCATTAGTAAATGAGTTGAGCCTGAGCTCATCCTTGTGTGGCTCATGAGGCTCACAAGTAAGCTCAACTCAGTTGCTCGTTCAGTTAAACTAGTGAGATAGCTCGTTTCTAGCTAATGAGCTGGCTCGACATTGTGGTTAGTGAGCCAGTTTGGCTAACGACTTGTGAGCGAATCAACATATATATAACTGCAGATCTAGCTTCTTAATAATTCATATGTTTGTTATATTATATATTTCATAATATATAATGGTTTAAGACATGACCAAATATGTCACGTTTATAATTTGAAAGAGAAATTATGTATTATAGAATGCATAGTTACTAATTATTATCAAATAACATGATATGAATAAGTTAAAATTATAAACTTATTTTGTTACACCAACATAGCATATAAAAATGAGATAAAGTAGGGATGAAAAATTGGCTATTATACTTTTTTTTATTATCCACATATATCATATTTGACGTACAATTACTACGGTATTCAAGTTAAAAATTATTTTAGAGTTTGATTTTATGGTTTAACCATTTAGGCTTATAAATGAGTTGAGCTCGTAAGCCAATTGATGAGTAGAGCTCGACTAGAGCTCATGAGCTTCTTAACGAGCCAAACTCAAGTTTTGGCAAAACTCGGCCCAGTTCAACTCGTACGTTAAGCAAAACTTGACTCGACTCATTTGCAACTCTAAACATGATGGTATGAATATACCATAGTGTAGAATAATTATATCATGATAGTACAAATATACTAACCACAATTTTATTATATTTTATCACTGTCTATCATCAGTTACCACCTTATACCAGGATGGTATATAATGATATATTTGGTAACGAATGGTAATGAGTGGTATACAAATTGTTTCTCAAAATATATAGAAAGTGATATAATTTTGTAAATCACAACGTGTCCGTTCCATCTGTGATTTTTTTAGGGCTAATACCACTACAACACCCGAACTATCGCGAAAATGCCACTTGTGTCCTATTGTTTCCAATATTCCATTTGTGTCCTGAACTATGATTCCGTTAGTGTTGACTTTTGTTGACCGTTAGTTTTTAACAGAAAATCCAGTCAGTGCTGATGTGGCATCTGACGTGGAATTTGAAATATTAATTTTTATTTATTTTTCTATCTAATATTAATAAATAAGAAAAAGAAAATAATTTTTATTTATTTTCTCTCTTTCCTCCTTTCTTTTCTCCTGTCGACGATTTCGAACTCCACCGATAGAGAGAGAAAGCGAGCGTGAGAGAGGGGAAATCAGAGAGGCAGACTGTTGGCGACTGGAACCCGACCGTTCAGCTTCCCTTCCGACGATACTTTTTTCCAATTCGATTTGTACATCTGATTGACAGATTTGTAGCTACAAGGCAGCTTGGATGCGGCTTCCCCTCCGTTGTGATTTTTGATGAGCATAGAGTAGCAGTCAACATGAGCACCGTCAGATCCAATCCCTCAAATCAGCTTATGGGGGTTCGACGTCGTCGACATCTTTTCGCTTAACAGGCGTCATCGTCGAGCACTGGTCGCTCTCATTGCCTAGTGGATTCAGTTGCCGCCAAGAGGAGAGGTCATCCTTCTTCCCCGATTAGATCTGTCTGATTCCCCAACAAACTGGCCATTTTTCGCGGCGGAATCCGCCCACCACCAGCAACAGCAACAGCAGCTGTACCGGTACTGGAGCGACCCGCTGAATCTGAGCCCGAGGGGACGTTTCCTGATGATGAACCAGGTGGTCGGACCGGACGGCAGGCGGATGTTCCGGCCGACGATGCCGGTCCAGCAGATCAACACGACGAGGCTCTACAGGGGAGTGCGGCAGAGGCATTGGGGGAAATGGGTGGCGGAGATTCGCCTCCCGCGCAACCGCACACGACTCTGGCTCGGCACCTTCGACACCGCCGAGGACGCCGCCATGGCCTACGACCGCGAGGCGTTCAAGCTCCGCGGCGAGAACGCCCGGCTCAATTTCCCGGAGCTCTTCCTCAACAAGGAAAAACCCTCTGTTTCTTCTCCGCCTTCCCCTGTTCCAACTTCATAATTTAATTTTATTATAATTTTGAGTAAAAAATGATGTGGCAGTGACATGGCGCCTAAGTGGATGTCACATGCTTTGCCATGTCAGGAGAAGTCAACAAAAGTTTGACCTCCGTCTGGTCAACCGTTATCTTTAACGGTCAACAAAATTGGGAGGACATAAATGACAAAAAAGAACATACGAAAGGACATAAATGGAATATTGAAAAGAATAGGACACAAGTGGCATTTTTGTCATAGTTCGGGTGTTGTAGTGGTATTAGCCCATTTTTTTAAATGATAATTAAAAACGCTAATTAAAAGGTTAGAAAAATAAAAATATTTTAATCTTACCTCATAAATCCGACCCACTTGATTAAATCATGAAACCAAATCTGATTAAGCATTTGTGCGTACACCTTACCTTTGGACTTAAACGTCATTCACTTCGTCATTTCATCATTCAACTGCTCTTAAAAAAATGTGATTAACCAATCTCATTAAAATAATAGGAAAAATATAATGAGTTTTCTTAAAAGTCATATCTTTACAAATTTATTTAATAATCATTCATGTTGATAAACTTTTAAATAAAACGTATTATATTGTTGTAGTTCAAAATTATATGATGGGACTTTGCTATAATAATTTGCAAGGCACGGTGTTTTAAACATAGTCGAACAATTTCATATTTCATCGTTGACTAGCGTGTATAAAGTATACCATCATTACTCTTTTTCCATTTCCAATCTCCTCCGATCGAGAGCAAATTAGTATTCGATCCCATTCTCCGACCACTCATCTCGATCCTATGGTTCGTCTCTTTGATTTCAAGTCAGACAAGCACTTCGTTGCTTCCTCTGACAAAACTAACATTCATGTATACGAGCTCACCAACCCCAACATCCATCCTTCCCGCATCCGAAAGACTCATTGGAGGGAAGTCGCCAACATCACTCCTGCTCCTGATCACCATGACGGCGGTGAAGACGATGAGGACCAAAGCGATCCCGACGAAGATGATGCAGCAGCAGATGGAGAGGAGGAGTCCTACAACGGGTTGATGTTCTTCGATGGTCACGGGAAGATCGAGGGACAAGAGGCGTTGACCAAGCTAGCCCAACACCTCACTCGACTGCGATTGATAGTGAGCCCCCAAGGGCACAGCTATCAAGATGTCTCCGAATTGGGAGAACACAAAGAGTTCGGGATTCACTATCTTCGATTGAATGATCTCTTCAATTGGACGGATCACGGGGTCAGCATGGCGGGCGTTACTATGTGGCGACGCCTCGTGTTAAAGTATATCATACCGAAAAGGGAGAAGCGAGCGGTGATGAACGGAGCGGTGAGCAAGGATAAGTACGAGGAGTTAAAAAAGATGGTGAGCAGTAAGGATAAGGAGTTGGGAAAGCTGAGGGAGGAGATGGAGGAACAAGACAGGGAGATACAACTGCTAAAAGAAGAGAAGGAGGATGCAAGTGAGCAACACGAGGCGGAGCTACGGGAGTTGGAAAAGGAAAAGGACGAGGAGTTGAGAATATTGTTGAAGAAGAAAGATGATGAGTTAAAAATACTGAAAAAGAGGAAGGATAAGGAGATACAAACGTTAAAGGAAGAGAGGGTGGACCCAAGTGAACAACAGCAGGAGAAGCTGCGAGAGTTGGAAAAGAAAAAGGACGAGGAGCTGAGAGAGATGATGAAGAGGAAAGGTGACGAGTTGCAAATGCTGGAGAAGAGGAAGGACGAGGAGTTAAAGAAAAAGAATGACGAATTGAAGATGTTGAACGTAGAAAAGGATGACGGAGCAAAGCTGATCAAAGAGAAGGACGAGGAATTAAAAACATTGAGGGACCAAGTGGAGAATTTGATCAGAAAGGCTAATAAGGGAGGTGAAGCTGCAACTGATGCAACTGCAATGGAAGGGAAAACACTGGTGAATAGTGATGAATGGCACATGTTGAAGAAAGATAAGGAAGCACTGCAGAAGTCGATGAACGAGAAGGACGTGGAATCCGGAAAACTAAGGAAAGAGAAGGAAGATCTGACGATAGCAAATGCAGCCGAAACGCGAAAGCTAAAGGACCAACTGTTGCAGCTTCAAGAGCAAGAGCAACGTCGCAACCAACCATGGGCGCTGACATACGCGACACGGTACCTCAGCGAGTACACGGTCGATCTACGCACCAGACGTCCCGTGCCACACGATACATGGCGCAATGCCAAAATCGAGGTACCACGTGATCATTATTATGTTTATGAATCAAATACCACGGCGACCTCCTCAACGTTCCCAATCATAAATTGGATCGTGGTGAATGAAGAACCGAAAGACTGGCCGCCTCCCCCTAAGATTGGTGTACTCTGTCAGCCTGGCCAATTCGACAAAAGCAACTGGTGGTTTGTGAAGACATTCCACCCAGACGGCCGCTTGGCGATGATGGCTTATTACGACGGCAGTCAGACTTCTTATACCAACCCCAACTATCAATACCCAATCCGACTTGCCTTTCCAATGAACTCTAAACTTTACACAACTACACCCTTCTTCCTGATTCCGTTAAATGGCGTAAACAAGCTTGCTTTCAGCTACAGGGACTAGCTAGCTAGGGGGGGTGATTGAGGGTTGGCTGATTAGTTTCCAATTTGTTTCAACTTTGACTTGTTTATGATGTTTGGTGTGTCGACAGCTTGAATTTTGTCGTCATTTGTCATCTCCTTGTAAATGTTGCTCTCCGGGCAGCTGTATGTGAGGTGTACAAATGTTAATATATATGGTAAATTGCAAATTTGGTTATTGAGATTAATAAAAAAAAAAATTATTTTATTTCATTTGTGGTCATTGAAGTTAATTAAACGGTTCAAGTTTGGTCATTGGCCGTTACCATCCGTTAGTCTCCGTTAATGATGTTGTTTTTTCCTGATGTGGTTAACAGAAATGCCGTGGCATCAAAATTTAACCTAAGTTTATAAAATGTGACCCACCACATCATTAAACCCGCCAATCAGAACAACAACCGACCCAACCTTGCAAGTTCATGCCAGTAATATCAAATTTATATCAAGTTAATAACAAGGTCTATATCAATCATATCAAATTCATATAAGTTCATAGTGTTCAGAAACTTGATATAATACGAAACTTAAATGTAAGAACATATATATCGCTTATATGAGTACATTATAGCATAAATACGAGCAACTTACAGACCAAGACTGACTACAGAGATTTTAACAATGAAATTGTTAGAATGTCATTTTCTCGGGTTATGTAGAAAGATTGTCATCTTCTATTTCCTTTTTAGGCGGCGTTTGAGATCTCTTAGGCACCACTTCATATCTCTTAGGAGCCATTTAAGATTTCATAGGCACCTGTTCATAACTCTAGAATTTTTTCAATAATAGCACATTTTAAAAAAAAATTACAAAAATAGCGTCCAGCCGAAATTATTTACAAAAATAGCACAATTTTTTATGGTTCGTCTCTTTGATTTCAAGTCAGACAAGCACTTCGTTGCTTCCTCTGACAAAACTACCATTCATGTATACGAGCTGACCAACCCTACCATCCATCCTTCCCGCATCAGAAAGACTCATTGGAGGGAAGCCGCCAACATCACTCTTGCTCCAGATCATCGTGATCGCGGCGACGACGAGAAGGACCAAAGCGATTCGGACGCAGACGATGCAGCAGCAGCAGATGAGGAGGAGGAGGAGTCCTACAACGGGCTGATGTTCTTCGATGGTCACGGGAAGATCGAGGGACAAGAGGCGTTGACCAAGCTAGCCCAACACCTCACTCGACTGCGATTGATAGTGAGCCCCCAAGGGCACAGCTATCAAGATGTCTCCGAATTGGGAGAACACAAAGAGTTCGGGATTCACTATCTTCGATTATGATCTCTTCAATTGGACGGATCACGGGGTTAGCATGGCGGGCGTTACTATGTGGCGACGCCTCGTGTTAAAGTATATCATACCGGAAAGGGAGAAGCGACCGGTGGTGAATGGAGGGGTGAGCAAGGAGAAGTACGAGGAGTTAAAAAAGATGGTGAGCAATAAGGATAAGGAGTTGGGAAAGCTGAGGGAGGACATGGAATGCACAAAGCTAAGAAAAGAGAAGGAAGAACTGAAGGCAGCGAATGCAGCTGAAACGCGAATGGTAAGAGACCAACTATCACAACTCCAGCAGCAGGAGCAACGTCGCAACCAACCATGGGTTTGGACAGGCGCGACACGATTCCTCAAGGAATACACAGTCGATGTACGCACAAGACGGCCTATGCCACGAGACAGTTGGGGCAGCCTCAAAGTCGAGGTACCGAGTGATTGTTACTATGTTTACGAGCCGAGTACAAACGCGAACTCCTCGCCGTTCCCGATGATAAATTGGCTTGTGGTAAATGAAGAGCCCAACGACTGGCCACCTCCCCCGAAGACCAGTGCAGTCTGTCAGCCTGGGCAATTCGACAAAGATAACTGGTGGTTTGTGAAGATAGCCCATCCAGGAGGGCGCTTGGCGATGATGGCTTATTACGACGGTAATCAGACTTCTTATACTACCCCGAACTATCTTTACCCTATCCGACTTCCCTTTCCAAGGAACTCTAGGTTTTCACAAGTACACAGTTCTTCCTCGTTGAGGTGAATGGTGCAAGAAGGCTTGCTTTCAGGTACCGGGCTTAGCTAAGGTGGGATTGAGGGCTGGCTAGTTTCTAATTGTTTCAACTTGTTTACTTATTTGGTGTATGATTGTTTTTGGATTTTGTCGTCGATTGTCACATTGCTGCTTTGCCACTAGGTCTCGAAAGTGTGTGTATCTTTCTCTATTAATCATAGACAATGACTTAGCCTATTTTTCACCCCCCAAATGTGAACAGTAGACATAATAATCCCCAGACATGATAAATCATAACAAAATCTGCAGCTGCTATAAACCATGTGCTGATCATTAAGGGAACATATCATCTAGTCCCTCTGCGACCAGCGCGGGTTCATCCTGGACCAAGAAAAAAATCTATCCACACAATTACTGTAACATCCCGAATCTTTTTCTGATAAGATATTGTTCGCTTTGAGTCTATACACCCGCACGGTTTTCGACTTGGTGTGCAATTCAGGATGACTTCTCATAAAGTCATCCATCCTTGTTGTACTCCACACTGAGCACGTTTAACTTCGGAGTTCTCACAAGAACTCCTCCATTACACCCCAAAACGCGTCTTGTCAGTTAAGTCCGGTTTCTTACTTATGAACCATGGATCTCTCTCGTGCTTTGTCGATGTGAGATTCGCCTAAGGTGTTACATACACCCCCCCCCCTTAGGACTCATCGCCCTCGTTGAGTTTTGCCCCACCATCGTTCAAGAGGGACGCGGAGAGGCTCTGATACCACTTGTAACATCCCAAACCTTTTCTCGACAAGATACCGTCCGCTTTGGGCCTCTACACCCGCACGCTTTTTGACTTGGGGTGCAATTCAGGGTGACTTCCCATAAGGTCACCCATCCTTGTTTACTCCACAGTCCACACTGAGCACGTTTAACTTCGGAGTTCTCACAAGAACTCCTCCTACACCCCAAAACGCGTCTTGTCAGTTATGGTCGGTTTCTTACTTATGAACAATGGATCTCTCCCGTACTTTGTCGATGTTGGATTCGCCTAAGGTGTTACAATTACATTGTCCAGTATCAGTTGATCGATAAAAAAAATCGGAGGTCTATCTACCCACACATGACACAACTGGAGATTCCCAGTTTGTCACTGTGTCATGATAAGTGTCGCCACGTTCGCTTAAATACCAAATGAGTCAGACCAAGAGAAAAATATCAAAAGAGCATTACAACATAAGGAAAAGAAGATGAAAGAGAGAAAAAAATCAGACCCAAAGTCCAAGCACCCCACACAATCAGTCGGCTACTGAATAAGGTCCAGACTGGAGAGCTGAAGGCTCCCCTCGCCGCAGGATCTTCAAGCAACATCTACACCACCGAAATAAGAAAAAAAAAAAGGAACAAGAGTTCCTGAGCACCCAATACTGATTGATTGCAACCTAGTTATTCTGCTAACTTGAAAATTCGTTAGTATATACTAACTAATATCCAAAATGTATTAACTAATATCCAAGTCTGCTGAGTAACTAGATAGCACAGACTAGTATTCTAAACATCACAAACTAGTATCCAGATAACAGATATTAACTAATATCCACAATCAACCAACTAGTATTCAATATGGATACTATTATGTGTTATCTAAATACTCTTATGTGTTATCTGGATACTAATTATGTGTTCTATGTATACTATTCTGTGATGTCTAGATATTAGTTTTTGAATTTGGGATAATAGTTGATTCATGGTGGATATGAGTTAGCAAACTTTGAATACTAGTCTGTGCTCTCTAGATACTTTAGTACTTGGATACTAGTTCTTGTATTTTGGATATCAGTTAGTATCTGCTAACGAATCTTCAAGTTAGCAAATTAACTTTTCCCGATTGAGGGAGGCAGAAAACATAAATCCTAAGATTGCTGACTAGACTAACAGAAAATGATCAGTAAATTTTTTTTTTGCTAATTTGCTATTATATCAACTTAGGTTAGCTAAAAAACGACTTAACTGAAAAAACCTCAGAAATCATTTGAATCTCTCTTAAAGAAGATTATTTGAATAAAAATAATTATTGAATTTTTAAAAAAAAGTTTTCTTGGCCAAAAATTAAATCTTTTATTCTCCTCTCTTTTTTTTGGTCGAGACCCAATAAGATCATAGTACGACCAATAGTTCAGCAAAGGAAAATAGGACATAAACACATGTTCCCCAATAGCTAGAGAGTGACCCAACGACGCAAGGAAATCCGCTACAAAGTTTCCTTCTCGATAAGTATGCTCAAGGCGGACCTGTCACTGCAGGGCCAGAAGTCGATGTATTTCCGCAATGAAGACTGCATGCGGATTTGATGGTGATGCGGACTGGATGAGACTGATCGCTGTCTGCGAGTCGGTCTGTGACTCGCTGTTACTGTCACCCTAGAAAATGGCCAAGTATAACCAATTCCTAAAGCGTAGTATAGCGGGTCGGGTTTTAATGTCAACCCGGGTCCTAGATGTGATGACTACTCGGTGAATTCTTGTTATTTAGCAGTGAACTTTTAGTGAAACTCAAGCAAACAAAACACAGAGCAAGTAAACGGTTTGTTGTCAAGTCAAGAGAGGTCACCCGGATATGGTTTCCCCCTAGACTGCAGTTAAGTCGGATTGCAATTTGCCAAGTTCAGTTTTCATGAAAGTTATACTGCGGAAGGTTCTCAATTAGCCTGAAGTCTCGACTAAAGGTCTCCAGACCCTCTCAATCTGAGTCTCTAGCGGGCGACTAACCTCCACCGGAGTAAACAGATTGAGGCCCTAATGAACCAAACCTCCACTACCGAATTGACTTCGGTACAGAATAGCGAATTGGCCCCTCGACTAAAGTCACCAATTCGCCACCTTCGATTAAGGGTACTCTATCAACCTAGGCAGATATTCTCATTCCAGGTCAAAGCAGAAACAACAGGAATTTGATCAGGATTCAAGTCATTCAATCATTCAAACCTCAATCGAATATAATCAATTCACAAACACTGTACTTGGGTTCATACAATCAGACCTAGCATACAAATCTAGGGTTCTCCATACCCAGATGAATGGGGAAACTACTCCATAGAGAAAGAAGCAAAAGCAGATTCAGACACGGAAATCATACTGTGAAGTTGGATTCCTGCTTCTGGACGTTTAATCGCACTTCTCCAAGCTCAAGACGGGCTCCAATGGTGTTGAAGATCGATCTATGGCGCTTGAGAACTCTGGTTCGACGCTTTCTCTCTCTAGGTATCGGTTTCTCTCTCAAAAACTCGGAACCCTTTGAAAATTGGCCTTCTTCCTCTTTTATCAGCTGCCTGGTCGCGATACCCGGTCAAAATACCCGGTCGGGAATTTTATGGTTCGACCGGGTATTGTGAAACGCACCGTTCCACTAAAGGCGAAAATCCCCGGTCTACCACCAAAATCCCCGACCGGGGATTTAAGGCCTTCGCCCGGGCCCCCTTCTGTTTCTCACGGGTGCCAAAAACGATAAATACCCGGTCGGGTATTTTGCCATCCGACCGGGTATTTTCCTCCTGAAGCCCCCTTAGTCCCAACTCGGCTCCTTTCAACCCAGAACTCGTTTCTCCGCCTCGATTCCAACGCCGGGTCCTGAAATATGACATAAACACACAACCTAGCGTGAAATCGGCTTAAAACACGAGATTCCACATCACAAACGACTTCAGAATAGGGGTGAAAACATGTATGATTATCGGTCTATCAAACTCCCCCACACTTAATCGTTTGCTTGTCCCCAAGCAAACCAAGTTAGACACTAGGTAAGCTTACATATTTCATTCAACCAACATTGGGGACAAGTCATAAAGGCACAAAACACGTGAATCGCACTGGTTTTCAAACATCAATACATGCACAACCTCAATGACAACCTGGACAACCACCACAAAGGACATTCGAGTGCAGCAAATCGAGTAAAGGAAGAGTCTCCCGTCTGTTCACTAGCCAACCTAGACTTGATTCAACCACTTACTCAAAACAGCCAACTCATGCATCCAACTCAAAACATCATAATAGAGACCGAGCAATCTAGGTCCTCACCGGGGTACAAGAGCATATAGAAAATGAAAATGAATCACTCACTCTCGACCAGTGGGGTCAGGACAATGTGATGCGAAAGATGCGCATGCTATTCCTCTCAATCCCTATCATCTCTTCACCATGATGGCAGCCTCTAAATGCTAGAGCTCACATATGGGTGTCACCACTAACTAATCAGGAGGTCTTAGACACAGGTTCAAATGACTGGTTAGGGTCTTGGACATGGGGAAAAAGCCTTTTAGGTGGTGGAAGTATTCATAGCCAAAAGGTTCCACATTTTCCAAACACACAATCACAGTCAAACAACCCGGTATTTTCTTTCTGCTATTCTGCATTACTCAATATCTTAAGAGCACAAGAACGAAGGAGGCATAAACATCAGCATTTCCAAGCCAGACTGCTAAGAAACACTGCTTACTGGGCATTATTCAGATTTTTGGTGGTGGCTCTCTTTTGCTTTGTTTTTCTTTCATTTTTTTTTCATTTCTTAAGAGAGCCACCACCTCTGCATAAATTTCAAACACGTGCCCAACTTTTAAGCACTACCTCCAACACTCACATAGACTTTAGCAGAAACAGCAGAGAATATGTAAAAACCACTCTGTGGAACCTTCTAAAAGATGCAACAAGGGTGATTTTTTCATTATAAACCAAAAGAAAGGATAACACACGGCTCAAAGGGGCTGACTAGGGGATATGACACATCAGGACAGTCAGTTTTTGGGCGTGGGCTAATCCTATGCCCCCATCATCTTAGCTAGTGACAACGTGAATGCTACACATCATGGAAGAGGGATCTATCGCACAAGAAAGAAACGAGCAGGCTCAAATCTCACATGGCTACCTATATGCTCTATCTCACATTCTGATACCCTGAACTAGATGCATAAACGACTGTCAAGGGCAAGTAATCAGATCAAGTCAGATCAAGTCACAGTTGGCAAGCAAACAGTTGACAAACTGAACCCCTACATCGTTCTACTGCACATCTCAGTCCTCATCATAGGTGGTCCTAGTCGCAAACAAGTTGTCATGCATTAATCCGAAAACCAATCAATTCATCCATCAAAACACAGTGCCAATATGATCAAACAACAGTACTCGGAGCCCTCAAATCGTAAGATTTGGACAGTGGACTAGGCTCCAAGCACACAAACAGAGCTAATGCAGTCAAAAGATAAACATCCCCCCACACTTAAGATCGACATTGCCCTCAATGGAGAAGAGGGAAGGAAAGGGGAACGATGTTACCGGTATGCACAGACTGCAGGAGACTGGAAATGGACCAGTCGGGAACACAGCACAGCTCAAGGGGAACAGAAGAGCTCAAACAGAATATGTTAGGTCCGATGTCAGCCCAATAAGACATCATCCAGAACAAAGGAAACAAACCAAAACAAAACCAAATCGCAATCCGACTCGAAACATAAGAAAGAAAGTCAAACCGTGGTGGGGTTGCCTCCCCACAAGCGCTTCTTTACCGTCTTTTAGCTGGACGCCCATGGTGGATACTCAGGGGGGCGCAGGAACAGGTGCCTCCAAGAGCGGATCCACATCGCTCTTGAGGTACAGCTTCAGGTGGTGACCGTGCACCCGACGGTTGCAACCACCAGCAGTGGTCAGCTCGACCTGGCCATCCGGCAAGATGCAGGCGAGTGAGTACTCGGATGGCCAGGGTGGTCGTGGTGCAGGGGGTGGGACCAGCTCATAGTGGTCTCCACCTTTCTTCCGTGCAGGCTTAGCCACCTGCGGCTTCGGCCGCCACTCCTCCTTGAGCTTTTTGTTCGAAGGCGAGGCTGGATGGAGTGGCGGTGGGGGAATGATAGGCGGGTCCTGCAAAATGAGAGGTGCAGAAGGATACACGACAGGCTCGTGTACCTGATCAGAAACAGCATGCACAGGCGATACAGAAATCATAGCACAATGATCAAACTCAGTCACAGGAAAAACAGCTTGTTCATTTCCAGCACGCAAGATCAGCTTACCATCATGCACATCAATCAGTGCCTTGGCGGTGGCAAGAAATGGTCTACCCAGAATCAATGGTACATCCACATCATCATTTATGTCCAGGATAACAAAATCAACAGGATATGTGAATGCACCAACATTAACAAGCAAATCTTCTATGATACCCCTAGGATGCACCACAGAACGATCAGCTAGCTGAATGCTCATCCTAGTAGGGCTAAGTTCACCTAGGTCTAGCTTTTTGAACAATTTATATGGCATGACATTAATGCTAGCCCCTAGGTCCGCCAAGGACTTTCCTACATGCATGCTGCCAATAGTAAGAGGGATAGTAAAACTCCCTGGATCCTTGCGCTTTTCGGGCAGCTTGTTCTGCAGGATGGCAGAACATTCCTCGCTCAGCAGCACTGTCGAGAGATCCCCAAGTTTCTTCTTGTTGGTGCAGAGATCTTTCATGAACTTCGCGTACTTGGGCATCTTTGACAGTGCCTCCACAAATGGTATGCTGATGTTGAGCTGCTTCAACATTGCCATAAAATTGGCAAACTCAGTCTCCAACTTATCTTTGTGAAGGCGAGTGGGGAAGGGAAGCTGGGGCACATGCTCCTTGACCACTGGTTGTGGCTTGGGAGCAGGGGCTTCCTTCTCCACCCGCACTTCTGCATCACCGGCTGGAAGTGCTGAAGCAGGTAGTGGTTCCTCCTGCCTAGGCGAGGCAGGATCAGCTGATGTAGGCCTGCCGCTCCTAGTGAAAATGGCATGTGCGGTCTCATGCGGGTCCCGTGGATTAGGGATGGTGGTGGCAGGTAGAGTCCCCGGGGCCCGATTATTAATCTGGCGAGCAATGGCTCCAACCTGGTTCTGCAAATCTTGCAGAATGGCACCCTGGTTCCTCTGTCCTGCCTCCAGTGAAGCTATGGCCTGATCCATCCTCGTGATATTCGCCTGGCTGGTGGTCATGAATGCCGCCAAAACGTTCTTCAGCTCGGTCATCTGATTATCGGGAGCTGGCGCTGCTGCTGGCTCGGCATACTGACGCTGGGGCTGCTGGAAAGGCTGCCCCTGTCTAGCCTGGAAAGGCTGCCTCTGCTGAAAACCACCTGCTGGTGCTGGGAAACCAGGTGGTTTATTGGTGTTGTTGCTCCAGGCGAAGTTGGGGTGCTGGCGCCATCCCTCATTGTATGTGTTACTGTATGGATCGAGGCGCCGAGCATTGGCGATGAAGGCCAACTGTTCTTGGGGAGTAGAGGACTCCCGCATAGCCTGGCAGTCCGCCACCAGATGGTTTGGACTCTCACACCACTGGCACTGAGCTACTGGAGGCGCAGCTACACCTCGGCCCGGAAGGAGACTGTTAGGCTGCTTCAGTGTCTGCACCAACTCAGCCACCTGCTGCTCTAACCCGGATCTGGCCTCCATAGCATGCACACCACGGTCCCGGGAGTGCCTGCCTCTACTGCTCTGCCCCCAGGAATGATCGCGGGCAGCCAAAGTACTGATCATCTGGTTCAGCTCGGGTGGAGTCTTAGTAAGGATATCCCCTCCTGGGCATAGAGACTCGATCACCCTCTGGCTGTCTGGGGTGATGGCACTGTAGAAGTTCCCCACTGTGAAAGCATCGCTGAAGCCATGATGGGGACACTGCCAGAAGTATCCCATGTACCGCTCCCATGCATCACGAAGGGACTCATCTGGCTCTTGGCGGAAGTGAGTGATCTCCCGCTGAATCTCAGTAGTCTTCGATGCCGGATAATATCTGTGCACGAACTTATCCGCCAGATCGTCCCAAGAAGTGATGGACAGTGGGGGCTGGGTCTCCAACCACCTCTTAGCATTCCCCGCCAGAGAATGGGGGAAGAGGTGAAGGCGGATTGCATCATCCGGAACACTTGAACCCGTTTGTCAGCTGCAGAAAACGGGAAAGGTGTGCCCGGGCTTCCTCATCCTTCAAGCCATGGAACTGGATAGAGGATGTGATGAGCTGAATCCAGCCTGGCTTGATCTCGAAGTTATTTGCTGGGATGGGTGGATAGAGGATGACCGGGCGGATGTCAGCAATCCGCGGAGTGTAGTAGTACTCCAAGGTGGGACCCGGCGGTGGTGGTGGATGCTGATTCACCGGGGGAGCCTGTCGAGCATTCCCCGGTTGTGGGATGTCTTCGCCCTCCATCTCGTACTCTTCCTCAGAATCGCTGGTCAAGTGGCCGTCTATGCGCTCTCCCGCAACCAGTCTAGCTCGCTGCTGTCTCCTAAGTTGGCGGCAAGTGCGTTCAAGCTCTGGATCCAACGACAGTAAACCTCCTGACTGGCTACGGGTCATGCACTACCTGCACACACTCAAGCAAGCAAACCCGTGAAGGCACAAGTGGGAAAAACAAAAACTCAATGCGAAAATGAAAATGCTAAAGTAACAGAAATCACTTTTCTTCAACAACCTAGCCGTCCCCGGCAACGGCGCCAAAAACTTGACTCGCTGTTACTGTCACCCTAGAAAATGGCCAAGTATAACCAATTCCTAAAGCGTAGTATAGCGGGTCGGGTTTTAATGTCAACCCGGGTCCTAGATGTGATGACTACTCGGTGAATTCTTGTTATTTAGCAGTGAACTTTTAGTGAAACTCAAGCAAACAAAACACAGAGCAAGTAAACGGTTTGTTGTCAAGTCAAGAGAGGTCACCCGGATATGGTTTCCCCCTAGACTGCAGTTAAGTCGGATTGCAATTTGCCAAGTTCAGTTTTCATGAAAGTTATACTGCGGAAGGTTCTCAATTAGCCTGAAGTCTCGACTAAAGGTCTCCAGACCCTCTCAATCTGAGTCTCTAGCGGGCGACTAACCTCCACCGGAGTAAACAGATTGAGGCCCTAATGAACCAAACCTCCACTACCGAATTGACTTCGATACAGAATAGCGAATTGGCCCCTCGACTAAAGTCACCAATTCGCCACCTTCGATTAAGGGTACTCTATCAACCTAGGCAGATATTCTCATTCCAGGTCAAAGCAGAAACAACAGGAATTTGATCAGGATTCAAGTCATTCAATCATTCAAACCTCAATCGAATATAATAAATTCACAAACACTGTACTTGGGTTCATACAATCAGACCTAGCATACAAATCTAGGGTTCTCCATACCCAGATGAATGGGGAAACTACTCCATAGAGAAAGAAGCAAAAGCAGATTCAGACACGGAAATCATACTGTGAAGTTGGATTCCTGCTTCTGGACGTTTAATCGCACTTCTCCAAGCTCAAGACGGGCTCCAATGGTGTTGAAGATCGATCTATGGCGCTTGAGAACTCTGGTTCGACGCTTTCTCTCTCTAGGTATCGGTTTCTCTCTCAAAAACTCGGAACCCTTTGAAAATTGGCCTTCTTCCTCTTTTATCAGCTGCCTGGTCGCGATACCCGGTCAAAATACCCGGTCGGGAATTTTATGGTTCGACCGGGTATTGTGAAACGCACCGTTCCACTAAAGGCGAAAATCCCCGGTCTACCACCAAAATCCCCGACCGGGGATTTAAGGCCTTCGCCCGGGCCCCCTTCTGTTTCTCACGGGTGCCAAAAACGATAAATACCCGGTCGGGTATTTTGCCATCCGACCGGGTATTTTCCTCCTGCAGCCCCCTTAGTCCCAACTCGGCTCCTTTCGACCCAGAACTCGTTTCTCCGCCTCGATTCCAACGCCGGGTCCTGAAATATGACATAAACACACAACCTAGCGTGTAATCGGCTTAAAACACGAGATTCCACATCACAAACGACTTCAGAATAGGGGTGAAAACATGTATGATTATCGGTCTATCAGTCTGTATAATGACTTTCCTAATCCCAAGATCCCAAGTAATCTTAAGACCGTGCATAATGGCTGCCAATTCTGCATGGGTGATGGAGCCTCCCCAAAGGTTCACTGTATACGCTCTAATAAAGGGCCCATCATCACCTCTAATAATACCTGCCGCCGTCGTGCTTGGTGGCAGCGGCGGATCTAGGGGGGCCGCCCCCGGGCCACGGCCCAGCACTCCTTCGATCCGGAGCTAGTATAGCACTTGTAAATTTTTTATTTTTGGTGTTCGTTTCGGTGTTCATCGTGTTACGATCCAGTCTTCTCTGCTTTTTTCCAATGTGACCCAATGCTCTACTCAATTCTGGATCCGCCACTGCTTGGTGGAGCATGGTTTACAGACCCATCAGTATTTAAACAAACCTAGCCGGCCGGTGGCTGACGCCAATGAATCATTCGATGTTGTGGCACTCTTGTTTCGCCAATGATAATGCTACTCTTTCTAGTCCTATACGCCAAGTTCTTTCTTTTTCTCCTTGTTCTTCCAAATCACATATAATCTCTTCTTCTTCAAATTGATATTTTAAACAAAATGGCAATATTTCTTATTATAAAAATAGCTATATTTACATTATAAAGATTTTGATATATTTATCACATAGATCAAATTTTTCGCTATACAAATGTATTTTGAATAAAAATCCAGATCAATTCCTGCTTGTTAGTGTTAGTACATAACAGTCCCGTTAAACTTAACAAATTATGTGGATTAAATGATGAATTTTGTCATTATTAAAAAAAGACTACATTTGTTACAAATTTAAAGGTTATGACTACAGAAGTGTATTGAATTAAATCCCTACCCGACCCACTAAGTTAGCCATACAAAAATAGTATGTCACATTGCATTTAGTCAACCATGTTGCTTTTCTATGAAGCTTCATCTTCTTGATTTTATAAATTTAGTTCCCTAAGACACAAGACAAAGACTCACCTTGTAATTAAACAAAGACTCCATCTACTTAGACTAATTATTCGTCAAGGAAAAAGACAAACGCTCTCCTTATAGTTAAACAAAGACTCTTCATAGTGTTAAATAACTCAAACTTGGTTATAGTGACAATTAACCCTAAGAATAATTAACTCAAACTTGTCTCCGAATACATATTACTTTTTTATACATAAGATAATCATATATATTGATTGGAGAAATAGATCAGTACATCCTGGAACGAAGCAAGACCACAAAATCAAAAGAGCGACGCATGATAGGGTAGAAGGAAATGGCTTTGCGAGCCACCAAATGGGCTACCTTATTACTACGCCGACCTACAAATCGCACCCTAAACCCTATATGCTCAAACAGATAGTGCAAAACTTCATGGAAAATGGCACCAGCACGACTATCACTATCTTGAGTTTGGTTAAGTCTATCAATAACGACCTTAGCATCACCCTCGAACCGAACCACCGACAAACCCTTTTGAACGCACCACATGATCGCCTCTCGAAGGACCAAGAGTTCCACCAGCATGGGGTCACACATCCCGGGGAAATGAACGGCCGTAGCCCATATGATCACTCCCTCATGGTCCAGGAGGACCATCCCCCAACTGCATGGGAGATGGTCACATTAATTAAGGCATTATATATAGACATACAACAACAAAGCACAATCCTTCCAGTTAAATAATCAAGAACGAGAGACAGAACACCAAAGTTTTTTTAACGTGGTATCGCCAGTATGACACTAGTCCACAGACTCCCTCTCAGGTTTTTTCTTATTATTTCTGTAACCTTTTCACTAAGTATACATGGTACATATATAGGTTTCTCCATAAACTAACACCCTCTCTCAAATTGATGTTGGGTCCTCAACATCAATTTGGATGATAGATACCAGTGTCTACTCGATCCTACTGCCTTCGTCAGTAAATCTGCAGTATGATCTTCTGTGGACAAGTAGCTAAGCTGGACCACTCCCTCTGCTACAAGTTGTCTAATATATTGAACATGTACCTATATGTGTTTAGTCCGATCATGCAGTACCGAATTAACTGAAATCTGAATAGCACTAGTATTATCCCCATAGATCCTCATAGGTAGTTGACACTCTACTCCCAATTCTCGAAAGAGTCTTTGAAGCCAAGCCATCTCTGAACTGACCTCTGACATTGACCTGAATTCTGTCTCTATAGATGACTTTGAAACTTTGTCCTACTTCCGGCATCCCCACAAAACAAAGGACCGTTCTATCTTGACACACCAACCTGATGTGGATCTCCTGGTATCCCAGCAACCATCATAATCAGATTGCAGTTAATGTCGAACCAAGCCACACTCCCTAAGAATATGTTTTTGTGTTTCTCTTAGATTACAGAAAGGGCATCCCTCAGTGCCCTTTTGAGTCCTCTTTAGAATCCGAGCTGCCGTAGGAAGTATGTTTCGTAGCCATCGCCAAACGAACAACTTTACCTTCGGTGGGATGTTTAATCCCCACACCTTTTTCCAATTCATCGGCAAATAGAATTCACCCTCTGTTTCTTCATTCCTGGTTCCCATAGTCGATTAGCCGATTTGACAGTATACTCCCTGACTTTTCCTTGCTCCAGATTCTTGCATCCTCAACATGGTTCCTAGGGAACGGAATTCGCTGAATGTTTTTCCTGTCCGTTGGGTTGAAATGAGCACATAGTAGGTCACTCCTCCAACTTCTTGTCTAATGGTCTATCAATTCCACCGCAGAAGACCAGAAGTAGAGGTTCCAATGATTGAAACTAGGGAGTTAGCCTTTAGATTAGCACTCAATGGTACCCACTTATCAATCTAGATGTCAATCATGTGACCATTCCCCAGCCTCCATCTCATCCCACATCTGACTAAATCCTTTGTTGCCATTAATCCCCTCCACACCCAGCCAGGATTCGTGCCCACTTCAGCTTCAAGAAGGTCTCTGTCCTGGAAGTATATTGATTTCAAAACTCTTGCAACTAGAGTCTCAGGGTGTTGAATAATCCTCCACAATTGTTTACCTAGTTGGGAAACATTAAAACTTTGCAAGTTTCTGAAACCCAAGCCACCCAGTTTCTTTGGTTTACACAACTCCTTCCAACTTAACCAAAGAGTTTTAGATTCATCTTGTTGTTGTCCCCACAGTAGTTGGTAATAGCTCATTTAACCTCCCGTAGTGTATTTGTTGGGATCAGGAAGACTGACATTGCAAAAGTCATTTGAGCATGTGCTACTGATTTGATCAGTACTACCTTTCATGCCACAGAGAGTAGTTTACCCTTCCACATTTTCACTTTAGAGTGCACTCTATCCACTAGATAACCAAAAACTTGCTTCTTCGATCATCCAGTTATTGTAGGTAAGCCCAAACATTTCGCATGGTGATCCACAAACTTCATGTTCAGAATGCTTGCCATCTCCCTTCTCTTCTCCTGTCTTATGTTAGGACTAAAAGACAGTTCAGATTTTTGTAGGTTTACTTTCTGACCCGATTCTACTTATATTCTTCTCCCTTTCTGCCTTAGTTATCAAAGTTGATAGCCCATCCACCACAAACAAAAAAAGATAGTGGGATATAGGGTCCCCCTGTCTCAATCCTCTACTTGGAAAGAATGTCTATATCTGATGACCATTTACCAAAGTAGTAACACATGCCATCATCATTTGTGCCCATCTAGCATCAAACCTAGCTTCAACATGATAGCTTCTAAGAAATCCCATTCCACTCTATCGTAGGCCTTAGTGATGTCCAATTTTTCAACCACAAATCCTTTAATCCCTGAGTTCTAGTCTTCATGGAGTGAAACCACTCAAAAGCCATAATCACATTATCTTTGATTAGTCTCTCTGGCACAAAGGCGCTCTGATTTGATACAATCACCTCATTTAATACACCCTTGAGCCTGTTTGCTAGTACCTTATAGAGTTTCTTGTAGAGTAATTTGCACAAGCTAATAGGGGAAACTCCACTAGGGTCTTAGAGTTCTTTTCTTTGGGATTAAAGCAATTAGGGTGTGATTAAGCTCTCGAGGGAAACTGCCTACCTCCAAATATCCCTGTAACTCCGTTATTACTGCATCCCCCACTATTTCCCAGTTCTTTTGAAAGAACAAGGCAGGCATACCATCATCTCCCGGAGCTTTTAGTGGCCCATAACCTTCAAAGCTCCCCAATTTCATCCCTAGTGAAGATTTTAAGCAATTCTTCATTCATAGCTACTGTGACTTTCAGTGGTACAACTTCAATTACAGTGTAAGAGCCTGCTCTGGCCCCAGAGGTGTAAATTTTTTGCAAAACTGTACAAGACAGTCTAAAACCTCTTGTTGTCCCTGGAAAATTCTCCCATCCTCATGTCTTAGCTTTCTGATCATGTTCTTGGCTTTTCTGTCCGAAGCTCATCTATAGAAGAAGAAAGTATTTTATCCCATGTTGTAACCACTCCGTTCTAGATCTTTGCTTCCATATCAACTCTTCCTACAATAATATGTCTTCCAGCTCACTATCTAGGGCCCTTCTTTGCTCCAGAATTGCTTCCGTTTTGTGCATTTTCTCAATCTTTTCTAAAGCCCTTTATGCTTTTATTCTTCGTGATTTGAGACTTCCAAAAGTTTATTTGCTCCAATTTTTCAACTTTTATTCACAAGCTCTAATTCTCCCCATCACTGAGCCAACTCCATTCTCTTCCCATCCCTCCTTTATGACTTGTTTGTGATCCTCATGGTCTTGGCAATATGCTTCAAATCTGAAGTACTAGTCCCATTTGATAGCCTCCACTAGGACATTTTTTTAATAGGATATGGTTGTGGTCAAAACCTCGTCGCCTTAAATGATAGACACCTGCTTCAGGGTAGAGTTTTCTCCAGGCTTCTGTGGATACCATCCTGTCTAAGTGCTCTTCCAAATATGTCTCATCTTTGTGGTTATTATCCCAAGTTAAAGGTTTCTCATAGAAACCTAAGTCATCCAACATAAAATCCTCCAGGACTCTATTAAAGCCCTCCATATCATACCCACTGGCTGGTTGTCTTACATTCTTTTCAGCATAATGTTGTATCAAATTGAAATCACCCCAACAAACCCATGGTGTGTATGTTAGATCTTTCAAATATCTGAGCAGGTCCCACATCAAGTGTTTTTTCTCCTACTCAGGCCAACCATAAACTCTAGTTAGGCTCCAAAGCTTTCCATCATCTTCAATACTCATGTCAATATAGTTTGTTGAGTATCCTTTCACTTCCAAACAAACATCTTCCTGCCATAGGACCATCAGTCCTCCAGCTCTTCTTACAAACACAAGCCAAAACCCTTATACCCCTGAAACTTGGTCACTACCTCCTCCCACTCTTTCTCTTGCTTTTTTGTTTCCAATATGAACACCATCCTGAGGTTTTGCCTTTGGATCAATTGACCCAACTTCTTAATTGCCGGGGGACTCGCCAAACCCTAACAATTATAACTTAGATAACTCATTGGGCTAAGAGGACCTGCTCTTTAGCAGGCTCCGCCACTTCACCATCCAATTCAGTTTTTTTTAGTTTTATCACCATACCCTCCACTCCATTGAAATTTAGCATTCTTGTTTTTTTTTTTTAATAAGGGTGAATAAATTCAATTAGAAAGAAACAAGAAGATACAAAAGAAGGTACACATCAGATCGCCAGGAGTGATCCAACGTGGGTCAAGAGAAGAGGAAAGAAGATCCAGGAACAAACAAAAACCCAAAAAAGGAGACAACAGATACGGCAAAACAAGAAACAAAGGCAGCAAAATCTCTTTCAGAGCACGCCCAATCAATCGCCAGCATCCGATTCTCGAAACATGAGGCAGGCTTGGTTGATCATTTGCAGCCAAATACTGCCATTCTGAGAACTAACAACACCATGCGCGGAGCTCCAATTCAGAAGAGTGTTCCCGATCCTGTAAACGATTGCTCTCCACGTCTTCACTTCATCCCTAAACGTTCTAGCATTCCTTTCTTTCCAAATTTCCCAACAAAATGCATGAAGTAATCTGACGTGGAACCACTCTTTCCATGAACAATGATTCTTGGTTGGCCATCCTTTAATCAGGGAGTCAATGGTACAGGGAAGAGGTCCCATGAAACCCATGACCGATTGAAAACATTCCTGGATTCGCTTACTCCACTTACATCTGCAGAAAATATGGTCCACGGTTTCCTCATCGCTGCCACATAACACGCATTTGCTGGCGAGATTCCACCCCCTTTTCTTCAAGTTATCATGAGTTAGAATCCTTTTGTGCATAACCACCCAAAGAAAAGTAGACACCTTCGAGGGAACTTGCGTGCTCCAAATAACATCGGAAGGAAAGTCTCTGTCACCCGGGAACTTGCTTGAGATGATGCAATTGTACAAAGACTTAACCGAGAAATTAGAATCAGAAGAAGGTCGCCACATGATTTTGCAAGGTCCTGCAGAAATCAAATCAGTAGAAACAGAAGATAAAGTCTGCAGTAAACTCACTCTCTCCCTTTCCGTCCCACCCCGCAATGAAAAACGTAAAGGAACATCCCAAGAGATTCCCTCAGAAGAAAAGGATATACACTCAGAAACCCAAGCCTCCGGGGAAAAGGCAGCAGCAGCAACCCTTGGATAGGCATCTTCAAGAATCACCTCAGGCAGCCAACAATCCTTCCAAAATGAAACCCAAGTGCCACCACCAGAATTAATAAACACGTGTTTCCAGAACCCAGGCTCTTCTTTCAAAATGTTCTTCCACAAGGAACAACCCAAATTGCTCCTTCCTTTACCAGATCTCCATATGGTCATGTGGTTAGGGTACTTAATTTTGTTATGTTTCCTCTACTTCCCCTTCCTTCAGATTGGTTGCCATTCACTCTGTGGAGTGATTTGGATCCCTACTGCAGGTCTATTGCGAACTTTTTCCTGCCTTCTCCAAACTTGAGCAATGCTTTTGCCTACTTGTTTGCCTTCCACACTCTCCATAACAAACTTTTGCAGCGCCCCTATTTGCACTGTCATTGCCTTTTGTGGAAAGCTCCCGGGGCATTTATGTTGATGTTGAGATTCTGGATGGCCTTGTGGTATTCTCGTTTTTACTTTCTCTTCTCCATATCCCTATTACCTGCTTCTCCTTTATTTTCTTCGATATGGTTTGGGCCTCTTCCTCCCTCGTCTTAGTTTCCTCTTGTTCCATAGCCATATCATGGTCCGAATTTGAGCCAACGCTTTCCATCTCAAACTTCTATCTTAGGTCATCCCAAACTTATATATCCTCCTTATTTGCGGTGTAGTAGAGTCATTTCTTTTTCCTGGAGCTGCCACCCTGAGGCCTGAGTTCATAGCCAAAAGGATCAACATCTGGCTTCGGTTCCATCTTGCATTTGAGTTTAGGGTGGCCAATTCTCCTACACGTGTAGCAGAACATAGGTAGTTTTTCATATTTTATAGGGTATTCAACTAGCTTCCCCAATATGTTTAGAATGCATCATTATTTAATATTTTAGCAGACACAATACATGGATTGTTTTTGTAATGTGGCAAAATCTATCACCCAAAATGACTGATGGTTATATCTCAGCTTTTAATTGGGATTGTTGAGTTGAGACTGTTTTATCGAAACTTTTAACTAATATAATATACACAATCACACATACCAAATATTATATTTTACAATGTATCAAATTTGACAATACATATATAATATTATACATATATTCACAACAATACAATCATTTAAAAATCACAGCTTTCAAACCAACCCAAATTCAACCAACAATCACAACAAAACAATACTTGACTAGCTAGTAGCAAAGTGCGCCAGTGCGGTCACCGCACAGTTGATTATATAAAAGAAACCCCGTCACAAATTACATCACAACTTGAAACAAAAGAACAAGTGCGCGGTATGGGCAATTTGATCGTGATGATATGAATAATTGTGCAACAATTTGCTTTTGATGATATAAATAATTGTACAACTATTAACCAATAATTTACTGCTGATGTGAACGATGCAATTAATTCTTAAAGACTTCGATTCATTAATAAATACCATAAATATGCTAATGTGAACAATACAATTATTCATTAATAAATACCACAAATAAGCAATATTGTAGCTAGTCATTGTTTAATCATTAACGGTGACTTCGACACCTAACACAACGAACTAATTGCTAAAAAAAGACTTAGGCTAACATTCCCATCATCATCATGATCCTAGCAGCTTATATTATGTGACCATTACTCCAGGACAATTAAGTTGGGTTTGGTTGTATGGTTAAACCGGAAAATAAATCACTATTTATAAAATAAATTGCATATAAATGACCCGATTTTAGAAGTGTTATTATGTTTCAAAAGTTGAAGTAGGATCAAATACCTCCAAAAACACAACTTTTGAAAAGTCAAAAAATGTTTTTGCATAACATAAATATAGAAGCTCTAATTTAGAATTTCTGCAAAATGTTGTTTTGAAATACATTATTAACCTTATCAACCTGGTAAGCTTATTGCAATTGAAATCCAAAGTTGCGTTAAGATGAATCGAATAAATCAAATAACAAAATCAGGAGCAAATACAAGTGCTAAGTGACAAACTAATACAATTAAGCCTGCAAATAAACAACTCAATTAGGCTCCAAGCAAATGAAATGTTTTTAATGGTTAGAGCAATAAGCTGACCATGAAAGCATTTATATAGAGATATGACACACACAAACGTTACATATATATAGCATCAGCCCATCTCGAGTTTGAGATATATCAAATCCAATCCCTCTCTCCCGCTCTCTATCTCCTCCAAACCCCTCAAAACCTAATTACTCACCCGCGAAGAAAATATCAGCCAGCCATCATGGTTCTCTTTGATTTCAAGTCAAACAACCATTTTGTTACCTCCAATGACAGTACTACCCTCAGAGTCTGGGAGTTGAGAAGTTCTACTATTCATCCTTCCCATATCCGAAAGACTCACTGGAAGGAAGTTGGCAACATCATTGTCAATAGTGACGTTGATAAAGACGACAACTCGGGGGAAGAGCAATACTACGACGGCTTGTTGTTTTTTGATGGCCATGGGAAGATCGAGGCACATGATGCCCTGACCAAGCTAGCACAACACCTCGCTTGGTCGGGTCTGATGGTCAGCCCTGGAGGCTACTGCTTCCAGAACATGACTGAGTTGGGAGAGAATAAAGACTTTGGGATTCAGTACTATCTTCGATTGAACGATCTTTTTAATTGGCCTCATCATGGTGTTCACTTGGCGAGGATCAGCACCTGGCAGCGCTTGGAGTTGGAGTACATGGTGCCAAGGCAAAAGAAAATATCAAAGCTACCGATGCTGGGCGGGGTGAGTAAAGAGAAGTACGAGGAGATGAAAAGGATGTTGAACATGAAGGATGAGCAGCTGGAGAAGGTAGCTAATGAAATGGAAGAAGAAATACAAAAGTTGGGGGATGAAAAGGATGAAGAGCTACACAAACTTAGAGAAGAGATGGAAGGGGTCATTAAAAAGAAAGATGTGGAGCTACAAAAAGTGAGGAAGCAAAAAGATGAAGAGAAGAGGGTGCAACTAATGACCCGGGTGGTGAGCAAAGAGAAATATGAGGAGCTGAAAAGGATGGTGAGAGAGAAGGATGAGGAGTTATGGAAACAGAGGGAGGAGATGGAAGAAGAAATACAAAAGGTGTGTGATAAAAAAAATGGAGAACTACAAAAGCTAAAAGAGGAGATGGATGAAGTGTGTGAAAATCAGGAGGAGGAGTTACAAAAGTTGAGAAAGGAAAAGGATGAGGAGCGGCTAAAGCTATTGAAGAAAAAAGATGGTGCGCAAAAAATGCTCGAAAGTGCAAGTAATGAATTGCAAAAGCTGAGGAAGGAAAAGACCGAGGAATTGCGAAAGCTAAGAGGAGAAATGCAAGAAAAGATTGAAAAGATGAGAAAGGAAAAAGAAGAAGAAGTGGAAAATCTAGAGAAGAGGGAGGAGGAGATCTTACAGAGGTTGAGAGATAAAGATGACGGACTTGAAATTCCAATGGTGGAGAAGATCAACACACTAGAAATGTTGTGTAAAGAAAAAGATGAGGCATTTCAGAAGCTTCTCGAGAAGAAAGATGGTGGATTACAACCGCTTGGAAAAGGGAAGGAAGTTGGAGTGGCACTGGAAAAATTGCAGAAAGAGAAGAACGAGGAAATGCAAAGTCTGAGACGAGAGATGAATGAGGAGCTGGAAAGTTTAAGAAGGGAGAAGGATGCAGAGTTGAAGGCGAAAAATAATGAATCGGAGATGTTGAAAAGGATACAGGATGAGGGAACAAAGATGAACAAAGAGCATGAGGAGGAACTAACAAAATTGAGAGAGGAAGTAGAAAGTCTAAGAAGGCCTAAAGATGAAGAAGCAAGTCAAGCAATGAAAGAGCATGAAGAGATGAAAAAAGGGGTAGAAAATGAGCAAAAGGATAAAGAAAAAGCATTGCAAAGTCCGATGAATGAACATGATGTCGAGTTCGAAAAGCTAAGGAACGAGCACGAAAAAATGTTAAAAGAGTTGGAGCAACGTATCAAACAATCATGGATGCCGCTGCCAACGACACGATACGTCTTTAGTGACCCCGGCCATAAAATGAAAAGACGGGCGGTGCCACTGAATACTTGGTGTACCGAAGGTGGGTTCACCTATATTTATGACCAAAATCTCATGGGGGGCTCCTTACCCTTCCCCCGATCATGTCATCGTATTGAAGTCGTGGATGAAGAGAACCAAGATTGGCCGGCTCCGCTAAAGATTCATGTATCTTGTGGGTACAATGACTCATTAGACCAAAACAACTGGTGGTTTGTGAAGATGTTACTAGCGAATGGCAGTCTGACGATGTTGGCATATTACGACGGGAATCGAAGCTGTCTTACTGGCTATCAAGGTATCCCTACCCGAATTCCATTCCGTAGAGACACTATTGTTCACACAAACACACAATTCCTTTTGGTTCCTTTGTTTGGCGGATACACGCTTGGTTTCTTGTATCGGGACTGACTAGGTAAATCCATGCCGGTCGTTTTTTATTACTGCATTGTTGTTTGTTTGCTTTTTCTATTCCTAATCCTACCCTTTGTTATTTATTACTCACAAAACGGAACTCTACACGTTCAATAGAATCCAGTGTTGCTTCACTTTTGGTCTTTGGAGTTAAATTAATGTTTTGGGTCTGTTATTTTAATTAAAATAACGAAATATGTCATTTTGTGTTGCCACATATATCCCCTCTTACATAGTTAATTTTTTCTAAGTCAGCATATTGAATAGATCAATAGGCTCAATAAAGGAGGTGCAAAATAATTTCGGCCATTCGGGGGACTTGATGGGCACATTACCTCATACAGATTTTAATAGTTAGAACAAGAGAAAAAGAAAATACCCAAAAGGGTTAATAGTATCTTTTACCTCTTTATTATGTTTCAGTTTAAGCAGGACAATCGAAGTTATCTGTAACACTTTACGCAAATCTCACATCGACAAAGCATATGCGAGATCTATGGTTCATAAGTAAGAAACCGACCTTAACTATTAATATACGTTTTGGGATGAAATGGAGGAGTTCTTGTAAGAACTCTGAAATTAAAATGAAGGATCTAGGTCCAAAGCGGACAATATCTTGTCCGAAAAAAGTTCGGGATGTTACACTACCCTAGGAATAAAAAACCAAAACCATAATGGTTAAAACATATTTCATCTAAGGATTTCTAATATTTTAAGCCTTTAATACTCTACTTGGTTGTGTTCCATCCCCGCAGGGGCAGAGAACCCATCGATGTCTCAACTGTGCTACCGGGGGTTTTGTGGAAGTCGAAATAAGAGATCACTCATTTTGGGGCGGGCTTACTACTTAGATTCTTTCAGTAGTGTTCTGTTTCGCACCTGGCTACCCGGCTTTTACCCTGGGCACGATAGCTGTTACACTCGATGTGTCCTTTCTTCTTAAAAGTGTGTTATTTTTTTACTCTACACAAAGGTATATTCTCTAACTTCAAACAATGTATTTTATTAACACATATATTCAATCAACACACATACATTAATTCAATGAATGGCATCAATTTATGGGTCGTTCGGAAGTTGAGATTTCAATTTGTGTATTTAGCGCCGAAATTGATGTATTCAATTGAACTAATGTATTCTCATTATGTGTATTGATGTTTCTAATCATCTTCCAACTTTTCTCGCCATCTACTGTCAACCATTCGTTCCTTCCACCAAAAGCGTACCGTCAACCCTTTATTCCCTTCTTTTGTAAATCTCTATCACAATCTCGCTATATACTTGCCCAATTTCTGGCTAAGAGTTAATAGTAGCAAGAAATAAGACATAACAAGTATAAGCAAAGTCGCCGCCACTGCTTTCAGCAAAGTTTCTATTGCCGCCCTGGATAAATGTCATTTTCCCCCTGTAGATTACACAATAACTTTTCTTCCAAGTATCGAAAGTCTATGTTTTAGACCTGTGAACTAAGGTGGGTAATCTTGTTAGTAAACAATAGTATATGATTCACGATTGAACCTCTCCCAACAACTCGAGTTATTGGGATCAATTGGTTCTTGACATGGTATTAGAGGCTTCTGTGACCTCGAGGTCTTCTGTTCGATTCCCAATGACCCCATCCGTTTCTGTTAAGCACATTGTGTCCAGACCTGTGACTGTGCAAACTCCAAACCTATCTGAGTGCCTTGAGTTTGAGAGGGTGTGTTAGTAAACAGTATATGATCCACGATTGAACCTCCCTCATCTTTTCGAGTTATTGGGATCAATTGGTTCTTGACAAATCTCGATTTTTATCCTGAACATTAACTGCTCCCACACCCAAAATATGTGTCATCTGCTGACAATTGGTTTGATCCA
Organism: Linum tenue; assembly: GCA_946122785.1. NCBI lineage: Eukaryota > Viridiplantae > Streptophyta > Magnoliopsida > Malpighiales > Linaceae > Linum > Linum tenue. The sequence continues at coordinate 9,438,761 of CAMGYJ010000006.1, forward strand.
AAATATGTGTCATCTCCTGAACATCTAAATAGACTACTGATTTTGCCAGATTAACCTTTTGTCCATTAAGAATCTTATATTCTTGGAAAATATGACGTAAATTATGGCATTCCTGCACGGATCCTCGAATGAATAAATAATAGTCATATGCAAAGAACAAGTGGGTAGATATTTTAAACCAAATAACTATATTTCTCATTATAAAATATTTACAACTTTCATTATTAAAATTTTGGCTATATTTGTCACATAGATCAATTTTTCGCTATACAAATGTATTTGAAAAATATCCAGTATTCTCAATTAGGGGACTAGATAGGGTGACAACATCCCTTGTGTTGTTATTGTAACAACACTAGTCTCCAACCAATAGGAAGCTAGGGTTGTGATGACTTTTCATTAGATGAGTTGACCTAGTGTAAAATCAAAACAGGGGTATAATTGTCATTATGAAAAATATATTTAAATAATAATAAAAAAGTTAAAAAAAATATTTTTTTATTTTCTGCCAAAATTTTTGGTCCCCGAAATCTGGCCGACGGTCACCGGAATATGCTTTTTGTCGTCTGAATATGGTATTTTGTCATCGGAATATGCCACCGTTGCCGGAATATGCTCACCGTGGTTGGAATATGCTTACCGGCGTCGGAATCTAGTCATCGGGGCCGGAATATGCCTATCGGCATCGGAATATGCTCACTGACGATCATCGGAGTTTGGTCAACGATTTTTGTTGACCGGTCAACGGCCAACGACCACCGGATGTTATGGTCTGCATTGTGAGATTTATGGTTTGGTTTCTCGTGTTTTTTTATGCCTTTTGTGGTTTGCTTTATCGTGTTTGTGGTTTGCATTGAGAAGTTACAGGTTTGCTTTCAAAAATTTTGTGGTTTGCATTGAGGGGTTTCTGGTTTATTTTAATATATTTGTGGTCTGCATTAGGACGTTTTAGGTTTGCTTTTTTGTGGTTTGATTTACTGTGTTTGTGCTTTGCATTAGGAGGTTTCTGGTGTGCTTTCGCAAATGTTGTGGTTTGCTTTTTGAGGTTTGTGGTTTGTTTTATGGGATTTGTGGTATGCATTAGGAGGTTTCTGGTGTGCTTTCGAAAATGTTGTGGTTTGCTTTGTGAGGTTTGTGGTTTGTTTTAGGAGATTTGTGGTATGCATTAGGAGGTTTCCGGTTTGCTTTATTGTGTTTCTGGTTTGCTTTAGAAATGTTTGTGGTTTGTTTTGTGTTATTTTTTGTAGCTTTAATTTTAGGAGATTTATGGTATGCATTAGAAGGTTTATGGTATGTTTCTTTTTTGTTTATTTTAATGTGTTTGTGGTTTGTATTAAAAAGTTTATGGTATACTTATGCAATATTTGTGGTTTATTTCATCTCTTTCATATTACAACTTTGGCAAACAAGAAAACAAGATTGTCTTGCGTTGCAATAGGCAAAAGCTAAAAAAACGCATAATCAATATTCACTCAAAACCCATTTTTTGACAAATGAAAAACATCAATAACACAACACCATTTCAATTTTCTACATAATCACAATGGCTCTCATGCTCACCCCTAATCCCCAAACAATAATACTCATCAAATTGCTTAACTTTCCTCTTCCGCCATTTTATTTCCCAAAATGCAAATATTCCCTTTGCCTAGTCTGCGTTGAAGCAGTAGATAGATAAGATGAACATTCCGTAGAATCGATTGGGAAAAGGGCAAACTCTCTAAAACAAACAAAGACCCTTCCATTTCCATCCCCACAAAGTCATCTCCTCCGCCATTCCTTCATTGTGGCCTCAGACCAAAGAAGATCCCAATTCTTCTTCTTCTTCTTCCCTCATCATCGCTCGCTCTAAGGGTTTTCGGATTCGGTTGTGTGCATTCTATTCATTCATCGCTCCCCAAATTCAAAAACCTCCTAATCGAATCAGGTCTAGACACCAATTTCAGAATTTCCTCGAACTCCAGCTCGTCGTAGGGGATCCGCAGCGGGCCGGCGTTGGCGAAACCAAACTCCTCCTCGGCCTGAGACAAGATGCGATTGAAGATCGGATGGTTCAGGTGCGTCGCCCGGACGACGAATCTCCGACAGCTCCCGCCGACGCAGACGGCGACGTGGCATGAACAGGAAGAGAGGAAGCGAGGAGCAGAGCAGGATGTTTACGGCTGGGATCTGGAGTTCTTACGCCAAGAGCATGGGAGCGAGTCGTGACAAAGAGTACCGCCGCAGAGCAGGATTTTGGCGATGCCACTGGACTGCACATTCCCCTCGAGGAACTCGTTAGCAGCCGACGACGGCGGTGGTCGCGGAGCGCTGGACTGAGATAGAACGGCGGCGTTGCAGAGCAGGAGAGTTAGAGTTTGGGCGACGCCGTTGGACTTCATCCGACGACGATGGTGGTCGCGATGCTCTGGACGGAGAAAGAAAGGCGAAGTTGACGAGAGATCTGGAAGAAAGAGGAAGCGAAGGGATAAAGAAGACGAGAGCAGGGTTGGGGTATTTGTTTATTTATTTTAATTTCTAATTTATTACTTTTAGTGAGTTCTCGTTTTTACCTATAGTGTTGTTACTATAACAACACTATAGGTGTTGTTACAGTATCCGCTCCCCTCAATTAGTACTATCAGATCAGCATTCTCAATTATTACAGTTAGCACTTAATAGCCCCGTTAAACTTAACAGATTCTTTGGATTAAATTACTTTTTTCATTATTAAGAAAAATCTCTACATTTGTTGCAAATGTAAAGATTTTGACAATAGAGTGTTTTTTGTCTTTTCTCCTCTTCAAGTAAATAAATGTAATTGAGTTATGTAAGTTCTAAGTAACAATGTATTTTGTATCGAAGCATATTCCTACCCGACCCACGATAGCCATTTTAAAAAGAGTTAATGCACAATGTAGCCCCTGAACTATCACTTTTTCCTATTCAAGCCCTTTAACAATTTATTTTCCTATCTAGGTTCCTTAAATATTTTAGTTTTCCTAATCCAGCGCAGCCGTCAATTTTTCTGTCAATATGACGTTAATACAAATCAAAAGGACAAAATTGCCCTAATAAATTTTGAAGAGAAAAAAATACCAAAGATAGAAAAACCCCACGTTTAACCTAACACGACCCCGCCGTTACTCTTTTCCTACGCAAATAGAGAACTCTCGATCCCTGCGCTCAACGCTTCGTCTTCTTGGCTGAATTTCCATTGACGGCGCCGGTTGAATTTTCATCTCTGACATTGGACTTCGGAACGTGGTGGTCTTCCCTAGCTCCTCTCTCTGGTTCGTCCTATTTTTATTTGTTTCTTCCGTTACCCATGGATCATGCCTTCCAATCTTTGTGTTGCTCTCTGTACACCTTGGTCTTTTGTTTTCTCTGTGAGTTGTCTCCATGTGAATAGTTTATTATTATTGTTATATAAGGCTTGATCAAATTAATAATTTAATATTAATAATTGCAGGTTTCTTGGATAGAGATTATGGGGATAACGCTTGTGTACCATGTTAGGGGGAAGTTTGTCCGGTCTGGGCAGCATGTAGTGTATGATGGAGAAGACATGATTTTCATTGAAGGGATAGACCCTGATGAGCTGAACTCAATGGATCTGGAGCATTATATTATGAAGACAATTATCGGTGGCTTTCAGCTGTTCTATGAAGGTCACGGGGAAAGGGAAGTGCCTGGATTTAAATTGCTATCAAGTGATGATAGTATAAGAGACATGTTAGATCTATACAAAGATCGTGAAGTGTATGATTTGTATGTGAAGCATGATATGTCTTCTTCCGAAACTTTGGGTGGAGTAGAAGATGAAGGAGCTGTAGTAGTAACTGAAGAAGCTCCTACAAGCTTGGGTGATCCAGTTTCAAGTGGAAAGCAACAAGATTTGATAGAAACAAGTGAAGAAATAGATTTGGCAGATTTTAGTGATGAAGATTTGGGTGAACAAGGTCAGTTTTTAAGTATCGGCTAGGATAATTATTGAGTGTGATTTATATTGTGCCTCTTGTGGCTGTTTACAAGAAATAATCAAGTGTGTTCTAATCTTGAATACAATTAACCTACAAAATGCAGATAAACCACGAGCTTCCGAGGAGATTCTCTTCGATGGTTTTGAATTTGGAAGTGACGCAGACGATGATGAAGTTCAAGAACTGAGGAAGAAGGTTGAGAAGGTCGAAGAAAGATTGAGGAAAGGGATAACACCCATCACATATGCGCATAGTTTGTACTACTCAGATTCTGATCCCGATCCAGGATATGACCATGTAGGAGATGAGGGTGAAACTGAAGGTTTTGATTCTGATGACATTGGTAGCTATGATGACACAGATGTAGATGATGAAATTGCAGATCATGGTGTTCGGAGGAAATCAAGGTTTGTCCGATATAACAAGGACACTGATAAGCCATACTTTGAGTTGGGGATGGTGTTCACAGATATATATGAGGTTAGAGTTGCAGTGAACAAGTATTCCATCAAAGAATGCAAGGACCTGAAGTTGAAAAAGAATGAGAAGAAGCGGTTGAGAGCCGTGTGTAAGTTTGCAGGTTGTGCCTTTGAGTTCTTTGTCAGTTTGGATAGGACAATAAACCGACTACAAGTGAAGACATTACAACAGCACACATGTCCTCAACATTGGAGGAATAGGAGGGTCAGGGCTGAATATATTGCTGAGAAATACAAGAGAATCATAAGATGTAATCCTCTAATGAAGATTAGAGAACTGCGTGCTATAATTAGGGAGGATGTAGGGTCAGATGTGTATGGTTCTCTTGTAGGACGTGCTAAGAAGCTAGTGTTGCAGAAAACTGCAGGGTGTTATGCTGATGAATTTGCTCTCTTATGGACGTATGCGGAGGAGATGAGGAAGGCAGATCCTGGAACAACTGTTAAGATCCAGGTAGATCGTGGTAATCCAGATAATAAACCCATTTTTCAACGCATGTACATTGGGTTCGCTTCACTTCGAAGGGGGTTCCTTGAAGGTTGTCGGCGAGTTATTGGTTTGGACGGTTGTTTCTTGAAAGGGTTATGCAAGGGTGAGTTATTGGCTGCAATAGGTCGAGATGCAAACGACCAGATGTATCCTGTAGCTTGGGCTGTTGTTGAGGTGGAGTCAAAAGATTCATGGTCTTGGTTTTTGGAACTATTGGGTTCTGATTTGCTCTTGGAAAATGGAGTAGGTTGGACTTTGATTTCAGACCAACAAAAGGTACGATGTCCAAAGAATGATCTTATGCTTTTTGATTGCTCTTTTCGCTCTTTGTCTTGACTATTTGTCCTATGTATATATATATATATATATATGAATGTGGCGAAGAGCCTAGTAACGGTGAGTTGACATGGCTGGTCTTTTCAGGGTTTAATTCCAGCCATAGCAGATCTTTTACCAATGGCGGAGCATCGTTTATGTGCACGTCATATTTTTTGTAATTGGAGGAAAAAGCACAAAAATCCAGAGTGGCAGCACATTTTTTGGGAATGTGCCAAGTCTCCCACAGTCATCAAATTCAATCAAGCTTATAAAAAGTTGGAGTCCATAAACAAGCAAGCGGCGGAGGACATGGTTCGTGTTCCAAAAGAGCAATGGTGCAAAGCTTTCTTCTCAACGGCGGTGAAATGTGACTCCGTCGACAACAACATGTCAGAGACATTCAATGCAAGCATCCTTGAGGCGAGACATAAACCACCTTATAGCTTGTTTGATGACATTCGACGTCTCACCACTAAGCGAATTGTGAAGAAGCAACAAATGACTGGTAAATGGAAGAATGAGATATGTCCGAAGATAATGAAAAAGTACCAGACTAACGCCTAGGAAAGCAGGATGTGTCGCGTCATAACTTGTGGGAATCAAGAGTATGAAGTTGATCATGGGGAGGAGAGGTACAAGGTCAAGATTGGGCAAAAGACATGTACATGCAGGACTTGGGATTTGAGTGGAATCCCTTGCCCGCATGCGATCACGTGTCTTGTCTGTGAAGGAAAGGATCCGATCACTTTCATTTCAGAATGGTACTCTGTAGCCAAGTACAATAGAACATACTCTAACACAATGCCAGGGATGGAAGGACCAAGACAATGGTTTCCTGTTGATTTGGAGCCAATTCAACCGCCGACTTACAGGCCTATGCCTGGTAGGCCAAAGAAGAAGAGAAGGTTGACAGCCGATGAACTGCTACAAAAACACAAGACAAGACCTCACAAATTAGGCAGGATGGGGCGTATCATTATTTGTTCCAAATGCAAATGTGAAGGTCATAATTCACGCACATGCACTTTGAAAGAGGTTAACCTAAGAAATCGAGTTGGCTAATTATTATGTGATTGATTTGCTCATTCTTTATTCTAGTTTCTTATGTGGAGGGTGTGTGTGTTTTTCCCCCCCATGGTAACAGGGTTCCAGTTCTATTACTTCTGCTAATGCTAGTGCTTCAGGTGGAACAATAAGAGGACAAGAAAGAGGCGTTGGTGCTCGTGCTACTGGTGCTTCACGTGGAAGGAGAAATGGACAAGTAAGAAGAGTTGGTGCATCACGTGGAAGAGGAAGGGGGAGGAAATGGAATGACTGAAATGGATGATGCTTATTTTTTTGTTTGCACTAGATGATGTTGGTTTTGTCACCACTGGATACTGTCCACCAAGTTTAAATTAATTATGGTTATTTATTCTCAATTCTTAATTAATCATGGTTATGCTTTTTCCCGTTGATGATGGTTATGCTTTATTAAGGACAATTTTGTCTTTTTCTATTTCTATTAACGTCAAACTGTTAGAAAAGTAACGGCAGGGCTGGATTAGGAAAAATATAATATTTAAGGAACCTTGATAGGAAAATAAATTGTTGAAGGGCTTGAATAGGAAAAAGTGATAGTTCAGGGGTTACATTGTGCATTAACTCTTTTAAAAACGGTATGTTCACATTGCAAATTTTCGCAGCTAGTTTGCTTCGTATACTTGAAAAATGAAGGTTCTAGTAAAACTTGAGTTTTGTAAAACCATGAATGTATAAGTGTTTTGGGTTCATTATGGACTTGAAAAATACCATTGTTTGTTTCATAGATTTCATAATGGTATTGATTAATTAGATTTGTATGTATGAAGTGAAATTTACCTTCATTTTTTTAAATTCCGTTGTTTGCTTTCCTATGAAGCTTAGGACTTTGCTACGGTGACATGCATGTCACCGTAACTTGCACTTTTAGGTCGACCTTATATAAGATTAGGTCGACTTAATATGCCATTTCAGTTTTGTGAGTTTCAACGACGCGGTTAGCCTTCTATAGCAAATGGTCGACCTCTTTGGGAAGCGAACAGAATGAAAGGTCAACCCAAATACCTCATAGGCCGAACTGCGGTCGACCGCGTAAGTACGATGTCGATCGCGTGCACACCGTATCCGTATTGGATAAGGATTCCCACACCAGAAAGGTAACCCTAACTTATCTATTACTTAATTCGACTCATTCTCGTCCTAAATATCTAACAATACGAATATATGTCACCTTCACCGCCACCGAAACTCTGAATTAGATTTTTTTTACGGTTATTGCTTTTGTGAAGAAGATCCTTTGTTGTTGTACGTGATTCAAGAGGTCGACCACGTGGAAGGTGAGGTCGACCTACTGTAGCTATCGTCGTCATCTTGTCTGATGCGTAATTTGCACCGTTTAATTTGATGTTTTTTAGCATGCAGAATATCATTCGGTCCACCCCTATCTCAATCAGGTCGACCTATATTTGACAATTGCTCGAAATTGAATTTAGGGCACAACACTCGGAATTCTGTACTTGCAAGGTAAGGAAGATCAAACCCAATAGGTTGACCTAATGTTTTTCAAAGTCGACCGTTTCAGTTTGTTTTGGTTGTTCATCCTGAATGTCGACCTTGACTTTATTTGTAAGACTATGCTGTGCTTAAAAGGTCAGCCGGTCAATTTGTCTGGTCGACCTATCCGTTATTCGTGGTAATATTACACTTGCTATTGTTGCCAAATTGGTATTTTCCTGCTGGATAGGTCGACCTAGGAAGAGCAAAGGTCGACCTAAATGGTTCTGTTAGTGACAAATTATCTTTAAGGTCGACCAAATAATAGTTCAGGTCGACCACGTCGCTGTTTTTGGTCAATTGTATGATTTGAATATTTCTTTAAATTTTGGTTAAATACACTTGTATATCCAAAACTTTCACGGTTGTGCCAAAAATATCCAAATTTCCCGAAATACCACTTATATCCAATTCCTTCACATTCTTTTACGGTGTTTTTGGATATACAAGTGTATTTAACCAAAAATATATTGAGAAATTGATAGATTTGGCAAAGAACAACTTTAAAACATGGATATAAGTGGTATTTCGAGAAATTTGGATATTATTGGCACAACCATGAAAGTTTTGGATATACAAGTGTATTAAACCTTAAATTATTTAGACGATGGCGCACGATGAGAGACAACAACTCAATTTGGGTGAAATCATGAAAGTGTTGAAAGCCACACAAGACCAGCTGGTGGTGTGTCAAATAGAATTCAATGACTATTAGAAGTCCATTCGTGATACAGTGGAACAATTGTCATTTCGATTGACAGATACGACTGAGATGATGCATGATAGTTTTGTGAGGCTAGAAGGTGCTATCAAAGAAATAAGTGCAGAACGAATGGAGAATGCAGGAAGAGATGATACAAGAAAGAAATTTGACTTTGATGAAGAGGAGGAAGACGATGATGACTCTGCAAATTGATACCAGAGCATAGACGATTTATTGAAAGAGCACAAGTTAAAGGTAGACAAGTATATTTATATGCGAGTGAAGATATTAGTATTACTATCATTAGTGCTAATTTGTTTTGTTTATATGATTGACAGAGTGGAACAACGTTTTCCAGCAAGGGTTCCTCTCCTAAGTACAAGAAACCTCGATATGAAAGTGACTCCTACACCACTCCACAGAAGGATCACTTAGTAAGAAAAATATTATTTAGTTCTTTCGACAAAGATGAATCTAAGAGTCCTTTCGAAAGCATAGAGTAATTTTACGTTACATATTCATCTATAATGTGTGTTTGGTTTCATATGTAACTTTAATTTTAACTATGATTTGTAGGTCATGAAAGTGGAGGGCCTAGAAGGATTCACAAAAAATCTGCAAAATCCAGTTAAAGACAAGTAAGACATGAATCAGGATGTTTGAAAGAAAAAAGAAAAGAAAGTTAGGAAAACCGATTGCCTCAAGTTCTTAATGGGAAGAGTTCAACTCCACTCTGTTCCAGACCAAGGAGCAAAGTGAAAATTTTGAAGAGAGGAGAATGCACAACCGCAAGGTGGCTCTGGAAGGCCATTGACGACCGATGCGTATTCTCATTTCGAAAATTACGGGTTTCTAGCACCATTTGTGGAACAAGAGTGACTGAAGGTGATATCTCTCAATGCACCATACTACTCAAAAATGTTACAGTACTTCTACAACAACATTGTCTATCAGCATAATGCAAATGGATCGATTCATGCATTTAAAAGCTATGTGAATGGGGTGGAGATGCGCATCAGCAAGAATATTTTGGCAGAAGTACTGAGACTCCAAACCAGGGGAAGAGAATCAATTCTTACAGTGTTTGGAATAAAACTCATTTCTTGAGAACCAAGCAAATTCAGACTGTATGTCAGTATGTGGTCTTGCTGAAGAGGAAGATGCTCAAGATCGCAGTAGGGCAACGATTCACCAGCTGACAGTTCAAGCCAGAGTTCTTCATCAGATGCTTTCCTACAACATTCTTCCAAATGGTGGACATCAGGAGGCAGTCATCTACTTCAACATGGAGCTCCTTACCAACCTACTTTCAGATGAGAATGTGAACCTGTCATACTTGATCTTTAACCACATGCTTACTGCTGCCGAGAGTTCAACCAGGAATCTTCCCTATGGGATGATCCTGACTTTGCTATTTGAGCATCTTAATATAGATTTAAGTGGTGAGGTTGGCTTAAGAATCCCAAGGCAGGAGTTCTATACAGTTTTATCTCTGAAAAAGATGGGCATCGGGAGGCAGTCATCTACTTCAACATGGAGCTCCTCACCAACCTACTTTCAGATGAGAATGTGAACCTGTCATACTTGATCTTTAACCACATGCTTACTGCTGCCGAGAGTTCAACCAGGAATCTTCCCTATGGGATGATCCTGACTTTGCTATTTGAGCATCTTAATATAGATTTAAGTGGTGAGGTTGACTTAAGAATCCCAAGGCAGGAGTTCTATACAGTTTTATCTCTGAAAAAGATGGGATTTGAGCTGCGTAATGGTGAGTATGTCCAAATACAAAATGCTCATGGTGTCCATGGTGGTGATGATGATGAGGATGATGCTGGTGATGCTCATAAAGGAGCCGGAGAAGAGCCAATGTCGCAGACACAGAGTTCAAGTCCACCGGTCACCTTAGAGCTTATGTGGGAGCGCATGGATGGCATCTACGACTACATGGGCCAGATTTCCACCCAGTTGACTGGCATGTACGACTACATGGGGCAAATGACCACCCAGAATGAGCACACTACAGGAGACCGTGAATGAGATTCGAGATGAGTTTTGATCTTTCGGTGGGAGATACATGCATCCCGCCACATCCGACTACCATAATGCTAGCAACACGAATAAAAAAAACGTGGATGAGGGAGAGAGGGGACAGTAGTAGGAACTCGACGATTTTAGATTGTGTATTTTTATTGCCAAGTGTTAAAAACGATTGTGCATTGATATTATGTGGTTTTAGATTTTAGTTATGTGCGAATAATTACGATTTGTGTTTTATTGTATTTCTTGTTAGTTTGTTTAGTTGTTATGTTATGAAGTTATGAGTCCTTGTTATCATTATTTATGATTGATTCTATTGGTTTGAAGTGTAATTTGTACGATCAAAATAACCACCCACATCGACATACATAAGCAAAAAAGACGTAAGGCATAGATTGATTTTCCTGTATTCGGTCGACCACGTACCGGATTAGGTCGACGGCGAAACCAACACTTGACATGCTTATATAATTATAATAATTTATTAACACAAATGACAAAGACTCTCCTTATAGTTAAACAAAGACTCGACATGCTTATATAATTATAATAATTTATTAACACAAATGACAAAGACTCTCCTTATAGTTAAACAAAGACTCAACATGCTTATATAATTAGAATAATTATTAACACAAATGACAAAGACTCTCCTTATAGTTAAACAAAGACTCGACATGCTTATATAATTATAATCATCATCATCATACCAATACTATATGGAGGTTCTCCATAGAATATCTTCCATTCAAAATTTCCAGCTCTCTGAGTGATTGTAGGAAGGGTAATTTTGGCATACTAAAAGTAAAAAAAATTGATAGAAGAATTATTTTAAAAAAATCCGCCAGCATCCCCTAGATTGTCCTAATAAAATAAGAACTCTATTGAGATTAGGTTTATGTTTCTTGGATGACCCATCTTTCATTTAATATTAATAGTCCAATATATTCCAAAATTTATTAGTAGAATATGTTTTCAAGAAGGACTCTTCTTTCATTTTTGGGTCTATACAACATATTTTGTACTAAAATTAGTGGTAAGGTATTTTGTACTAAAATACAGTTCAACAATTTTGTAAGATTAAAATTGCTTAATATTTGGGGTTCAGTATTTTCGGTCCGACCTTCAGGTATAGTACGATTTCTAACACATTGGTTTAAAGTAATCAATCTATTGTTCAACTGGTACAACTTTTCATATGCCCGCTATATATCATAAACATATTCTATTAATTACTAATATATAATATTTACCAAGAATATATAATTTTTCAGAGCGTGTGCTATAATTCGGAATCAATAGATAAAATTTCATGTCAAGGAAATAACCATGGATGATGTGTCAATTGCCATGAATTCAGATAAACAAAAAATATCCAGAGATCAGACATCTTTGCTAAGAATCCTATGATAGACTAAGTCAATGATCAATAAAAGTTAGTTGAGAGTCACTCCTAATTTTGAGAATCATGATTTAAGGCATATTTTATAAGATAATGAGCTTAACTATTATGTTTGATAAATCGAGGCATAATGTCTTACATCGAGAGTTTACAAACCTCTATATTGGAGATGTCAATATTAGATAATTGAACGATCATGAGTGGATATGATATATATGTTGTTTATGAAAACTATCAAAATAGTGATTGATGGTTGAGTATTTTGATTGAGAACTGAGTCTATACTCCGTCTATCTATGTCTTATAAATCTACATGAAAAGTATACTCATGAGACTATGAATATTTAATTGTAGGATGTTACAACAAAACAAACCATTTTAGAAATTGAAGATAGTAAGGTACAAAGATAAATTGATTTTACACAAAATAAAATTGTTCAGACCAATGAATAAAAATATTCTCTGCATAGAATCATCAAGTTAGCAAAACAATTATTCAATTCCGTCTTTAAACCTTGAACACAAGTACATATATTTATCAGTCTCTATTACATGCACTTTGCAGTTTAGTGTGCATTCATATCGAGTGTGGTTCAGGGAAGTGGAAAGTTGTATTTGTAGTACCAGAATTCATGTTTGACTCTCACTAATCTATACATAAAGTGGGAAATAATCTTTCTAATAGTATGACCATCAATAATAACTCTAATCACTATAATTATTTTGATTATTTGAAATTACAAAATTATTGTTTGTCATATTTGTCATAAGTTAATTCACATAAGTCAAAGTTGAAGAGAATTGATCAACCATCGACAAAATTAGCAAGACAAACCATAATTTTTATATAAGTCAAAAGCGTAAAGAGATTCAACTAAAGCTTTTCGAGCATATGATTCACTAAACTTGCATTTTAAAATTACATGCATTATTTAAACTATGATTCCGAGCATAATGTACAATTTGGGTACAAGTGATTGATTGTGAAGGTTATTCCATGGGTAGGACAATAAATGTCAATTTGGCAAATGTTGATGATCCTCTGATCATAATATTTGTATGTTATATATGGTAAAAAAATATCTATTATTATTTTATTTGTGCATCTATTAGCTTTGTTAATTAATTGATAATCAAATTCGCAAATGAAAGCCCTTCTCATTTGTAGCTATCTTGCCGTTGTTGAATCTACAAATTTGCGAATTATTGATTTCGCGTCAAAGTGAAATTCATGTAATTTAAATCTATGTATTTTGTTGTGTGTTATAAGTCATGAGTTTAAAAAAAGGGTATTACAATAAATAAAAATTCGATAATAAAAGTGATGCATATGCACCACATCCTCTAATGGGAGTCAAAGCCGAATCCCAACCATCGATCAATACCAAAATATTGCAAGAGCTCAACGAATTGGAGCGAGGAATAGAGATGAGGTATATATATCAATTGCAATTTACTATCTCATTAACAATAAAATGCTAACCTTTTTCAAAATAGGAACGAGTGGTATTATGTTTAATGCGAACACTGTCCATGAAAAGGTGAAGAAGACTTCGACGAGTACTTTTGTGGGAATTGTACGACAACATCGGGTATGATTTCTAGACAAAACCTCTACATGATCCTTTGTGTTTAGTTTTTTTTTAATTTCATTCTTATGTATACGAATCGATTAGGATGTCGAAAAACTCTATATATATGTTTATTTTTATATGTTGTCACTAACTGAATGATTTAGATTCTTTTATCATGCCAAATAAAAGTGCATATTTGCTTCCAACATTTGCTATTTTTTATGTAGTTAATTGAATGTACCCGTCCAACGGGCGGGCCCTAATCTAATAATTTATTAACACAAATGACAAAAACTCTCCTTGTAGTTAAACAAAGACTCAACATGCTTATATAATTATGATAATTTATTAACACAAATGACAGACTCGATCTACTTACAGTCTTACACTAATTTCGTCAAGGCAAAAGGCAAACTTCTCCATAGTTTTAATATATATAAATCTGAAGTAATGTTACTGTTGCCTAAAAAGTTACATTTTGATACCCAAGTTTAATTAAATCACAACTTAGTAACTATAATGTATATTTAATATTTTGATACCCCAAATTTAAATTTAATGTAAAAACATTGAACAATTATATTTTGGTATCTAAATTTTATGAGATATATATAAATTTGAAGTAATGTTACTGTTGTCTAAAAAGTTACATTTTGATACCCCAACTTTAATTAAATCACAACTTAGTCACTATAATATATATTTAATATTTTGATACCCCAAATTTAAATTTAATGTTAAAATATTGAACAATTATACTTTGGTATCTAAATTTTATGAGATTTTCGTACCTACAATTTTTTAAATTTACATATTGGTCCAATGTTTAGATTTCATTTGAATCCAATCCACCAATCATTTTGAATCAATCCATGAATCCAATCCACCATAACATAAAAGTATAGATTTTGTTTGTACAATACACGATGTTGTATCACTCAACTATATGAGAATATTCGACCATTTTATATTTGTTCATTACGTGAAACATTATATAAATGATAAAACAGAGACGACTCTCAAATATTGCAACATCAAATTTATAAACTCATTTTGTACATTTACGGGGTACTAAACAAACTTCTACGGTGAAAAGGGTTGATTGTTGTACTGACGACCAACTAAAAGAATTGGTCAAAACATTTTCATTATCTACTTTCTCTTTGTTTCATTTTTCACTCCCCTTCCACAACCCTTTTTTAATTTCTTTGTTTGCCTTCTTCGTCTAACCCTAATTAGTATACTATTTTTATATATTCTAATTACAAGTATGAACGGGTCCATACACGACTCACCAACAGTCTAGAGAATTAATAATTAATCCATAAAAATTTTCAGCTCAATGTCGAGTCCAATTAAAAATAAATGGTTATTACTTATTAGAAAGTCGTCATCTTCGAATATGAGATTTGAAGGCGTGAAATTTTTTCACTCGGGCTAGAATTTTCAATAATCATACATGGAATGTTGGGCTAGGTATCTACACATATCAAATAAATAGTTTTTATTTTTCTATAAAAAGTAAATAATTATCATATTAAATACTTCACCATAAAAGGTATTAAGCCTCAACTATGCAAATTATAGTTTGGTACCTAAACTTAATAGATCTTTAGATTTATAACCTAATTTTTTTGGCTTATAAGTCTTCAAAATATTGATGGAACATTATATTTTAGTACCTAAAATTTTAGTGTATTTTATTTTGGTACCTAAATTTTTGAAAATCTACAAATAGGTCTAATTTGTGTATGTTGAATTAAAACACTGTAACACCCCGACTTTGAGTTCAGGTTCGACCAAAATACGGGAACGGTTGGGTTAACGGTTACGTACAAAGAATTGCAACCGCGACATAAGAATAATAATAATGATAATAATTACTATTATTATGTTTACCGTTTACGTCAGCCAGGTCCATACTAAGATGATCGTATTGATGGGTGGATAAGTGGGTACAAGAACTCAAATGGACCAAATCGAAGCAACGACATTTTTCTAAGCATTTTACACCCTTAACTATTTCGATGGTTGTGTGTGGGCCATTAAAATTCGCTCCCCGCCTATATATGGACTACGCATGGATCCATGCATAAAGAAGGGGCTGGAGAATGAGTTAGTCGGCCAGTCCATCATTAACTAGCCGATTAGTGAAGAAGATGGTGAAGCCGGATATATATATGTATCTAGGGATACAAACAGGAGGAGTGAGGGGGGTTTCTCAGGGAAGCGGCGGCGATAGCCAAATAAGAGAGGGAGAGAGTAGACCAGGCGACGGGATCTGCTCAAGGGATTTTGCTGTGCCCCTTCACTCCACGAGGCTCGCTCACCATAATCAAGCTTAAATAGTGGGATACGAATGTCATTCTCGTGGAACATTGCTGTGCGGTGGGGGTGCATGATGAACGTCCCATTATAATGGGTGAAGGGATTGATTACGTGGACAGCTTCAAATTGAAGAGGGCTTTATGTTGGCAAAGGTGGGAGGAGGTTCTAAAGTGGGGGAATAAGAAGCTTTAGTAAAATCTAATTGAATTACACATTTAGGAATCTAAGTGATTTCTTTCTTTCTGGTTGTTGTTGTACGTGGAATTTGACTTGGCATGGAATGGAATGGAGCATACGTGGAGGTTATTGAGATGGGTGAGGGAGTTCAGCTTGTTGTTGTTAAAGAGGAAAAGGATTCATCATCCGTCGTTGTTAAAGGGATCTCAGGGAGCAGAATTCAGGATATAATGGTGGCAGCTATTGATAGCTGATAGTGATTAACTCTCGTGGACTCGGATTAGTAAGGTGAGTGTAAAGGGGGTAAAATCTCCGTCGAGGTCTTTTAGTTTAGGTCTTTTAATTCAGTTATGTTCGTTAATTTATGAGTTTGTGTGATTATATGTGTGAGGCATCCCACCGCCTACTTAAGGTGGAGGCACGCGTTGTGCTATGTATGTGAATGTGTGTGGTTGTTGTAAGATGAACCCCCGGGCGGTTGGGCCACTACTGGACGCGGTAGATGGTCGGGTCACTACTGGACGGCGATACGTAACGCAGTAGTTGACCGGGCATGGACTGGACGGCGATACGTAACGCAGTACCATTGCCTTGAGGATAGGGACACCGGACGACGATACGTAACGCGATGGTCCCTAGTATGTGTGTGTATAAGTTCATATAGAAGTAGAGAACTTCTATAAGCGGTTAAGGACTAAAGTATTGAGGATGAAAGCGAGAACGGCTTTTGTCTAAGCCAGGAACCCGAATAACGTGTTTCCAGTAAGGATGATTATTTAAGAGCAGAAAGCGAGAATGACTTTCATGCTAGGAAGGAAACTCTAATAACAGGTTAGTAGAAAGTTTTCCCAGGGCAAGACCTTAGGAAGTAACGACGAGACTGGCCCCTTCTCACTCACCAGGTCAAGGAAGGGTTAGCGGAAGTGGATCCCGAGAGGAAGTAAGATGAGGCAAGCGGTCGTGCCAGTACTGATGCTGAGTTGTCCGGGAGCTGGGTGAAGAGTATAATTAAAGTTTGAGAGTTATTTTATGTTTATGGTTATGAGTATATGTACTGGAGATTCAAGGTTCAAGATTCTGGTTTAAGTTGTTTTAAGTATTTTGGATTGTGATTGCCCAAGTGTTGGGGCTTTTCGTTTGAAATTCTTCAACTGTGTCGGTTTGGTTATTTTAAAATTTGGTTTGGGTTGCTCCGGAGTAACCGGTTTTTGGTTTGAGTTATGGTTTGGTTTTTGAAAAGAGACGGGACGTTACAAACACCCTCGAATAAATGGGTATTCATACTCAACTCATACACATTTAGATTACGTAAGTAAATATCAATATCCTACCAAAACCCATCTACAAACTTCAAAACCCATATATATGTCACCCATACCCTACTCATGATCAATGGGTCTCTACTTGGGTTTAGCTAAATATCATTTACTATCCAAAAATTTCAAAATATTTTTTTTCGGTAATTAATTTCAAAATATTTTAAATTGGATGTTGACCGCCATATATCTCTTCTCAGTCAATATCATAATTTTAAGTCAATATTACTAATATAACTGCTAATAAAAATTAATTTTAGACTAATAATACTAACAAAACACTATAAATGGCCACATAATACATGCCCATATGTCAATGTCATCTCCGCCCCGCGACAAGGCGCGACATCACCGCCTAGTGTTAATAAAATAGAGACTACAAAAAATTTGCCGAAAATTTTGACTCCATCTAAGAAATTGGCATGTATAGTTACTATTGGAAAACACAACCTTTGGCGCGCAGGCCGAGCGTGCTATGGCTGGGTATGCAGATGGATCACCCACGGGTTTGAGCCGACACACCTGATTTCACCCGAATTTCGTTATGTGGGTGAGTCTGTGGATGGGGTGACAGGTTGCGCTGGGAGTCATCCGTTGGGTGGTGGGTGGGTTGTGGCTGGGTGCGCGGGTGACCCGCTCAACCCAACAGCAAAAAGAACAAAGTCGTTGGCATTGGCGCTGGAAAGGGGAGAGTGGAGATGTTAGACGAAAACTAGGACTTCTCTTGGGGATTGAACCTCAAAACCAATCTTCCAAATCGCAATCCCCTCTTCTTCCCTTTATTTTTTACTCTGATTCTTGTGCCTAGATCACCTCTCTTTCCTTCGTTGAATTATTTTTTCTTAGTTCCCTGTACTTGATAATCATCTCCATATGTAGAAAACTCCTCCATAATAGAATTTTTATCAAATTTCAGAACTTATTGGACATTTTTCCCCCTATTCCATCTTATTAATTATGCCCGATAACTGTTTCCACCTATTATCATGTCAAGTTGACTCCTTTGGCCCATTCTATCTCAATTTGTTACAATATTCGTTCACATTTCTCCTATTTTTATATTTCTTCAACTAGTTAGAGTCGATCTTTCAAGTTGTTAGTCTCATTTACGCATTCTATTATCACTATTTTTCATTTATAAAGTGTTTTCACCTTCATTTTATCGTAAAAAGTGAACTTTGCGTGTATTTTTTTCAAATAACATTCAAAAGTATATCGACCCCCCACGCCCCGTACCCGCGTGGGTTTTACTCGCCCCGACCCGCAGTTGCATGGGGCGGGGCATGGGTATTGAGGTACCCGCCCTGCCCTTCCCACATTGCCATCACTACATACAATTAGATACTGATACAATTCAGAATAGAACTGATGGAGAACTAGGCGGGGCGGGGCAGAACGGGGCAGATCGAGAGCAAATCACATATACACCCCACGATATTAAAAATCGAATATTACCCACCCCAAACATGGCGGAATAGGTTCTGCACAAAGTATACATGCATTATTTGCTTGATGTGATGGAAACTATCACTCAAAATGAGTGATAGTAATATCTCAAGTTTGTTGTGAGATTGTTTGTTTGAGATTGTTGGAGTGTTTTCTTCTTCCAACTACGTCCCTACCTTTTGATGTGTTTTTCTTTTTATATTAAAAATAAAGGATAAAAGTGACATTTAACCCAGAAAACAATATATCTTATTTAAAGACTAGAATAACTATCACAGAAACCAAACGATGTAAACTATAATACATCAATTTTCTTATATGCATGTATATTATTATGCATGCATTGATAACAATGCATCTATTTAACTATCACCAAAACCAAACGACACCTTGTTACCTCCTGTGACAAAACTATCATTAGAGTCTGTGAGTTGAGCAACCCTAATATTCACCCCTTCTATATCCGAAAAACTCACTAAAATGAAGTTGGCAACATCATAGTCGATAGTGACGATAATAGAGAAGATGACTTGGCGGAAGAGCAGTACTACGACGAGTTGTTGTTTTTCGATGGCCATGGGAAGATCGAGGGACAGGAAGCCCTCACCAAGATGGCCTAACACCTCACTCGATTGGGTCTTATGGTGAACCCTGGAGAGTATTGCTTTCAAAACGTGACTGAGCTGCGAGAGCATAAAGAGATTGGTGTTCACTATCTCCGATTGAATGATCTATTCAGCTGGCCCCGTCATGGTGTTGACTTGGAAAGGATCACCATGTGTCATCGCCTGGAGTTGAAGTACACAATGCCAAGGGAAAAGAAAATATCTAGGGGGTGGGCAACGGGAAATGGGTATTTGGGTATACCCATACCCTTCTCGTTTTTTGAGGGTTACGGGTACCCAAATACCCATTTTATTTTTAACGGGATGGGATTTGGGATCAATGATTTCTAAAACGGGTACCCACGGGTTACCCGTTAATCCCCGTTTGAGTAATATGGATACCCGTAATACCCGTCTTAATTCTACTTCTTTTGGGAACAGAGTGAAGATTGAGTTGCTGTCTACATACAAGCTGAAGGAAGGGGGCCCCATTTCTTAGGCTTCAAAATGGTGCAGAAGCTGAGGAAAATGAGGAAGCAAATGATCAATGCCCATGTTCCCAACTTGTTCTCCACATGTTTGCTAAAGCTTCTTGCCAGCAAGATATCATACATAATGGCCAGACATAGGGCAAGTGCAACAGAAGACGATCGATGTCATCGAATACTTGGGACATTAGTACCAGGTCTGGTGGTGGTGTTTTTACTATTATGAGGCACATCGCTTGCCAGACGCCTCCCCATTCCGCAAATTAATGCGATTGATCCCAGTGGATGAAGACAAAAAAAGATTGGCCGCCGCCTCCTAAGATAATTGTGCCATATGTTTATGCATCTAGTCAGACTCTCCTATTCGACCAAAACAATTGGTGGTTCTTGAAGACAACCCATCAGAATGGGGGCTTGACGATGTTGGCTTATTATGACGGCAAGCAAATTATTTTTAGCGGCTCCAACAGTTATCATACCCAACTTCCCTTTGAAAGGAACACTGTAGTGTACACAGATACACCTTTCTTCCTTGCTCTTTTTGATGACGTATTCAAGCTTGCTTTTATGTACCAGGACTAGGGTGAGTGTGGGTGGCGCTGGTGTCGGAGCTAGGGTTCCGGTGTCAGAGCTAGGGTTCCGGTGTCGGCCGTAGGTTTAGCACCATTAGGGTTTAACGGTGACTGTGGTTTATAGTCTCAAAACTCTTGTCCAGTTAAGCATATTAGATTTCCTCTTCTTTGAGTTTTATAACGTTTGTTTGGTATCAGCTTCCTGCGATACTGAATTCTGAGTGAGAGTTCCCTAGGTGTGTGATAGAACTCCTGGGGTCTCGTCTTTTGAAGCCCTATTCTGCCTTAAGATATTAGGGTAAGTGAGAGATCTGTTTATTATCATAGTTTTCTGATCTTTGGTGCTTAGTAAATTGTCAATGGAACAAGAAACCCCTAACAATGATGTTGTAGGGGATAAGGACTCCTCCTCGGACGAGTTGGCTGAAGCACAAAACCAGGAAAGCATAGCATAGAGTATTCAGTCCCAAAACCAGGAAATCGGAACCCTAGCTCAGACCACCCAAGTTTGTTG
The DNA here is from genome assembly GCA_946122785.1 of Linum tenue. Classification (NCBI taxonomy): domain Eukaryota; kingdom Viridiplantae; phylum Streptophyta; class Magnoliopsida; order Malpighiales; family Linaceae; genus Linum; species Linum tenue. The sequence continues at coordinate 9,459,749 of CAMGYJ010000006.1, forward strand.
GTAAAGAGTATTCTCGTTGGAAGCATATGATGAAACTATTTATGCTTTCGGTTGATCCTAAACTTTGGTTTACCATTGAGAATGGGTTGCTTAAATTAAAGGATGATAACATGAAATGGGCAGAGAATAATACAGAAAAGTTACAGTTAAATGCCAAAGCTATGTATATTTTGCTGAGTGTTTTAGATATGGAAGATTATAATCGTGTGTCTTGCTGTATGACTGCGAAAGAAATATGGAAAAGTTTACAGGGAACTCAAGAATTATCTTCTAGCAAAGAGTACTTAGGAGTGAAGACAAATAAAGTTATGAAAAGAAAAGGCAACCAAGTTGATTTCGGGTGCTACAAGTGTGGAGAACTAGGCCATGTGCGATCTAGCTGTCCGATTAAAGTTAAGACTTCAGAAAGAACTAAAGCTGCAACTCGGAGATGTTCTATACTTGTCACTGAAAATCTAAGCGAGAAAGAAGATCATTTTGCTCTCATGGCTAGAGGAGAACCAAACTCCAAGGTATGTGGTTCTAACTTTTATAATTCAAAAGATGATTATTATGAATCTGATGATAGCTCATCTAGCTACTCTGAAGTTACAAAATCAGAACTTGTTGATGACATCCTTAGAGTTCAAAGTTTGTATTTAAAACTTGGTGCTAGGTTTAAGAACCTAAAGGAGGAGTTTGAAGATGAGGTCTTTGAACTGAAAAGAGAGTTAGAGGAACTGAAACATGAAAAAATGATCTCTGATGACAAAGCAGAATCTTTTGTTGGTGAAAACTCAGCTCTAATGGTTGAATTGGAAAAATTAAGGAAAGAAAATGATATTGACAAAGGTTCTGATCTTGAGTCTGAATTAGAAGCTCTAGCGACTATGATAGTTTGATTAGAAGCTGAAAATGTTTCACTAAGAAGTAAAGTATCCGCTGCTGAAATAAATGCTTGTTACTAGAGTCGGATAATGGAAATCAAGCCAATATTTCTCGTCTTTCTGGCTTTATGTCGATTAGAGACGTTATATGTCATGCATGCAATAAACGAGGACATACTAGTCGATATTGTTTCCTAAACAACAAGAGTGTTTCTGTTTTAAAGAAAAATCACTTGAGATGTTATTGGTGTCACAAACCAGCACACATAAGTAAAAATTGCAGGTTTGGGCATGAAAATAAGTGGTTTGATAAACCATGTAAGTATTCTCATAACAAGATATTCAAACTAGTTTGGATACCCAAATCACAATATTGATGATTTTGCAGAAATTAGTGAGGTGAGAGCATAGCTTGAGTTATGGTTTGTATATGAATGCTCTCACCCAATTATGTGTGGAAATCATACCTTCTTTGAGTTAGGTTATATGGTTAAACTTTATTGCATTTATTTTCTGGTATAGGCTGCACAACTGAGTGAACATTTTGTTGTGTAAAACATATCTGTTAAAATACAAGCCTCACTCTTTTCCTAGAACGTTTTATGACTGTGTTTTCATCTGATGAGTGGAAAACCATATCTGTTAAAATATGACTTTAAGGAATATATGGCTATTTACAATTATATGGGACTCAATGCTATATAAATTGATGAAATATTGTTTTATGGTGAGTAATTTACTTCTTCCAAATTACTTAGATGGGTGTTCAGATGGCACGACCCACATAGTTTGGCTTTCTCCTTTGATGAAAAAGGGGGAGAAAGCCTAATGTCTTTTGCTCTGTTTGTATGCATGTGATTATCATCAAAGGATGAACTTAATAGTGTTATGTTGTATGTGGAAAGAGAACGATGTGAATAATGTTTTGTACTTTGAATGCACCCAGCACATGACTAGTTACAACTAATGGTAGCTCTTAATTTGATGAAACATGTTATAAAGTAACTCTGATTTAAGAAAATATGAAAATATGGTTGATAGCATGTTGCTTGATCTGAATACATAGAAAATCATATGAAAAGGCTTGTGTTCAGATCATTTTCCTTGTGAAAATGGATTTCTCATATCATATAATACTTTAATATGCTGAGATTCTTCAGCTACTGCATTATTGACTTGACAAGGTAGAAATTGGAACTCCTTGTAAATAAGATGATGTGCTTATTGTCCAACACATTGTTTAAGAAAAGTTTTATTTCTGAAAGGGGGAGAGCATAACCTCAGGGGGAATCTTGCAAGCTCCTAATACTTATTATGGGTTTAATCATTCATCATCTTCAAATGACAGCTTGCTTTTAGTGCATGGACACTTCTGTCATTTTATGGTTACTTAACTGACCTTGGATTTTCATGGTTACTTAACTGGCTGAACCACATGATAAGAGTGTATTAATTGATGTGGCAATCTGAATGCTTTTCCTTTGATTTGGAATGAAATTGCTACATGGTTAATGCTCTTGGGAAGTCTGAAGAAACATGGGAGAGCTATTTGATTATTATGAGCCTATGTTGGAAAATTGATAAGCTTGTATGCCATACATAGGTAGTATTTATTATGAATGTTCTGAACTAACTACATTGTCAAAGTGCTTATATGTTCAAAGGTAGCATGCTCAAAGGTTAGTACACTGAAAATTTGTGTGTGATCTCATCAAAGTGTCTCTGCATATTTTGAACATACAAGTGTACTTGGAAATCTCTTCTTGCATAGACATGAGTTGATTAAATGATTTATTAGTATGCTATGAGTTGGTTAGCTTATTGAGAATTACTGACTTTAAATGAAAAGCAGCAATTCATAGTATGCTATGAGCTTCTGCCACTCCTGATCCATAGATCCCCTTCTTAAGGGGAACCTATCTTCCGACATCTATGTATTGTTGCAAAAACATAGTTGTCTGCTTGTTCCCAGGGGGAATCTCCTTTCTTTTATCAAGGTGTTGTTGCAAATTGATTGTGTATGTGGATGTCTGATAGACTATTAATTACACATGTTTATACCGCCATTCTTGAGCCGTGTTAGAGTTGATTCTCGTGTTTTAAGCCGATTTCACGCTAGGCTGTGCGTTTATGTCATATTTCAGGACTTGGGGTTGACGTGGAGGCGAGGAAACGAGTTTCGGGCCAAAAAGGTGGCAATTGGAGTGAAGGGCGATGGAGAACAAAATACCCGGTCGTCACTGAAAATACCCGACCGGGTAAAGATGTTTTAGACGCCAAAATCCCAGAAGGGGTCCCGGCCGGTGAGCTAAAATAGCCGATCGGGTATTTTGGACCTCGATCGCGTATTACCCTTTATTCCTCTGCGCAGCGTTTTGAAACCCCCGATTGGGCACCTGAAATACCCGACCGGGTATTATGACCAGGGATCAGGTTCTGCTTCCTTTTGAGGGAAAGAAGACCAATTTTTCAGGGGTTCCGAGTTTTAGAGAAAGAAAGCAGATACCTAGAGAGAGAGAGTGACGAACCAGAATCTCCAAGCGCCCTAGATCGATCTTCATCACCATTGGAGCTCGGCTTAAACTTGGAGTAGTGCCGATTGAGGTCGTGGTGGTGGTGGTAGGGTTGCAATGAGAGAGCTGGGTACCGCCCTCTCCGAACCCCGGACGCTGATGGACTCCGATTTCTCTACGGCGAGGAATAGTGGCTCTGCTTTATCTAGCTTTATCTCTTAAGGTGTTGTTTATGATTTTAGACGTGTTTGGTTTCCTTCCTTCTGTGATGTTGGCAGTGGCTGAAGTTGTTGGGCAAAGCACAGAGCAAGTGCTACACTTGAATGTTCCAGATGCAGAGAAACTTTGGCTTATGATAACCAAGATGAAGAAGTTGTGGCAATGATTGAGGAATCAACTACAGACGACATATTTATTTTGAATGAACAAGGTGCTTCTTCTATTCCTGAATTATGTTGTTACAATTATTAAGTCCTAGGAAATTGTGAGGTGGGGTTGCCTCGGCTTCTATTTGATGGAACGTTTGTATTATCAGGTGATGATGCCCCTAGTGGCAGTGAATCAGGCTGGAGCATGGACTGTTGTTAGAGTTAATACTATAACATTAGTTCACATATATTAGCGACTAAAAGTCCATTCTTCTACAAGGTGATCTTGAATTTTTAACTATGATGGATTAAAGTTAATGTCATGTGATGGATTTAAATGTTGTTAAAATTTTACTATGTTGAATTTAAGTTGATGTTATTTAAGTGTGTTGGAGTTTAGGTAGTGTTGGCATTTTTTTTCTATGTTGGATTCGGGGTAAGTATGATAAAATAATTCTTTTAATATTTCCGGGCTAAAACGGGTGACCCATTAACCCTTGACCCACTAGCTCGTCCGGGTCCGGGATGACCCGCGGATTGACAACCTTCAGTTTTAACAAATTTTCAGTATTTTGAATTTCTGGAGAGTAAATTTTGGTACCACTTTTGGTAATTTTAAGCCTCCGTTTATGTTTGGGCCCAGTGACATATTCTTTTTGGACAATTTCGGCCCACCAATATGTCATTTGCTTTTCTTGGCAGGTATATACGTTCTCTGTCTTTTATATTTATTTATACTTTATATAGGGAACTTGGCTTCTAATTTCAATCTTCGGTCCATAAAAAAATTACAATTTTGAGACCAATGGTTAATTGGCCCGATTGAGCAAATAGGTTGAGACTTGAGAGTTAATAAACTGGCTGTTTTAGCCCGGTTTAGCATTGATATATGAAAAAAGTCATTATATTGTTCATGTATTTATAAATTATATCAAATCTCATTTAATGTATGAGTAATAATATATAACATTACACTAAAATAATGTCGTACTTGAATCTAACATCTATTGAAATTCACACACACTTTTATAATATCAATATTCACATGTTCAACTTAGGAGACACTAAAATATTAGGAGAAAGAAGCAATTTCAATACTTGCACCATTTTGGCTCTTACATGAAAATTCAAACATAAAATGACTAATAAAGCATAAACATATTTGTTGTCTTGGTTTAATTAGTAAAAGCCAACAATATGTCAAGAATTGATAAATGTTTATAGGGCTGGCTATTTGGTCCTGGACTGTTTGGTTTTACCCGAAACTGGACCGTATAACCCGGACCGGGATCGGACTAGGACCGGATAGCAAACAATCCAATCTCATATTCGGGCTTAGATTTGAGGTAAAATACCTGGATAAAGACTGGATAAGAGACCCCCCCAACACCTAAAATCAAGGTCAAATTGGGACCGGACCGGGTCAAGACCGGACCGAATCAAGACCGGACTGTATCCAATCCAATCTTTGGTCCTTATATTTCTGAAAAGACCGGACTGGGACCGGATCAATTTGGTCCAATTTAACCGGACTGGACCGTATAGCCACCCCTAAATGTTTATACAGATTATACAGCATTATCAATTTAATATAACATTAAATTAAATCAATCATTATATGAATGGTGGAAGCTCATCCGTCCAATCGGCCGGGTGTAAGCTAGTTTTATTTATTTATTTATTTATTTATGAATACCCAAGTCTATTTTAACAATTAGTTTGCTGTGTTTTGAGCCAAAGTCACTTTATTTTATTAATGCTCCAGTCTTTTTCAACAATTAGTTTGTTATTGTTTTTATCAATTAATCGAAAGTCGTTCATGATTGAATAGTTCAAACTATAGTGTATATTATTTTTTAAATGGTAATGTATACTATTATTGGTTATTAGTTGTTGCGGAACGTAACTATCGTTCAATTATTTATGTCATCACACAATTAATAAATTATGCTTTATTGATGACCACTTCCTTATTCTTTTATGACAAGTTAAAAATGAAAGTACAGCCAGAGCCAGTAGTTAAAAATAGATCGAAACAGTAAACATGCACACACATACTAATAAAAGAAACCCAAAATTAAACAAATTAGGAAACGACCAGCGCCTGCCATACTCCCTCTGGCTAGTCCCGATACATGAAAGCAAACTTGTATGTCATATCCAAATAAACCAGGAAGAAAGGTGTATTCCCGTAAATTCTAATGTTCCTTTCAAAGGGAAGCTGGGTAGATAGACCGTCGGAGCCGGTAAACAAACATTGCTTGCCGTCATAATAAGCCAGCATCGTCAAGCCTCCATCCGGATGAATTGTCTTCAAAAACCACCAGTTGTTTTTGTCAAATAGGAGAGGTTCAACAGAATTGCAATTATGTGGCACCCTTGTCTTAGGAGGAGGCGGCCAATCTGCTGTTCTCTGTCTTTCTTCTCGAGCATATTATGAAACGCCTCATCCTTCTGTTTTCTCAGCATTAATTCTAGTGCGCTAGCCTTTTCTGCCCTTAGCGTTTCAAGTTCTGCATCTTTTTCCCTCAACTTTTGCAGGGTTTCCTCCTCCCTCTTCTCTACATTTCCCACTTCTTCGTCTTTCTCCTTTCTCATATTTTCCATTTCTTCTTCTGTTTCCTCTCTCAACTTTCGTAGTTCCTCTGCCTTCTCCTTGTTAATTGTGTTGGGTGTCAATTGTAATTAGCCTTTAATCCTTGTGTCAGTAGTATTGGTTAATTACTTAATGATCCTTGAGATAGAGTTTCGGCTAGGATAAATAGGTGAGGTTAGCCGCTAGTGTAACCTAAGGATTCTCGGATAATACAATTGACTCTGAGAGGTTGCTCCTCTCCGTGGATTAGTGTCAACGTTATACGTTGAGGATACCACGTAAATCGGTGTGCTTGTGTGATTATCCTTCTCTTGATTTTGTGTTTAACATGGTATCAGAGCCTGTTGTGGCCGGGAGATCTTGTGTTCGAATCCCGGTGATCCCATTTGTGAAACACATGTATTCGTGTTCAGGACATGTTCAAACGAAAGCCAGTCAGCCCTTATGGGCTGACTGGCTTTCGTTTAAGGGGGTGTGTTAGTGAGTGGTATAAGATCCATTATTGAACCTCTCCCAACAACTCGAGTTATTGGGAGCAACTGGTTCTTGACATTCACACGGTTGAGGCCATTCACACGGTTGTTTATTTGATTAATCGACAGCTTACTCCTATTCTTGATCACAGGAGTCCTTATGAGGTGCTGTATGGGAAACGACCAGCCTATAAAGAATTGCGGGTGTTTGGGTGTGTGTGTTACGTTTTACTTCTCAGCCGAGAGCGTCATAAGCTCTCTCCCAAGGCTGTGAAATGTGTATTTATCGGATACAGTGACAAGCATAAAGGGTATGTTTGCTATGATGCCACTCAACGGCGTGTTCGTATCTCGTGTAATGTTGCTTTTCTTGAGCATCTATCGTATTATGGACGTGATGGGGCTAATGCTCGGCCCGACCTAGATTTTTTACACAACCTGCCTTCATTCCCAGAGGCTGTTTCTCCGACTGGGCCTTCCGATCCTCCTGACACGGCCTCCCTCCATCTCGACGACCCACTCTCCTCGGCCAGCCCATCCACTTCCTTGTCTTCGTCCAGCTCATCCGCCCACCTGGAGACGTCTGCGGCTGGCCCTTTTGCTTCCTCCATGGAAGGAGGGTCCTCACATAATCTTGATCTTTTGCTTGAGGAGGAGGCCGAGAACACCACTCTTGATTCCCACTTAGAGGCGCCAGGGGAGGTTCCCCAGTTAAGGCGCTCACAGCGTGCCACCAAGGGACAAAAGCCTGCTCATTTGTCCGATTTTGTGGCTTTCTCGACGGCGCCAATACCGGTTCCTGCAACCTATAAACAGGCGCGGGGGAATCCGGACTGGGATGCAGCTATGACAACGGAGGTTCATGCACTTGAAGCAAACCACACTTGGGACATCGTGCCTCGTCCTCTTAATGCACCTGTTATTGGTTCCAAGTGGGTATATAATGTCAAGCTCCATCCCGATGGATCTCTCGAACGATTTAAAGCGTGGGTTGTTGCCCAAGGGTTTCGCCAGGAGTTTGGGATTGATTACGAGGAGACTTTTGCTCCAGTGGCGAAAATGCAGACAGTTCGCACTTTATTTGCAGTGGCTTCTATGAAAGGATGGTGTCTTAAGTAGTTGGATGTGAAGAATGCTTTCTTGCACGAGGACTTAAAAGAGACCATCTACATGGAGTGTCCTCCTGGTTACTTATCTGGTGACAAGTCAAAGGTATGCTTACTTCGTCGGTCACTTTATGGTTTAAAGCAAGCTCCCCGAGCTTGGTTTGAGAAATTTCATGACACTATTCTGCTTGCTGGTTTTCGCCAAAGTGATAATGACCCATCATTGTTTCTAAGGCGCACAGATCGTGGTTTGACAGTGTTATGAATTTATGTTGATGACATGTTGGTGAGTGGGGATGATGTTATTGGTATACAGGAGCTTACTGACAATCTCCATGCAGCGTTTAACTTAAAAGAGCTGGGGGATGCTTCTCACTTTCTGGGACTTGAAATTCATCGGTCCGCGGCTGGAATTTTAGTTAGTCAGCAGAAGTATATTGCAGATCTCTTGGAATCTGCTCATATGGATGACTGTGAGCCTTGTGCTACTCCGATGGAGCAGAACTTAAAGCTGCGGCAGTTAGATGGTGATCTCTTGCCTGATGGTTCGTCGTATCGCATTCTTGTTGGGAGTTTAATCTACCTCACTCATACTCAACCTGATATTTCGTATGCAGTTCAAATCGTTAGTCAGTTCATGGCTGCACCTCGCACTACTCATATGGTGGCAGTTACTCGTCTTTTGCGATACTTGCGTGGTTTGATGGATGTTGGTATGTACTTTCCTTCGGCTGGTGATCCTGTCATTGAGGCATATGCTGATGCTGATTATGCCGGATGTCTTGATACTCGTCGGTCTACGTCAGGGTGGTGTGTGAAGATTGGACCCTCATTTGTTTCTTGGCGTTGTAAAAAGCAGAAGGGGGTCTCCAAATCTTCAACTGAAGCTGAATATCGATCGATGTCTGAAGTCACGTCTGAACTTGTTTGGCTCCGGCGATTAGTTATGGAGCTTGGAGTGTCCTGTGTGCTTCCCATGCGGCTATATGCAGACAATACCAGTGCAATTCGGATAGCCACGAATCCAGTTCTTCATGATCGGACCAAGCACATTGAGGTGCATGTTCATTATATACGACAGTTGGTCTCCGCTGGCGAAATTGCGTTGTCTTATATCACTTCAGAAGACCAGACTGCCGATCTGTTGACTAAGGCAGTGGCAACCTCTAGTCATTGGTTTCTGGCGTACAAATTGATGTTGCGTAAGCATCATCAATTTGAGGGAGGGTGTTAATTGTGTTGGGTGTCAATTGTAATTAGCCTTTAATCCTTGTGTCAGTAGTATTGGTTAATTACTTAATGATCCTTGAGATAGGGTTTCGGCTAGGATAAATAGGTGAGGTTAGCCGCTATTGTAACCTAAGGATTCTCGGATAATACAATTGACTCTGAGAGGTTGCTCCTCTCCGTGGATTAGTCTCAACGTTATACTTGAGGATACCACGTAAATCGGTGTGCTCGTGTGATTATCCTTCTCTTGATTTTGTGTTTAACACTCCTTCCTCAATTTCTGTAATATCGAGCCTTCGTCATTCGCTCGTTTCATCGTTTGTAGCTCAGCATCTTTTTTCTTCAACAATTTTCGCACCTCCTCGTTCTTTTCCTTTCTCAACTTTCGCAACACCTCCTCCTAATTTTCACATGCATCATACATCTCGTCTTTTAGCTTTTGTATCTCCCATTCCTTTTCATCCCTCAATTTTTGTAGCTCTTCTTCCATCTCCTTCCGCAGCTTCTCTAACTCCTCATCCTGCTCTCTCACGATCCTTTTCACCTCCTCATATTTCTCTCTGCTCACCCATTTGGTCGTTGGTTTCAGCCGCATCTCCTCATCCTTTTGCTTTTTCATCTTTTGCAGCTCATTGTCTTTCTTTCCAATCGTCTCTTCCATCTTTTCTCTTAGCTTTTGTAGCTCTTCATGGTCCTTTTCCTCCCTCAATTTTCGCATCTCGTTTTCCATTTCAGTAGTTACCTTCTCCAGCTCCTCATCCTTCTTGTTCAACATTATTTTCAACTCCTCGTACTTCTCTTTACTAACTCCTCCCAACATGATAAGTTGGTTTGAGATTTTCTTTTGCTTCGGCATTGTGTATTTCAACTCCAAGCGCTGCCAGATGGTGATCCTTGCCAAGTGTACACCATGATGGGGCCAGCTGAAGAGATCATTCTGTCGGAGATAGTGAACACCAAACTCTTTTATGCGCTCCCAGCTCAGTCACGTCTTGAAAGCAACTCCATCCAGGGTTCACCATCAGACCCAATCGAGTGAGGTGCTGGGCCAACTTGGTGAAGGCTTCCTGTCCCTTGATCTTCCCATGGCCGTCGAAAAACAACAACCCGTCGTAGTACCGCTCTTCCGCCAAGTCATCATCTCTATTATCGTCACTATCGACGATGATGATGCCAACTTCCTTCCAGTGAGTCTTTCGTTCGGATATGGGAAGGGTGGATTGTAGGGTTGCTCAACTCACAAACTCTAATGGTTGTTTTGTCAGAGGAGGTAACAAAGTGTTTGTCGGATCTGAAATCGAAGAGAACCATGCTAGCAGCTGGTTAATGTTCTCTTCTCGATCGAGATGGCCAAGAGAGTAGGTAGAGTCAGGATATTTGCTAGTTATAGCAGGAGGGATAGGTAGATATATGAGGATGGTTTGTGTTTGGTTGCTATCTCTGATAGGGTTGCCGAACAGTGGCCAAGGCTTGCAACAAAACCCTTTAGCCAAACGCCGTTGCTATCCCAGAGCACTCCACCCGCACCAGCTTTCCCCGGATTCCCTGTCATCGCCCCATCCACATTCAACTTCAGCCAACCACTAGGAGGGGGGAACCACCCAATTTCAGCCTCAACTCGTTGCTGTGGGATCCCTTTTTTGCTAGCTCCCACTTTCGGTGCATTCCAGGCATCAAACCAGAGCTTAGCTTTGACCTCAATTGCGTGGGTGAGGGAAGACGGAGTGAGAGTCTGATTGATGCCCCGGAAGCATCCTTCGTTCCTGTTTTTCCAAAGAAGCCATACAGCAATGGCAAAGAACGCATTCCACGGCAATCCCATAGCAGTGGCCTCCTCCCTGATAATATTCCTTTGAATCCACTCGTCAGTCGAGGCTGAGAAGAAGCTCGATTGCTCAGCCGCGGGGACCATTCTATGCCAGAAGAATGGCGCTGTGGGGCAGTCCCTTAAGATGTGGAGGATCGTCTCCTGCTGACTCGGGCATCTGTAACACGCATCAGACTGGGAGATCCTTCTCTGAGTCCGAAGTTCATTTGAGCTAATCCTGCCCAACGCTACGAGCCAAAGGAAGCATCTCACTCGTTATGGAACTGGCGGTGGGCATGGCCATCTGATGCGCGCTTTTGACTGAGAAGCGTCCATCTGAAGTACTTTGCCAGAAAAGTCCATCGTCCTCATGAACCAAGGGATCGACCGCATGTGCCGTAATGCGCTGTAGAACATCAGCGGGAAGGAGATGTTCAAACTTATGTATCTTCCATCTGCCGTTTGCTTCCACATAGTCTGCAACCTTGGCCCCTCTCTCAGCGTTCGGAATTGGGCCAGTAGCAACCTCCTGAAGCGGTACCTGCAGCAGCCATTTATCAGACCAAAAATTAACCTTGTTTCCTTTATGCACATTCCAGGCGCAACCCTGCTGAACAAGATTAGCTGCTTTAGAGAAACTAGTCCAAGTAAAGGAACTTCCCTGAACTATTCGGAGGAGGTCCATCTGGTGCCTCTGTTTCCCGTACTTGTTGCGCATAATTTGGACCCACAGACTATCATTTTCATTTAGAAGCCTCCACCCTCCTTTTGCTAGCATGGCGATATTAGCATGCCTGGTAGACCGAATCCCAACTCCACCAGCAGTTTTAGGTTGAAGGAGTTGTTGCCACGCCACCAAATGTATCCTTTTCTTCTCATCCGAATCTCCCCAGATGAAGTCTTTGTTCACTTTGTCAATGGCCTTGCACACACTAGCTGGGAAGTACTCCACCTGCATAGGATAGACAGAAATAGCAGAAGAAACTGATTTGACCACGGTCAACCGAGCAGCAAGAGAAAGGTGCTTAGCTTTCCCGGGCGCGAGTTTCTTCTGAATTCTGACGATCAAATCCTGATATCGGGCCTTGCCAACCCGTCCGTGGATAGCATTGACACCTAGATATCTACCCAGGTCAACGGTGAGAGGAATCGAAGCTTGGGCACTTAAAGATCTTGCTCGGCGTCTGTCTATGTTTGCCGAGACAAACATTGCCGACTTCTCATAGTTCACCCTTTGTCCTGAGCTGAGACAAAATTCATCCAAGCATTGCTTGATAATCCTGATCTGAGAGACCTCTGCCTCCGCAAAGAGAACTAAGTCATCTGCAAAAAAGAGGTGAGAAAGCTCCGGACCATCTTTAGACAACTTCAGCGGTTTCCAAAGTTTGTCTTGGATTATTTTCAATAATTTAAATCAATATAATACAACACTTATTTAGACTCTTTATAAAGAAATGCTTGTCTAAAGAAATGGGGTCTTAAGCGATCATCATGATCCTCCCATGACCTGGAAAAATCGTGTTCTAAGCGATCCTCAGATCCCCCATTTTTCTGTCAAACAGACTGTGTTTCTAAGAAGATGTATACCTCTCCTAAGAGTCTTACGAGTGTACTTGTATTGCTTTAAATTATTGAAAACAATCAATACGAAGTACAAAATAATATATTTGATTTTATGTGTATGTGTACAAAAAATAATTTTACTTAAATTTCAAAAATGATTTTAGTTAGCTTAAAATTAAGGGCTAATACCACTACAACACCCGAACTATCCGGAAAATGCCACTTGTGTCCTATTGTTTTCAATATTCCATTCATGTCCTGAGCTATGGTACTTTGTGTCATTTGTATCCTGTCAATTTCGTTGACCGTTAAAGATAACGGTTGACCAAACGGTGGTCAACGTAAAGTTCACTTTTGTTGATGTGGCAAAAATTGTGGTTGCCACATAGATGCCACGTCACTGATCTCATATTTTTTAAATTCAAATTAAATAAAAAATTTGTGTTAAAATTAAAAAAAACTATAAATTCAATTATATTATTAAGCCAAAATTTTAAAACAAAATAATTAAAAATCCCATTATTCTTCTTCCCTACCGATTCGACCTCTCTTTCTCTAAAAAATCTCGAAGACGATTCCGATTTCCAGGTCGCCGCATCATCTCCTTCTTCCCCCAATCTGACCCGGCAATGAAGACGATTCTGATTTCCCAGATCCCATCAATGGCGAGATTCAGGGTCTCTCAGCTCCACCTCAATGGCAGATCTGACTATGTCGCAGTCGTGCTTCAGGGACAATCTCCGGTTTCTTCGTTAGATGGACTTTGTTCTTTGCCCGCCGACTCCAAATTTGAAGTCGATTTGCTTCCCATCATTCTCAGCAGATCGCCTGCAAGGCCACCATCGAGACCGAAGATTGATAATGAAAAGAATCAAGAGGAATCCCCTCGAATTTCTGGGGCACATAGAGGAAAAGAGAAACAGATCGATTGATGCATAGATAACAGAAGGAATCGGAGGGGCAGAATCATCAAGATTCAAAAGTGGTCAATCGACGGATCTGGACGTGCTACGCTCTGCGGCGGAGGAAGAACGACGGTGTAGAGAGCCCGTCTGTTCGCCAATCCAACGGATCTGGGTGCTGCGCTTTGCGGCGGAGGAAGAACGACGTCAATCTTGTCGGTTCTGTTTCCGCAACCGTGGCGCCGGTGGATCATTGTGAATGGGGGTGAACAGATTTTAGACAAGAAAATCCTCCATGATGGGCGCTGACTCCGGATTTTGATGTATGGAGTTGGGACTCTAGAGCGGCGGCGGTGTTGGGCGATAGATCCGTGTGTGTATTGGAGAATCCGGGGAAGAGGCTCTACAAACCCTACTGTGGCGGCGGTGGCAACGAGGAGGAGAGGAGGTATATTTTGGCCGGAATTCATTTTTGGGAGGAGGGGATGCAAGTCACGACACAGAGATGGGTGGGTGGGTGTGGGTATTTTCTTTTCATTTTATTTAGTTACCTTTTTTGAAAAAAAAAATCGTATTAAAAAAATTCCATGTCAGATGCTGACTGGATTTTCCGTTAAATATTAACAGTCAAAACCGGTCAATACTAACGGAAAAATAGTTCAGGACACAAATGGAATATTGGAAACAATAGGACACAAGTGACATTTTCCGGATAGTTTGGGTGTTGTAGTGGTATTAGCCCTAAAATTAATGTTTATTAGATAATGTATATTTCTTGGAAACAACCTTGATTTAATTAATATTGTTTGTTATAATAGATTTACATATGTATAAATCATCAACTTATAGTGAAAGGTAAATTCTTCTCTAGGATGCATATCATATAGTTCGCTATACGGGTACAACGAATGTGCTTGAATGGAATGACGTCATCTTGCCCTTTCTAAAAAGGGCAAGATTGGATCCGATTAGGCACTTTAATAGAATAAAGATCGACCGCCAACTCATCACAACATTGGTAGAGAGATGGCGAAAGGAGAAACATTGCTTCTATTTTCGTGAAGGCGAGTGCACCATCACACTTAAGGACATTGCCATCCTAACCGATTTGTCCATCGATGGTGATGTTATTTGTGTGGACTCTACGCTTAGAACCCGATTTTCCCAGGATATGGGAGGATCATAATGATCGCTTAAAACCCCATTTCCTTAGGCATGCATTACTTTATAAAGAGTCTAAATAAGTGTTGTATTGTATTGATTTAGTCCTCATTTTTCCAGTTAACAAAAGATATAGACCAATTAAATAGAATGCTTACCGATCCACCATAGACTATTAGCAAGCTTCTTTTGCTTGAAATGATGGTTCCAGTTGCTCTTGAAATGTCGTATGCACCATCTCTGTGACAAGTTCCAGGCTGGATCCAAGCCAAAGATAGCAGCCCTTATACTGGTGTGGCGATCAGAAATGATGGTTAGGTTCGTCCGCCTGGTGACATGGAGTTGAATTTGTCTCAAGAACAATCCATAGCTATCGGTATTCTCTCCCTCCACAACGACAAAGGCTAATGGATATACTGCTCTATTTCCATCTGCTCCGCTGGCGATCAGTAGAGTACCCTTGTACTTGCCGTTAAGGAATGTTCCATCAACTTGAATCACAGGAACAAAGAATGAAAAACCATCAATACATGGCTTGAATGACCAGAAAAGACGCTTGAAATGGCGCTTGTTACCAGGCACCGACGGCTGAATTTCTTCATCTTGGTAGCGAGGAGAGAAAATGGTGTCAGGGTTAGACACCTCCAACGCCAAAATCAATATGGGATGGAATGCATATGATTCTTCCCAGTCACCAAACACGGCGGCCAGTGCTTTTTGTTTTCCATGCCACGCCTTCTTGTAGTTAATGATATAACCATAACGACTAGAAATGTCGGCGATGATGGTTTTCACCTTCAGGTCGGGCTGCTCCTCAATTAGATGTTTGATAGCCGCGACAACCACCCTTGATTTCAACTATCGATGGCCTTGTGATGTTATTGATGACACATATGTGTGTGTGTGTGTGTGTGTTCACCGCACGGGATATGACCCAATGGCCGACTCTCTTGCTCTTGATGGCCCGGAACCTAGCTTTGCATCTCTCATTTTGATTTTTGCATCTAACCATCAGCCTCTTCGTGTCGTAATGGGTTGTGTGCCATTCAAAACTCTGAGTCATTGCTTCAGTGGCAATAGAGTGTCGGACCTCATTCTTCGTTGCACATTGTTGGCCCTTCGTAAAGCCAGTGAGTGGACCCCATACTGGCACCTCTCGCGGGTCCATGTCGACATCAACATACCAATTTTCATTTGGAATGTGATTTTAGTACGGGATAGGTACATAGTCGCGAGGTACCTCATCACCGTCTGCGTCTAAATCTGGACCGGAATCATCAGCACCTTCAAGAGGATCAAAGCTGTTTGCACTGACATCGCCTTCCTCTTCTTCAACCTCAGGGTCACTAATTGGACTTGGATTGACCTCTTCTTCCATCTGATGATCATCATGAAAGGTACCTTCACCTTCACCTTCACCAGCTCTGTAATGGTAGTTGTGGTAACTAACGCCGCTTTTGTAGAAGTTGTACTCGGGTGGGTACTGGTAGCCTTCTTGTTGGTTCCCATCCGCCTGTTGAGCTTCTTCTTCATATGATGGGAAGGATTGATGATGACCTCCAGTTCTATCATGATACTCCTGCCTTTAGCTCGAGTCTTGGTACTCCTGGTGGGGATGATCTTCGTATAATACACTCTTACCGTGGATACCAGATGTTTGGCCATCTCCAGAATGACCTACACCGCCTTCAACCGCCTCGGTGTAAACGAACATCTCCGCTTGTTTAATTTTTTTGGTGGTCAAAAATTGGACCATGGCATCAACGTCCTCCTGAGTGGTAAAGAGGAATTCCTCATTCCCAAGCGTGAACCTTTGGAATGCCATCTGCAATAAAACTGTAATTAAGTTACTAACATAAAAATCACAAAGGACAATGAAAAGTAATACAAAAAAAACTTACGAATTAACGTTAATTGCAAAAATTAAATAATTTAAAGGTGCACAACTGAAATTTGAAGAAGAAGGAGGAGTGGAGTGAAGATTTTGAGTTTTCTGAACCTGCCTTTTATAGGCAAATTTTACACTACAAACCACAGGGGGGAGCGGTTTTAGTCTGGCATGCAGCCCCCACCCCTGCAACCTCATGCATGCCGACATGTCGGATGTCTGGTGACTAGGCACAAACCGCTGGTGCGGGAGCGGTTTATGTGTCGACATGGTAAACCGCTTCTCTGTGGAGCATTTTACCATGCCGACATGTAACCGCTCCCTGAGGAAGCGTTTTTTCGTAGGGCAGCCATGAAAACCGCTCTTTCGAAGAGCGTTTTTGCCAAAATAGGCAAACCGCTTGTTGACCAAGTGGTTCTATGGTGAACCGCAGCCTGGTTGTGTGGTTTCTATATTAACCGCCACTTAGTGGAGAAAGTTTTAATAAACGATGGTATTTTTGGAAATTCTTGGGAATGGGTGATATTTTTGGATTTTTTTTTGGATTTTTTTCATCAATATGTGGGATTTACAAGTCCGTGGGGTCCACGGATTTGGACCCTTAAAATCTGTGCGCCCCATGAATTCGGTCCCAAAAAAAAGTGGAGGCAAACGATGGATTCTCCATAAATCCATGATGGATTGGATTTGGATACTAAATCCATCATCCAAATCCACGAAGCAAACGACTCCGTAATTTCTCCCCTTATTCTTTAACGGATGATTGATCTCTCGTTTTAAGTCGAAATTTAAGTTTTTTTGCACAGTTAGTTCAGATTAGTTGTGTTCTTCAAAATGATATACACTTTAATATATTTTTTGAACAAAAAAAATTGAGTTATTTTTTACCAGTCTATACCATATGGTATTGAAAAGCGTACCATGGTGGTATGAACAAACCAAGAATCTAGATGGTTGAATACATGATAGTAGAAGTATATTAACTGTCATTTATGACTTTTAGCATTGTGTACCACAAGATACCACCCCGTACCAGGATGGTACTGTGTGGTATTTTTTGGTCATGTATTTTGTTCACCCAGAAATTTGTAGATCCAATAGATCATGATGAACTCGTTCCTTCAGTGCAAAAATTTTCAAAGAAGATACCATATGGTATGTAGTTGGTAACGAGAGGTAAGAATTTTTTTCTCAAAAATTATTGAAAATGGATCTCATTTTGTAGAGCACAACTAACTCGTTCCATTTGTGCAAAAAAAATTGAAATCCGAGTTAAAACGAAGATATGAGCCGATTAAAAAAAACAAGGAAAAATAAAAATGTCTTTAACTCTCCACCCTTAGATCTGGATTTTCTGAATTAAGGGTCTAGATTTAGTTACTGATGGGTACATAACCACTGTATCTTGAGCCTAAACTATTGGTGTACAGCTTGAAGTTGTATCATAACGTTAAAAGTATAAATTGAAGTTGTATATTATAAGGAAATTTATATCTTTATGTTATGGTACACCTTCAAATTGCACCATAATATAAAGATATAACTTTAATTTGCACCTGAACTTTAACTTAAAAGGGTTATTATATTTGTATGACCTGAACTTTTCACAAATTAAACATCAAGGCCACTCTTTTCGATCTGTAACATCGCAGTCTCAACTATGCATCAAAGTTACGAAATTGGCGAAATTCGAGATTTGACCGTTATCTTGGACGGTCATAAGAGTTGACTAATGGTCAACATGCCACGTCATTGGCAAGTCAGCACAGGCCACTTAAAAATTTTGGTTTTTTCCCACCTATTATTATTTATCTTTTTTATTTTGAACAAAAGAAGAAAAAAAGGAACACCTGTTTTTATTTTGAAAAAGATAAATGGCAATGGGTGAAAAAAACAAATATTTTAAGTGGTTTGTGCTAACTTGGTAGTGACGTGACACATTGACCGTTATTCAATGCGTTTGATCGTCTAAGATAATGGTCAAATATCGGGTTTGGCCATTTTTTTAATTTTGATACATAGTTGAGGCCACGATGTTATAGATCGAAAAGATTGGTCAGGATGTTCAATTTGTGAAAAGTTCGGGACATACAAATATATTAACCCAAATTAAAAAGAAGAAGATGACGGTTCATAGGAAATATGGAAGGTAACTGAAACTGAAGCAACTGCTACCCAACCCAAATCAATCCAAAGTTAATGGATTTAGGGTAAGATACGAATTTTACTCGCTCTGAAATTGGAGAGTTGAATTTGGTTTGTGTTTTATTAAAATCCAATTCAATTTTCATCTAACCTACATTCATGTCTTGAGGGGATGATTGTTATGAGACAATCCAAATACCACATTGGTAATGCAAGGGAAGAGAGTCTTGTATATAATTGTCCACCAAACTCATTAGTACGAGTCCTTTTGGAGAGGATACCCAAAAGTAAATCCGTGCGGGTTTTGCCAAAGTAGACAATATTGTACTAATTGAGCTACCCAGACACGACAAGGTGTATCAAATTCTGGTTTGATTTTGATTCGGGGGTGGTGGACATTAGTTCGATGGACCCTCATTCTGTAACCTCGGTATTTGAGATCCACATTTGTTTGGCGGATCAAGATAATTGTTGAGGGAGGGGAGGACACGATGTTCGTGGTCCTTGTCTTGAGGGGAGGATTGTTATGAGACAATCCAAATACCACATCGAAAATATAAGGGAAGTGACACTTGTATATTAGCGTCCACCCTTTAATCAAAGTGGATAGAATCCAAAGTTTATGGATTTTAGGTAAGATGCGAATTTTACTCGCTTTGAAATTGGCGAGTTAAGTTAAGTTTGAGTTTTATCAAAATCCAACTCGATTTCCACCCAACCCACACTCATAATGCAAAACGATATCATTTAAACAGGAACATTATGAATGATTTATGTATATTTTAGTCTTCATGATAAGATAAATATAATAATATGGATAATTTATGGATGTTAGTAGTCTTTATAGAATTATATTTATCAAAATGCTTTGGATAACATTGCGATATGGGTGCTCGAAGAAATAATGTATAATTAGATTAAGTGATGTAGCCAGGATTTTTATATAATTTTGTATTTACAAAAACTTCGTAAATTAAATATATGTCGAACCTATCAAGAAATGTACCAAATAATTATTCTTATTTAGTTACATTTGTTTTTGAATGATGTTCTTCGTCAAGATCGTTTAGTATCAATAACTTGAGTTGTTGAGAAAGATTTAATAATAAATCTTAGGGTGTGCCTACGGTGACATGCATGTCACGGTGACTTGCACTTTCTGGTCGACCTCGGTTAGGATTAGGTCGACCTCATTTAGAATTCGGTCGACCTCATATAGGATCCGGTCGACCTCATTTAGGATTTGGTCGACCTCATATAGAATCAGGTCGACCTAATTTGTTGTTTCAGTGTAAAAACAGTTCATGGTGCCTACTTTGGATATTCATATCATACAATTGGCTGGATGGAAATTGAAGACTAATGACTTGTTTTGAAGCTGGAGTGTCCCTCTACATATTGAAGTGATTGAGAGCTCGATAGGAAGTCCAGAAGACCATTTTTGAACCTCATCAAAAGGCTATGCCAAAACTGGGAAACTGCCTGGAAATGGCTAAGTCTGGAAACGTGTTTGGGAAGCCTATTTTGGAGCTCAATTCGAGAAGCATGAATGCGAGTCGAGTCCAGGAGCCTCTACCACGTTAAATTAGGTATGTTTTTATACAAATTCAAGGCATTGGATGAAAGATTGGATATCTGTAAGGCTTCAAACAAAAGGGTCGAAGTTGCTACGAAGGCTGTTTTCTGGCAGACTTCGAGCACAAGCAAGCGGCCAGAAAAACAGCCTTCGTAGCAACTTCGAGCCTTTTGTTTGAAGCCTTAAAGATATTCAATATTTCATCCAATGCCTTGCCTTTGTATAAAAAAATACGTAATTTAACGTGGTAGAGGCCCCTAGAGTTGACTCGCATCCATGCTTCTCAAATTGAGCTCCAAAGTAGGCTTGACAAACACGTTGCCAGACTTAGTCATTTTCAGGCAGTTTCCCAGTTTTGGCATAGCCTTTTGGTCAGGTTCAAAAATGGTCTTCTGGACTTTCCATTGAGCTCCCAAGTACTTTAATGAGGTAGCCGAGCGGGAAGTTGGGGGAGTCGGTTTACCGGACACGGTATCGGTAAATCGGTATTACCGATACCGAATCCCCCCTCCCTACTCCCTAGTGCTGCGCTGCGTTTTGTTGCTTTATTATGAAAAATATTACATCATTATTCACAAATATAAAATATTACATACATGAATGTAAGTATAAGCCTCAAAAATATTGTAAATAAGAGTTAATAATAAATTATTAATTACAAAAATGATAAAAAAACTCAAAAAAATCAAAATATTACAACATCACCCCACTTCCAGAAATTCGGTTCGGTAAATATTCGGTAAACCGACCGAAAAAATCGCCCGAAATCGCTTCTCACGGTATTTCGGTAATACCGCTTTGTTACCGTTTACCGGTAATTCGGTAATCGGTAAACCGGTTACAAACCGGTATCGGTAATCGGTAACCAGTTTGGCCAACTTCGGTATACCGAAACCGGTAAATTCGGTAAACGGTAAATTGTTTACCGACCGAATCCCACCCCTATGTAGAGGGACACTCAGCTTCAAAACAAGCCTTTAATCTCCAATTTCCATCTAGCCCATTGTAAGATATGAATATCCAAAGTAGGCACCATGAAACTGTTTTTACACTGAAACAACAGATTAGGTCGACCTGATCCTATATGAGGTCGACCGAAAAGTGCATGTCACCGTGACATGCATGTCACCGTAGCAAAGTCCTAAATCTTATAGCATTTAGTATTTACTAACACTTCCCTGCTAACCAAAACCAACTTATATGTACTTAAATTTGTCTCAAATTCGAATATCATGTGCTTAACAAATTGTGTCCTTGAGATTCGAACATATTATCTCTTGATCAACCATTCTCAATTAGAAGTGTCTTAAATTTCATTCTCAATTAACTATTATATTAATTTACTCATTTTCGTCAGCTGGAGCCACCCGTTACACTCTCTCTATCCCTGATTGAAATAAAAATATTTTTAAAATTAACTATAATTTGGTGGAAATTTGTTATAGATATTGAATAAGTACATCTTTAATTTGAGTGGATCTTATGCACCATTGTCATTTGTACATACTCATTATAAAAACATTGAATATGTCTATACACAACATATAAATCATACATAAAATATTTGAAAGATCAACCATTCTTAGTTGAAGATGTGTTTTTTTTAGGGTAAATACAATATATTATCCACAACTATTATGAAGCGATTTATATTAGCCACAACTATATTACCCACAATTCCCCACATTCTGCACATTTACATACCCGATCAGGCGATCACGATTCCCTTACTTTCCTCAATGCATATTCTCCTCACTCCTCTCCCCGTCGCTCAGCTACTCGCTATCTCCAAAGCCGCAGCCTTCATGGCTTTGTGGAGAATTGCAGCAAGAAAAATGGCGCTCCACCAATTCACAACGCTCAATTCTTCCCCATTCCCCCTTCATGTTGCTCCAATTCGCTGTCTGGATCCTCAGTGCCAGACTGCCAGGGACGGCCGCAGCTCCGGTTCTGCGTTGTCGCCTGCGTCTGGACAGCGAAAACCAAACCGCCCCGGAGGAAACCTTCGCTGGACGCTGAGAAAGAGTTATTTAAGAGGGTTGTTGCCTCAAAGTTCGACACCATGTGAATGTTTCTATCATAGAAAAACCCTCGTTTTTCTTCGCCTGATCTCGAAACAGAGTTAGCAGAGGAGGAGGCAGAGCTCCAACATTCAAACTCGTCGATCGTTAGAAGTGAGACGGCGGCCGTATCCACCAAAACTAACCCAAGCAGCAAACGAGACGACAGCGCATCGCACCTGGAGTGAAGTGGTCTCTGGAAAATTACCAATCAAGTCCACAACTTCTTAATTTGTATTTTTTTCCCATTTCGGATTGTACTTTCTTTACGTCCCAAGCTTGTCTTCTTTCCTTGAAATGCAAACCACAAACTCAACAGCATATAAGCTGATTGATGAAGTGAAAATCAATACAAGCCAAAATTTCAAAAGCAAAACAAGTGTTATGGTATCAGAGCCTCAAGGGTTATAACCCTAGCCGCCACCCATGGAAGCAAATCCAGATCCCATGGCAGATCCCTACTATCTCCATGGTTCTGAACAACCAGGATCCCAGCTTGTAGGAGAGAAGCTTACCACACTCAACTACAATGACTGGCACAAAGCAATGTTCAATGCATTGGGAGCCAAGAACAAACTTGGCTTCATTGATGGTAGCATTCCAGATCCAGGAGAAGACAGTGAGCAGTCTGTGTCCTGGAAACACAACAAAATCATGTTGCTCGCATGGATTCAGCAAGCTGTGGATCTTGCCATCCGCAAAACCATCATGTCCTACAAATCAGCTCTGGAAGCGTGGAGGAGCTTACGCGAAAGATATGGTCAAGGTGACCTCATCCGCATTGCTGAACTCACTGAGTCACGCTACACCTTGAAACAAGGTACCCTTTTAGTTACTGACTATTGTGGCAACCTCATTGCCCTTAAGGATGAGCTTGATAATTATCAACCACTCGAACTATGTGAATGCTCAACCACCAGTTCTACCACTTGCAAAGCAATGAAGCTTGTTTTCCTCTATCGATACACTAACTACATCATTTAGTTCCTGAGAGGCCTTAATGACAAATTTTCAAGTGTTCTCTCCCAAGTTCTGCTTGGAGATACTCTTCCCCCAATTGACAGGGTCTTTCAGAGAATGCTCCAACACGAACGACAACTAAATGGTCAACCATAAGCCAAAGGCCTCACTACTAAAAGCATGGTTGTTGCTGCTCAAAGCTCCAACCAATTCCCGACCAAAAAGCCAAGGCCATTTTGCACTAATTGCAAACTTGTAGGCCATACAGAAGACACATGCATCATAAGCATGGATGGCCTCCTGGTGTCAACACCAAGTCCTCCAATTTTCCAAGGAAAACATATGAATGCACTTCTGCAAAAGGCAAGGCCACTCAGAAGAACGTTGTTTCTTCAAACATGGATTCCCTCCCAAGCCTGCAACTGGTGCTGGCAGAGGAAGAGGCTTTGTCAATGCCTCTTCCAGCAACCTCACTGATGATTCAAATCAAGAGATCAAGCTCACAAAAGCATATTTCGACAAGCTCATGTCTTTAGTCAAAGACAAAGGACCATAAAAGACCACCAGTTCATCTTTTACAGCTGCAACATTCAGTAACAATTCAGGTAAATTCAGCCTGATTGTTGACTCCCATTTTTTCCCACCTCGCAAATGGATAATAGATACGGGAGCTTCAGACCATGTTGTCTGCTCTTTGCAACTACTAACCAACTGCAGGAGACTCCACAATATATACATTACCTTACCTACGTGAGAGCAAGTTGAAGCAACTCACACAAGAACAATCACTTGTGTTCCTGGTCTTATCCTTGAGGAAGCTCTATTTGTCCCCAAATTCAGTTTCAACCTCATCTCAGTCAGCAAATTGACTACCAACACTTCCCTATGCTTAACCTTATTCTCAAATGTTTGCCACATACAGGATATGCAGCTCAAGAAGATGATTGGTTCTGCTAAGCTAACCCAAGGCCTTTACCTCATAGATCCCAACCAAACAGACAGCATAACCAAACACATCACAGCCACCAGCTATCATACTTTTGATCTTTGGCATTATAGACTTGGTCATGTTTCTCATTCCAAAATCCCTTCTTTGAGAGAAATATGTACTTCTATTAACACAGACAAGTCATTGCCTTGTGATGTCTGTCATTTTGCAAGGCAGAAAAGACTGCCTTTCCCTTTAAGCAACACAGTATGCTCCAAACCTTTTCAGCTTATACACAATGATCTATGGGGTCTTAATTATGTTCCTAGCTATGATGGTTTCAAATATTTTTTAACAATTGTTGATGATTTCACTAGAATGACTTGGATCATTCTCTTATCTTCCAAATCAGAAGCTAGGTCAAAGGATTCGTAGTGACCAAGGAAAAGAATTTCAAATGAATGATTTCTTTAACAACACATGAATCTTTCATGGACTCTCCTGTATTGAAACACCACAACAAAATAGCAAAGTTGAAAGGAAACACCAACACATCCTTGCTATTTCTCGAGCTTTAAAATTTCAAGCCAACTTACCTTCTGGTTTTTGGGGTGACTGTATTAGACATGCTATTCACTTGATCAATCATGTACCCTTTACTGTCCTGCACAATAAAACACCATTTGAACTCCTATTCAACCACAAACCTGATCTTACAGCCCTTAGAGTTTTTGGCTGCTTATGCTTTGCTAGTACCCTCAAAAACCACAGAACCAAGTTTGATTCTCGGGCAAGAAAAGGGGGTTTCATTGGTTATAGTGCAGGTGTAAAAGGTTACAAGATCTATGATCTTGCTACCAATGATGTTTTCACTTCCAGGGATGTTCAATTCTATGAACATCACTTCTCCTTCCAAGAAACAACCACTTCCCCCAACCCAGCTTATTCCCAACCCTCACCACCTACCCTCTTTGATGATTAATATGCTAACTACTATCTCCCATCACCCAATCAACCTCCCTCAGTTCAACCAACAACCCTTCCCTCAGACAGTGATGATGATGATCATACTGCCTTCATCCATTCATCATCTCCCTCTCCACTCCCACCTTCCCTTCTAGACCCCCCACCACCACCACCACCACAACAACCAACCCAACCTATCAGAAAATCCAACAGAACCTCCAAACCACCCCCTCACCTACAAAACTACCATTGCAACCTGCTTTAGCAGCTTCCTTCTTCCAGTCATCTTCCACAACAGCAAATCCAAGGTACAAAATATTCTCTCTCCATTATTCTTGACTACTCCACTATTTCCTCTAATCACAAACACTTTGTACTATCAATCTCATCCTACAAAGAACCTGATACATACAAAGAGGCAATCCAATCCCCTGAATGGGATGCTGCTGTCACAACAGAACTATATGCTCTTGATGCTAATGAGACATGGGAGATAGTTGAACTGCTAGCAGGCAAGAGGGCAATTGGTTGTAAATGGGTCTTCATGATCAAATTTAATCCTGATGGATCCATTGACAGATTTAAAACAAGACTAGTAACCAAAGGCTACAACCAGCAAGAAGGAGTGGATTACCAAGACATATTTGCCCCAGTTGTCAAAATGACAACCATCAGGTTGTTCCTAGCCATTGCTGCAGCACAGAATTGGCATGTTCATCACTTGGATGTGAACAATGCTTTTTTACATGGGGATCTTGACCAAGAAGTTTACATGAAACTACCACCAAGCTACAAGCCACCTACAGGTTTCAAATCACCAGTTTGCCTCTTAAAGAAGTCACTCTATGGCCTCAAACATGCTTCAAGGTAGTGGTTCTCTAAGCTAGCAGACAAGCTCAGGTCACAAGGCTACCAATCAAGCAAAGTGGATCATTCATTATTCTATAAAACAACCAATTCATCCTACACTTGCATACTAGTGTATGTTGATGACTTGGCATTTGGAGGGACACATTTACAGGAGATTACCAGTCTAAAGCAGTTTCTACACAATGCATTCAGCATCAAAGATTTGGGTCCCCTCAAATTCTTTCTGGGAATCGAAGTAGCAAGATCAAAACAAGGAATCCACATATCTCAAAGAAAGTACACATTAGAGATTTTGGAAGAAGCAGATTTATTGCATTGCAAACCAGTGACTACACCAATGGACTACACAATGCATTCAGCATCAAAGATTTGGGTCCCCTCAAATTCTTTCTGGGAATCGAAGTAGCAAGATCAAAACAAGGAATCCACATATCTCAAAGAAAGTACACATTAGAGATTTTGGAAGAAGCAGATTTATTGCATTGCAAACCAGTGACTACACCAATGGACTACAAAAGTCATCTATCTTCTCAACATTCTGATCCTTTTCCATATCCAACCCTATATAGAAGACTTGTGGGGAAGCTAATCTACCTAACAACTACACACCCAGAAATTAGCTATGCCACACAACAGGTTAGCCAATTCATGTCCAATCCAAGCCAAGATCATTACAAAGCAGTTCTCAGAATCCTAAAATACCTCAAAGCAGCTCCATCCAGTGCCCTCTTCTTCTAAGCTACCTCTTCCCTTCAGCTCAAGGCCTTCAATGACTGAGACTGGGCGGCTTGCATTGATACTTGAAGATCAACAACAGTTTACTGTGTTTACTTGGGTGACTCTCTCATCTCATGGAAGAGCAAGAAGCAAACGACCATCTCTCGCTCTTCATGTGAAGCTGAATACAGGGCACTCGCTCATACCAGCTTCGAAATCCAATGGATACTCTATCTCCTCCAAGATCTGTAAATTGCTCATCCCCAACCAGCAATTCTTTATTGTGACAACCAATCTGCGATTTATATCGCTGAAAATCCAACTTTCCATGAAAGGACAAACATATTGAGCTTGACTGTCATTTTGTGCGCGACAAGATCCTCTCCAGCATCGTCAAAGTGCTTCACATCTCCATCGTGCACCAACTCGCTGATCTCCTCACCAAACCCCTTCCTCTTGCAACATTCAATCACCTTCTCTCCAAGCTTGGTGTGTTGAATCTCTGTCCACCAGCTTGCGGGGGGGTATCAGAGAAAACCCCTCGTTTTTCTTCGCCTGATCTGGAAACAGAGTTAGTAGAGGAGGAGGCAGAGCTCCAACATTCAAACTCGTCAACCATTAGAAGTGAGACGTCGTTGTATCCACCAAAACTAATCCAAGCAGCAAACGAGACGACGACGCATCGCACCTGGAGTGAAGTGGTCTCTGGCAAATTACCAATCAAGTCCACAAGTTCTTAATTTGGTCTTTTTCCCATTTCGGATTGTACTTTCTTCTGTCCCAAGCTTGTCTTCTTTCCTTGAACTGTAAGCCACAAACTCAACAGCATATAAGTTGATTGATGAAGTGAAAATCAATACAAACCAAAATTCCAAAAGCAAAACAAGTGTTAGTTTCCGTAACAAAATTACTTTTTTCAAAGATTTTCCCGAAACGGAATAGCTAGATATGAGTGGGAAGACTTAGTTTTCAGGCAACCTAATATATATATATAAGCAAGAGGGATGACGATCGACCAATAACAGAACAATCGATAAGAGAGCTTTCTTCGTCAAGCAACGGAGCAACTCTTTATACCTACTATAAAGTATCCAGGTATTTCTTCCAACTATATTGTGTTTGGAAAATTTTGAATTATAAATTAAACAAAATAATAGCCACACCTTTCTGAAAATAATTTAATTGCCAAACCATTAACTGTCCATCTGTTTGACCATCGGTTGACTCTTACATGACAAAATGTTCAATGCCATGGAGGGTTTCTGATGATGTGTCAAAAAGTCAAATATTTGACTATGCAACATGGACATTAAATTATTTTATCAAATAATTTTTTCTAAAAAAATAAACAAATAAAACTATGTAAATAATAATTAAATTATAAAATGAAAATGAGATTTCACTTTTTGCCTCTCTTCTCTCCACTCGGATTATTTCCCTAAATACAGTGAAAATTAAAAGTAATTCCCACAATACATCACTTTTATAAATATTTACCAAAATACCAAAGTTTGAACCGGTTCGAGTTTAACAAACTCGAACTAGTGAACAGATCGATTGTCAAAGGATCGATCCACGTGCATCGAGTGAAACAGCAGCGATTGGCTGGAACAGGACGACGCGGATCGAGTGTGGTAAACTCGATTTGCGTGGATTGCGTACAGTACACTCGAACTGGTTGACATGGATCGCTGACATAAGCAGCGCTCCACCCTAGATCGAGGTAAGGAGAATCGAACTCCACCGTTCGATGGCCAAGTCCGCCATTTAGTGGCGACGCGGATCGAGTGGGGAAAAATCGGTGCACGTGGATCGAGCTCCCAAGAATCGATCTAATTGACGCGGATCGATGACGTCAGACCCGCTCCACCGTAGATCGAGTTTGCCAGACTCGATCTGGTCGTTCGATTTGCCTGCACTCGAACTGTTTTTGACGCGGATCGATGGCCAAAAAATCGAGGCAGTGGTTCGAGTCCCCTAAACTCGATCCACCTCAACCACCTGCACCTATAAATTCCCCCTCCCATTCCACCAAATCCCACACCACTCCATTCTTCTTCCTCTATTCCTCCCACCACTCTTGAAGAAAAAAATATGCTCTGTGGTTGCGGCTAAGCCCGATCTTCTGCATCAGATTTTTTTTCTTTAGTTTGGTACTTCTATCACTCAAAATTGCTGAGATGGATCCGAGTATTTACGATCCTAGATTATACATTCAAGGCGGACCGCGAGAAACCGATTTGTTGGATGAGCAACCTTACCATCGGTCTGAAAGTGTTTGGGCGGCAGATCCGGTAAGCACTTCCTCATTTACTTTTCTTTTTTTAAATGTGATAGTATTCTTCTAATTTTTTTTTTGTATAATAATTAATATCTTTTTTCTGCAGGAACAACTTGACGTAATCACCCATCGGTCGCTATCTCGCTTGCCTAAATGGGATGATCGTATCGAGCCCTTCATTGAAAGAGCGCGATTGCTGAGGGTGCGAAAGTTTGTGGGGATGGAGATGGACAACAACCTTCTTACGGCAATGGTGGAAAGATGGAGAAAAGAAACGCACACATTCCACCTTCTAGAGGGAGAGATGACGATTACGTTGAAGGACGTAGCCATGCTGACAGAGCTTCCTATCGATGGTGATGCAATAATAGAAAGTTCACAGAAACCATTGAATGGTTGGGGCCAATTTATAAGCGAGCGATTAGGTATCAACATCCCCGAGGAAGCACAAGAAGGTCTTCGTGTACCACATCTACACAAGTCTATGTTATTGATACCTTGGCTAGTGAGGACCGTTGGGGAATTACCGGAGGATGCCACGGATGCTCAGATAGAGAGGTATGCTCGCATCTACCTTATTTGTTTGGTTGGAGGATTTTTGTTTCCGAACAAGTCTGGTGGAAATATGCATTGTATGTGGCTTCGAGTTCTTTTGGAAGATTGGGACGAGATTGGGAGAAAAAGTTGGGGATCTGCTTGTTTGGCGATGATATATTCGGAGTTGTGCAAGTGTACGGATCCGAAAACAAAGCAAGCGGGTGGTCCCATGTTCATCCTCCAACTATGGGTTTGGGAGCACCTTCCTACTTTCGCTCCGATCTGCACTGCCAACAGTTGGGGTCCCGATGAGCCACTACGACAATGGGCTTATGGTGCTAGATGGATTGGAGCTATCACGAGTGGCACCTCTCTAGACGGGTTCCGCCAACATCTTGACCGTCTAGAATTCAACGAGGTAACATTCTAGCTTATGATTATTTATTTCTAATTTATTTGTTGAAGTTTTTTGTCTTAGTCTTAGCCTATGATTTATTTTATGATTACGAATTCTATTTTATTTGTTGAAATTATTTGTCTTAGCCCATTATTTATTTTTATGATTATGAATCCTATTTTATTTTGTTGAAATTATTTGTCTTAGCCCATTATTTATTTTTATGATTATGAATCCTATTTTATTTGTTGAAATTATTTGCTTCGATTTTAATTTATATGTTGTGTTGAAACTTAGGTGGAGTGGGATCCGTATCCGAACGGAGCAAAAGATTTGTACGAGTTGCGATACCCTGAGGATCGCCGACTCTGGTCGTGCAAGTTGCCTGTGATTTGCCACAACATTGTCGAGTGGCACCTCCCGGATAGATGTGTCCGACAATATAATTGGGCGCAACCGATTCCTCTCCCACTCCCGGACGTACATAAGTCACTCCACAAGTACAGCAAGGATCTGCGGGGTACAATAAGTGATTGGCCAACCAAGCACCATAGATGGATCGAAATGTGGGAGTCTCGTCAGACGTATGCAATTGATGGGATCCTAATGACGAGGCCAATAGGGTACCAAGATGAATACATGGTTTGGTACCGCAAGTTCACAAAAAGATGGGTAACCAAACGTGGCGCCGTGATCGGTTCATTGGTAAGCACAATATCTATTTACTATAATCACTTTAGCTACACAAATAGTGTTTACTAACATGTTTATTATTTAGGTTGATGGGTTGGAACTTGCATCAATGACGTTGGAGAATGAACCAGAAGATGCTGTGCCAGGGGAGAAAATTTCATTCTTGAAGAAGCTCTTC
Organism: Linum tenue; assembly: GCA_946122785.1. Classification (NCBI taxonomy): domain Eukaryota; kingdom Viridiplantae; phylum Streptophyta; class Magnoliopsida; order Malpighiales; family Linaceae; genus Linum; species Linum tenue. The sequence continues at coordinate 9,490,530 of CAMGYJ010000006.1, forward strand.
AAGAATCTCTTGTCATATTCGCGGGAAATCCGAAGGGATGTCATTGCATATCCTCCTGCTCCTGCACCGCCACGTCCTTCCTCCCACGCCATTGAAGTTGAATCTCTCCCGCCATCACCACCAAGGAGGAGTAAACGTCGGCAAGAGCCAGTTACAGTCCCTGTGCATGTACGAGAAGATGTGGCACTTCCTCACCCATACGAGTATGGATTCCCTCCCGCCATAAGGGAATTCGGAGAGGGATCATCAGGTTCTGCTCAAGGAGGGGGAGGAGGAGCCTACTATTCATCGTATGGTCATCAATTTCAAACCCCGCATCAAAGCTTCCAGACTCCCATTCCAAATGTTTATTATGGTCCTCCAGCCACTGCAACCCCACCTCCATTGCCACGAAATACTGGAATTGGATATGGAGTTCGTTCAAGGAATAGACGTCGAAGGGAGGGACGCGGACGTGGTGAACAAGAGTGAGGTGTTCTTTAGAGTTGTTAAGTTGTTCTATTTTAATGACGTTGTTCCGTTGTTCTATTTCTTTAGAGTTGTTTAGTAGTTCTATTTCTTTAGAGTTGTTAAGTTGTTCTATTTCTATTGACGTTGTTCCGTTGTTCTATTTCCTTAGAGTTATTTAGGTGTTCTATTTCTAATGAGGTTGTTAATTTGTTATATTTCTCATGCATTGTTAAGTTGTTCTATTCCACAACATAAAGTTCTTAAATCACATCATAAAATTCAAATTACAACATATAAATCACACCATAAAATTCAAATTACAACATATAAATCACACCATAAAATTCAAATTACAAAGAAAGTTCTTAAATCACACCATAAAATTCAAATTACAACATAAAGTTTCAATTATCAGTCGATGGCCCTGGACACTGGCGCCTATCATGCCCTTCAACTCGACATGCAGAGCACTTCTTCGGGCGGCGTCGCTGTGTCCTTGATCTATCCATTTCATTTTCAATTCGGTTAACTCTAGGTCAACCTCTAGTACGCTTCATGTGCTCGGGAGGGTACACTACAGGTCCATCATACTGGGGCCAATATGCTTCATGAGCCAAGGGAAAGAACGACCCTTCCCAAACTCTGACCACGTACGGAAATCTGTTCGGTATAACCGCCCCCACCATATTGGCCAACAACTTCTGTCTCGACATACACCTCAGCAGTTGGAAATCTGTTCTCTGCAATAAATCTCACCATCATATTAACATCATCATCGTCAGACAAAACTGACCCTTCGTATACAAGTGCATAATCCTTGTAAACCGGCATACGGTAAGTCATCTTGCATACTCTTCTCCCTCCTATGCAACATCGTTCCGCACAAATATGGCTGAGTTCTTGCCAAGTAAATATGCTCTTAATCGGGACAGTACTTGATTCACCATCTTCGTAGTCAATACTATCATGAAAATGTGTAATTCGACCATTCCACCGAATCAATAAGTCGAATTTTCGAAAATTTCTACCCATTTCTGTAGTTTATAGAAGCAGCTCATTACATACAGTACAAACAATTCTAAATTAATCCAAAATTCTAATATGCTCATTCAAACAACGTAAGCAGAACTTACCTCCAAAAAATTTCTTCTTTACTGAGCTATGGTGCTCCAGCTGCTGCAGTTTGTGTTTGGAAGAAAGAAGATAGAAAGTAAAAGAGTTGCCAGAATGTGCTAAATGAGGGCTTTTTATCCTCGTAAACTGATGCAGCGGTTCGAGTCCATAACACTCGAACTACACTAGTTCGAGTTCATTAAACTCGATCTACGCCATCCAATAATTCCCCCCCCCCCCCTGCACCCTATTCTGGAGCATGTCGGACCGAAAGCGACGAGACAGAATGATTGAGCAAGTAGTTCGAGTTTAGTGTAATCGAACTACACTAGTTCGAGTCCCTAAAACTCGATCTATGATAACAAAGAATCTTATCCCTGCAACCCTATCCTGAAGCATGTCGGTGGGCCAGTGGTTCGAGCCTTTTGGAATCGATTTACCTAGTTCGAGTCATAGGGCATCGATCTAGTGCAGATAAAGATCGGGTGCATTAAAGTCGTTGCACTACATCGAGGTTTTAGCCGTCGATCTATGTAAATCGAGTTGTCCGTACTCGATCTACTGAGATCGAGTCCTTTGTCATCGATCTACTGAGATCGAGTCTTTTATCATCGATCTATGTTGTTCGAGTTTGTCATCGTCGATCTAGTTAGTAGTTCGAGTCCCATAAACTCGAACTCTTTGAAACTTGGGTAGTTTGGGAAAATTTTATAAAACTTATGTATTCTGGGAATTATGTATAATTTTTACTGTATTCTGGGAATTCTTCCTCTCCACTCTCGCTTTTCGCTCTAACACCACCGTCGTCCGTCTTTCCTCTCTCTTCTCTCCACTCCCCTATCGCCCCCACACCATCACCGTCCGTCTTTCACGATCGTTAGCTTCGCCGCCTCCTCTTCCTCCTGGCGCTCTCTTGTCGCCTTCCAGAAGTAGCCCCAACATATCACAATCCTCATGTTGCTCTCTCCTCTCCTAGGCAACTTTCCCTAATCTCGCAAGTTTCGCCATCGTGCGACTGTTCATTGACATCTCAGGCGTTGTTCCTCTACCGGGCTTCGCTTCTCGTTCTCCAATGACTGTGCTCTCCCTTGACCTCAACCTTCCTCACCTCTGAAATCTGATTCCCAGCGACCAAACATATTTATCCTCCTCCGGATCTCGTTCTCTTGCAAGCCCCCGCCCTCTCTGAAATTTGCGTCATCATCATCTTTGCGTCGTCATCACCTCGTCGGCCAAAATGGTCTTGGCCTTTAGCGAAACAACGCAGCGGGAGATGCCGTCGAGGAATCAGAGCGGAGGATGGCGCGCTCGGATGCGAGGGTCGTGGTGGGGGTGTCGAAGAATAGGTTCTACTAGTTGACGGTCTTGATGTGGGATTCGAGAATCTCGGAGTTTAATTTGGAGTGTGCGGATGAGAGCGACGGTGGCAAAAGGGTTGACGACGGCGGCGGAAGGGACAGTTCAGCCTTCTTCGATTTTTGTGGGTTTCATTTAGCATTTTGGAGGATATCGTTCAGAAAGTGGTGAATCCATTTAAAAAAAAATATATATACAAAAATTAAAATTAAAAATACCAATGTGGCACAATAAAAGATTCACGTCACACTTACAATTCCAACTCTATAATTAAGTTGTCACGTCATAGTTAACTCACAGTCAAACGAATAGAAAATTAAAGATTTAATAATTAAATTATTTTCAGAAAAGTTTGACTATTATTATTAGTTAACTCACAGTCAAAAGTGTTGTTATACTAACAACAAGGGCATAACAGTAAAATGACAATAAAAATAATAAAACAAACTTAATAAAATTTATCACAGAATACAGTTGACGAGCAATCCCATCCTCTCTCTCATTCCAATCCCCATCGTCGCCGTCTCAGCCCCTCCTCTCCCACCAAAATTCCCGCGGCGGAGGCGGAGACATCACTATCGTCGGAGGCAGCGGGAGTGCCTCCACCGCCGCTGCTCCGTCGCCGTTCATGAAGGATTCCATGGATCTGGTGCGCAGGATCTCACTGCTCGCGTGAGATTGCGGATTTCGACGATGAATCTGGACAGTTGGATTGCGATGCCGCCGCTTCCACTTCGTCGCGTGCTGCGGCCAGTTGGTGCTCCGCGCTGCTTGCTGCGACCATGCTAGAGAGAGTGAGATCGCTTAGAGTGAGAGAGCGTGAGAGTTTCTTGTGATTGCAGAGTTCTGTAGCCGCTTCATCTTCCTGGAACCTCTTCGCATCCAGTGGCTCTGCACCCTGAAGCAAGCGGCCCGCAGTGAAAGCTCGTGTAGTGTTACTTTAGTAATCTGATTGTTTGGATTTTATTAGGTTTAGCTCATTTGAATTCTTGTCCTTTGTGTAGTGGTAGTTGAGGAAACTCTTGCTTTTTTTAGTTATATGGATGTAAGTAGTAATTGGCAACTCATGTGATTAATTTGGGCATTTATAATAGGGAGTCAAGTCGTTCAGGAGATGCAGTCAACCATCTCCACCATATCATACGGATAGACGTAGTCAATCATCTCCGTCAAGTCATTCAAGAGACGCAGTCAACCGTCTCCGTCAGGTTGTTCAAGAGACGCAATCAACCGTCTCCGTCGCGACGTTCAAGAAGATGCAGTCAACCATCTTCATCAGGTTGTTCAAGGGAGAGAGTCAGTCATCTCCGTCGCTGATGGTATCAGAGCAAACCTCGATCTATTAGGGTTTTGCTTTCGCTCTTCCGCATCCTTGTTTTGCGCCAGTCCGCCATCGTGCGACGCTGGTTCTCCAACCGTCCAGGCACGATCGTTCATCGGTCCAGTCATCCGTGGCCTCCTCGTCATCACCTGCCACCGCCGCCCATCAGCGACCGTGGCGTCTTCCGTCGTTACAAACCAGCAGCTGTCACTGCTGCAAATTCATCAACCGCTCGTCACCAGCCGGTCCTTTGCTCACAGTTGCGGTCATCGTCACAATCGGGAGAGAGATGAATCCCCATGATCGCCGGTCGCCAGCTCGTGTTCCGTCAGTCATCTACGTCCCCGTCACCAATCGCCGCTGTAACACTGAGTTTGCCTTGGGTTTCGTTGCTTAATTGCAGTTCCGCACCAGCGCCCTCACCTGTTCGCCGGCCATTCAAGACTCCTCGCCGCCCTAAGCTTTCCTACCGTCGTTGACAGCTTCTGAATCATCGGCCAGTAAGCTAGCACAACCGCTATACAACATAGCCTCCCAGCGGCGTGGTAGTCGTCTTAGAAGGTCAAAGTTCTCTGGTTGTTTGTGTGGTTGCTTTGTCAAGGTGCCAGCGATCTCTTCATCAACTTCTCGCTCCCGAAGCTTGTCTAGAGTATTCAAGTTTTGTCCGCCGCCTTGTGCTCATATCGGTTTGGTTGTATCATCCGAAAGTCATTATTGGCGGCGAAAGGCACCGTCTTCTGAAGTTGAAACTCGTTGCCAAAGGTCGCGGCGTTATCACTTTGTACTTAAAATGCTCTAGCTCAAGGATTTTCACCAAAGCAACTCCTACGTACATAGCATGGCGACACATGTTCAAAGTCTACAAGGTTATTCCACTTATGGTGATTGGTACTTTAATTCCTACATTGAGAAGGAAATACCTACAAGAAATATGTCAGCGTAAGAAGTCAACCATGCTTGGTCGTAGAAATTCGTTGGCTGTTAGTTCCGCCGCAGTGTACATTTTCAGCGCAAAGCTCAAGCCATAGCTCCTGTGTTTCGTCGAGAAATTTTGTCGTCATTGTGGCCGGCTCATCTTCATCAAGGTCACTTATAAAGGCGAATCTTCACCAACATCAAAGTCTTAGCCGTTGAAGATCATCTTGACGTGCAGTGGTCGCCCCTTCAATAACTAGTGTTGAGAAGATAGAAAAGCTTTCGTCAACAAAGTTTGTCAAGTCATAAAGCGAGACAGTCACGATTCCAGTAGCGATCGTCCACCCAGCATTCAGCATCGGTCAATGTTGAATCATCACCACTCTAACTTTCAAGCTGGGCATTCACATCGTTCATGCGTCAGCTTGAGGGGGAGAATAGGGAGTCAAGTCGTTCAGGAGATGCAGTCAACCATCTCCACCATATCATACGGATAGACGTAGTCAATCATCTCCGTCAAGTCATTCAAGAGACGCAGTCAACCGTCTCCGTCAGGTTGTTCAAGAGACGCAATCAACCGTCTCCATCGCGACGTTCAAGAAGATGCAGTCAACCATCTTCATCAGGTTGTTCAAGGGAGAGAGTCAGTCGTCTCCAAATCAACCTCGTCCGAGATGTTATTCATCTCAAGTTTTGTTGTTCAAGCTTGTCATGCTTGTTCGTCACATTTCCTTTTTCAAGCTCGACATTCTTGTCACTCATGTCTTTGCTTGAGGGGGAGTGTTGAGGATATTAATTATTTAGTGAAAAATAATTAATTCCTTGTCCTCCAAGTCCCTTGTTTCCTTGTCCTTGTCAAAGAAGGAAACCTGGTTGTCATTAGGGTTTTAACCCTAAGTCTCTCTATATAAGCTTAGCTACGAGATTGTCGTAAGCAAGCCGTCAAGATGTAATCGTATAATAAAACATCAGTCGTGAGCTCGTTCCGAGCTCACCGTGGATTAGTCTCGATCAATCGATCGAGGATACCACGTAAAATCCCTTATCTCGTGTTTATTTATTTTCGCATCATCAAATTCTACATTTATAGAGACTGGTCACAAATTTTGGTGGTGTATTTATGGTTCTAACCACAAAAATATGGAAAAAAATGTTTTAATGCATGCCACAAATCTTGTGAAACATAATAGAAATTTATACCACAAATCTTGTGAAACATAATAGAAATTGTATAAAGCAAACCATAAATGTTTCAAAAGTACACCACAAATCTCCTAATGCGAATCACAAATCTCCTAAAACAAATAAAAAACCCAACAAAGCAAACCACAACTATTTCTAAAACACACCAAAAACCTCCTAATGCAAACCACAAATCTCCTAATACAAATAAAAAACCCAACAAAACAAACCACAACTATTTCTAAAACACACCAAAAACCTCCTAATGCAAACCACAAATTCCATAAAACAAACCAGAAACTTCTTAATGCAAACCATAAACCTCCTAATGCATGCCACAAATCTCCTAAAACAAACCACAAACCTCACAAAGCAAACCACAACATTTGCGAAAGCACACCAGAAACCTCCTAATGCAAACCACAAACACAGTAAATCAAACAAAAAAAAAGCAAACCATAAACGTTCTAATGCAGACCACAAATATATTAAAACAAAACAGAAACCTCACAATGCAAACCACAAAGTTTTCGAAAGCAAACCAGAAACTTCTCAATGCAAACCACAAACACGATAAAGCAAACCACAAAAGGCATAAAAAAATATGTGAAACCAAACCATAAATCTCACAATGCTAACCATAACATCCGTTGACCGTTGACCGAACTCCGATGACCGTCAGTGAGCAGATTCCGACGCCGATAGGCATATTCCGGCCCCGATGACTAGATTCCGACACCTGTAAGCATATTCCGACCACGGTGAGCATATTCCGGCGACGGTTGCATATTCCGATGACAAAAAAGCATATTCCGGCAACAAAAAAGCATATTCCGGTGACCAGATTCCGGCGACCGATGGCCGAATTCCGGCAACCAAAATTTTGGTCCAAAAATAAAAAAATATTATTTATTTATTTATTATTATTTAAACATATTTTCATAATGACAATTATACCCCTGCTTTGATTTTACACTAGGTCAACTCATCTAATAAAAAGTCATCACAATACTAGCTTCCTATTGGTTGGAGACTAGTATTGTTACAATAACAACAAAAGGAGTGTTGTTACAGTATCTAGTCCCATTATTTTGTGTAAATAAAAAGGTGTAGTTATTATACTATATATATCCTGAATTAAAATTTTGTTTTTTTAAGGGAATATAACCCTAAATTAAAACCAATGATATATAGTCCGAAAATGAAATTCGATGCGGAATCTTTTATCGCTCGATCACAAAGCCAGGAGAAAACGCAACGTTCGCTTGTTTGCGGCGTCTTAACCTTTTCGAGGAAAAAATCCCAAGTTACACATGTTTTTAAAAAAAATTCTCAAAATACAAACGTTATGAAAATAATTCCCAATCTACGTTAGTTTGGGCCATCACCGCTGTCGACGAAGACAGTGATTGCATCACTGTTGTCGACGAAGACAGTGATTGCATCACCGCTGTCGACGAAGACAGTGATTGCATCACTGCAGTACACGGCCGCGGTGAAGGCCTGACCTGCGTCGAAACTTTAAACCAACGTAACTTTGTGCTCGGTTATCCGATCGTAGCGAATTTTTTTTTGATTCCGCATAATTTTTCGAGATCTTGCAAGCCGCAAATTACCGTAGGCGGTTTGGTCCCGCCTTCGTCTCGAAAATATGTCGTTTGCTACCCCGAACGAGCCTTTTTTCGATTTCGTCAAACTTTGAACGACCATAACTTTGTGCTCCACAATCCGAAAATCATGATTTTGTTTTTATTTCGCATAACTTTTTAAGGACTACAATTTTTATCATAGACATATTTTCGGAATGTACTTGGATTCCTGAAAAGGAAGGTAAAGTTATTCCCAAAATCCCTTATATCCATAAATAATTCATTTTTTGAAAATTCTCTCCTACTTAATATTTTAGTCCTTAAAAATTTATGCGAAATCAAAAAAAAATTCATGATTTTCGGATTGTGGAGAACAAAGTTATGGTTGTTCAAAGTTTGACGAAATCGAAAAAAGGCTCGTTCGAAGTAGCAAACGACATATTTTCGAGACGAAGGCGGGACCAAACCGCCTACGGCAATTTGCGGCTTGCAAGATCTCGATAAATTATGCGGAATCAAAAAAAATTTCGCTACGATCGGATAACCGAGCACAAAGTTACGTTTGTTTAAAGTTTCGACGCAGGTCAGGCCTTCACCGCGGCCGTGTACTGCAGTGATGCAATCACTGTCTTCGTCGACAGCGGTGATGCAATCACTGTCTTCGTCGACAGCGGTGATGCAATCACTGTCTTCGTCGACAACAGTGATGCAATCACTGTCTTCGTCGACAGCGGTGATGGCCCAAACTAACGTAGATTGGGAATTATTTTCATAACTTGTGTATTTTGAGAATTTTTTTTAAAACCATGTGTAACTTGGGATTTTTTCCCCTTTTCGAAGACGCCATTTCCTTCCATGTCAGCTCACTCTGTCATTATTCCATACTAAACTTCCCTTTCTTCTTCCATACTCTCTCCCTCTCCCTTTCCATACTCTCCCCCAACTATCCCCTTCTCCGCTCTCTCTCTCTCTCTCTCTCTCTCTCTCTCGACGTAAATCAATGGCGTTCCGCAGGCAAATCGTTAGGGCTACCTTGCAAAATGCCAATGGAAACAACTTCGCACAGCTCGCTCGTGCCGGCGGCCGTTGCTTGTCCTCCGCGTCTCCTTCCTCTTCCGCGGCCCCCGCCGATTCTCCGCCGCAGCTCCCGCCGTTCGATCACCGGCCGAAGCCCTACAAGGGTCCTTCGGCCGAGGAAGTGCTCCAGAAGCGCAAGACTTATCTGGGTCCTTCTCTGTTCTACTACTATCAGAAACCTGTGAGGTCTCATCGAGAAATCATCTTGATTTTCTATTTTCCCCTTGCTTGATTTTACTGAGTATGCTTGTTTTTTTTCTTTGATCTTATGGTAGTTGAATATAGTGGAGGGCAAGATGCAATATCTGTTCGATGAGAGCGGGAAGCGATATCTGGATGCTTTTGCAGGGATCGTGACTGTCTCTGCTGGTCACTGCCATCCGGAGATTTTGAAAGCGATCGTTGAGCAGAGTGAGCTTCTGCAGCATGCGACCACCATTTATTTGCACCACGCGATTGCTGATTTTGCCGAGGGTTTGGCCGAAAAGATGCCTGGCAACCTTAAGGTTCTTTTCCTTCTCATCAGTTTTCCTGAATGGCCCGATTGTGGTTCCCCCTAATTGGGGTTTGATTCACTAGTTGATATGTAGTAGTTAAACTGATGATTTCGTTTGTCTGTTGGGTTGATTTTGTAATGGTGGGTATGCAGGTTGTGTATTTTGTGAATTCTGGGTCCGAGGCAAATGAACTGGCGATGATGATGGCTAGGTTGTACACTGGTAATCTTGAAATGATATCTCTGAGAAATGCCTATCACGGTGGAAGTTCGAATACTATTGGCCTCACGGCCTTGAACACATGGAAGTACCCCATACCACAGGTATTTTCAGCTTGAACTTCTGAATGCTTTAGCTTTGCTTCCATGCACAAAAATCTGATTATAAGATTATTGCTTTGGTGGTTAAATGCTCATCAGTTACTTAAATCTATTTCACATGCTGCAGGGTGAAATCCACCATGTCATGAACCCTGATCCATACCGAGGGATCTTTGGCTCCGATGCAGCTGGTTATGCCAAAGATGTAGAGGACCACATTGCTTACGGCACTTCAGGAAGAGTTGCTGGATTTATATCGGAGACAATTCAGGTTGGTAATCCTGGTTTGCATGAGTTACATATTCTCGAGTAGTATAACCAAAATGTTGACATAGCTTGTGGGACAAATTGCTGAATGTAGGGAGTTGGAGGAGCAGTTGAATTGGCCCCAGGGTATTTGAAAATGGTATATGATACCGTTCGAAAGGCTGGTGGGGTATGCATTGCTGATGAAGTTCAAACCGGGTTTGGACGAACCGGAAGTCACTATTGGGGATTTGAAACACAAGGTGTCATCCCTGACATAGTTACAATGGCAAAGGTAACCAAAATCAAAAGCATTCGTCACTAATTCATGAACGTTGTTTTTTCAATGGTAGCATGTCATTTACTGTGTGTGATCTCAGGGCATCGGCAATGGTCTACCACTTGGAGCAGTGGTGACAACACCAGAAATAGCTAGTGTGATGTCTCAGAAAATCCAGTTCAACACTTTTGGTGGGAACCCGGTTTGTTCTGCTGGTGGACTTGCTGTCTTGAGAGTTCTTGACAAAGAGAAGCGTCAGCAACATTGTGCTGAAGTTGGCAGTCATCTAATTGGACGTCTGGGAGATCTAAAAGAAAAATACGACAGTAATTTTCCTTCCAACTCTACTTTCATCCCATGTGAAGATTCAGTTGTGCGTGCTTGCATATGAGATATTTTCTTCCCTAGCCACACTCTCGTCCTTTCACCTTTGTACACCTTCTAATGCATTGCATTGATTACAAAACCGGGTAGTTGCTCTGTAACCAAACCTCATGCAACATTTCGAAAAGTTTCTGCGTAGCTTGCACCATCTCCTCCTGATTTCCATAGGGTACTAATGCATGAGAAAAGCTCCATGAGAAGCTCGCATCTAGCTATTGGTCTTCTATGTGCTGCATAAATAGTCAAGCAGGCATATATGAATTGGTACATTTCGTTATTGTGAGAATAATATAAAGCCTTCTTATTCTTAACTTGACCTTTGCAGAATGATTTTGGGTCATAAATGGATGGATGAATCTGTTGTTATATGTCCAATCTGGTTTCAGTCATTGGAGATGTTAGAGGCAGAGGGTTGATGGTGGGTATAGAGCTAGTGACCGACAGGAAGGAGAAGACGCCTGCCAAAGCTGAAACGGCAGTCTTATTTGAGCAGCTCCGAGGTAAACTAACAGAGCATATTGCCATTAGTTCTCTTCAATCTGGTTTATTAGCTACTCGTCATTTATCCTTGCCCTCTGCAGAGCTTGGTATTCTAGTTGGGAAAGGAGGGCTCCATGGAAACGTCTTTCGAATAAAACCACCCATGTGTTTCTCCAAAGCTGATGCTGGTAACTCCCTTTTTGTCTCTCCCTATCTAACAACACTGACACTGATCGCTGATTCATTTCTATATGCATATCTCAAAGCATTGCACGCAATAACGATTTTTCTCTTTCATGTACCCGCAGACTTCCTTGTCGATGCGTTGGACTATTCTATGTCAAAGCTGTGAAGATGATTGGAAGAACTCAAGAACGTGAACCTTCAAAACTTTTTCATTGCATACCGCTGTTGGTTTTAGGAATATCAAGCTGCGTCCTGAAGTTACGATCCGCATGGCTGCTTTCTGTCTCTTTCGATCACACGGCTGTCACTTCTATTATCGACCAAAGTGTCCTTGAGAGCTTACTTGTTCAATGAATGTTTAGTCCTTTTGAGTAATAAGCATAGTCCCCATAGAACAAAAGGAGGCGTTCAAAAGCTCTCAAAATATTAGTAGTTGGGTTTCTATTGTTGTAGCCTCAGTTTGTTACTTTGTTTGTAGCTGTTGATGAACAAATACAACCTGCTGCACAAAGCATCATTCATTTGCAGTAACCAACCCGCAGTGATGTAGGTGGGTTAGTTTTACGGCCAAAATTCACCCGACCCACTCAATGACTACCCCTACAAATCGGTGTCATTTTGAACGGTTCAACTGGGTACAATCGGTGTAGGGTGCCAAACAGGCTATTAGCGTCTGGTTTGTAATTTTGGTCAATATTAGTCAAATATGATCAAAATCGAGAATAAGCCAATCTGACTAGGCAGTTAAATTCCCATGACAAACATCCCAAAAATACTATTATTTATATGGGTTAATTGCATGGTTGGTCACCGAAATTACTAAAAACATTCATATTTGGTCACTGGAAATATTTAATTTCGTTAATGATCATTAACTTTAGTGAAAACGTTCATGATTGGTCACTCTCCGTTAGTCGTCGTCCATCTCCATTAATGAAGTCCATGATGTGCTGATGTGGCGGATGAAATTGTCTAATCACCCCTATTTAACTCGAAAATACTCAGACCCGACCCACCACATCACCCATACCCACCATGTCAGCATGACCAGCCCAACCCTTTAACCAGACCCGAGCCATGAACCGACTCACTCAAATTAAATCCCTAAAATTTTATCCCCTTCTTCGATTCACAGATCCACTTATCCCCTTGGTTCGACTTCTCCAGATCTTGTTTTCACCGTGAGCGAGTCGAGGAGGACGGTTTTGACGGTGTGAGGAATTTTCTTCGTGACGGCGGATTTCGCGAACCCGATTCTACGTTTGGAGAGTTGGACCTGGTGAAGGATTTCGCGCTCCGAGCCTGCGGGATGTAGAGATGCGGTGGAGCAGCTATCTACTGGGCAGTGGGCACGACGACGCGACGAGGAGTGGAATGGAAGGAAGCAATTTAATCTTTTAATAAACCCTCATGGGTTCTATTTTTACTCCCTTCCTTGCAGACGTGTTTGGATGATCTTAACTCTGTAATGATGTTGATGATGAGTTCCAATACTACTAAATCATCTTTGACAACTAACTATCTTTCGGGTCTGTTTCTATATGAGTTCGGAGGAGGAGATGCGGTGGCCATTGTCGCCGTCGACGAAAGCTGAGGCTTTCGGTGGCGGAGGGAAGGAACTGATGAGCGAGAATGCGTAATCAGTGATGGAGAGCGGTGCGGTTGCTGGTGGAAGTGGCGTCGGAGATCTGAGACTACGATAGATCTTGGTTAATGGACAGAATTCGTTCCTCGAATCGATTGGTGACGAGGCGTTAGGGTTTTGCGACATCTGAGAAGGCATTGTGGAAATGGAGGGGATAAGTAGATATGTAGATTGGAGAAGGGGATAAGTGGATCTATTTTAGATTTTAGGGATTTAATTTGAGTGGTTCGGTTTACGGGTCGGGTCTAGTTAAAGGATTTGGCTTGTCAGGATGACATGGTGGGTATGGGTGACGTGGCGGGTCAGGCCTGAGTATTTTCGAGTTAAATAAAGCTGATTAGACAATTTCGGCTGCCACGTCAGCACATAACAAACCAAATTAACGGAGATGGACGGCGACTGACGGAGAGTGACCAAACATAAATGTTTTCACTAAAGTTAATGATCACTAACGGAATTAAATATTTCCAGTGATAAAAAATGAACGTTTTTAGTAATCTCGGTGACCAACCATGCAATTAACTCCTTTTCCCCCCTTTTTTCTCGCGGGCTCTAATTTTCCTCTCCAGTTTCTTGTCCCAAGTTCACTCGCTAAAATAAACACGCCACTACACAGAACAGAAGACAGAAGAGAGTTCTCCCCTGAGTCGCTTCTCTCTCCTTCACCTTCGGAATCCTTCCGCCGACTCCCTACGCCCTTTTTCCTCCCCTGAGTTATCCCAAGGCCTACCGCTCACCGCCGAGCAAGGTTATTTCATCTTCTCCGATTGAGTTCCGCTGTTTGCTCAGCTGGACGCTTGATTGTGTTTTCCCCTTTCTTCTCCAGATTTGATTTGGTTTCTCCGGTACGTATCACGCCGTGCTGACTTGGTTGGTCGAGAATAGAGAAAATTGCTCTTCGGGTGTTGCTCTGAAATCCAGTCTCTAATGGAGTTTCGGAACCCGGAATTCTTCTCTTCTGCGGTTGCAAACTACGCCGGTCTCCTCCAAGCAAGCCTCAAATCCAACAACTTGCTCTGTGGAAAATCGGTTCATGCCCATATCGTCAAGCTGGCACTCACATTCAGCGCCTACGCGATGAACAATGTCATCAGCCTGTACGCGAAAACTGGGTCCATTTCGGATGCTCACAAAGTGTTCGACAGAATGCCTGTGAGGACCAACTGCTCGTGGAACGGTATTCTCTCCGGGTACGCGAGAAACGGGGCAATCGAGGAAGCCCGTCTCCTGTTCGATGAAATTCCTGAACGGGATTCGGTTACATGGACCACGATGATTGTGGGTTATAATCGAATGGGTAGTTTTGCCAATGCAATCGAGACGTTTGCTGAGATGGTGAAAGATGACGTATTGCCATCTCAGTTCACATTGACGAATGTGCTCGCTTCATGCGCTGCTACTGGGTCTCTGGGCATTGGGAAAAACATCCATTCGTTCGTGGTTAAACTAGGCTTCAGTGGGTGCACTCCTGTGGCGAATTCACTTCTCAATATGTACGCAAAGGGTCAGGATTTGGTCATGGCTGAAACCGTGTTTAGTAGAATGGAATTAAGAGACATATCGAGCTGGAATACCCTTATCACATCGCTTTTGCAGAACAAGAAGGTCGAGCTAGCTGTAGAACTATTTCATCAAATGAGTCAACACGATATCATCACCTGGAATTCAATGATTTCTGGCTTCAATCAGCTTGGTCATGACAATAAAGCTCTGAGATTCTTCTCGAGCATGATGAAGGATCCTTCACTGAAACCCAATAGGTTCACATTAGGAAGTGCTTTATCTGCTTGTGCCAATACTGAGAACTTAAAGTACGGGAAACAAATCCATGGATATATTATTAGGACAAAGTTTGATACTTCTGGTGCTGTTGGAAATGCTCTGGTCTCAGTGTATGCAAAATGCGGAGGACTTGAAGCTGCACACAGAGTCATAAACTTAAGAGGGATTGATAATCTCAACGATGTAGCATTTACTGCTCTGTTAGATGGATATATGAAGCTTGGCAACATCGCTCCAGCTCGACAGATTTTCAACTCTTTGGAAGAGAAAGATGTGGTTGCATGGACAGCCATGATTGTAGGTTACATTCAGAATGGTGTACACAATGCTGCACTGGAGCTGTTCAGAAAAATGGTCAAAGAAGGGCCAACACCCAACAGTCACACGCTTTCTGCCATCTTGGGTGTCTGTTCAAACATGGCTTCCTTGAATCATGGAAAGCAAATGCACGCAAGCATCTTGAGATCCATGAATGGTCGTCTATCATCATCAGTTGCTAGTGCAATCATTACAATGTACTCGAGATCAGGGAGCATCGCTGATGCTCGAAAAGTATTTGATCTCATAAGGTGGTGGAACAAAGATACGACCACCTGGACTTCCATTATCATAGCTTTAGCCCAACATGGTCTCGGGGAAGATGCTCTCCAACTGTTTGATCAAATGCAGGCGCTTTCCATCAACCCCGACCATATAACTTACGTTGGTGTGCTGTCTGCTTGTATACATATAGGACACGTGGAGCAAGGCAGAGGCTACTTCAACCTTATGCAAAATGTTCACAACATCGAGCCAACGCTGAGTCATTACGCTTGTATGGTGGACTTGTTTGGACGAGCTGGGTTACTACAAGAGGCGTACAATTTAATCCGAAACATGCCTATCGAACCAGATGTTATTGTATGGGGTTCACTTCTCTCTGCTTGCAAAGTACATAAAAACGTCGAGCTGGCAAAAGAAGCTGCTGATAAATTGCTGATTCTTGACCCTGAAAACAGTGGCGCATATTCATCACTCGCGAATCTCTACTCTGCCTCTGGGAAATGGGAGGACGCTGCCAAAACGAGGAAGTTGATGAAGGATAATGGAGTAAAGAAAGAGCAAGGGTCTAGTTGGATTCAGGTTGGGGACAGTGTTCATGTGTTTGGTGCTGACGATGTGGTGCATCCTCGGAAGTTGGAAATATATGAGAAGATGGACGGGATATGGGATGAGATTAAAAAAATGGGCTTTGTGCCTGATACTGCTTCTGTGTTGCATGATCTTGAAGTGGAGGTAAAAGATCAGATCTTGAAGTATCACAGTGAGAAGCTTGCGATTGCATTTGGGCTGATCTGTACAAAAGAGAATATGACTTTGAGGGTAATGAAGAACCTCAGGATATGTAACGATTGTCACACGGCTATCAAGTATATATCCAAGCTCACTAGGAGAGAGATCATTGTGAGAGATGCTACCCGATTCCATCATTTCAGAGATGGTTCCTGTTCTTGTAAGGACTACTGGTAGGAAATGGAAGATATGCAGCAATCAGTATAACCAGAGTCCTGTTAGGACCTTTGGGATGAAGAGGCAAATTATGGTAGCAACTAGGAAATAGAAGAGCCAAATGTATTGGCGATGATGATGGCCAGGTTATACAGTGGTAATCTTGAAATGATATCTTTGAGAAATGGCTCACGGTGGAAGCTTGAATACTATTGGACTTTCGTCTCTGAACCCATGAAAGTACACCATACCACAGGTATTCTCCGCTAGAACTTCTGAATGCTTTAGCTTTAATTCCATGCTCTATAATTTGATTGTTGGTTAGTGGTGAAATGGACGTCTGAGAGATCTAAAAGAAAAATATGAAAGTAATTACTAATTTTCCTTCCAACTTTACTTTCATCCCATGTGAAGATTCAGTGGTGTGTCTGCATATCAGATGCTTCGCTAATGCACACTGTATCTAATACAACGCCGATTAGTGTCTCTGTGACCAAACTTCATACAACACTATGAAAAGTTTATGCTTAGCTTGTAACATCTCCTCCTGATTTCCCTAGGGTATCAATCCATGAGAAAAGCTCGATGAGAAGATCGCATCTAGCTGTTGGTCTTCTATTTGCTGCATAAATAGCAAGGATTGTAAATCCATATCAGAGGTTGTGCTGGATAAATTCGTGGTAGTATATTTTGTGCTCAAACTCTGTTCAACTGTTTCATACCGATAAAATCCTATACAGGCTTGAACTCGGATAGGCAGTTTTTTTGGTCGGACGGTTGGTACGGTGTGGTTTTACAAACACTATTAAATAGTCAAACAGGCATATATGAATTGATACATTTAGAAAAAAAAGTTTATACCTACATTTAGATATTTTGAACCTATGATGAAACTTCTCTTACTTGACTTTGGTGAAAAATTCCTGACCGTTAAGGGATGAATGAATCTTTAAGTATATTTCCAAATCTGGTTTCAGTCATTGGAGATATTAGAGGCAGAGGGTAGATGGTGGGCATAGAGCTAGTGACCGACAGGAAGGAGAAGACGCCTGCCAAAGCTGAAACAACACTCTTATGTGAGAAATTCCCTGGTAAACTAATAGAGCATTTTGCCATTAAATTCTCTTCAATCTGGTTTATTAGCTACTCGTCATTTCACCTTGCCATCTGCATAGCTCGGTATTTTAGTTGGGAAAGAAGGACTCCATGGAAACGTCTTTCGAATAAAACCACCCATGTGTTTCTCTAAAAATGATGCTGGTTGATACTAAGAAACCGAATCAAAATGAGATTGCAGCTGAAACACTGGGGGATTGTAGATTCCGATTGCTGTGTCTTAGGGATCGTGTCTTCTGCGCTTGCCCTTACACTCAAACTGTTTTGGCAGCTCTGTCCCCTACCACGCACTAGCGTGTCGAATGGATTGGGATGGTAGACAAAATTTGCAGACTTGTTGCACAAGGTAAGCTGAATGGGTGCATTTATGGAAGCCTTTGGTGCTGGTACGTTTTATTAATTTTGAGTAAAAGATGCAAGAGGAGTTTTGGAGCAGAAGGTAGAAGCTGGTTGGAAGTGTTTGGTCAGATTAAGGCTGAAGTGCAGTACAGCAGTTTTGGTGGTCGGGAGTTTCGGAATGCCCTGCTGGCACAGTCCAGTTTTGCAGGAATGCTGAGAGCAATTTGAAACTGTAAAAGTGATTTCAATAGTGACTGTAACTAGTAGTGTGTATAGCAAGTAGTTAATAGTAGGCTGTAACTAGTCGTATGGCTGTATTCTTGCTGATTCTGGCAGATTGTTTTTCGAGTGCTTGACTATAATTGGTCAAGTGGAGCAATAAAACGACAATACAATTACCGAGATAAAAAAGATAGATGCTGGTAACTCTCTCTATATCTGTCTAACAAGACTGACAACCTGATCATTGATTCATGTCTATATGCCTATCTCGAAGCATTGCATGCAATGACGATTTTTCTCTTTTCAATTACCCGCAGACTTCCTTGTTGATTCGTCGGTGGGCTATTCTACGACAATTGTCAAAGCTGTGAAGATTCATTTTTTGGTCACAGACCACTGTTGCTTTTAGGAATAACAAGCCGCGTCCTGAAGATATGATTCGCATGTCTGCTTTCATCTTTCTGGATCATGCTGCTGTCACTTTTATCATCGTGAGAGGTGTCTTTTCCTCGAGAGCTTCCTTGTTGAATTGAATGAATCTTTTTAGTCTGTTGAGTGTTGAGTCATAAGCATATTTCGAGAGAACACGAGAAACCGTTCGAAAAGCTATCAGAATCTAAGAAGTTGGGTTTCTAATCTATTGTGGGCTCAGTTTGATGCTTTGTTTTGCAGCTGTTGAAGAACAAATAAAGCATATTAGACAGCATTTTAACCCCCTGGAGGCATGCCGATGCCAGTATGCTCACTCTACTTCAACGTCGATTATTTATCGGTACGGTTAGCATCTACAACAACAAGTCCGTTGTAGTCTAGTTGGTCAGGATATTCGGCTCTCACCCGAAAGACCCGGGTTCAAGTCCCGGCAACGGAAATTTTTCCCCTTTTTTAATTGTAAAACGCCTGAATTTTCCCCTGTTAATCCACTACGACACACTCCATTGTTTTTTTTTTTTTTTTGAAAGTTTCCCCAGTGGTGTTAGATGTAAGAAAATCACAGTATTTGGAGAATAGTTGGTTTAATACAGGTATATATATTCATGTGTATTTTATTCGTCTAAAACTTACATATTCATGTGAATTTTGTAAAACGCCTGAATTTTCCCCTGTTAATCCACTACGACACACTCCATTGTTTTTTTTTTTTTTGAAAGTTTCCCCAGTGGTGTTAGATGTAAGAAAATCACAGTATTTGGAGAATAGTTGGTTTAATACAGGTATATATATTCATGTGTATTTTATTCGTCTAAAACTTACATATTCATGTGAATTTTCCCCTGTTAATCCACTACGACACACTCCATTAGTCCATTTTATCTGTTGGTATAACAAGTTTCCCCAGTGGTGTTTTTTTTTTTTTTTGAAAGTTTCCCCAGTGGTGTTAGATGTAAGAAAATCACAGTATTTGGAGAATAGTTGGTTTAATACAGGTATATATATTCAGGGAGCGGTTACGGTGAGTACTTTTTTATAGTAATCACCGTGGTTACTAAGGGTAAATTGGGTATGGAAAAATAAATTATATTAATTAATTTTTTAATAAATTACATTTAAGGCAGTTATAAAAATCTATTAATTAAAAATCTCTCTTTCTCTCACTTCCGTAATCTCCAGCCAGATTTCCTTTCCATATTTTTCTCAATCTTTCTACCAAAAAAAAAACTGAAATCAGTACCAATCCATTAGACAAACACTACCACTTTGAAAAATATCAATACCATTGCAGAAAAAAATCTATACCATTACACGAAAACTACCATTGCAGAAATAAATTTATACCATTACACGAAAACTACCATTCAAGAAATAAAAACACTACCATTTCACAAAACATCAATACCATTCAAGAAATAAAAACACTACCATTTCGCAAAACATCAATACCATTGCAGATTTAATCACTACCAATGCGACAAAATCGATACCAATGTAACAAAATCAATACCAATGCGACAAAATCAATACCAATGCGACAAAAACTATACCAATACGACAATAACACTACCACTACGGAAAAAATACTACCATTTAAAAAATGACTACCATTTGAAATCACCTTGGCGTTAACCAAACAATCCTTCCCACCGGCCCGGCTATTGTTTGGCAGCCGGGAAAATTGAAATCAAGAAAAACCCCAAATCAGAAAGAGGGGAAGTGGGAGCCGCTGTGAGGTGGGAGCAGTGGGAGCCGCTGTGAGGTGGGACGGGATCGGGGGTGAGGGTTGTGGCGGACGGCGAGGCAGTGGGACGGAATCGGGGGTTGGTCGGAGGTGTGGGTGGAGGAGAAGAAGGAAGAAAGGATGGCCTCGGAGTCGGCCGGGAAGGCAGAGCCGACGAGGCGGGGGTTGATCTAGAGCGGGAGCGACAGGGAGAGGAGGGAGGAGACGACGGCTAGGTATTAGGGTTTGAGTCAAATATATACAGTAATCAGGTGTGGTATGTTTTTCATTTCCTAAATTACCCTTAGCTAATCCTAATCATTAATTTAAAATTATAATAAAATAAAGATAATGAATGGTATAGATGTTGGTAGCCACCGTGATTACTCAAAATTGAGTAATCACCCTAACCTATTCCATATATTCATGTGTATTTTATTCGTCTAAAACTTACATATTCATATTATTGTCAAATCGTTTCATTTTTCTCCATTCATTTGATAGATCTCGTACTAAACACGTATAACACGTTTAATAATCGTATTTAATTAATTAGAATGCTAACTTGACTATTATTTATATTTTAATTCTTTTTATGAATCGGTTTATGTTATATCATCAAAAAATGATTTTTGACATCAACTCTTACCAACTAGGATCTACACAATATGATCGATACCTATAAACTAACCCCAAAACCAAAAGCAAGACAAAGCAATTACCAATAGTGCCTAGCAATTGATCATCAATCATTGAAAGAAACAGGTCGAGGGGAAATCTAAATGGTACGGGAGGAAATGGATAAATTTTTGGAGGGAAATCTAAATTGGGGGAAGGGAAGTGAGGAGAAATCTAAATTGTGAGGGGAAAGTGGTGTAGTGAACTTTAATTATACATTTGGAGTTTTCAAAACTTATTTTTTTTAATTATCTTAATATTAGTGAAATTGTTGGGGAGAAATCTAAATTGCTACTAAATTTAATTTAAAGTGAAATTCATACTTTGATTTTCAAAACATAGATTAAAAAAATGATATTTGCTATACTCTGACCATATACCTTATACCCTAATACGCTAACCATATATCATTATGAGTTACGATTTTGCCGCTATAGTTAATTTAAAGTGAAATTCGGACTTTGATTTTCAAAACATATATTAAAAAGGGATCTTTTCTATTCCCTTCACATATACCATATACCTTATACCCTAACCACGTACCATATACTCTAACCATATATCCTTATGAGTTATGATTTGCTACTATAGTTAATTTAAAGTGAAATATCAGACTTTGATTTTCAAAACATAGATGAAAAATGTATCTTTGCTATACTTTAAACATATATCATAAATCATATACCCTGTACACTAACCATATATTCTTATTAGTTATGATTTTGCTACTATAGTTAATTTAAAGTGAAGTTCAGACTTTGATTTTCAAAACAGATATTGAAAATGGAAGGAAGAAGTTGGGTGGCAATATATATCAAGCAAAAAGAACTTTTGGTAGCATTTTGCAACGAAAAGAGAAATTTAGTAACAAAAGAAGATATGAATTATCTATATCTATATATGGTGGCGTCTTTGGTGCACTCACTTTTTTGGGTACATTCAGCGCACTCGCTCCATAACCGTCATTTTAAACATGCGGTTTATGTCAAAATGATGTCAATCATCACTTATGATGTGATGAACAATAAATCACATGAATTTGCACAAAAACCATTAAAGATTTACTTTAATTTCAAGGATTTAGAGTTTAGAGATTTAGGGTTGGGTTTACATTTGGGGTTTAGGGATAGAACTCAAAATTGGAGGTCTAGGGCTTAGGGTACTTCGCTAATTAGTTGTTATCATATGTTATATCATCATATTACACTAATTCTACAAATTAAAATTCAAAATCTGACACCTTAAGACTAATTTTTGAGTTGGGTGCATTGAACGCACTCATTTTTGTGAGTCGTACACCAGACAATCTCCACCGTCCACGTCCATCTCAACGACCAGCATAAATGAGGTAATTTATTTTTTAATCCCACAAAAAAAGAATCCGCATTAATGCTAGCCGTTGAGAGGGACGTGGACGGTGGAGATTGCTGGTGTACGACATACCTCAATATATGTTTGTTGTACGATAGAAGTTGTGTATATATAGCGTACGTCAGTATTCACGCTTGGTTTTTGCACTTCAATATATTTCGCTGAATCAAAGCCGTTGGTTATTTGTTTTAGATTAAATGAATCTTTTGGCTTGGGTTAGAGATTTAGTGACTGGGGTTCACCCATTAGAGGTTAGGGTATATTTACATGCTTAATTCTATAATGTGTAAAGTATAAACTTTTTATTTAACAAAACAATATATGAATTAAGGTTCATTGAAAATTTTTGCATGTCGCTGTCAATCAATAATTCTAATTTATTTCAGTATGAAAAATCTATACAAGGCATAAACAACAGCTTATGGGGATGAGAATCGGGTTTAATAATAAAGGAATTGAAAAGTTGGTTTGCCGAATTGGAGGGAATTTTCCCTCCTTAAATTTTCATTGTGGTAGAGACAAATTGTAGAGAGAAAGCAAAATGAGAATAACGAAAACTGGAGAGAGAAATATTGGGTAAGTGAAAAGTTGGGATAAAAATATTAAAATGAGGAGAGAATGTTTCCTACCTAAATGAACATGTGGCGAGGGAATTAGCAAGTGAGATTAAGTTTCTCACCTAAATGTAAAATAATATGCATTTGAGATAGGATAACTCATTACATGTTCTCAAATGAAATCTACTCTATCAAATTTGTCATGCCTATAGGAGTATAGTAAGGTTTGCTATATATAATATTTTAGTCACTAAATGTTACACTACTAAATCATCATATGTAAAACATTGTAATAATCAAATTGATAATTAATTGAACTCCTAAACCATCATATGTAAACATTGTGATAAGCTTTCTCACTTCTTTCTCTTCAAAAAAAATTGAAAAAATACAACATTCCCCCCTTATTTTTCTTACCATAAATAAAAAATAACAAAATTTCACACCTCTTTCTCTTCCTATAAATCAAAAGCACTAAAACTCTCCTTATTTCTTTTCCAAACTTGAAGCACCAAACTTTCCTTTTTTCCCCCCAAAAAAGTTGAAAACACCAAAATTTTCCACCCTCCTTTTTCCCTCTTTTTTCTTTTTTTGACAAAGACAGTTTCATTAAAATTGAGAAGTGAACAATGTGGGTAAAAACCCAGAGGAAAGACAACATACAGAACTAGCAAAGAAGGAGAAAAGCCCAAACACATAGGCCCAAAAATAAGTGTCCAAACACCAAAACACATTAGCCCACAAACACCCACAAAGAGCCCACACCAGGACAAAACTCCAACCCTAGCTGATTCCATCTTCTATGTGCAGCCGCCGTCACTGGTAACAACATCATCCGCCGACCACCATCACAACCCAGCACCCGAAAGAGAGAACCAACTCCACTGGAAGCGAAAAGAGGCTGGAATGCAAAAGCTTACCACCCCAGATGCGGAACGAAGCAAGACGAGCACAACAGAACCAATACTCGCCTCCCAACCTTACCTCATCGGACCAGAACGTCTTCAGATGCTCCCAGAAGACCATGCACGAGCCGATCTTCAGAACGAATGGGCGTCCGACGACAAAACACATAGATCGAGTCTCTGTCTTCTGATCTCCCAGCTGCGTCTGAGCCGATCCATAGGGGAAGGCTACTAGCATCTCCGAAACGCCAAGATCAGCAGGGCGAAGCAAGGAGGTAGACGAGAGGCGAGAAGACGAGAAGACAAGCCGATCTTAAGAACCAAAACCAGCCACCCTTTGCCACCACGAACAAAAGATCTCTAGATCTGAAGAATCAGAACAGAGCCGGAAGACAATCATCTCTAGAAGAGAGATCGAAGGAGAAAATCTAAAAGAGGATCTGAAATAGGAAAGCAAAAAGAAGGAAATAGAGCGATTGAAAACCAAGTTTTGCTCTGTCTCTGTAGAGTTCCCTCTGTCTTCTCTCTGTCTTCAAGTTATGACGTTTCATCTTCCCAAGTGTTAGGAGTGTGTTTCTTTGATTGCAGATCAACCCCTGTCCTGATTCTTTTCATCCTTTCCCATCCTTGACCCACCTACCTTCCCTGCCCTCTTATTCCTGTTTCCCCTGTATCCTGGTTTGAGGTGTCTTGTGCTGTCTTTTGGTCTCCCTTGAGAGGCATGTGCTTTGCGGTTGTCAAATTCTAGTTTTCCTGCATCAGTTATGGAAAATGAGCTAGTAAAAAATTGTCTGGTATTGATTTAATTGAAGAAGAGGAAGCAATAATTAGTATTGAAGAAACGGTTGCTATAGAAGGGGTTGAGGAAGTCATAAAAGAACTGGGTCTTGCTGGAAAAGTCATTAAAGGCATGCCCCATTTGCTCGAATCCTTAAGAGGATTCTCAGTGAAGCCTGGAAGCTGAAAAGAGATTTTGATCTACAAGTAATAGAAGATGATATATTGAGCATTCAACTCTACTGTTATGAAGACAAGAACAAAGTTCTCTTTGGAGGACCGTGGCACCTGGAGCATTAGCTACTATATTTTAAGGAAGTTCCTCCTGGTATGGATTTGACGAAACTTGACTTTTCATGTGATGATTTCTGGGTTCGTATTAGGAAGTTTCCTTTGAATATGAGGAATTTTCATATGGCTGAGAAAGTTGGAACAATGTTTGGAAGTTTCATCCATTGGGATGAATTGCACTCTTGAGTTAGGAGTGACTATATGAGTATCAGGGTGTCTTTGTGTGTTCAGAAACCTCTAAGAAGGATTGTTAAAATGCAAAGTAAGGACAGTACAGTCTCCTATAGAGTTGGTTATGAGAGACTACCCATCTTTTGCTTCAAATATGGATTGTTTGGTCATCTCAAAAAGTTTTGCCCTCTACTTTTGGAAGAAGATGTTGAAAATGAAGATTCGTGCAGTATGGGCCCTGGTTGAGAGCCGATCCCCCTCTTAAGAAATTATTGTTAAAAGAAGTACTGTAAAGTAAGCATACTTTTGGCGTACGCTAATCTGAACTATATGTATTCATGTCAAGCAACTGAGTTTAGATGAGTTCAAATTGAGTTAATCGGGTTTCAAATCATTCGATGGCAAATCATTTGAAATACGAGTCGTTGACTTTTAGTGAAATTAAATTACAGAATTATATGTCATATGTCATGTTGATCGAACGAGTCACTTAAATCGGGTTATATTTTGATAGCTCTACCGCTCATTGTCCTTTAACCTTACTCATCGACCACCAAAATAATTATATAGGAATATAGGATACATTGAAATTTCGCAAATTTTATACCGTGACGTTGACTGGTGGCCGTGCATAAGCATGTGGGGGATGATCCTCGCTGAACATTCCTGCGCCAAGGGTCACCGGCCCGACCTCTCTGACCTTTCAGACGGGCCGACCGACGACGACGGAATAATAATAATAATAAAAGTTCGGTTCGTTTGATTTTCCCTTTTCTCGCGGCTTCTAATTTTTCTCCCTGTCCAAGTTCCGCTCGCTGAAAGAAGAGAAACAAAAGAACCCACCACATTGCAGAGTTCTCGCCCGACCCGCTACTCTCTCCTTTTTCCTCGGAATCCTTCCGCTGACTCCCTACGCTCCTTTTTCCCCCATATTTACTTTGATTCCCTCTCCTTCGGCATCCCAACCCTCACCGCCGAACAAGGTAAAATTTCATCTCCTGGCGATCGAGATCCGCTGTTTGCTCAGCTGCACGCTTGATTGTATCTTTTTCCCGTTCTTCTTCTCTTGATTTGATTTGGTTTCCGCTGGTGGGTACTTTTTGTTGGTCGAGATTGAGATGGAATGAATGAATGAATGAATTGACTGCTGGGTTGTGTTTGTTGATGGCTGTTGCTGTCTCAGGTGTGATATTTTTTGAGTGAATTTGGAGCTTCTTCCGAGGAAAGCCAGCCATGGTGCTGTTTAGATGCCTCTCCCGTCTTTCCACTCTCCGTTCCCGCACTGTAAGCTATAAGATTTTTTCCCCCCATTTGCTGTCGGGTTGTAGTAGCTTTTCTTGTTTGTCTCTTACTGTTCAGGGTAATGATTGTTTGAACTTTCTGTGCGATGATTACTGTCAGGTTCAACAGCCTAATAATCTCGGCTCCGTTAGATGGCTTCAAATGCAGACCTCCACTGATCTCGTAACTCTCTTCTTCCTTCTCCTTGTATTCCCGCTCATAATGTGATTCACAATGTGATATCCCTGCTCTTTCATTCTCAATGGCGTTGACACTTCCCTGGTTCTTGCTTAATGTGGTGCATGCATCTGAGCTCCTGCAGCTCTTTTTTCGGATGTATTAGTCATTTCTTAATTGTTTCTGCTGCCTTTTTGTGGGTTTTGGTTTGACGATTTTGGTTCTTTTTGGGGACTGTAGGACCTGCACTCCCAATTGAAAGAGTTGATCCCAGAACAACAGGTTTGCTGCATTTCCCTTTCTTGGATATTTTGTTTGTGACCGGCTAGATGAAAGAATTGAACTTTCCTCTTTTCATAAGTTGAATGTGAATCAATTGTTGGAGCTCCCTGAATGATCTCGTCTATTATAATTGCAGGAGCGCCTTAAAAAAATTAGATCGGATTACGGAAAAGTTCAACTAGGAAACATCACCACTGACATGGTAAATGCCCTTTTAGGTTCTTTCGTTTTGTCTTTCAGATGGAGTTTCGAGGTTCTTTTATCCTTTCATCAGTTTTTGACTTCTGGAGGTAATCTTTGTTTCTTTTTGTGCATTCCGATTGAAAGGTAATTGGTGGGATGAGAGGAATGGTTGGATTGCTATGGGAGACCTCACTGCTAGATCCTGAAGAGGTAAAATTATACTCTTTTTTCTTTTTAAATTGAAGAAACTATTGGTGTCAACTAACTTAAGTGACCACTTCATGTTCCTTGTGGTTAATGAACTTTTTTTTGGGTTGCCTTCTGATGATAATCAATTACTGTTCAGGGAATTCGCTTTAGAGGTCTCTCAATTCCCGAGTGCCAAAAGGTGTTACCGGCTGCACAGCCTAATGGAGAACCATTGCCTGAGGGTCTTCTTTGGCTTCTTCTTACTGGAAAGGTGAATTAGTTTCGTAATGATTAAGAAGCTACATCTTCATTGGATATAATCATCCATTTCTGTTCCTTACCTGACCTCAATCACTTTTTCTTCTTGTCCTTCTATGTTTAAGGTGCCAAGCAAGGAGCAAGTTAATGCGCTATCAAAGGAATTGCGAGATCGTGCTACTGTCCCAGGTCTGTTGTTGACTAATCATTTTGTATTGTTCTACTTTAGGGCTCATCATTTTACACATTCTGGACATGTCTAGTTGTGGCAATATTTTCATATCTTCATTTGACTTCTCTGAGAAGCAATCCATTTGTTTGCTTTCTATGCTCAGCACAATCTTTGTTCCTATAAACTTACTTAGTTGATCACTGTAAAATTAATTTCCTAGGTTAGATGGTTTTCTGTGCCATATGTCATCCATTGAAGTCTTACATCCTTTAGGGTTCTGACCATAATTTGATCGGGTTGTCTCTTTTTCCTCTTTTATTTTTATATATTTGCAGATTATGCATTTAAGGCCATTGATGCTCTCCCTGTCTCAGCTCATCCAATGACTCAGTTTACAACTGGTGTCATGGCCCTTCAGGTTTATCTTAATGCTGGCCTGTTTCTTGTCTTTTCTGTTCTTAGGTGTTTGTTTCTCTGTCTCCTGAAACGGTAATTCAGCGTCTGGTGTCTCCCCCAAGTAATAAAGTGAAAACTCTGTACGAGTTTGTGGGAACTTTGCTGTACAAATTGATGCACGGACCTCTGACATGAGTTGTAAGAGGTCCCTGCAGCCACTTTAATAACTTTGGAGAAGATATTATCCCTCTTTGGCCAAGCCTCAGGATGTAATGGCTGCATGGCAGAAAATGATAGCGTGTGATTTTGGAGAAACGTATGGAGAGTTGTGGCAGCTTGTTTTCTCTCGATGCTGACAATTAATTTTAGCCGTTCCGTTTCCTTGATTGGTCTCTTGTTCAGCTGGGGTTACCTAAATAACCATTCATTTAAATATTTAAAGTGATCTAGAGAGAGATGAGAGAGAGAGTAATTGTAGATAATTATGAATCTTTACCTTCTTATTGTTGAGGTTGGTGACATTCCCAAATGGTCT
This sequence comes from Linum tenue, assembly GCA_946122785.1. Taxonomy (NCBI): domain Eukaryota; kingdom Viridiplantae; phylum Streptophyta; class Magnoliopsida; order Malpighiales; family Linaceae; genus Linum; species Linum tenue. The sequence goes on from CAMGYJ010000006.1 coordinate 9,518,896, forward strand.
CTTCCAGGTCCAAAGTGAGTTTCAGAAAGCATATGACCAGGGTATTCACAAATCGAAGTAAGGCATCTTTCTTCAAGTGTTTATTTGTCTCCGAAGATCCAGATCTTTGAAGTACTGATTTGTACATGGTATTATTTTCAGGTACTGGGAGCCTACATTTGAAGATTCTCTTAATCTGATTGCTCGTCTTCCAGCAGTGGCTGCTTATGTCTATCGAAGGTCTCTGACTATTTAATACCTTTTCCAAACTACCACATTTAGCGTTGTTGTATGTGCTCTAGTTCTTATGATGGTTGCAAAGTTATTTTTTCCTTTTTGTATGATGCTAGAGAGAATATTGCTTCAGCTTATTATTTCCATGAGGTTGCTTTTGTCGTGTATTTTCTATAAGTCGAGTACAGCTTCATGTCTCCCTCTGCTTCCTGTTGACCTCTGTTACATATAAGTATTCTAACTTTGTGAACTGAACTGTGGTATTGTAGGATATTCAAGGATGGAAAGATCATACCCCTGGACGAATCTCTAGATTATGGTGCAAATTTCTCGCATATGTTGGGATTTGATGATCCCAAAATGCATGAGCTTATGAGGCTTTATGTTACAATCCATAGGTTTGTCTTGTGATCTTGATTTAACATACTTTTTGCTGGATTCGAACACAAGACCTCATGCTATTATTTCTTCTTATGCTTGACAGTGACCATGAAGGTGGTAATGTTAGTGCACACACTGGCCATCTGGTAAGTTGTACATGTGTGAAAACGGGCTTAGAAATACTTTTTTGAGTCATATTCTTCACAGGAGTTTCTCTTTGCAATTAAGTGATGATCAATCATTTTATTGTATTCAGGTTGCCAGTGCACTTTCTGATCCTTACCTTTCATTTGCTGCTGCATTAAACGGTTTAGCTGGACCCCTTCATGGCTTGGCAAATCAGGTCTGTTTTGTGCGTATAATTGTGTGTAATTGATCAGTAACATGACATATTGTGGCTGCCAGCAATCTTTTCGCTTCTATTTCTACTGATTTTCATTGCCACGCTCATTTGCCTTGCTACTCCCCTTGCTTGCAGGAAGTTCTGCTATGGATAAAATCCGTTGTGGAGGAGTGCGGTGAAAATATAAGTAAAGACCAATTAAAAGATTACGTGTGGAAGACATTGAACAGTGGAAAGGTATTGAAAGCATCTCCAAATTTTATTTCAAACCATTTACCATCACTAGAACTAGCACGACCATGTAGGGTTGTATTTAAAATGCCACAGTTCAATACAATACATATTTTTCATCTCGTTTCTCTATATTTGTAGGTGGTTCCTGGATTTGGGCATGGAGTCCTGCGAAAAACCGATCCTAGATACATGTGCCAAAGAGAGTTTGCAATGAAGCATTTGCCCAATGATCCACTCTTCCAGCTGGTTTCTAAGCTCTACGATGTCGTACCTCCAATTCTTACTGAGCTGGGCAAGGCGAGTGCTCGATCTATCCAAACTCAATTAGAAACCACAGAGCAAGGGGCTACTTCTTCCAACAATCAATCTGGCGATTTAACTAATTTCCCTTCATTTTACCTTCATTACATTCAGGTTAAGAACCCGTGGCCTAATGTCGATGCCCACAGTGGAGTATTGTTGAACTACTACGGTCTAACAGAGGCCAGGTAATTGCACTGCAGTAAAGAAAAACAATAAAGCTCATCAGAGTCATCACCATTCCATTTTTGTTGTTGTGCAAAACTCGAACGACGTATGTTAACTATTGTTCAAATTTGTGAGCCACAGGTACTACACCGTTCTGTTTGGTGTCTCGAGGAGTATCGGAATCTGCTCTCAGGTTTACGCTTCCCCCAACCCTACAGCTTTCCTCTTCGCTTCAGTGGCCTCTTTGTTTTCCCTTTTTGTTTTGTTTTAGGTCCTTGTTTTCTCTCTGAACCAGTCTTGATGGTCTTGTCTATTGTAGCTGATATGGGACCGAGCTCTCGGGTTGCCCCTCGAGAGGCCGAAGAGTGTCACGATGGAGTGGCTTGAAAACCACTGCAAGAAAGCTGCCGCAGCCTGATCCTTGTGAGACTCGTAAATCGTAATGGTTGTCCACGACAGTAGGCTACAGAACACACGGTTGGTCGCCGGTGATGGTGTGTAGTGAAAACCAGGGCTGGTTGGATATTTTCGTGCTCTCAGTATTTGATTCACATTATTGTTTCCTTGCCATCAAAGGGTTTTTTTGCTGTCAATAAATCTGTATTCCTTATTTCCTTTTCCAGTTTTTTGTGAAGAGTGTAGAAACCTAGAGCAGAACCACTTCCGGCGTGTGCCCCCTTTTGAATAAACAAGTTAAAGGTAGCTCAAGTTTTATAGCCTGGTTAAATCTTTTTGCTTAATGTTAAGTTCTTAAAAATAAGTTGCAGAAGCAGTAAATCTTCTGCAGATGGTAGTTACTTTTTTCTTTGGTGATAATTTGGTTGTGTTAGTTATGGCATTTACGGGAAATGAGAATGGGGAAAAAATATGACATTCGATAAAATTGCAACAAATAGTGAAAAATAGGAGCTTTGTGCGCAAATAAATAATTAAACCAATTGTATAAGTTGTTTTTGTCGTCATCTAAACAATTTTTGTAATTTAGTTTGTGTTAATTTTATTACACCTACATCAATGAAATTTGCAATTGTGCATGTGGTTAAATATGTGTCTATATACTACATGCAAATTCACTTTTACCCCCTTTTTCTTAAGCCCATTTTATTTTTGCTTTCATGTGTACTCGAAATTGCGTTGGTTATAAAATTGCAACTATGCAATGGGTGATCACAACAATACAATTGATATTGCATTGCAAAGCCATACCGTTATTACCATGTCATCTTTCAATCGAAAATGCAAGTAGATGCTCTAAGGGATTCATCTTCCTTGTTGGGATTTGTTTTCACTTTTCCGAACAACGGTCTAGCCCAATAATTTTCAAGTTCAGACTTGTCGAGTGAAGTCTCCAAAACTTATCAAGAACTTGAGAAAAACGTCCGACATTTAGATCGAATATGCTTGAAACGTCTTTAGGGGTGTCTCTGAAATTCAACATGAGTTTAAACCAATCCTCTAATAATTGGATTTAACATATGGTCAATCATTAGTTCATCACAATGCAAACATGGGATTTGTTGATCGTACTAAGAACATGAGATTTATGATCTAATGTAAACATAGTTATTGTACAATTACAATAGAATCATATCAGTTTGACCGCTTAATACGTATCAATAGTACAACAGCAGGCAAATTTGTATGAAAATTACACCATACCTAAGCATTGCTCTAAAGATTAATAGTAAAATCGTACAAATTTGATCGCTAAACGTAGAAACCACTGAAAAACCGAAAAACGAAAGGGACTCTGGCAGGGAGAAAAGTAGGGGAAAGGGCCAACCCCAAAACTTCCTGCAGACAGACAGAGTCACAGTTACAGTACGCAGCAGCACAGAGCTGCAGCAGCAAACCCCTCAGCCCCAGAAAGAGAGAGGAGATTCCCAAATTCGTCTTCACTTTCTTGCCTTCTTTCTCACCCTTCCCTCGATTCTTCTTTAGCTGCCAACCATGGAGACACCAATTCCTACTCTGTAGACCCCCTAAATTCTGGCCCTCTCATCATTTGTGACTTGTGAGTAAATTCCTCGATCGGTTCCTCCAAATTGGAGCAGGGGGGGTTCTTTTGTTCTACTTCATTTCCTAAACGATGGCCGATCATGCCGACCCTTCGCCGCTCGTCCCTCCTACGCCGATCACCGACGCCTCCGAGATCGACCTCGAAGCAGGTCCTTGCGACCAAATTCAGTGCCGAATTTGCCTCGAAACTGACGGTATTTCTCTTTCTTCGTACTGCTAAAACCACTCTCTATCTGCTTGCTGCTTGACCTACTTAATTTGTTCATCCCCGCTTGGACATTTCTGCTCGTTTCTAGCTCTGTTTGGTTTCTGGGGAAATCACGAGTCAGTTAAAGTGTAGAGAATTTGTAGCTCAAGTTTCTCTCTAATTGCATTCCTTGTTGTTAATGTAAACGTGGGTTTAAATCAATATCCCATTTTGTACGGCTAAATAGAGCAATTGAACATAATTTTTTTTGAATGTACCACTGTACTGGTTGTTTTTAGTCGTAGTCCTTGCTAAGCCTATTCCTTCGAAAGCCATCAATGATCGTTTTCATTTTGTTCGTATTGTTGACAATGGAGATTAAAGAAGGCCTCACCTGAGAGTTGAAGGAGATACATGGACTTGCTTTCTTTAATTGTTTTGTTGATATTGTGTTTCTAACGGTACTTGAAGGAAGGTTTGGAATTATGGCGGGGTGATATTTGGTTTGGAGTTATGGTGTGGTGATAGTTTGTATTGGTACATTGTGACTCAATTCTTGTCTGGGTTTTGACAGGTAGGGATTTTATTGCGCCATGCAAGTGCAAAGGAACATCAAAGTATGTACATCGAGAATGTTTGGATCATTGGCGAGCCATAAGGGTAAGGGATGCTACTGTCTTCCCATTTGAACTCTTACTTGCTCGTCCATAGCGTGCTACATAGAGCGTATAAGTGGTTGATATATAGGTGTTAGTGAATGATTTATAGAGAAATACCAGCGTTGGAATAGTTAGTCGTGTTTAATTGTCATTACCACCTTCAATCAGTGTATACGCGTTTAGTTCTAGTGTCTAAACACACTTCGTGTTTGATAAGGAATGAGAAAGGTCTTTGCTTTTCTTTTCTCTAAGTATATATTTTAATTTATGTATTTACTTGGTTTGGAGGCATACTGTTGAGTTTTGAATTGACTTTTGATGCCATTTATGTTTCACTATTGCAGGAAGGTTTTGCGTTTGCACATTGCACAACTTGCAAGGCGGCGTACCATCTGAGGGTTCATGTTGCTGCAGATAGGAAATGGAGAACCATGAAGTTTCGATTCTTCGTGACAAGGGACATCGCTTTTATATTTCTGACAGTTCAACTTGTAGGTTTTCTTTCTCTGCTCGTTCAAAACTTCTGTGTGTTGGAATTGCTGTGCGTTTCTGCTTCTATATCTAAATATATTTTTGTTCACAAGTACTGATATATTTTATGTCTTTGCAGGTAATCTCGTCACTGGCTTATTTGGTTTATCTAATTGATAGGTCTCAGCAATCATGGCTACGTCGTACATGGGGATTTGATAGCGAAATTAGTTTCTACTACATATGCGGTATAACCTCAATAGCCAACTGTCCGTTCTGGTACTATCGGTATCATAATACCCTTCATATAAAAATCACATCCAAATTTGGTTTGCACTTCTTGAGTGGCTTGTCCAGCTCTCGAATTTGGTCAGAATTTAGCATAATGTTTTCCTACACATGCTTGACAGATGCCTGGTTATTTCCACATCAGTCCGTAGTATCTGCAATTTGAATGGTTTGAATGACTAGAGCTTTTTCTTCTCAGCTTATATTGACTGTAAAATCTAAATGTACAGGGGCACTGTTGTTCTTTGCCTTGCTGGGTCTATCAGGGTGCTTTATCACTTGCTATGACCGGAGAGTGCGCAATGACTTGACTCAACCATGCCGAGAGGTGTGTCTTTGTTGTTGTCAACCGGGGTATGTATATATTTTTTCTTGTGAATGATGGTGCAGATGATTTTATTGCCCTTTATAAACTATTTGCTCATTTTCGGGTATTAAAAAATTACTATCTTGTTTTGCAATGAAGACTCTTTATGAGTACTTCCTTGGTTGTTTGCAAAGGAGGAAGGGCAGGCTGATAGTTGATTACAGAATGTTTAGTTCTGGGGACACCTTCAATACTAAATGAATATATAATTTTTTAGATGAGAATATTGTTTTTGCTATACTTCAGGCATATCGGAAGTTTCATTTTTTCCATGCTACTTGTCTTGGCATGAAAATGCCTGTAATTTTCTTATATGTATTGAAAAATTTGGAAAATCTTCTGAAAATTATGTAACTTGTGAAACATCCGAGAAACTGACAGTTAGGTGATTATATGCACAATTACTTGTTAAAGACAGTTGGTGATTAAGTTATTGTAGCAGTCCTCTGGTATAGTTTCATGGAGTTGTACATCCTTTTCTTACTATCATATGATTCTAACAAAGTACCTTATGTTTGATCAAGTTACCTCATTAAAGCGCCTTTACCAATTTGGCTAGTAATATTTTTGAAGAACAGATTTGAGCAGGTGCATACTTTGAATTTTGATGTGTAGTTTTCTAGGGGTGGGCAACCATCTGTGGTCCGGTTCTGGTCCTCATTTTTCTTTTGTTTTTGGTCCGGTCCCATCTCAATTCGATCTGGTTCTGGACCGAGACCGATGCTCACCCCTAGTTTCCTCATCATAAATGTTATTTTTTTGTCACATTCTTTTAACCTGGAAATAATATACAACATAGATAGAAGGAATGTTTGGACTCTGTTGAGTAGCATGGCCACACAAAGTGATATTGTTGCTGAGGAATGGGATGTGCTAAACTTTTTTTAGGACCATTTGTTACACGGGATGGAAGTAGTTGAAATCCAAGTTATCGTGGAATGAGTAATCAATATGACAAGTGGTTGCATCACTAGTAATATGCAGTGACACAGTACGAGTTTGGGTGGTGTGACCATGTGAATTCATGGCAAGATTTAGTGTTAATTACTACTTGGTGGTGTAAATCTTTCTGGATTTTTTTACTTTTCGTTGGCTAATATGAGCCTATGATTTGTTGTAATGTTTACCGGTTTTTTTCCCTTACTGTTGCAGAATCTGTGCGGACTGTCATTTGCCCGGTACTCTTTGTATGTGGACAGACTGTACCACATGCTTTGAAAGCTGTGCCACTGCTGCTGGAGAATGTGGTTGCTTAGGGGGTGCTGGCGAAGCAGGGCTACCTTTATTGTTTATAATGGCTTTGATTGTGCTCGGATTGTTCACTGTCATTGGAATATTCTACAGCGTCTTGGTGGCTACGATGGTAGGGCAACGGATTTGGCAGCGTCACTATCATATACTTGCCAAACGGATGCTGACAAAGGTTAGTAGCTCTATCTTCCGTAGTTTCTCCTAGGTTATTTTGCAGTGCGATTACTATGTAACAAGCAAGCAAATTAATAATTCATTTGACCTTAGTTACATTTCTGAGTATTGTACACGGTTACCCTAGTCTCGCAAAGAACAACAACATTACCCCAAGTGATTATTGGGACTTTCCATGATGACATTCCAAGATGAACTGAAAGTTTCTGGAGCATCCCAAAACCCTTTTAACCTCTCAAGGGTAGAGGTGTTCAAATGGTTACCATGGTTATTACCAAACCAAATAAGACTAAATTTCATTAACCATGGAATACAATATCATAACCAAACTGTCCAAACTAATACAACAACCAAATTAACCAAACTAAAGTTTAATCGATTTGGTTAATTGGTCAACTAGATTAACCAATATAAAATCACATTATCATTAAGTAAGAAAAATTTCGGTAATTTATCAATTCACAATTTATATAATGAATAAAACATAACAATCAACACTTGGTTATAGTTGACCTTTAACATAAATACATGCAACAAAGACAATTATCTTACGGTTAGTATAGAAGTATTCACCTAGCAAAAATTCATCACAATGGTATGGGTTAATGAATTGTTGTGTTTGTTTGAATTGACTTAGTCTTTTAGCAATTTTCATATGCTGAAAAGGACCTTGCTTTCAAGTTTTCATCCAACATAATGTATGAGATTTATCTAAATTAGACGTTCATATGTTGTGGTCTACACTATACACTCTACATATACAAATATACATTATAGGAACAATATCAAGCTTTATATTTTATGAGTCTAAAAGGGATGAACGTTTAACTCTTGAGTGGTTATTCAAAGTATTAAGTATGTGTATATATTAAATATATGGCTAATTATTTATCTGGTTAATTTGATTTGACTGGTTAGGAGTGTGTGAAACCAAACCAAACCACCTAAACCAAACAAACTAAAAACTTTAACCAAACCAATTAACCAAATTATCTAAATAGTACTGGTTAAAACGGTTACCATGGTAACCACACCGTTTGAACACCCCTACTCAAGGGAGGCTTGTAAAAGCCATTGACTATGACCTGTAGCTGTAAAAGGTTACCGTGATTCAAGAGTAGGGAACATGTAGAATAGCACAGATCTTGTGTCCATGATATCGCTGTAATGGTTTTTATCCATGTAGTTTGTTCATTGTATTATGCTCGAATTGGAGAAGTGGACTTCAAAATCCAACTGGCCGAATCAAATAGAGCAGCTTGACACCTTTAACCCATACTTTGTGTACCGAAGCATTTTTGCTCATCGTGATGTTAATAGTTACCTGCGTGTTGTTTTCACCTGGCTTGTGGCACTATGAATTTCATGTGATATATGCTGTATGCTCTCTCAGGAGTACGTGGTCGAGGATGTTGATGGAGAGATGACCAGTTCTGATTGGACCCCTCCGCCCCTTCCACCGGAGCACGTTCAGCAACTGAAAAACCTCGGCCTCCTATGACAACATTAACAGACGACGGAAGGTAGATATTCGTGCGCCATTGATCGTGCTGTATCAAAACATCATCAATGTAGAGAGAGGGAAGGATGATGGAGTAAGTACAGGATAGGTCGGCTACCTACTATTACTGTAAGGCTTCTGGAGTAAGTACAGGAACTCTGGATAAATCCCATGAATAGAAGTTAACAAAAAAACCCCTCCTATGCGCGTTTGTAACTCGTGAAAGTTGACGAAACGAGACAAGAATAGAGACATTACCATTTGTACAACATAAAGACTGTATGGATATCATTCTCTATGAAAGGGGGGAAATAGGTCATGCCTTTGAGATGTGGGGAGTCAGGCACATTTCCTGCTTCTCATGCAGCAACATCTCAGAATGTATCTTGTTGTAACAGGGTTTCCCTGAAGCCTATCTGGTGCACGAGAAGGTTCGATTTGTTTCGAGAAGTTGGGTGCACAGAGAGAGATGAATTCCATTATCACTTTCTTTAGGGAAATCAAGAAAAATCGTAATAGTGGACTAGTAGTGGTAGACAAAAAAAAACAACAAAATTGAATTCTAATTAGCAAAAGCAATGTCTCATTGAATAATATGGATTACAACCGCAACGTGCGTAATCCTCGAGTGTTTAGTTGTCACTGTTGAGTTTGAAACCTTGTGCAGACTGGAGAAAGGTGTGGATGACGTCTGCCATGTGAAGCTTGGCAGTCCACTCCTGGCCGACACAACCTGGCCGTTTGGTTTCTATGCAATAGGGACGTTCTTGTGATTGCAGTTTGGGTAACAGCTCGTTTGTTGGTTACATTTGGATGGCTGCAGAGAACAATGCATGTGAACATGTTCTTGTTTAGGCGAGATGCTTATCTGATTGCCTCCTTTTAATTATTGTCTAAGAAGGAAAGAAAGGCTCCCCGTCCTCAAATTAGGTTTATGATTCCTTTCCATAAATCATTTGTTTTCAGATAAAGACTTCTAGCAATCATTTGGTTTAACAAACGTTAGGTTATATACCTATCCTATGCATTTGCTAAACTAGTGGACTAAGTCGAGCAACGTCTTGTTAGACGAGGATTGATTCAGACCAAATCGAATGAAATTAATTCTCATTTGAGGAAGTCTCGAGCTTGAAACTTTATTAAGCTCCACCCGGCGATCACTTAAGTCAGTTAGGCTTGTTTTGTCCGGATTGATTAGATCTAGTTGGTTCATTCACTATTCACTGAAGTATCTTTTTATCCCTATTGTTCTAGTCTTTTGAATGCATTCCACTAAAGAGAAAAAGACACATTGTTGGGGACAATGAGCACTTTATCAGGAGTTTTTTTTTTCACATCAGGGGCTCAAACTCTGACACAGAGTTGGATGGAATTGTTCATAGTTTCAGGATTATTTGATCAAATTGCCTAATTTGCTAGGACATTCTTTGCATTTGAAATTTTCACTTATCTAGTGGCTTGCTATCTTGGGTAGCGATTGTATTTTGATAAGATTGGCGTTAAATTACTCTTTTTCCGTAAATACATAAAGATGAGATGTTATTTAAGCATCCTTGTTCTTACAAAGAAGAAAGAAACGTCTTCCGACTTGATTAATCACAATCATAAGAAATTATAAGTGCTAAAGGACGAAGACAAACTCCACTAAACAATGAACAAAATAGCATGTGAAAAATGACTCATTAATCACCATCCAGAAGTCATAACAAATACTTTCAAGCTTTCACATTGTCCATCAGCCGTACCGTATGATAGTGATTCATCTGTCCATAGAGCCCTAAGCATATGTTTGGTACACACAATTTACTAACTTACTTTAGGTACACTTTAACTCCATTGATGAATCGAGATAATTGACAAATGGCGGTGAACCTAAAAATGTAAAAAAGAAAAAGAAAAAAACATAAGGTTCACGAGTGTGTAAACTATAAGCATTAAGAGATGTTAGGACAATCATGTCTTTTCAATTAGTAACGAGAGATGATCTCAATTGTAAGTTTTTTATTTGAACGTGCTTAGGGTGGTGTAGTGTAAAAAAGGGTGATATGAGGAGAATTCGTCAAGTCATGATGCATCAGAAAATCAAAACTGTGCGGAGATAGGACCAAAATAAACGATAAAGAAGTTAGGATGCAGGATGCTACATTATCCTTCGCCGGGAAAGAAACCGAAAAAATAAAATAGAATGGAATGCCTCTTTGAGATGGGAAAGTAATTTCATGCTTTTGAGCAATTAAAGATAATTCATAACGTATTTGGTATGCTAGTTGTTTCCCGGTTCTTAACGAGAGATTGTCTTCATTTGTGGTATATGATTCACGATTGAATCTCTTCCAACAACCCGAATTATTGGGATCAACATGTTCTTGACATGATATTAGAGTTTTATCTGACCGAGAGGTCTTATGTTCGAATCCCGGTGACCCCATTTGTAAAGCACATGTATTCTCGTTTCAGGACATGTGCAAACGAAAGCCCTTATGAGGTAACTAGCTTTCGTTTGAGGGCGTGTGTTAGTATGGGGTATATGATTCACGATTGAATCTCTCCCAACAATTCCAGTTATTGGGATCAACTGGTTCTTGACATGTTGATGCCATGCGTGTTAGTAAATGATAAAAGATTTAAAAAATCAATTTACTTCCATCAACTCAAGTTATTTCGATCAATTGGTTTTTTACATGGTATCAGAGCCTTCTATAATCGATCCGTTTTTTGTTTGAATCTCAACGACCCCATTGTTAAGCACATAATAATCAAATTTATGCAAATTTCAAACTCATATAAAGTAGGCTTTGAAACTTGACAAGCGATTCATTCATGGCCCTTAGGATCTGGCCTTCTAGTTAGTTCGATGTATCGATGTGTCAATGTAGTTGCAGTTTGGGCAGCATCTCGATCAAGGTTGTCAACCCGCAGGTTGACCCGGACCCGATCGAGTTAGTGGGTCAAGGGTTAATGGGTTACCCGTTTTAGTCAGATTTAGCCCGGAAATATGGAAAGAGTCAATATACTGTACCTGATAAATTATATGAAATCTCATCTAACATATGAGTTGTAATATATAATATTACACCAAAATAACATGTCGTACTTCAATCCAACATATAGTGAAAATTCACACACACTTATATGACATCAATATTCAAATGTTCAACTTAGAATTCCAAAGATTGAATTAGGCGAAAAGAAAAATTGAAAAATAGCCGCATTTCGCAAACAAAATAAAAAAAATGACACAATTTGACCTCCAACCCGGTACCTTGTAGCGATCGACCCGACAAATATGTGCGACTCATTTTTCTCACCAGACCAGGATCAAAATGGGTCGACCACGGGTTTGACAACCTTAATCTCGATCGTTTTGTTGGTTTCGTTTCCGTATAGAACAATCCATGTGGACATGTTTCTTTACGAGACGCTTCTCTAAACCTGCATTAGGTTTGATGATTCCTTTCCATCAATCACTTCATTTAAGATAGAAAAAAGGACTTCTTGTAGTCATTTGATTTTTAACCAACGTTAGGCGTTAGTGTACACGTTCCCTACGCATTTGCTACACTAGTGATGGACTGATGTCACATAGCCTGTAGGCCATGATTCGACCCATCTTTACACCGAATTCGAGTAAGATAAATTGTCAACAAGGTTGTAGTTGAAGTGATTAACCCTCTGTTTTCGAAGGAAGGGAGGAAAAGGAGGGGATGTGAAGGAAAATTAGGAAGGGAGGGGAGAGTTGGAGGTGAAGGAAATTGGAAGGAAAATGTTGTTTTATGAAGGAAAGTGGGAAGGAAAGTGTGTATTGGGAAGTGTGATGAATATGTTATTTTATTGGTTATATAATATGAAAATAATTTGTTTGTATGTTAATATTCTATTTATGAATTGTTAATTAAATTTGTATTTTCTTTCTTGAACCGCACTAGAAATTGTATCGGAAAAATTAGTTATAGGATTTTTTTTTAATCGTGATTTAACCACATCAATGATTTTATACGTTTAAAATCACATATCGATTTAGACTCCGGTAGGATAGGAGGTTTTCCAGCCTAATTGTCGATGGTATGGTTTTAACCGGTGTTAAGTCATTTCTGAACCCACTAATAAACGGTGACTAATAAACAAAAATATTATAAATAGAGAATTTATAATAATTGCTCAAGCATTCTAAATCAATTAAAAATTATTCAACTTATTTCGCTCTTTTGCTCATTCTACCTCATTAATAAAAAAATAGAACATTAGCCATAACAATTTGACATAAATAATGACAAAACATAGAAGATTAGCCATCACAATCCCATTACTAACAAGGGAACCGGCTAATTTGCTAAGTACTTATCTGCTAAACCCAATCGTTGGCTTTTGCTCACTACTCTGCAGATGGGAAAAAGCCAAAAATCCAAAATTAATTAGTAGTGCTAGATTAACGGTGAATGGATGGAAGCTTGGATAGATTATGGGAGAGAACTGAGAAGAGTATGATGGCTTTCTCTGTTTCAGTTTGTTGGAGAGAACGTAGAAGACAACAGCGAAGAGAGAGGAGAGAGAAAAGGGCTGGCAAATAAAAAAGGAAAAGTTAGAAGGATTAATTGGCTTGATAAATAAAAAAAGAAAATAAAATGCATTCATGGCCTTTTCTCTCCGATTTGGAGGGGAGAGTTGTACAGTGATTTTTCTCTCCCTTCTCCCTCCCTCTGTTACTGTGCCCTCCTTCGGAAACGGGGGAAAATTTATTGGTAACCCCACTTTCCTTCCTAATCTTTCCCTTCCCTCCTTTTCCACCCTTAAAAAACACAGGGTTAAGAGATGTAAGTTTTATTCGAATATATTTTTTATTTTGAGTTTAGAATATGATGAATTTTGGACGGATCTTTTTCGAGTCGGCCAATCTCGTTATGGTTTAGTTAACTGACTACGGCCGGTTTGTCGACGATTCAATCGGGCCGGGGTTTGATCGGTCATTTGAAACACCAATCGAATTTCATTGAACCTGATCAATCACAATCATAGAAAAGAGTTGGGACGAGTGGACGAAGGGGAGGCACATCCCCACCATTCATAATGAGAAGCAAAAAAGATTTATAGCATGTGAAAAATGACTGATTAATAATTAATTGGAGCATTCATAACGAGAACTTCTTCCCACTTTCGTGTATTTATTATCCATCATATGCCGTACTATGATAGTGAATCATTTGTCTTTCTGTCCACAACTCACCTACAACATTTCCCTTTTCTCAGATTTATGAATGAGGTAGGTAATCCATTAGTGTGTGTTTATTTGTAGTTTTTCTTAACTTTCGGGAACTTTTCTAAAATTTGAGATTTTTTTCTTCTTCTGAAACTTGTGAAAAGAGATTTTGTTAAGTGTTTACAAAAAATAAAGTTGATTAAAAATGAGTTTTTTAATCAATAGAAAGGTTGTTGATGAGATGGGAATTTTTTAAGGGCCGCTTGGACGGATCAATCGGAAAATGAGTTAATTCAAATCAATCGGAAAATGAGTTAATTCAAATTATATGTCCCACCTTCGAAAATTATAATTGTCTAAAAAATAGTTAAATCAAAATTTCTCAAGCCAAATTATTTCATCCAAATTTTATACTGCAAAATGGATTAATTTAACAAATGGTCTAAAAAATGAGACAACTGGATCAGATTGATAAGTTAGAATTGCTCATCCAAACCACCCTTAATAGTAAAGTATAAAAGTCGTGAATGAAAAGTAAGGAATGACTACTAAGAGTGTAAATTTATGTATTTTTGTTAAAGAGTGAAGTTGTACTGTGAATTTTTTTGTAAGATGGATTTTATATTTAATTATTTCGTAGGTTTTAAAGTGAATAGTAATTTTTATTGAAGGGTGAGAAGAAGGTTTAAAAGTATAATATTTTAATCGAGACTTAAATATGAGGAAATCTTGAAAAATGAAAGAAATAGAAAACAGAAGTTTCACGTGTGGAAAATTAGAAGGCACTAAGAGAGGTTCCCTTTAACACTATGTTTGGGAAGGGGTGTAAATGGAGGGGGTGCAAGTTTGGGGGGTAAACACAAGTTCCAAAGTGTTTACCCCCGTTTGGTTTTTTTGTAACAGTAGGGGGTGCAAAACGTGAGCGTAAATTCACTGTTTCGGCTTACCCCCAAATTGGGGTGCAAGGAAAGGAAGGAAGGGAGGGGAGGGGGAAGGAGGAGGAGGGGAATTATGAATTTTTAATTAGATTATAATTACATAATAATTAATATTATTAATTTTTTATTATATCTATATTAGTGTAGAAGTTGTTTGGGGTTGACCATTTGACTCAAAGAGCAAGTTTGTCAATGTTCGCCTAGTCAAATCGATATCTCTTAGTTGACCCGAATTTGCATTGAAAATTAGAGATAAAAGCGTTTGTTGAAAAGATAGAGAGGAACAATTTAGTTAACTCGATTTACTTTAATAAGTAGTTAAAACTTACAGATTCGAACGTGTTTGACTAAGTTTGACCATATTCAATTTAAAGTTAGGCACGAGAACCCCCTTAGGATGACCAGTTACGAGTTGGATTTCGAGTTTCGAGGTTGCTCGACCAATGATTATTATTGTTGTTATAAATAATTATATTTGAGCATTATTATATAATAATTATTTTTATTTATTATTTATTATTATATATTGAATTTTCATGTTATTATTTTGTGATAATATTTTATAAATTGATAAATTTATTTTATAATAATATAATTAATTACTTTTTACTCTATTTGCACCCCCCTACTTTTTCATCCAAACAACAATTTACCCCTCCACTTACACCTAGGGCTGGGAAAATAGACCAGACCGTTAGAAAAACCGTGGTCCAAACCGTACCGCACAGTTTGGTGCGGACCGTAGACTGTGAAGTATGGTCTGGTCTGGTCCATGGTCTGTATTATTTTATGATTTGATCTCTTGGTCTGGTCTGGTCTAGACCGCGGTTTACCGGACCAAACCGTAGACCCAACTGACTTGTCAATACGTGTTAACAACCCATTCGACCACTCTCCAAACTCCCACAATGACACCCAAGTCTCAACCTTAATTTTGTGAATCTCTTCCCTCCTTCATTCACAACCACATTTAACCACAGAGTAGAGATAATCGTGTCTCCATATGACATTATGTTAATGTTTATGACATTATGGTGCAAGTTGGGATGCTTTTACTTTGTATCTTTGTTATGTACTAAGATTTAGAGTATCAAAATTATTCATGCATGTTAGGATTAATGTTTTAAGGCAAATAACTATTATTTTTCTTGGTTATTGGTTCAATTTTTTGTGTGGTTGACTAAACAAACTATTCATTTTTCGTTGAGTGTGGTTTATCTGGACCAGACCAGACCGAACCAGACCGCACAGGCGTGGTCTGGACCAGACCGTATAGTCTGTGGTCTGGTCTGTGGTCTATACTTTAGCCTCTCGGTCTGGACCGTAGACCGTATATATGGTTTGGTCTGGACCAGATCGCACCGTTTCCCAGCCCTACTTACACCCTCCACCAAGTTGCACCCCCCAACAATTTACCCCTCAACTTGCACCCCCCTCGAACTTGCACCCTCCTTGTTGCCAAACATAGTGTAAGTGAAAATGACTACCAAAGTTATAGGACCGGACCACCTCTACGTTCGTTTCATTTCCACCATCAAATTTAATCGTACGATGCCACTTGTCAACTAATCACATTCAATTAATATTATATTAAAAACTAATGGGTTATAGGTATAATATGCCCCTCTACTATGATATTTTATCAAACACGCCCTTCTACTATTTTTTACATCAAACATGCCCCTGTACTTTGTAAAAATGATCAAACATGCCCTTTTGTTAAAATTTTCATCCAAAAACCGTTAACCAAGGTCGAACTTTAGTTTGGGCGACACAAATGACTAAAATATCCCTAATAAATTCACTTTAGAATTTTTTGGTTCTTGTGTATAATCAAATCATTCAAATAATTTCACTTTGAAAAGACCTAGGGAAATAAAACAGGGGACAAAACTGACATTTTCCCTCCCATTTGCCGATGTCGGGTAGTCTAAATCTCAATTCAACCATGATTGACGATTTTTTCAATGGAAATTTTAACATAAGGGCATGTTTGATAATTGTTTTAAAGTACAGGGGCATATTTGATGTAAAAAATAGTAGAGGGGCATGTTTGATAAAACGTCATTGTAGAGGGGCATATTATACCTATAACCCAAAACTAATACCAATCTGGATTGCAATTTGCAGCGTAGTTAACATGTAATATATTCTATTAACAGAGACAATAAACAAGAAATTTACATACACCTTAAAAGTTAGGACTTAGCCGGAGAAAACTTTCGATTGCTTTTAAAAAGTGGTCAATGCGGATGAACCATCCGTTAGTGAAATTGGCCTATTTAGTTACAAGCATCCAATAATATATATGTTTGTTAGTTAGAGAGTTAAATTGAGTACAAAGTTTGAAGCATACATGAGAAGTTTCTCTTGTGATGACTTCACGGGAAGACGAGTCGACCAGGCTGAGTGCCGGAGTGGGATCAAGTTGGCTAGATCGGAGCAGGGGGTATGATTACAACCCGGGCAGCAATGTGGAGACATGACAGAGTGTACTATAGAAACGTGGAGGCATGATGGAGTGGACTATAACGAGAGATGCCCTTCAATGGTAGGAGTGGTTGGAGAGGTCTGATGCTGAAACAAGAACTCTGATAACATGGTAAGAGTTTGAGGAGGAACTTCAGTTCTAGTTTGGTAGGTCAAAAGGGTGGTCACCTGAGCAGCTAACTAAACTACAACAAACCAGAATAGTGGGAGAGTACTAGTCTGAGTTCCTAAAACTGGGGAACATATGCAAGGGCATTCCAAAGGAGACCCTAGTGAGATTGTGCATGACAGGCCTACATCCGGAGATAGCCACTACAGTCAAGGTATTTGAACTTGATTCTCTACGAGTGGCTTTTAGGCTTGCAGGACACAAAGAGGAGGAGCTGGCCAACTGGAAAGCAGTGATAGGTCATTTTCAAAAGATGACCGGCAGGAGACGGAGTGAATGCTAGTAGCGAAGGAGGAGCAGCAACTGCAGCAGCCGGAGGAACCACGTTGACTATCATGCATGGAGCCATTCGACTGGGCCTACTTCTACCACTGAAGGGGTTTGTGAGGTTGACTTCGACATAGATGGAAATAAGATGAGGGATGGGGCGTTGCTTCAATTGCAAGAGAGGTAAACCGTGAGACACCAGTGTTCTAATGCCCATCTAATGTTGTTGGTGGGAAATTGGGAGGGCGAGCTGAGGAGCAGCCAACAAAAGAAGGAAAGGTGAACCATGAGCTGATGACTACATAATTACACATGTTTTACCCCTCATTTTTTAATTGTTTATCTTGGTGTTTATCAAAATTTGGTGTATTTTATGCTATGTTGTGTTTCGTTGTCACATTTCAATTGACAATTTGGGAGAAGAAAATCGGGCATGACCTGAGGAATAATGGACTTGTACCTCATTTTATGGACAAAGAATCATGTAAGCTTGTAATTAAAAGAAATAGAACGAGAGTAGGAACGTCTAGGATCAAACAACGACTGATTCGGAGTCCGAACGAGAGAGAAACGAAAGATCAAAGACAGTGGAACAAGAGTTGAGGAAGAAACACGCGCAGTAGAAACACGGTCATTTTTTTTTCCTTCAGTGCCCTTGTTTTAAGTGTCAAGGAGAAACACGTGCATGGCTGAAACATGGGTTGAGAAGCACGACCGTGTTTCTGCCCGCTGCTCGGGTGTAAGTTCGTTTTCTGTGATTTTTGGAGGGGGAGAGCTGAGTTTTGAATCCCAATCACCCAAGGGACGTACCCTAAAGAGAGAGCGATTTGGGAACATTCTTGGAGCTATTTTGGAGGATTTCTTCGCCATTGAAACTCAAAAATCAAGCTTGATGATGGAGATGGAAGATCTAGATTAGATTTCTGCACTCTCTCTTCTCTATGACTTCCCTTCACTTAGGTTTTGAGAAATCCTAGTTCCATGTGTTAGGATCATTCTTGTATGAACCTTTGGATGCTATACTGTTTGATTTTAATCAATTGAGGCATGATTTGTTGAGTCAATTGGATCTTGATCATATTCTTTTGATTTCTGCTTTAAGCTATGATATATAGAATCTGATTAGGTTAAGTGCTTCCTTGATTGATAGTAGCGTACTGATTGGGCGAGAGTGAATCGATTCACTGCTTTATACTGAAATTCATTACAAGTAGTGGAGATTTGTGTGAATTGTCTTAGCATTCATACCGGTGAAGGTTAGTTGCCTGCAGGGTATTGTATCTAAGATGACTTGGCCAGTTTAAGAGATTCCAAACTATTATCGGATCTGCAGCAGTTTAATTAACAGTAAAATGACCAAAGAAAATTACAAATTGGACCTAATTGAGGAGTTAGGGGGAATCATACCTGAGTCAGTTCCCAACATGTAATTAGATTAACTTCAACTGTAGTTTGTTAGAGTAGGTATATTTCTTCTATCTTAATCTAGTTTGCTAGATAATGAACTGAACCTAAGTAATAGTAACTCTAGTGACATATGGATTCGATATTTATTACTTGTGCCACTATACTGCAGTCACTTTCACTATACTGCGGAAGCCACCGTCTCAACCTTGAGGGCAAGGTTTCTTTCAAGTAGGAGAAATGATAGAAACACGATTTTTATCGAGTTTCTATCCTTTTTATGTTTTTTGAGAATTTGATGTTCGAATTGTCTTTGAATTGGTTTCAGTACTCAATGGATAGTTATATGACTAATTTGACATTGGGAGAAATTATTGGTAACTGTAGGGTAGTTTTCGGTTAATTACTATATATATAAAGGGCTAAATTACACGTTTGGTCACTCAAATTACATAAATCTTTCACATTTGTCACCCGAATTACTTTTCTTTCTTATCAGCCACTAACTTATGAATAATTTCATCGTTAGTCACCAACCGTTACACTCTGTTAAATTTGTACTACATGGCATCAACTATAAAGTCTGACCGTTAACTAGATGATGTGAAAATTAAAAAATATTTTTATTATTCCACTTCATCATTCCACCTACTTTGTCTATTTGATTTATCATATATTCACATTACTTATTTAATAAAAATTAATGAAAAATGGAAGAAATGTAAAAACAATAAATTAAAAGATACAGAGTTCACTCCGAAAGCATCGGCACCGGGAAGGAAGACGGGCGAGGAAATGATGCCTGCGTTCCGACGTTGGATTCCGACTTAATCCTCCCACCAAGCTTCCTTTTCAATAAGGAACCTGGAGTCCATCTCGTCCGATCTGCAGCGTTGATTCCTCTTTCATCGCCTCTGATGAAAGCCTAGGTTTGGGTTCTTGCGATGGGGTTTTGAGATATTTGTGATGGGTTCTGAAGATGAGGTTCTGGGTTGGTATTCTGGACTCGAATTTAGTATTTGTTTTTTGTTTGTTGCAGGTGACCACTCCAGCAACGACATTGGAGGAATCATCCCTTACGAAGATCTAGAGGAGCCCCTACTGCGATTAAGTAGGGAATATTTTTTTTTTAAATTTCCACGTCATCTAGTTAACGGTCAAATTGTATAGTTGACTGCCACGTAAGACAAATTTAACGGAGTGTAACGAACGGTGAAACTATTCGTAAAGTTAGTGGGCGATGAAAAAAAAAGTAATTCGAGTGGCAAACGTGAAAGATTTGTATAATTTGAGTGACCAAACATGTAACTTACCGAAAGAAAAAAATGCAAATAAAAATTGAGACAAGCACATGAGAACCGAAAGACTATAGGGTTCCAGGGGAGAATGAACACATGATGGTGGCCGGCGGAACAAAAGAAAAGGTGTTTAGGGTTTTTGGATCTTAGAACCAGCTTCTGATATTATGTTGGGAAATTAGCCTCACATCTATAATAACACTAATATTAATACGAAATTACATAATTTATACCACCCTGATATGGAATATAACTATAACCAATTACATAACAATACTCGTACTCGTAGTATAACACAATACTACTTTTACTACACATACTCTAATAAATTATATGTATAGAATGTGTCTCATTCAATCGTAATTAATGGATATTAAGTCTCCAAGATTTTAATCTTTGAGAGGCTGATGGCCGGAGAATCTTTGTCACCCTATCTATTCCTACTTTGTGTGGAAATTTTTAGGTCGTGTTGAAAGATATAAAGGGAATAAAAATCTGCAATAAAGTCCTGGTTATATCATAACGTCAAAAGGTCAACCTATCAAATTATGAGGTTACATTTAGCAAAAATGTGCTAATGGAGCGTAGGATGAAGGTCGATATAAAATTTGACTAAGGCTGTTACAATTTATGCCATTATAATTGCATTCAGATAATAAAATAAAAAAACGGAATATAAACTCCGGTGGATGGCCGCCGGCCTGAAGAAAGCAACGGGCGGTTCTGGTTTCGTCTCCACTTTCCAGTCAGACAAGGGATTTGGTGGCTTCACATTGAAAAAAGAAAACCCACTAATTGGCCATTTACTGTACAAGCAGATACCTTTTGCTGTACATATAGACACAATTTACTGTTACAACTCGGATGATGCTCGGGTGTGGGCAGGTGCAGGGGAGCGCTGGTTGGATCCGGAGGGAATCGTGGTGATTTGGTTGCGTATGGACTTCTGGTTGGGGGTGATTTTGATTGTTTGTGGGTCCTCTCATTACACCCTCACCGGCATTGATCACACGGCAACTACTTTGCGGTCTTTGCCCTTTCAGAAATCGAAAAGACATCCTGTTACCTCTTGCTGCTTTTATCGAGAACTTTGTCCAGTTACAGAGAGGTTGATTTAGCTGGTGGGACTTGGGAGGGCAGAGATCTTTTGCCCAGGTCACTTGGTGAGTTTATCTGCCACGTTAGTCTTTTATTGTGATCCATTCATTCGCCCTACCCGGCACAGCCATCGATGTTTACTTTTCTCTCTCTCGAAACTGAAATAAGGCCGGGCGAAGTCGGAGAGGCAAGCAATCTTGCTGTTTCTCTCTCACTCTCTCTATTTTCCTCTCTACTCCACCGCTTTGAGCAGTAATCTCAGAGTAGCTGAGCGCCCGCCTGAACTATGATTGTTTCGCGAATCCATTTCTCCGGCAGAGAGGAACGTTTGGAACTTAGTCAGAGCGATGACTGCCACCAAAATCCACCCAACCTCATCAATCACAATCGGATCCTTCGGCGTCATCAATGGCCTCTAAAGCCATATCTCGGGAACCTTCTCCGATGGAGAGCAAAGTTTTTGAATTTCCCTCATAATCTCAAGTAAGTATTAGAAGTTTCGTTTATAGCTAGGTTCTGATTTCTTTCATTGATTTCCCCATGTTTCTGCCCTTTCTCGCCTCTTCACCCTTTGTTCATTTGCGCTTTCTCTCTGGTGACAACGGTTTTTTGTTTGTTGCGGACATGCCAGTCAAATCTGACATTCCCTTTCTCTCTGTTGCGCTCCTGGTCTTCCCTTTATGCTCGACCTGGGTGAGACCCTGATGATGAAGCCGCTGTAACACAAGAACAGTAGCGGTTTGAGGACCTTTTGTCTCTCTGAAACCTCAAGGCAAGTTGTCTTGATTAATATTCTAGGCTTTGTCTCAAATATCTCACGTTTATCTACTGTCTTACTCAGATCTGCGATGCTAGCGGCTGGTCAATGGGGTTTTCCAACAGAGCATTTTCCACTGGTGCTGGTGGTCATCCCGGTATGTGTGAGACGGAAAACTCTAATCATACATTTTATCCCATAAAAAAAAAACAAAAATCATACATTTTAATTCAGGTTTATATTGATAGGTTGTGGTTGTTGTGTAGGTGAGGAGTGAGGAGTGAGGACTGTCAAAGTGAAGCATCGGTCCGATCTAGCCTTCCGGGCAAGGAGACTGTGTTCATGACTTGCTCTAATTCAGGGTAATTTATTTCAGCTTATCTTCTTCCTCACATCAGTCTTCATGATCTAAATTGTCTCTTTATTTTGTGATGAATGTTTCTTTGGTGGTTGGTGGTGTTGATGTACCGCTGTCGTACCCGCCCTCAAGATCATCAGTCTGTCTACCTTCATTCTAAGATTTGCACGTGGTTCATAACTGATTAACTGCAACATATTTTAATATGGTGCACCGCTGTAGTAGAATTTGGAGTGGTTACTGTATTTCATGTACTATAGTCTCTGTTTTGTGTTAGATGTTTAGCTTAGGTGATTTTAGATGAGGACTCAATCGTTATAGTATTTCTTCATTAAGTATCATTTTTTAGTTCATTTACATTGGGCAGGCAGTTCAACAGTTGTCGATATTTGAATTCTATGTCGTGAAGATTGAATCAAACCGCTGTTATGGTTCTGCTCGACTTCTCATGCAGTAGTTGTGATCCTAGCCATCATTATCATGTTTCGCTTTCGTTCTCTTTAATTTATAGAGGCTTATTGTTGGTTGCAGAAGGAATGGAAGATTAGCCCTAGATGAAGGGCATGTGAAAAATGACAAGTCCACATAATAACCAGTAACAATACAGATGAATTGATCATTGCCCCAAAAGTGTTGTGTTTTCCCTTATATTTGCATTTCCAGAATTTTGTATTCTGTAGTTATCAAATTCTGTAATTATTCTGACGAAATAACCTTATTATAATGTTTTGAAAGTAATTGTTCTACTACTAAGTTGGTTCATATTTTACTTACTATATTTATCGGAGTCTGATATGTATTTTGTTAGTCATTAAGCTGTATATATTCCTGCAGAACACTCTTTTGATGTCATAGTAACTCTGTTTTATTAATCTCAAATCCCGACGCGGAGCGCGGGCATTGAGAACTAGTAAACAATTAAACGTTACACAAAACCAACCGCCATTTGGCACCGAAATCAACCTACACGTCATGAGTGCAGATCTGGTGACTAAGGGGGTGCTTAGTCACTTGACTAAGCCCCTCCTAGTCATTAGATCTGGACACTTCAATCCAATGGTTAAAAAGTGGGAAGGGCTATTTAATTAATGGCAGGGGTAGTTTGGGTATTATGAAAAATTACGAAGTATACAAACCGGATTTACAATCAGTACAAACCATACAAACATACGAACAGTACAAACTAGAGCGACAAAACATACAAACAGATTTACAAACATTACAAACGTATGAACTATACAAACAATACAAACTAGACCGACAAACAATACAAACCATACAAAAAGAAAAAACAATCGGGTTGACTTTTGAGGATCCATCCCTATATAGAGGGGCTCATTCCCAAAGTCAACCCGGGTGTTTTTTAGACATACAAACAGTACGAACATGGTGGACAAAAATGACAAACTAGACCGACAATCCATACGAACGGGAAAAAACACCCGGGTTGACTTTGGAGGCTCCATCCCTATATAGAGGGACTCCTTCCCAAAGTCAACCCGGGTGTTTTTTAGACATACAAACAGTACGAACATGGTGGACAAAAATAACAAACTAGACCGACAATCCATACGAACGAAAAAAACACCCGGGTTGACTTTGGAGGCTCCATCCCTATATAGAGAAGTTCCATCCAAAAGTCAACCAGGTTGTTTTTTAGACATAAAAAACATTACAAACATGGTGCACAAAAATAACAAAGTTTACAAACATTACAAACATGGTGCACAAAAATAATAAAGTTTACAAACATTACAAAATAACAAAGCGTACAAACATTACAAAATATGTTAACAAATATCACAAAACACTGCCGCCGAAAAATTCTTCTCCGTCGACGATGGTCATCGGAAAAAATTTACCGACCAAAATCTCTCTCTCTCCCTGGCAGGGGAAAGGGGAATATATTTCCTGGGACAAAAAAATGGCGGAAGGGAATATATTTCCCAGGAACCGACGGTTCTCTCTGGGACAAAAAAAAATGGACGGACAGAATATATGGCCGCCGGAAATCCTGGACGGCGGGAGTACGCCGGAAAATTTTGGAGCGGCAGCGGGGTGCCGCCTCTTTTTAATTTTTAATTATTAAAATATAAAATAATCATGAACCATGCAATTACTTCATTACCCTTCATTAAATTGAATTAATTGTAGCCATTAGATTTTAATGAGGTTAAAGGGTTGAGATCAACTTAGGCAAGTGACTAAGGGACCCCCCCTTAGTCACCTGATCTTAGCCCTACACGTCATTTTACCATGTGGTGTTTGGATCATCGTCACCGCATCATACGGTCAATTATGCAGATTAAATTATGAACGTACAATAAAATAAGTATAGTTACATTGTTATTTATCTCTGCTATTATATTCATAATTACTGGTGTTTTTCTTTATAAGTTTCTTTACAAGTTTCTTTATATATGAAGATTAATATATAAATTCAGTTTGTACCTATACCTTTTCATATCAGTTAAATTTAATTTTTGAAAAAGAACCTCTGTCGTTGACATGTATAAAATCTATCAATTAAATTCAATAACTCGAGTTATTGGGAGAAATACATGTATGAATTTTAACCACGTTCTTAAACACCTTTTCAAACGAAGTCAACTCTTGGGTTTGAACCTTGTACTTGATAGTTATATCATGTTCTTTAAATGACGTTAAGATTTGGGTCACAAGAACTTGAACATGTGAACTCAAGGCTAACGAGTAGGATGTGTTGGCCGGGCCCTATGGCACAAGGCCTCCATTATAAGGATGCCATTACATGAGAGGTTGAGAGTCTCGAGTTTACAGGAATTTTACAATTTGATCTATATAATTTGGAGCGGAAAATTAATATATTAGTTTGACTTTAATCTATTGGTAAACATGTTGGATAATGCATATTTGATCATGGGTTCAAATCACTTTTTTTTTTGCATGTTTTACATATCTATTTATTTAACTAGGCTTGACTAAAATGTATGTTCAGTATCGACACTTAAAATATGTATCTATTTTCATTCATGAATTTCAAGTTTATCCATTTATCTCCTATTCTACGAATACTCATTTATTTAATTTAACTTGAGTGAATTATTAGTATAGTTTCTCAACTTCGATATTTTGATTTGTTTTCATTTTTGAACTTCAAGTGTCTCCTATGAATCAATTTAACTCCTATAATACGAAAATTTATGTTTCATAAGACAATTTCGAATTTAATAATAAAAAAACTCATTTTATTAAGAAAATGAGTTACATTTTATTTATGAAATAGAGCCTCGAGTATTGATTGGACAGGCCTGACTGAACTCACGATCAAATCAATCCTTTTTAATGTCACAAATCAACTTATCTCAATAGCTAGAATACTTTGATGAGACCCATACATGAATTTTAACCACTTCCTCACAAACATTCTGGTTGCTGCATTTTATTTAAGCGACGATAAAGAATGGAAAGCAAACAATTGTAAGGATTTGGTCTAGTAATAATGTTGGGATGAGTACATCAACGAACCTTTAAATTCGAATCTTGGAACCAACAACCGAAAAAGAAGCAAAGTCGAAGAGGACGAAGACTACTTGGCGCGTTGCTTCAACAACGTACATCTGCCTGCAGCAGATGTTTTGAACGTCCCACGGTAAAGAAAACCGGATGACTTTAGGACTTGGATTTAGGAAAAGCTGATGAGCAAACCCACCTCGTCCCTCCACAATACCAACTATTTCCCAGAAAACCGACAACTCCACCCCCAAAATATATTTTAAAATGAGTAAAACCGTCCACGAAATTCATAAATATTAAACAAATCAGTCCTTCGAATCACCACCTTTCTGACAGTCACCAGCCTTATCCAGAAGACCAGAACCAACCCGAAAACTTCTTCCCCAAAATCGAAGAATTCTTTCTCCCCACACTATAAATACTTCTCCTTCCTTTCACTTCCTTCCCAAGTCACAACAAAAGCAACTTTCTTTCCCAATCCATTCAGAAATCGAACTTCTGGGTTCCCATCAGGATTCAAATTCAGATTCTGGGTCACTGAGTTTCGAGGAAACAGGGGACGGAGAAAACAGAGTAATCAAGCGATGGCGGATATTGCGATTCTGGTAGCGGAAGAGTACGAGAGGAGATTGAATCGGGAGAGAAGAAATTCAGCTGCTGTTGCTTCGGAGAGGAAAGTGGATCACGTTCATCTGGTGGAGATCAATGCGAATTGGGAATCCACTGCTGCAGCTGCTGCTGAAAACTTGAGGAGCAAGATGGTGGAGATGTTGAAGACGATGAAGAAGGTGGTTGTTGAGCCCAAGTCACAGATCAGCCTAGCTGCTTTTACGGGCTTCTTCTCCGCCTGATTCTTCTATACAATTCCCATACCTTTTCCCCCCCTTTCCTTTTGATTTTCATCTTCTGGGTTTTTGAGTTTGTATATGTAGAATAGCTGTGGAAACGGAAAACAGGGGAGGGGTTTCAGATTAGCTGCTCCTGGAGATTCCACCGCCCAAAAAAATGTTGTTGAACTTTATGTGTTTGTGTAAAATATGGTGAGAATGTGTGTTTTGCAACGTCTGGCTGGCATCTGAATCTTGTTCCTCTCTTAAATTACGGAAGCAAGCAAGAAGGATGGAAGATAAAAAAGGGAAGATATTGGCAAAAAAATCAAAAATACATTTTTAATATAATGAAATGTACTCTCTCGCCCACCGTGGGGCTCGAACCCACGACCACAAGGTTAAGAGCCTTGCGCTCTACCAACTGAGCTAGACGGGCTGCTGTTCTTATATATTCTTTTCCTATTTTTGGTCGCTGTGTAAGGATAAAGAACGGAAGAGATACGGCCTGCAAAGATATTGGACACAAAGAAGGAGCCTTTATCGAGGAGGGTATTAGGGATAGAAACTAAGACATATGGAACAGCAAAATAGGAAAGTAATGCGTTTGTGGTTTTGTTTTAAGCTTCCTATAGACTGGTTCAAAGATAATGCGAAAGATTAAAAGTTATTAGTTTATAGGAGGGCAATGGGTCGGGTTATTAGCGGATAGTTCATATCCATTGTCCTATTCAAAATAATTTTGGTTTTACCTATATCCACATTGATGGTAGGAGACGGTAAAATTATAGTTTCAATTTCCATTTCAATTTCGTTGGATGTGCGATTGATCTGCTCAGAGGTTAATCTTCAACGTCGCACGTTGTCATAGACGACCAATAATGTTATGAAATTGTTTTCCGTGGAGCAAACTTTTGTATTGATATTAATGAACATACCTATGAATTATTTGGACGATGAATTGAAGATTAATTACATTGTTCACACGTCTACTACAAACGAGATTGTTTGATGCTTTTGATGGGTTTTTGGGAACAAGTTAAATTAGATTACTATATTTCTATAGAGTTTCAGTGAGAAGTGAAACTACCTATCGCTTCTTTGATGGAGAAAAGATAACCTCAGTATGCATTTCAAAGTTGTGATTTTGTGAACCTGTGTCTATTGTCTTATTTTCTACTATTTATAGCTAGATTGCCAATGCCAGCTACTTCAACCGCCTCGGAACCCTTATATCCGCCTTGATCACTACTTGGTAACCGTCACCTTGGGATCCTAAGTCCCATCGCGTTGTTCGACGTCGGTATGGGTTAGTGTTGAGTTGACCTTCACTAATGCCAACTCACTTGTCAATATATTTTCCATAGTTGCCGCAACAGAAAACAAATCCTAATGAAAACGAACCAGTCATTTCTTGAGAAACAAAATTGAAGAAAACATGTTTACTTTAGGAGTATGGTGAGTTGTGAAACTGAATACTTATAATGAAAACCAGTTTAGTTATTTTTTTATACTTGATTACCATTATTTTTTTATTGAATATCATACAACTCTAGCTATTTAGTATCCCATAGTGTTGATATGACTTAAATCGGACTATCTAACTATGACTGGAAGTAATGGGGGTCTCGTGGAGGATGTTTCTGATGAGCCAGAAACTTCAGAATCCATTAATGCACAAGGTTCACAGTCTAGAGATCCAGATAGACCGAAGAGAGCGAATGTAAGAGTACATCCACATAGGTGTGGCTTTGAGGATGTGATGGCGTATGCTTTTCAGGTGGCTGAAGAAGTGAATGCGAGTGAACCACAGTCCTACAGAGAAGCTGTTTCGTGAGCTGCTAAGTGGCTTGCTGCAATGGAAGATGAGATGGAATTCCATGACAAGAACCAGACTTGGGACTTGGTCAGACGACCACAGAGAAGGAAGATTGTTACAAACAAGTTCTACAAGAAGAAGGAAGGAATGACATTTAAAGAGGGCATGAAATCCAAAACTCGGTTAGTGGTAAGAGGCTTTAAGCAAAGGGAAGGATTAGATTTAGGGATCGCAACGTAACCCGAACCCACGGGTACCCACCCGACCCAACCCGGTTAACGCGGGTAAAACCCGTGTTTACGGGTTTTTGGCCGGGTTCGGGTTTAAACTCGCTACACTATTCACCAGGTTGGGTTGGGTTTGGGTTTAGGTATACTCGACCCATGGGTACCCGCCCACAGTCATATAATTACTTTCCCGGTATATTTAATATTCTAAATAATATATTTTCCTTAAACAACTAATATTCTTTGTGTTTGTGGAGACATGTATAATTTGTTCTTTCTAATTATTTAGAATGAAGTTGATATTATGGAGTGGAGAGTGAAGAAGCTTAGTTGACAAGGAGGAAGAAGATTTCAATTAATCATGTTGTTTATAGATGTTTATCTTTAATTTTAAATAATTTGTATTGATAATGTGTGGTTTGTTTGTATGCTCTAGATTGGTATTTTTTGTATGGATAATTTGTATGAGAAAATTGATGTTAAACTTATTTAGAAAGAAACTCTTTATTAAAAATTTTATCACAAAAAACCACGGGTACCCATGAACCCGCGGATACACAGTGAGTTGGGTGGGGTTTGAGTTTTTCAAACCCAGCGGGTTTTACCCCTGGTTTTTTTAACGGATAAACCCATGGGTTTGGGTTTGACAAAACCCGCCCCAACCCGCCCCATTGCCATCCCTAATTAGATTACAATGAGATTTTATCAACAATGGTCAGACATACTTCGATCAGGGTGTTATTAGCAATAGTGACACATTATGACTTAGAGCCGAGCAACTAGATGCGAAGGCATCTTTTCTATATGGAGATTTGGAAGAAGAAATTTACACGACTCAACAAGAGTGATTCGAGGTAGGCATTGCAAAAATATCCGTCACCATGGATATTTGCCCTAATCCGAACTGATCGGGTAGGTAAAACCTAAACCCAAAGGAATTTTAGTGGGTACGGGTAAAATCCGAACCCAAATATTGCAAGTAATGGATGATTATGACTTTCTCACTATCCAACCCGAACCCGCCCGATTATACGAATGCATATGTATTTTGTCTATAAATAATCATGATTTTTCTCTAACATATTTTATATTTAGCATATAAATATAATACTTTCATGAAATTGTGTTGTTATAATTAATTTTCTTCATTCTAGTGAATTATTATCATACTTTTCCTCTTATTTAATGTGACAATACGTGTGAATGTTAACATATGAGTTGGATTTATAAAGAGAAACTATTACCCATGGATCATCATGGATACCCGAAATCCGAACTAGTATGGGTATGGTTTTTTGATTTTCTACCCATTTCTTATGTGAGATTGGATATGGGTAAAACCCGAACTACTTTGGGTAGGCTAACAGATATGTACTATCCGTCCACGACCCGACCCATTGCCATCCCTAATTCCAGGTTCGAGAAAAATAAACTATGTTTGTTAGTTGAAAAAGTTCTTATATGTACTTACGCAATTTTCGAGGTAGTGGTACAAGTGGTTTGAAAATTACATACTTAAACTGTGTTACAATAAAAATTCTAATAATTGTTGTGTATATCACAGTAACGCTGTTGAGGATGGTTAGATGATTTATATGATTTCATATGTCTCCACAAACATAAATAAGATTAGTTGTTTAGAATATTAAATATACCGAGAAAATAAATTATATGGGTGTGGGCGGGTACCCACGGGTCGGGTTTACCTAAACCCAAACCCAACCCAACCCGATGAATAGTGAACGGGTTTAAACCCAAACCCGGCCCAAAACCCGTCAACACGGATTTTACCCGCGTTGACCGAGTTGGATCGGATGGGTACCCATGGGTTCGGGTTTTGTTGCCATCCCTAGTGGACGATATACTCATAGTTTTGAAATTAAAGTCTAATATGCAGTGGTTAAAGGGGCTTCTCAATGCGGAATTTTATAAACCGTTTGGGAGCTACTAAGAGGAAAGAATTCGGCCAATTCGGGGATACAAGTTGATGATGATGATTTCTCTGACCCCCAGCTTCAATAGAAAGAAAGTGAACGGAAGACAAAGAGAAAGATGGAGAGAAAGCTGTCAGTGAATGGGATTAATTACAACAGGGTGAAGCAACTAAAATTAATCAGCTCGTTTGATGGAGGGCAGAGGAAAAGAAGTACAAAAAATAAATAATGCCGACTAGGGACTTGGAAACAAAGGGGTTACCATTTCAACCAATTCTACTAAACAGGCTTTTATCTTTTCCGCCCAGCTGCCACATTGCTGCCAAACGGTTTTGCCAAATAAGAACACAATGAAAAGTGAACATATTTTTATCAGTGTTTCCAAATTCATCAAGGCAATGAAAAATATAAAATGAAATTACAAGTGAACATGACATAAGTATTGCTGACATATACTGCCTATATGAGGTCGGAGCCTCTTCATGTAATTGTGATGTAGTTATTCCTAAAGGCCAAGGTTGGGCTGCAAGTCCATTGGTTAAAGATCCGAGTTATGAAAGGGTCTAACTAATGAGCTCCCCAAACTCCAAACTTGCTAGCAAGACTAGATTATTAGAGCTCTCCCTCCTCTATTTGGTGCTTCATGTAGCTTGTTTGACACCTTTGCACTCTTTGGCCCTTACTTCCATGTAGAATTCATTTTTTTTTTCTTTTTGACAAATGACATTGAAATTCCATTACTTGTGGCACAAGCCAGTCAACCCAACATGGGAGCAACAACATCAAGAATATTTAACCCTTGGGATGGTAGCTGGTTCCTAGCACATGATCTAGCAACCCAATTAGCCTTGAAATTGTTCTTACGGTTGAAGTGCTGCAGCTTGATGAGAGGGTCCTCCGCCAGAAGGCTCTTGATGCATCCCAATCTTGCTTCCGCTCGCCACGGCCAAGATTTTGAGTCACTCTGTACTGCCTTCACCAGCTGCAAGCAATCTGATTTCAACAGGCATGGGGATCTGAGGGATGCTGCGAGACGGGAGCCCTCCAGCAAGGCTGTGGCTTCCGCTTCAAGTGGGGAAAAACAATGCATGGGCTAAGCTCTGCCATCACAAACCTGGCCATGGCTGTTCGTTATTACGACGCCATATGCCGCCTTCTGGGACTCGTCAAAGAACGAGCCATCGCAGTGTACTTCAAAATGATGAGTACCTGGCGGTGGTGCAGTTTGTTGCTGGGGTGGGATGAGCTGAGACGGATGGGGTCTATCAGAAATTTTCCTTGGGCAGGTGGACCATTGGGTGTGAGCTGATGCCGCTTTCGAGATCGTGGAAGGTGGCCAAGGCTGTATGTCCCTAAAGATCTTTTCATTTCTGGCTTTACAGGTCTGCCAGCCAAGGAAGATAATCTTCTGAATCGCCAAGATTGGGTAGAACTGTCGAAGGGAGTCGAGCCATTCGAGGAAAGAGGACAGAGGTGAAGGTCGAGGTAGGGAGGGCCACTCTTGCCTCCATCCCTCCGCCGCGTGGGGGCAAGCAAATAAACAATGGTGAATTGATTCTGAAGAGCAACCACACAACGGGCATGCCTTTGAGGTGGCACACTTCCTCTCAAACAGGTTTTCTTTACACGCCAGCGCCCCTCTGGTAACCCTCCAGACGAAGAATTTAAGCTTCGGCGGAATAGACAAACTCCATAACCACTTCCACCTTTTTCTGCTAGCCTCTGGGAACTCCTCTGACCATCCTCCTTCCTGTCTAGACTGCAGGTGAAACTGGGTGAAAGCAGACTTCACTGTGAAATTACCTTGATCAGTAAACCTCCAAGCCCAGAAGTCCTCCATGGAGTCCGGCCCAATGGGAATCGCTGCCACTTGAATCAAGTCCTGCTGACTGAGAAAATTCGAAAGTAAATCAAACTTCCATTCCCTCGTAATCTCATCGATCCAACTGTGAGCTGTATCATTTTCATTCCAGTCGAACTGTAGGAGGGGTCCTGGCCTATCAAATCTCCATGGGTCATGGAAAAGCCTTGTAGTTTTGCCATTTCCAATCACTCGGATAAGTCCCTTAAGCATCCATCTTTTCGCTTCACAAATACTGGACCAGATCCACGATGCTCTACTGCCTTTTTTAGCATTCAGAAAATCAGAGCTGGGGAAATAAATGCTTTTCAATACCTTCACCCATAAGGCCTCCTTGTTGGTGAGAATTCTCCAGGCCTGTTTGGCCAGCAGTGCAAGGTTGAACGTATTGAAAGGGCGAAAGCCGAGTCCCCCCTCCTCCTTAGGTGCATATAACACATGACCTGCTCTCCAATGAACCGTTCTCTTTGTCATGGACCCTCCCCAAAAGAAGGATTTGAGCATGGAGTCCATTTTCTTCGTTGTACCCTTGGGCAGTAGGAATAAACTCATGATGTAGGATGAGACCGCTTGAAAAACCGCTTTTAATAGCACTTCTTTGCCTCCTGGGGACAAGAGAAGGCTCTTCCAGGCTTCCCCTTTTGATTCCATTCGTTGCAATAGGAAGTGAAAGGTTTCCTTCTTTGATCTACCCCATTCGGTTGGCACTCCCAGATAGTTGGAATGGCAGGGGGTTCTAGCAAATCCAGAGCTATTCACAATCCTGGCCTGTTCATCACTTGGGATGTTGCAGCTGAAGAAAAAGGAAGATTTGTTTATGTTGACCTCTTGTCCCGTGACCGCTCCATACTGGTTGAGGATGTCCAGAATCTTGTCAGCCTCTTCGCAGGTTGCCTCCCCGAAAATCACTGTATCATCCGCGAACAAGCAGTGTGAGAGAACAGGGCAGTGTCTGTTTAGCTTTATCCCTTTAATCCCATTGTTCAGAACCGCTTTTTCGATCAGGAAGGACAAAGCATTCGACATGAGAATAAAGAGAAGGGGTGACAAGGGGTCCCCCTGTCGAATGCCTCTGAAAGGGATGAACTCACTTGAGGGCTCACCATTCAGAAGAAGGCTGAAGGTAACCGTTGTAATATAGGAAGACACCCAGTTGCACCAAACGTCACTAAAACCATAAGCTTTCAGCAGGGAGAGGAGGAGATCCCATTCAACCATATCGTATGCCTTCTTCATGTCAAGTTTCATCATCATCTCCCTCTTCTTCCCTGATTTTTTGTTTCTTGAAGTGGTTAAGTACCTCGTGTACAATGATGATATTGTCTTGAATCTGTCTTCCTCCTGTGAATGCAGACTGGAGCTCGTTAACCAGGTCAGGCAACAAGGGCTGGAGTCTATTAGTCATAATTTTGGTGATGACTTTGTACCGGAAGTTGCAACAGCTTATTGGTCTGAACTGGCTAATCAACTCAGGGGAATCCACTTTGGGGATGATAGTGATAAAAGTCTTGTTCCAATTATCCGGCATGATCCCTGAAAGGAAGAAGGTGGATATCTCGTGACAGAACGAGTACCCCACTGTGTTCCAATACTTCCTAAAGAATAAGCCCTGAAAACCATCAGGTCCAGGAGCCTTGGAAGCCCCCAACTGAAAAACAGCCTTACGGATTTCCTCATTCCCCACCGAGGAGCACAGTACATTATTAAACTCTTCATTCACCAACTTTGAAAGCCTTCGAGAATAATTGGATCATAAATTCTGTTGTTGGAAGTGAAGAGATTGATGTAAAAATCATTAGCAAGGTCTTTCAGATCCTGAGCATTGTCAATCCACAAACCTTCCTCATTTCGCAGCTTGACAATCCTATTTTTATTTTTCCTTCTTATGGTAGTAGCGTGAAAAAAGCCGGAATTCTGATCCCCTTCTTGGAGCCAATTGATTCTCGATCTTTGCAGCCAGAAGCTTTCTTCCGAACTCCAAATGTACTCGAGTTCCTGATGTAGGCTTCTTTCTTCACCAACCATACTAGGGCAACCTCTGTCTCCTTATAACGTTTGTAATCTTTGTCGGATTTCTCCTTCTCGTTTCAGTTTTGCCCGCCTGTCCATTCTGGCCCAATTCTGTAATTCATGTTGACAATCCCTGAGCATTGTATCAATCTTTCCCCCTCGCGTCCATCTGTCGGTGATAATTTTGCAACACTCTTCGCTTTCCCTCCATCTTTTATCGAATCTGAAAGGTGTGCAATGAGCCCGACTAACTGGATGGAGGTCAATCCGGATCGGGCAGTGGTCTGATTCCACGAAGTCTTCGTGGTAAACCATGGCAGATTCATATAAGGTCCTCCAAGAAGTCGAACATAAGGCTCGATCAAGCCTTTCGCGGATCAGATCGTCCCCTTGTTGCTTATTGCTCCAAGTAAACACTTGGTCTGAGAAACCAAGATCAACCAGTGCATTCCGAGTCATGAAGTACTTAAAGGGAGATACATTCTCATTTCTAAGGGGGCACCTCCCCTGCTTCTCAAAAGGGAAAACGGCAACATTCAGGTCCCCCACAATCAGCCATCTTTCTTCCTGATTCTCCCTGAGGGACGTAAGTCGATCCCATAGGAGTCGTCTCTCTACCACCGTGGTAGGAGCGTGGACAAAGGTGCAGAAAAAACTAACTCCATCCTTACTAATGCTGGTGTCCATGAAGGACTTACAAGATTCTAACACAGTAACATTAACATCTTCTTTCCACCAAAGGGCGAGGCCACTACCTTCCCTCTCTGGACTAACATACTTCGAGTGCTCGAACTTCATCACTCTCCTCCTTGTTTCCATAAAAGATTCCTCCTTACTTGTTTCCATTAGAAAGAGAATCGATGGGCCAAATTGCCGGCATAGCCTGCCGCAATAACTTCTTGTAAGGGGTTGGCCGAACCCCCTACAATTCCAGCTTAAAATCCTCATTCGAGATGAGGCGGCTTGAGGCTTGCCGCCGTCGCCCTCGGAGTGGTAGACTCCCCTTCTCCGGACTGACATCCTTCCGCCGTGAGCTCCGCCAAACTCATCCTCCTAACTATGTTTCTCCTTCTCTGGTAAGTCCGTTTGCTTTCCCCTGGAACAAAAGACATAGAACTGAAAGAAATGTTAGATGGGGACTCCTGTTGTGGAGACGAGGCCGCGGGACTGATCCTGTGGTCAGGCTTCCTTTTCTTCTCTGGTCTGGGCTATTCCACCTCGGAAGGGGCTCCAATTGGGTCATTGAGCAGATCACTTGGTTGGGCTTGATAGATGTTCACTGGACTGGTGTTGACTTGGCTGGGATGGGCCGGCAATTCCGGGCCTCGGGGTGCTTCAGACAGGTTAAGAGTTGGGCCGCCTAGAGACAGAGATTGACCCATTTCAAAAAGGCCCGCCATTTTCTCTCTGTTGGCTTCCTTCTCCCCTAGGTCGAGACTGCGTTGCATCGCTCTGGTCGTCGCCTCCATTTCCATCTCTAGCAGTGCTGTCTGTATGACAGGGGGCTGGTTGCTGGCCTCTCCTCTGAACACCCAGCCTGGTTCCCTGCCACTGCTTGTCAGACTGTTGTACCCTGGTGGGGTATTGAACGGTCCCAGGATTGGGAGACCCGCTAGGGTTATCCGGGAAGATTCTCCTCGATTGCCGCGCCCCTGCTGCATCGCCGGTGAGGGGAGTGCCAGACGTCTGGCCCTCGCTTGTTTTTCCCTGAAGGACGCCGGTGGAGTATTCGCCGGCGAGTCGTGCCCAGCTCTTAGTGCATCAGTGTATACTTCCGATGGGTCGGTACTGAGCCCCAGCCTTCTATGTTCTTCCCTTTCATGGCAGTTGTGGATTAGATGGCCCAATCTCCCGCAAAAGTAGCAGAGATTCATTATCCTTTCATATTTGAAGCTGATCCAGATGGAGTTATCCCCAATGGGATACTCGAAACCAATTGGGATTGGCTCGTCGATGCTTACTTCCACCTTGACTCTGATAAATTTCAGCCAGCCCCTGAAGTCGAAATTTGATTGATCGACACAGTGGAACTGAGGGAAGATGAAACTCGCTACTGCCTGAACAGCTTCTTCGTCCTTGAGAGATTGTGGCAGATCGTGCATTTGGACCCATAGGGTGACTGTTGGTATATCTGCTGGTTCCGCCTTCTGTTCCCCGTCCCATTTCTTCAAAGCTATCAGTGTATTGCTCAGGTTCCATGGCCTTGCCTCCCATACAACGTCCCTTTGTTGAGTCGACTGGAAGGAGTAGACGAAGAGGTTCTCGGCTTCCTTAGTAGCTTGCACCTCTCCATATGCTCTCCATTTGTTTAACGCCGCATTTC
The DNA here is from genome assembly GCA_946122785.1 of Linum tenue. Classification (NCBI taxonomy): domain Eukaryota; kingdom Viridiplantae; phylum Streptophyta; class Magnoliopsida; order Malpighiales; family Linaceae; genus Linum; species Linum tenue. The sequence goes on from CAMGYJ010000006.1 coordinate 9,555,921, forward strand.
GTGCTTTTGGTAAGTTGATGCTGGTATCGGTGATCCATTTCCCCAGAAGCATTGCCATCCCACTACCTCGAGCCCCCACGACTGTAGGTCTCACGTTGAGGACGAGGTGACTCCTCTCCCCTCTCAGGCTCTTGAACTTTGTTTCCATTTTTGGTTGACTGGCTTTTTTTGTTTTGGTTGGGGGCTGAAGGTATTTTAGGTTGGGTATCACTCTTTTGGTAGCTCTGCTGGTATTCTGGAGGGAACTGGGAGTGGGTGATTGATGGTTCGATTTTGCCTCCCTTAAATAGGCGAAACCCATCCGACTACGACTCCTGGTATGCCTCAGGAGCTTGCTGTGTTTGCAGCACAATAAATGCCACTTGATTGTTCCTTCTGCAATAACTTCACCTGCCAAGAGATCCGATTCATGGCATTTATGGTGGCAGCTATCAGCAACTCTATACCCTCCTTTAGTATCTCCCCCTTCTATTTGCTCTTTGCGTGTAGAGTTCGGCGGATGGTTGAGCTCAGCGCATTTAAACCCTTCTTCCTCTCTATCCAAGCATTTATGTTTCTGAGCTCTCATGATTGTTCGGTAGACTTCCCTTGTCTCTATCTCAGGTGATTTGTGGCAGCACATTCCTTGTGTCTCTCTGAGTGGAGGGGATCTGCAGAGAGGGGTTGCAATAAGTATTGCTTCCACATCCTTCCAAAACTCAGAACATTTACTTCCTCTGCTTCTGGCCTTAAATTTCGTCTGCCCTCCTTTGATTGATGTCCGTTCAGGTGGTTTGGGCGGTGGAGTAACTCCTTCCCCGGCTGCTTCTGTGTTGGAAGGGGGCGCCTCATTGGTGGCGAGTCTAATCAAGATTTGATGATCTTCAATGCTCCAAATCCTGCACTTAAATGCATTGTGATCTTCGATTAACTCTAGAGGATTTCTGCAGACTCCGGCAGTGGGATTATTGAAGGCTCCCTGACGGGTAGCTGGAGTCGCTCTCAAAATCGGAGCTGGAGCGAAAAGACGACCGGAGAAAGAAAAACCAGAGAGAGGAAAAACAGAGAAAGGGAGATGAGCCATTGATTAGAAGAAGTTTGACCCGTCGTGTTTGTTGTGAATTAACAGTATCTTATCTTATCTCATCTGTTTCTTCTTGAGATGAAATTTTTTTGTAGAATTCACTTGATAGGTAGCCTCCCATGTAGATCTGGCAAATTACAATCCGATCCGTTGACGCGATCCGAACCTGCCCGTAAATGGAAGTTTTTATGACCTGAAATCCGAACGACCCGAACCCGATAACCCGTGATTTTTTGGGTCGGTTTGGGTGATTTGGCGGGTCGAACCATTAGATCCGTTCCATTTCAAATGTAACTCCCAAAATGATAAAATAACTCATAAATTGGTGAGATGTTTAAAAAAATTCAGAAGGATTTGAAAGACAAGTTTGGAGTTTAAGGATAATCAAATATAATGTGTTTCTTGTAGTAGTATTACTCTTGTGATTGTTTTTTGAATATTTGTACAATTTGTATTTGATTTCATTAGCATGGGAAGATTTGAGAATATGTTAATTTATATGTGTTAGGTAAACTATTGCCATGCATACGTGAAGATTTGTGTTCTTTAAAAAAAATATGAAGCATGTTTGATACTGTTTCTGAGAGCGCTCATAACCTGAAATGATCTGTAACCCGACCCAAAACCGAATGGGTTGAGTCAATATTTAACCCGAAATAAGCTAAACCAACATGACCCGACTCGTAAGCTGAAACTCCAATCCGAAATTACCCAACCCGACCCGATTGCCAGGTCTACTCCCACTATGCCATAGAGGTGTCTTTAGTGATGGCAATGGGGTGGGGCGGGTACGTCAATTCCCATGCCCCGCCCCACGCTACTACGGGGCGGGGCGGGTCGACCCACTCTTACATGTTGTTCAAAAAAAAAAAATATACAAGTAAATTTTACTTTTTACAATAAAACATAGGGAAAAACACTTTAAAAATGAAAAATATTGATAATAGAATGGATAATTGAGCCTAACAAGTTGAAAGATCGACTCTAACTAGTTGAATAAAAGTCAAATAAGTGAAATATGTATAGATATTGTAAGAAATTGAGATGAAATGACTCTAGAACGGAGCGGGGCGGGGCAGGGCGGGTCGGAAGTAGATACCCATGTCCCGCCCCACACTACTGCGGGTCGAGTAATACCCTCCCCATCGCAGGTCAGATCGGATAATACCCGCGGGGCGGGTTGAAATTACCATCACTAGGTGTCTTGCATCTTGCATGATAGCTTGTCCTGATATCCTCCTTCTCATGCTTGACTTAAGTCTTGATGGCCTTGTTAGGAACCTACCATGCCAATTTTTTTTATTTAAAAAAAAGTAATTTACACCTTGGAAACTACCATGATGACCTGTTAATGAAAATTGAAAAGAGTTATTATTTCTGTAGTCAGTGGGAACTATCTAAAGATGCACTAAGGCTTGAGTTGTATTATTCAGTATCTCAACAATATATATAGTACATGTACACGTGAGGTAAGGAACTGAAAAGAGATTTACAAGGGAAACAAGTAGCTGTTGTAACAGAAAGCAAGTAGTGAGTAACGTGGGAAAGTGGACTGCAGTAGAATAGGAAGGTTGTTCCTTATCAGCCCCCCGCAAGTGAAGCCTCAGCGAGGCGTAACTTGGTGCAAAATTTGGCAAAAGAAAGCCTTGTGAGTGGCTTTGTTAGAACATCTGCAATCTGATCCTGAGCAGGTAGGTAATGAACACGCAGCTGCCCCTTACTAACTTGATCACGAACAAAGTGAAATTCAATTTCCATATGCTTGGATCGATTGTGAAAGACGGGGTTGTGAGCCAGGAATGTAGCGCCGAGGTTATCACACCATAACACCGGGGAAGAGGGAATGGATTGACCCAATTCAGCCATCAAAGACCGAAGCCAAAGAACCTCGGCAGCAACAGTGGCTAGGGCCCGATATTCACATTCGGTAGAGGAACGTGCCACTTATTTCTGTTTGCGCGTGGACCATGAAATGAGGTTGGAGCCGCAGTAGACAGCGAAGCCAGTGATAGACTTCCGATCTCTAGGACAGGACGCCCAAGACGCATCCGAATAACCATGAATATGAAGAGAAGAGGAGCGAGTTATATGCAGACCGCGATCAATGGTGCCACGAAGGTAGCGTAGAATTCGTTTGACGGCCCCCCAATGAGCTTCCGAGGGAGAGTGCTGATACTGAGACACATGGTTCACTGCAAAAGAGATATCAGGACGAGTAAAACTCAAGTACTGAAGACCACCAAAAAGACTCCGATAAAGAGCAGGCTCGGCAAATGGTGGGGAGGTGTCAAGAGCACTTTGCTGAATGATGTCAACTGTGGAGGGCGTGGAAATTGAGTTGGCGGCTGCCATCTTTGCCCGATCGAGTAGCTCATTGATAAATTTACGCTGACTGAGGAGTATACCAGAAGCAGATCGATGAACCTCGATGCCAAGAAAATAAGAGAGATACCCAAGATCCCGAAGGGCGAATTTGGCGTTGAGGTAAGCCATAAGATGCTGCAGGAGCGGAGAAGAATTTCCGGTGAGCACAATATCGTCGACGTAGACAAGCATGTAGAGGCGCACAGTACCAGACTTATATATGAAGAGAGACGGATCAGTTCGAGAAACACAAAACCCAAACTGAACCAAAGCTGCGGCCAGACAACCAAACCATGTGCGCGGAGCTTGACGGAGGCCGTAAATACTCTTCCGAAGACGGCAAACATGATCCGGTTTGTCGGGATCCACAAAGCCCACTGGTTGGCGCATATAAACTGTTTCCTGTAACTCACCATGAAGAAAAGCATTAGCAATATCAAGCTGATGCAAATGCCAGTTTTGAGTGACGGCAAGCCCAAGAACAAGGCGCAGCGTTGCAGGACGAAGAACAGGGCTATAGGTCTCGTGAAAATCAACACCCGGAATCTGTTGAAAACCACGAGCAACCAATCGGGCTTTGTCACGTTCAATGCTCCCATCGGCGTGGTATTTGGTGCGAAACACCCATTTGTTGGTGAGGAGATTACAATCCGCCGGCGGAGGGACTAAATCCCAAGTATGATTGCGAATCAAGGCTGTAAACTCGTCGGTCATGGCGGCGCGCCAGCGGGGAAGCTTGAGGGCCTGAGCAGCCGAGGTGGGTGTGTCATTAAATGAAGGAGGGTGAGCAAGGAAGGTTTTGGGCTTAAGATGTCCTGTTTTGATGCGGGTGACCATGGGATGGTTGGAGGCAGTGGGATTGGTGATCAGATAAGGCTGAGGGGAAGTGGTGAAACGAGGGCGAGGAGGAAGGGGTTTGCGGGGAGGAAGGGGAGTGGGACGACGAGGGTCGGAAGCAGAGGCGGTCGAGGGCGAGGGGTGTGGGTCGGGCTGAGGGGTAGGAAAAGTGAGCTGAATAATAGAGTCGGGTGGGCTGGGAGGAGGGTTAGGAGTAGAAGGTTGGATAATGGAGGCGGGTGGGGTGAGAATAGGGGACGGTTGTGGGCTAGGGGTGGGTTTCTGGGTTGAAGAGGTAGAGGTGTGGGCCTGGATATGACAGGGAGGGAGAGTGGGTAAAATAATGGGATTTGGGCTAGGAGTAGATGACGGACAGGAAGAGGGAGACTGAATCTCAGTGAAGGGAAATTTAGCTTCATCAAATAATACATGGCGGCTGACATAAATACGACCTGTGGGTGGATGAAGGAAACGATAACCTTTATGAAGTTTGCTGTATCCAAGAAAAACACAAGGAACAGAACGGGGATCGAGTTTGGACGAAGTGATCGGACGCAGCCAAGGGTAACAGAGACAACCAAACACCCGTAAGTTTGAAAGATCCGGGGATCGGTTAAACAATGTAAAAAATGGAGAATTATGATTGAGGAGAGGAGTAGGTGTACGATTGATGAGGTAGCAAGCAGTATCAAAGGCAAGCGTCCAATATTTTTGAGGAACTTGAGCATGATGCAAAAGAGCAAGGCCATTATTCACGATATGACTGATATGATCCCAAATCGGCCGCTCTACAAGTTGGGATTACTTAATGAAGAAGCAAGCTCAAACTGCCTGAAGAACATTCATTTTTGTCAGTGTCATTTTCCGTGTTCAGGCAGCCGACTTTGGAGGCAGGTTTCTCTTAATTGGCTCAATGGAAATTCAAGTTTAATGGCTTGTATTGAACATGGAATGATTATCTACACACTGGTATGCTTGGTTGCTCAATTAGAAGTCATTAAGGTTGTTTTCCAAGGCCTCAAAAATGCCACCTCAAAACTGGAAAACTGCCAGAAAATGGCTAAGGCAGAAAACTGTGTTGAGATACCAACTTTGGAGGCCTATATCTGGAGTTTGGGGAATGATCTCGAGCTGTTTCAAGTTGGAGGTGAAAGAGGGAGTTTTCTTCTACAGAGGAAAGGAATTGGTTGAGTTTGAGTCAACTTGGAAGGCTTTGATCGAGAGGCTCAAAGATGGCATCAAAGCTGTTTGGTTACTTGGAGTTAAAGGCAGATTTTCCTTTTCTTGTTTAGTTAGGATTTCGTTGTTTTGGTAGTTTTTTATTCCTTTTCGTATTAGACTGTAATTAGGAGTTTATGGGACGTGTGTAACCCTAGCTAGGCCTATTTAAGCTTTCTATTTCGTTGTAAAACTCAGAGTTGATTGAATAGAAAAGAAACCGTTTGGTTTTGCAAGTTTGCGAACTTGTTTTGGGTTTGGTGGATTCCAAACTTGCTGAGCTTGTGTATCGATTGAATAGTCACTTCAATCGTGGTCGAGCAACTACCCTTTATACCAATCGAGCTATCCCCAGGTGTGGATTTGTCCTTTTGGTTCCGTTTTATCCAAGTTCGTATTAAGAACGCTTCGTTCTTGATTCGAGCTCAATCGATTCCTCGATTGAGTCGTTGCTGCGTTACTTTGATAAAAATACACCCTCCAGGGTCGTATCAAGTGGTATCAGAGCCCCGTTCAACGCAGGGGCAAGGAGGAGAACGAGATTCTGCTTTAGTTCTGTTTTTCTTTGCGGGCAGAAATAGTGGAGAAGCGGAGAGTCCTTTGTCAACGAGCAGACGATGGGAACTCAACAAATTGACTTGGAGGAATTGAAGAAGTTGGTAACAGAGGCATTTAATGCAACACTCCAACCCAAATTCGACCGTATTCATCGACGATTAGATGAACTCAACGCTGCTACAGAAGGTCGACTCTGTTTTCCTACGGCAAAACAGAGGTTGAAGACTGCGGAAGATGTCGATGAGAAAACTGCCAATTCAAAGGATGTCGTTGCTTTTGGTGAGCTTCTAGAAAGCGAAGGAAGGAGATCTCCAACACTAGGAGTTGCAGGTAAGAAGGGAATCGAAGGTTCTTCCATCAATTATGCAGTAGGCGGCAGTCTCTGTTTTCCTCCGATAAAACAGAATTGGTATTCTGACGAAATCGTGGAGACGCTAGGGGAAGATTCGAGCCTTGCCACAACTACAGCTGAGTTTCTAGTAGGTAAAGGAATGGATTCCATGCCAATAGCACACCCAGATCAGCCGGAAACCAAGACGCCCATCGGAATCGGTCATCTCTGTTTTCACCCGGTGAAACAGAACTCGAGTTCTGCTAAAGCTGTCGTGGGCTTTGCGGTTGATTCAAGAGAAGTCCATGCCACGAATGAGTTTCTGAATGGTCACGGGATGTTTTCCATAACACCACCAAGTCCAGATCAGAAGGAACAAGAGGGGATTGAGCCCTCGAATGCACGCCCAGAACTGCAGAAGTACAAATCCGGAATTGGTGAAAATATTTACAGCGACGGCTCGACAATTAATGAGGCTCATCGAGGCTTGGGAATGCTGGGGGAGATCGAATCAAAGGACAGCCAAGCATATTCTAGCAATAGATTGAAGAATGGAGGTTCGAATCGTTGCAAATCGACTTTTGACGACTTTCCCGAGTTTGTCGCAAAACTGGGTAGTATGGTGAAGGTTCTGGCCACGTTTCCAAGGCTGATCATCGTCGATATTGATCAAGGAAGCGATGTAGATGATCAAATGGCTTTGTACCTCACGAAATCGTCACTGAATGGCAACAAGGATGAAGGCAGTGAGGATTTGAAGAATGGTGAAGAACGTTTGGGATGCACTTTTGAAGACCCATTTTGGGCACCCTCAGGTCATATTTTGGCTTGCAAAATCATACAAGCTTTGAGGTCAAAGCTTTTTGAAGAGGGGGAGCCTGATATGATCCCAAATCGGCCGCTCTACAAGTTGGGATTACTTAATGAAGAAGCAAGCTCAAACTGCCTGAAGAACATTCATTTTTGTCAGTGTCATTTTCCGTGTTCAGGCAGCCGACTTTGGAGGCAGGTTTCTCTTAATTGGCTCAATGGAAATTCAAGTTTAATGGCTTGTATTGAACATGGAATGATTATCTACACACTGGTATGCTTGGTTGCTCAATTAGAAGTCATTAAGGTTGTTTTCCAAGGCCTCAAAAATGCCACCTCAAAACTGGAAAACTGCCAGAAAATGGCTAAGGCAGAAAACTGTGTTGAGATACCAACTTTGGAGGCCTATATCTGGAGTTTGGGGAATGATCTCGAGCTGTTTCAAGTTGGAGGTGAAAGAGGGAGTTTTCTTCTACAGAGGAAAGGAATTGGTTGAGTTTGAGTCAACTTGGAAGGCTTTGATCGAGAGGCTCAAAGATGTCATCAAAGCTGTTTGGTTACTTGGAGTTAAAGGCAGATTTTCCTTTTCTTGTTTAGTTAGGATTTCGTTGTTTTGGTAGTTTTTTATTCCTTTTCGTATTAGACTGTAATTAGGAGTTTATGGGACGTGTGTAACCCTAGCTAGGCCTATTTAAGCTTTCTATTTCGTTGTAAAACTCAGAGTTGATTGAATAGAAAAGAAACCGTTTGGTTTTGCAAGTTTGCGAACTTGTTTTGGGTTTGGTGGATTCCAAACTTGCTGAGCTTGTGTATCGATTGAATAGTCACTTCAATCGTGGTCGAGCAACTACCCTTTATACCAATCGAGCTATCCCCAGGTGTGGATTTGTCCTTTTGGTTCCGTTTTATCCAAGTTCGTATTAAGAACGCTTCGTTCTTGATTCGAGCTCAATCGATTCCTCGATTGAGTCGTTGCTGCGTTACTTTGATAAAAATACACCCTCCAGGGTCGTATCAATGACGATGTTTGCGCTCAGCACAACCATTTTGTTCGGGTGTATAAGGACAAGACGAACGATGAGAAATACCATGTTTAAGAAGATATGACGTCAAAGCCTGGTATTCCCCACCCCAATCGGATTGAAAAACTTTGATGGGTAAAGAGAAGAATTTTTCAACCATTTGACGAAATTGAATGAACACACTAAGCAATTGTGATTTATAGCGCACAAAGTAGATCCAAGAAAATTTGCTATAGTGATCATAAAATAAAATGTAGTAGGATTGATCATCATAGGAAAGAACAGGAGCAGGGCCCCAAACATCACTACAAACCAATTCTAAAGGAGCATTTGCTTTGAACGTGGAAGTGGGAAATGGAAGTTTGTGAATTTTGCTAACCGCACATCCATGACACAACGAAGAGGGACTAGAGACAAAATTTATTTGATGGTGGCGGAGAGCACTTTTGACAGCAGGCAAATTAGCATGACCAAGACGTTGGTGCCAAGTGTCGAGAGAGGCGAGACAAGCTTGAGGAGAGAGACTGCGGGACACGTGGAGGGGCAAAGAATACAGTCCATCCACTGCAAAGCCGCGATACAACTTAGCGTTTGTTCGACGGTCCTTGATAACAAAAGAAGAGTCGAAAAATTCAATGGAGACTGGGTTAGAACGAGTGAGGGAATTAATGGACAACAAGTTGTATGGAGCATTTTTGACATGAAGAATATTATCAAGAGAGAGGGAAGCATCAGATAAGGTAGCACGAGAAGAACCAGAGTGAGAAATAGGAAGGGAGTTACCGTTGCCAAACAGGACCCGATCAGTACCATTGTACTCGGAGTGATGAGCCAAGTTGTCTAAATCAGAAGTCAAGTGGTGGCTTGTACCGGAGTCGATAAGCCATTGCCGAGGATTAAAAGGTTGAGCTGGGCTGGAGGCTAAATAGGCATGTGGAACAGGAGGGATATGGGAGAGTCCAGGCTGCGAAAGTGGGGCGGAGTGGGCCGGGAGGGCAGGAGGCTGAGATGGGCCGGAGGGGATGGATGGGCTCGGACAGTGAGGACGTATATGGCCCCGACCACCACAGTTATGACACACCAGGTGTTGATGAGAGACTTTGGGCCTGGCCCCAAGCAAACCCACCGCTGGCCTGTCAAACAAAACAGGAGAAGAAGAATAATTGGGGTTAGATGAGCCACGGCCTCTGCCGGCGCCGCGTCCGTTGCCTCTGCCGCCTCGACCGCGCGAACCAGCAAAGCCACCAGGGTGGGAGAAGAAGGCAACCGGCGCGGGTTGGAAAGTGACGCTATGATAGCGCTTCAGCTGGGACTCTTCACTGAGGAGAAGAGAGTGGAGATCTTCAAAGGAAATCGGCTCCATCTTTGATTCCAAGTGGCGAACAAAGGGCCGATAGTCTTCGCCAAGACCATCTGTAATCCAGCCGACCAGATCATCAGGTCGCACAGGCGCTCCAAGAGCCGCCAATTGATCAGCCTTCGATTTCGCCGTCTGGAGATATTCATGAATGCCCATATCGCCACGACGCAAGTGTTGCAGCTCTTTGGTGAGATGGCGAATCTGGATTTTGGAACCTGAAGCATAGATTCGTGCTAAGGCCGACCACGCATCAAATGCAGTGGTCTTGTTGATGATGTTGGACATGACAGCCTCGGATAGAGAATGAGTAATCCAAATGAGGACTAGTTGATCACGATCATACCAATGCAGATATGCCGGATTGGGCTGATCATTGAGAAGCTGTGGTGGGGCAGGAAGCGTACCATCAACATGGCCCATGAGATGATAACAGCGCAGGAGAGGGGTTATTTGAGCATGCCACAATAAATAATTGGTTGGGGTGAGTTTGATAGATAGCTGGGGATTAGCAGGGAGGGCGAGAGTGAGGGAAGGGGAAAGGGAAGAACCAGAAACGCCAGAAGGAGTGGTTGAAGATTGAGGGGAAGAATCGATAGACATGGTAGCAATGAGCAAAGGGAAGAAAGAAAGAAAGAAAGAAAGGCTCGTTAGAGAATGAGCTCTGATACCATAAAGATGCACTAAGGCTTGAGTTGTATTATTCAGTATCTCAACAATATATATAGTACATGTACACGTGAGGTAAGGAACTGAAAAGAGATTTACAAGGGAAACAAGTAGCTGTTGTAACAGAAAGCAAGTAGTGAGTAACGTGGGAAAGTGGACTGCAGTAGAATAGGAAGGTTGTTCCTTATCACTATCCCCGCCGCCGCCTTCTTCTTCTTCTCCTCGGAATTGAGCCAACAAGGCCAACAACTGCCGATGCCCCCACTCGTCCCCGCAATCATCCACCGGTGGCTCCTCCTTCGGCGGCAGTAGTGCCAGCCGGTCTCGGCAAAGTGGGCACGAAGTCACGCCGCGACCTGCTGCAGCCGCCGCAGTCAGCCATTTGTCGACGCAATCCCGGTGGAACAAATGCTTGCAATCCAGCCTCCGCACGCTTTCCCCTCTCGCAAACTCCGACAGGCACACCGCGCATTCCGCCGATTTCGGGTTCTCCGCCTCCGAGTAGGATGTCGCCGGGTACTTTGCTTCGATCGTTTTTCCAAGCTGGGTCATGGGCGGCGCGTCCAACCTTGAAGCGGAACGGAGGATGAGCCGGAGTTTGATGAGAAGGAGGCCGGAGAAGAAACGGGCGACTATGTAAAGTTCGGAGAAGATGGTTGGGAGAATAATAAAGGTCGCCATATATTATTTAAAGTTATGAATTGAAACCAAAAGATGTGAAGATGGCTAGGGGTTTATAAAGTTTTGATCGATTTTCTGGTTTCTCCATTTCAAATCTTATTATCATTATAAGATCCAACACATACCAGTTTTTTTAGTCCTTTTTCCCATATTTCGTTTTGTTAGTTGGTGCATTCAGTATACTTGGTTGCTTGGATGTGTTAAAATAGTAATGGTTTGATGATTTTTGTTTGACGATTATTTCTCCGGCTAGTGCTTTGTCTTATTCCTGGACGGCATATGATTAGGGGCCGGGTTATGATAGTATAAAGTTTAACTTGTTTGTCTGGTCGAGCAAGTGGATTAAGGATTAATCTGTAATTGTTTTAGCTCGGTTTAGTTTAGATATATGAAAAAATCATTATATTGTTCATATAATTTATAAATTTTATATCAAATTTCAGCTAGGATATAAGTAATTAATATCATATAACATCACACCAAAATAATAAGGAGTACTTAAATCCAACATATGATAAAAATTCACATGCACTTATATAACATCAATATTTAGATATTTAAATTAAAATTCCAAAGATAGAGTTAAGTGAAGAGTAAAATCGAAAAAGAAGCACAATTTGCAAATCGAAAGAAAAAAAAACCATATCATGTGACCTCCATCCGAAAACCTTGCAGCGGGTCAACCCGTTGTTGTGTGTGGACCGTTTTTCTAATCGAGGCATGGTCAAAATGGATCAACCACGGGGTTGATCCGTGGATTGATGACAACCTTGATATTACATAGTACATATTGGCTAGAACCCGTCTTATTATCCCAAAGAATCAAGAGCACTTCTATTATGCTATATAGCATTGGTGCTTTAATGTACAACTTAAAGTTGTACCTTAACATTAAATGTATAAGTTTAGGTTGTACCATAAAGCAATTTGTATCATTATGTTATGGTGCAACTTTACAACTTGAAGTTGTACCATCACATAAAGGTACAAGCTCAAGTTGTACCATAAAAGAATTTGTCCCAAAAGTATAGGTACAATCTGAAGTTGTACCATAACGTAAATGTACAATTTTAAATTGTACCATAAAAGCAAAAACCTATAACACCAATACTATATAGTATTGTAGAATTTCTCCAGAATCAAAGGGTGGTTATTAAGACTGCACAATTCAACGAAGTTAGATCATTGATGCGCTTATTTTTGGTAAGATGGACCAGTCAAATAGTTGGAATCAAGACAGCACAAAACCGGCCAAGTGGCAATCCATAAAATTTTGCCTGAAATTAATGTAGAACTTCATAATTGAATTTTAGTTTCTTATAATAGTTGAGATTAATGATTGATTTTAATTTTTCTTGATCGGATTGTATATTTGACGGTTTAATTTAACTTGAAAATAATTTCGTTGGACTCTACAATAATATATGTCAGAATCTGCTTCGATCAACGAAGTTGTGACAAGTCGATGGGTGTTTCAATATGGTCCTTGGTACTATCAGCCATCAGGCAACCAGGTCTTCCTCCGCAAATGGGCTCCCGGCATTCAACCGGTTTAGAATGGGTTGCAAGTACTCCTGGACCTCCTTTGTGGATGGATCAAACAATGAGAGTGGGTGGACTTAAAGTTCGGGTTTGTTTAAGGTTTGTGTTGATTTAGCTGCAGGTTGTGGATTTCATTCGAATGGTCGTCTCTAGGGATGGCAATGGGTCGGCTTGGGTCGGGTTTTGCCAAACCCAAACCCAAACCCATGGGTTTATCTTTGAAAAAAACCCGGGGTAAAACCCACTGGGTTTGAAAAACTCAAACCCAACCCAACCCGTTGGGTATCCGCGGGTTCATGGGTACCCACGGGTTTTGTCGTAAAAATTTATAATTACAAGTTCTTATCAAAATTAAAGTCAAATATCAATCTCTCAATACAAATTATCCATATATAAAACACCATTCTAGAAAATTCAAGCAAATCACAAATTAACTATACAAATTGTTCAACACCAATCTAGAAAACTCAAAAAAATTGAAGCAAATCACAAATTTTCCATAAATGACATGTTTAATTGAAAGCTTCTTCCTTTCAATTAAGTTTCTTTACTCTCCACTCCATAACATCAACTTCATTCTACACAATTAAAAAGAAAAAATTAGACATGTCTCCACAAACATAAATAAAATTAGTTGTTGAGAATATTAAATATACCAAAAAAATTAATTATATGGGTGGGCGGGTACCCACGGGCCGGGTTTACCTAAACCCAAACCCAACCCAACCCGTTGAATAGTGAACGGGTTTAAACCCAAACCCGGCCCAAAACCCGTCAACACGGATTTTACCCGCGTTGACCGGGTTGGGTCGGGCGGGTACCCGTGGGTTCGGGTTTTGTTGCCATCCCTAGTCGTCTCTATCATGATGACGATCCCTCTTTCGAGGTTGAAGAGGAATATTTGAACAAGCCAATATTAGTATGTCCGTCCAGTGAAATCTTTGGGCATAATTGTAAGAAGTTAGCACTAGGAAATAGGAAGTGGGTTCCTAAGGTCCTCTGGTGCTAAAGAAGTGTGTTTCTATGGACTCAAACAAGCTTCCCGTCAATGTATGGTATCACAAATTTCATCAAGTTATTAGCTCATATAGTTTTGAGACTGATCTTGTTGACGATCGTGTATATCACAAGTTCAGTGGGAGTAAATTTATTTTCCTTGTGTTATATGTTAATGACATTCTACTTGGCAGTAGTGATAGACTTACTACACGAAACCAAGAAATTTATGACGAAAAATTTCGAAATGAAAGATTTTGGTGACGCCTATTTTGTATTGGGTATTGAGATACTGAGAGTTCGCTCTCGTGGTATTCTCAAATTATCAGCTATATCGATAATATTTTGAGTAGATTCAACATGAAAGATTGTACCCCAGCAAATACACCAGTAGCCAAAGAAGACAAGTTCAGTCTCGCTCAATGCCCGACAAACAATCTAGAAAGAGCGAAAAGGCTGAAGATTCCTTATTCTTAGTAGGAGTACTGGGCAGATACTCAAAGGATCCACACATGGATTATTGGAAGGCAGTCAAGCGTGTGATGCGCTATTTAAAGAGAACAAGGAAATACATGCTTACTTATTAGAGATCAGATAGTCTGAAGGTCATTGGGTATTCTGACTCTGATTTTGCTGGAAGCCAAGATAGCATGCGATCTAGATTTAACTATATCTTCGTGTTGGCTGGAGGGGCCACTTCTTGGAGGTATGCTAAGCAGCGTCTTATAGCTCCTTCCACCATGGCAGTAGAGTTTATAGCTTGTTATGAGGCATCTGATCATGGATAGTCGCTGCGAAATTGTGTCACGGGGCTGCGTGTGGTAAACAACATTGAGAGGCCATTGAAGATTTATTGTGACAATAATGCAGTAGTGTCGTACTCTAATAACAACATGAGTTCGACAAAGTCAAAGTTTATCGATATCAAATACATGCTTGTTAAGGAGAGGGTTCAAAATAGACGGATTCTATAGAACATATTAGGACTAAGTATATGCTTGCTGACTGATGACTCGGCATTTGCACATGTTTCCCCATTTTTTTCTTGATCGTTTAAGCTCGCATTATCGCTTCTTTGGCCAATTTTATGATAGGTTCTGTTCCTTTGTCACATTTCAGGTCCTAGCTAGCACATAAAGTTAAGCATAGGCGCAAGTTTCAAGTCAATCGGAGATCAATTGGCGACTCGGGGTAAGAAACTCGGGCATGACCTGAAGAAGAATGGATTTCTACCACACTTTGTGACCATAGAATCATGTAATCTTTTCATGAGAATAAAGAGGATGAGACTACAAGCGTCTTGGATCAAACGACACCTTATTTGAAGTCCAAATGAGGGAGAAACGAAGAATCAAAGATAGGGGACCCGAAATTGAAAAATACCCGCCCAGTAGGTTCAAAATACCCGGCCGGGCATTTTGACCATCTGATAGGGTATTTTTGGCGGTATCAGAAGGACCCCCGGTCGTGAACCAAAAATACCCGACCGGGTATTTTCCCTTTTGCCCAAAAATGTGACCCGGTGCATTTTGTTTATACCCGACTGATTCCCTAAATACCCGACCGGGTATTTGGACCGGGTTTCGCGAACGCAGGCTGTAAAAAGCATGTTTCGTGCGTTTTTGGAGTGAAAGAGCTGGGTTTTGGATCCCAAACACCCAAGGGACGAACAAAAGAGAGAGGGAGCGATTTGAGGGCAATCTTGGAGTGGAATTGGAGGATTTCTTCGCCTAGGAAGCTCGAGAAACAAGCCCGAACTTGAAAACTGATCATCTGAAGATTCTTACAGCAGTCTCTCACTTCTCTATGGAGTAACTTCCCTTCACTTAGGTTTTTGAGGAGCCCTAGCCATATTTCGGGAAAAAGATAGATTTTCAAACCGCATATACCATCAATTTATAACTATTCTATCTATAGTATATAAGATGATGATAACAGATGCGTGTGTGTATATATATATGGTGACTACGTCGGTGCACTCACAAAAATGAGTGCGTTCAATGCACTCAACTCAAAAACTAGTCTTAAAGTGTCGGATATTGAATTTTAATTTGTAGAATTAGTGTAATATGATGATATGACATATGATACCAACTAATTAGCGGATTACCCTAAGCCCTAGACCTCCAATTTTGAGTTCTATCCCTAAACCCCAAATTGTAAACCATAACCCTAACCCTAAATCTCTAAACTCTAAGCAATTGATCCACTACTATCAATCTATGGTGCTCTATTGACCTAATCAGGTGTTCGCTCTCATAGGATCAAAGCAGAATCAATAATCTCGACTAAAGCAGAATTGAATCGTGAAAACATGCATAGATTGAATATGAACTCAAGATTATCAAGTCAGAGTACTCATACAATCATCCAATCAAACAAACATGGCTAGGGTTCCTCAAAACCTAAGTGAAGGGAAGTTACTCCATAGAGAAGAGAGAGACTGCAGTAAGAATCTTCAGATGATCAATCTTCAAGTCCGGGCTTGATTCCCGAGCTCCAATGGCGAAGAAATCCTCCAAAATAGCTCCAAGAATGTTCCCAGGTCGCTCTCTCTCTCTAGGGTTCGTCCCTTGGGTGTTTGGGATCCAAAACCCAGCTCTCCCTTCTTTTGGCTCGGATTAGGCTTAAAAACAGGCTTCCCCGAGTTGCACGGCCAGGTGCACGGCCGTGCACCACTCCATTCTGGCCCTGCACCCTCAAAACGCACCGTTTCACTTAGTTCAGCCTTCAACCATCTTGCACGGCCGTGCAAGGCTGGATTTTGCCCGTGCAAGGCCTCGGCAGAGAGCGCACGGCCAGAATTATATGTTGCACGGCCGTGCGCCTCCCTGGTATGCCCGTGCAGCTTGCTCAGCCTCTGTTTAATGCTTCGTTTCTCCCTCGTCCGGAATCCGAATCAGTCGCCGTTTGATCCCAGACGCTCGTAGTCTCGTCCTCTTTCTTTTCATGACAAGCTTGCATGATTCTTTGTCCATAAAGTGAGGTAGAAATCCATTCTTCTTCAGGTCATGGCCGAGTTTCTACTCCCGAATCGTCAATTGATCTCTGATTGACTTGAAACTTGCGCCTATGCTTCACTTTATGTGCTAGGACCTGAAATGTGACAAAGGAACACAACCTAGCGTAAAATAGGCCAAAGACACGGTAATTCAAGCTCAAACAATCAAGAAACAAAAGGGGAAAACATGTGCAAATGACGGTCTATCAAACTCCCCCACACTTAACCGTTTGCTTGTCCCCAAGCAAACCAAGTCAGACACTAGGTAAGCTTAAATATTTCAATCAACCAACATTGGGGACAAGTCATAAAGGCACAAAACACGTGAATCGCACTGGTTTTCAAACATCAATACATGCACAACCTCAATAACAACCTGGACAACCACCACAAAGGACATTCGAGTGCAGCAGATCGAGTAAAGGAAGAGTCTCCCTCCTGTTCACTGGCCAACCTAGACTTGATTCAACCACTTACTCAAAACAGTCAACTCATGCATCCAACTCAAGACATCAGAATAGAGACCGAGCAATCTAGGTCCTCACCGGGGTACAAGAGCATATAGAAAATGGAAATGAATCACTCACTCTCGACCAGTGGGGTCAGGACAGTTGATGCGAAAGATGCGCATGCTATTTCTCTCAATCCCTATCATCTCTTCACCATGATGGCAGCCTCTAAATGCTAGAGTTCACATATGGGGTGTCACCACTAACTAATCAGGAGGTCTTAGACACAGGTTCAAATGACTGGCTAGGGTCTTGGACATGGGGAAAAGGCCTTTTAGGTGGTGGAAGTATTCAAAGCAAAAGGTTCCACATTTCCCAAACACACAACCACAGTCAAACAAACCGGTATTTTCTTTCTGCTATCCTGCATTACTCAATATCTTATGAGCACAAGAGCGAAGGAGGCATAAACATCAGCATTTCCAAGCCAGACTGCTAAGAAACACTACTTAATGGGCATTATTCAGATTTTTGGTAGTGGCTCTCTTTTGCTTTCAATTTTTCTTTGTTTTTCTTTTATTTTTCTTTTCATTTCTTAAGAGAGCCACCACTTCTGCATAAATTTCAAACACCTGCCCAACTTTTAAGCACTACCTCCAACACTCACATAGACTTAAGCAGAAACAGCAGAGAATATGTAAAAACCACTCTGTGGAACCTTCTAAAAGATGCAACAAGGGTGATTTTTTCATTATAGACCAAAAGAAAGGATAACACACGGCTCAAAGGGGCTGACTAGGGGATATGACACATCAGGACAGTCAGGTTTGGGCGTGGGCTAATCCTATGCCCCCATCATCTTAGCTAGTGACAACGTGAATGCTACACATCATGGAAGAGGGATCTATCGCACAAGAAAGAAACGAGCAGGCTCAAATCTCACATGGCTACCTATATGCTCTATCTCACATTCTGATACCCTGAACTAGATGCATAAACGACTGTCAAGAACAAGTAATCAGATCAAGTCAGATCAAGTCACAGTTGGCAAGCAAACAGTTGAAAAACTGAACCCCTACATCGCTCTACTGCACATCTCAGTCCTCATCATAGGTTGTCCTAGTCGCAAACAAGTTGTCATGCATTAATCCAAAAACCAATCAATTCATCCATCAAAACACAGTGCCAATATGATCAAACAGCAGTACTTGGAGCCCTCAAATCGTAAGATTCGGACAGTGGACTAGGCTCCAAGCACCATCTAAAATATTCCAACCGATACAGAACATCCCCCCCCCACTTAAGCACGACATTGCCCTCAATGGAGTAGAGGGAAAGATAAGGGGAACGATGTTACCGGGTAAGAACACTGCTGGGGGACTGGAAGTGGACCAGTCAGCGAGAAGCGAACGGGGAAGTGGCAATACTGCACAAATCGAACATCAGAAACACTAGCACACTGGTGTTAGGGATAAGTGTTAGCCCAGACGGCTACATCAAAACACAAATGAAAAACCAAAAACAAAAAAAACAACCGACACTAAGTTCTAGCACATAAAGTGAAGCATAGGCGCAAGTTTCAAGTCAATCAGAGATCAATTGGCGATTCGGAAGCAGAAACTCGGGCATGACCTGAAGAAGAATTGATTTCTACCTCACTTTATGGACAAAGAATCATGCAAGCTTGTCATGAAAATAAAGAGGAGGAGACTACGAGCGTCTGGGATCAAACGGCAACTGATTCGGAGTCCGGACGAGGGAGAAACGAAGCATTAAACAGAGGCTGAGCAAGCTGCACGGGCAGACCAGGGAGGCGCACGGTCGTGCAACATATAATTCTGGCCGTGCGCTCTCTGCCGAGGCCTTGCACGGGCAAAATCCAGCCTTGCACGGCCGTGCAAGATGGTTGAAGGCTGAACTAAGTGAAACGGTGCGTTTTGAGGGTGCACGGCCAGAATGGAGTGGTGCACGGCCGTGCACCTGGCCGTGCAACTCGGGGAAGCCTGTTTTTAAGCCTAATCCGAGCCAAAAGAAGGGAGAGCTGGGTTTTGGATCCCAAACACCCAAGGGACGAACCCTAGAGAGAGAGAGAGCGACTTGGGAACATTCTTGGAGCTATTTTGGAGGATTTCTTCGCCATTGGAGCTCGGGAATCAAGCCCGGACTTGAAGACTGATCATCTGAAGATTCTTACTGCAGTCTCTCTCTTCTCTATGGAGTAACTTCCCTTCACTTAGGTTTTGAGGAACCCTAGCCATGTTTGTTTGATTGGATGATTGTATGAGTACTCTGACTTGATAATCTTGAGTTCATATTCAATCTATGCATGTTTTCACGATTCAATTCTGCTTTAGTCGAGATTATTGATTCTGCTTTGATCCTATGAGAGCGAATACCTGATTAGGTCAATAGAGCACCATAGATTGATAGTAGTGGATCGATTGCTTTAGTCGAGGGTTGATTCACTGCTTTGTATCGATTGAGAACCTCATTCGATAGAGGGAGTCTAGTTCAGAACGCCTTGATCGATTGTTCTAGAGAAGGATACGTCCCTCTAGGCAATTGACTCAAGAGGGCCTTGTTCCTTTAGTCGAGACTCAAGGTCTAGTCAAGGATTCTCCGCATTGTGAATGAAAGTGAAACAAGTTAGAGATCATCGATCGTTAATCTGGCTAGTGGCTAGGGGGAATCATACCTAAGTGAGTTCCCAACCTGTAATTAGATTAACTTTAACTGTAGTTTGCTAGAGTAGTTTTAGTTCTTTCAACTTAATCTGTTTTGCTAGATAACGAACTGAAGCTGAGTAATAGTAACTCTAGAGACCCGTGGATTCGATATTTATTACTTGAGCCACTATACTGCAGTCCCTTTCATTGGTTACACTTGGCCATTGTTAGGAGTTGTGTTTTAGCGAGTCAAGTTTTTGGCGCCGTTGCCGGGGACTTTCTAGAGTATTAGGAAAGGCAGAAGTTTGTTACTTTAGCGTTTTTCTTTTCTTTTCCACCCTTGCTTTTCACTTGGGTGTTTTTGTTTTTGTTGGTGCAGATCTGAATCATGGATCCTCATGGCTTCTCCAATCATTGGGGGTATCCACCACCGTCCGAGTGGTATTACCCCGAGACCCCCTGGAGCAATCAAGGAGGAGAAGACTATGGATCCGGGTTCTAGTACCAACCCCCTTTCTACGGAGAACAATCAGACCCCTGGGCATATCAAGAACAACCTCCTTATCGAGAAGAATTTCTCCCACAACCAGAGGGGCCATTGGAGCTGGAGTTACCCATGGCGGCCTTCACGGGCCATTCTGCAGAGCCATGCTACACTCCACAGCCAGATCCAAACTATGAATTGAGGCTTCTCATGGAGCAGTTTGCTCGAGACTGTGAGAGATCATGCTCCAGGATGGATCATTGTGTCCAGGCCTATCGTGAAACAGAGGAGATCCTCCTGAGCCTTAAGAAGAGCGTCGATGATCTTGAGCGATCTTGTGCACAACCTGCTCCAGATCACCCTTCTCCTACCATACTAGAAGAGGAGGAGGAAGAAGAAGGCTACAAGGACATTGTGGAGGACACTGAAGTTGTCACGGAGAGCTCTCGTGATGATCATGATCAGGAATGTCCTATCATATCCGACCACACCTTCCCACATCCCACACTGAGCTTTGAAGAGGCGGGCATGAGTGAGGAGATGCAAGAAGATCTCATGAAAGAAATTGCTTGGCAACTTGCTCTCCAATCCGTGCTAGAAGAAGAAGAGCAAGAAAGGGTGCAGAAAGAGGTTGTGGAGGATGACGAAAGCGAAGCAGGAGGAGTTCTTGATCATTTCCCAGGGGTGATACCACATGAAGAAGAAAGGGAGGTTGAAGAAGCAATTGGCGTCCAGGCTGAGGACGAAGTTGAGGTGGAAGAGGTTTGCACCAGCCATGAGTTACATGTGATATCTCCACCAAACTTCGAGGAGCTGCTTGGCAAGGACCCATTTGCAGTGTCTCTTTGCCAGACCAAGGCCACATCGACATCGGTCCCTCTTGGTGGACGCGGTGGTGGCCAATCGATGCTGTCATATCTGGTTTGGGGCAATGAGACGAGAGAAGAGAAGAAGAGGTCTCGAGGGTGGAGACTTCATCTGCATCAAGTGCACGAGCTTCCATCACCTGTCATACCACATGCTCGTGACTTGAGACTCCACCTCATCGACGAGAACCTCAACTTCAAGGAGGTTCTAGCATGGACCGAAACTTAGGAGCCATCGTCCGGCTCACGACGTGAAAGAAGCGCTTGTTGGGAGGCAACCCAACCAGTCGGTTTGCATTTCTTTCTCTATTTATCCTCGGTTGAGTCAGTTTTGTTATTTGATTTTAGAGTCAATAACTCAACCTTTGTGAGATTTTGTGTGGTGTTTGTGTTTCGACCACTCTCTCCTCATGGAATGCACCGCCTGCCTCGTCCACCATCATTCACTCTTGACCCGGTAACATCGTTCCCCTTATCTCTCCCTCTACTCCATTGAGGGCAATGTCGTGCTTAAGTGTGGGGGGATGTTTTGTATCGGTTGGAATAATTATGATGGTGCTTGGAGCCTAGTCCGCTGTCCGAATCTTACGATTTGAGGGCTCCAAGTACTGCTGTTTGATCATATTGGCACTGTGTTTTGATAGATGAGTTGATTGGTTTTCGGATTAATGCATGCTAACTTGTTTGCGACTAGGACAACCTATGATGAGGACTGAGATGTGCAGTAGAACGATGTAGGGGTTCAGTTTTTCAACTGTTTGCTTGCCAACTGTGACTTGATCTGACTTGATCTGATTACTTGTTCTTGACAGTCGTTTATGCATCTAGTTCAGGGTATCAAAATGTGAGATAGAGCATATAGGTAGCCATGTGAGATTTGAGCCTGCTCGTTTCTTTCTTGTGCGATAGATCCCTCTTCCATGATGTGTAGCATTCACGTTGTCACTAGCTAAAATGATGGGGGCATAGGATTAGCCCACGCCCAAAACTGACTGTCCTGATGTGTCATATCCCCTAGTCAGCCCCTTTGAGCCGTGTGTTATCCTTTCTTTTGGTCTATAATGGAAAAAATCATCCTTGTTGCATCTTGTAGAAGGTTCCACAGTGTGGTTTTTATAAATTCTCTGCTGTTTCTGCTAAAGTCTATGTGAGTGTTGGAGGTAGTGCTTAAAAGTTGGGCGGATGTTTGAAATATGTGCAGGAGTGGTGGCTCTCTTAAGAAATGAAAAGAAAAATGAAAGAAAAACAAAGAAAAAAATTGAAAGCAAAAGAGAGCCACTACTAAAAATCTGAATAATGCCCAGTAAGTAGTGTTTCTTAGCAGTCTGGCTTGAAAATACTGATGTTTATGCCTCCTTCGCTCTTGTGCTCTTAAGATATTGAGTAATGCAGAATAGCAGAAAGAAAATACCGGGTTGTTTGACTGTGATTGTGTGTTTGGAAAATGTGGAACCTTTTGCTATGAATACTTCCACCACTTAAAAGGCCTTTTCCCCATGTCCAAGACCCTAGCCTAGTCATTTGAACCTGTGTCTAAGACCTCCTGATTAGTTAGTGGTGACACCCCACATGTGAACTCTAGCATTTAGAGGCTGCCATCATGGTGAAGAGATGATAGGTATTGAGAGAAATAGCATGCGCATCTTTCGCATCAAATTGTCCTGACCCCACTGGTCGAGAGTGAGTGATTCATTTTCATTTTCTATATGCTCTTGTACCCCGGTGAGGACCTAGATTGCTCGGTCTCTATTATGATGTCTTGAGTTGGATGCATGAGCTGACTGTTTTGAGTAAGTGGTTGAATCAAGTCTAGGTTGGCCAGTGAACAGACGGGAGACTCTTCCTTTACTCGATTTGCTGCACTCGAATGTCCTTTGTGGTGGTTGTCCAGGTTGTTATTGAGGTTGTGCATGTATTGATGTTTGAAAACCAGTGCGATTCACGTGTTTTGTGCCTTTATGACTTGTCCCCAATGTTGGTTGATTGAAATATTTAAGCTTACCTAGTGTCTGACTTGGTTTGCTTGGGGACAAGCAAACGGTTAAGTGTGGGGGAGTTTGATAGACCGTCATTTGCACATGTTTTCCCCTTTTGTTTCTTGATTGTTTGAGCTTGAATTACCGTGTCTTTGGCCTATTTTACGCTAGGTTGTGTTCCTTTGTCACATTTCAGGTCCTAGCACATAAAGTGAAGCATAGGCGCAAGTTTCAAGTCAATCAGAGATCAATTGGCGATTCGGGAGCAGAAACTCGGGCATGACCTGAAGAAGAATTGATTTCTACCTCACTTTATGGACAAAGAATCATGCAAGCTTGTCATGAAAAGAAAGAGGACGAGACTACGAGCGTCTGGGATCAAACGGCGACTAATTCGGAGTCCGGACGAGGGAGAAACGAAGCATTAAACAGAGGCTGAGCAAGCTGCACGGGCAGACCAGGGAGGCGCACGGCCGTGCAACATATAATTCTGGCCGTGCGCTCTCTGCCGAGGCCTTGCACGGGCAAAATCCAGCCTTGCACGGCCGTGCAAGATGGTTGAAGGCTGAACTAAGTGAAACGGTGCGTTTTGAGGGTGCACGGCCATAATGGAGTGGTGCACGGCCGTGCACCTGGCCGTGCAACTCGGGGAAGCCTGTTTTTAAGCCTAATCCGAGCCAAAAGAAGGGAGAGCTGGGTTTTGGATCCCAAACACCCAAGGGACGAACCCTAGAGAGAGAGAGCGACTTGGGAACATTCTTGGAGCTATTTTGGAGGATTTCTTCGCCATTGGAGCTCGGGAATCAAGCCCGGACTTGAAGACTGATCATCTGAAGATTCTTACTGCAGTCTCTCTCTTCTCTATGGAGTAACTTCCCTTCACTTAGGTTTTGAGGAACCCTAGCCATGTTTGTTTGATTGGATGATTGTATGAGTACTCTGACTTGATAATCTTGAGTTCATATTCAATCTATGCATGTTTTCACGATTCAATTCTGCTTTAGTCGAGATTATTGATTCTGCTTTGATCCTATGAGAGCGAATACCTGATTAGGTCAATAGAGCACCATAGATTGATAGTAGTGGATCGATTGCTTTAGTCGAGGGTTGATTCACTGCTTTGTATCGATTGAGAACCTCATTCGATAGAGGGAGTCTAGTTCAGAACGCCTTGATCGATTGTTCTAGAGAAGGATACGTCCCTCTAGGCAATTGACTCAAGAGGGCCTTGTTCCTTTAGTCGAGACTCAAGGTCTAGTCAAGGATTCTCCGCATTGTGAATGAAAGTGAAACAAGTTAGAGATCATCGATCGTTAATCTGGCTAGTGGCTAGGGGGAAAAATACCTAAGTGAGTTCCCAACCTGTAATTAGATTAACTTTAACTGTAGTTTGCTAGAGTAGTTTTAGTTCTTTCAACTTAATCTGTTTTGCTAGATAACGAACTGAAGCTGAGTAATAGTAACTCTAGAGACCTGTGGATTCGATATTTATTACTTGAGCCACTATACTGCAGTCCCTTTCATTGGTTACACTTGGCCATTGTTAGGAGTTGTGTTTTAGCGAGTCAGGGTTTTGTACAAAATCATGTGTGTTATTGTTCATCACATCGTAAGTGATGATTGACATCATTTTGACATAAATCGTACATCAGTATTCACCATATATATATTTTCAAGGTGCCTTCTACGGTACCCCGGGTGAAATCCAGGGTACCGTATACCTTGAGTATGAAAACTCTATCTAGACCTCGAATTAACAAGATTTTTGGACTTGATACTATACCCTAACTCTTAATGAGTGAACCCTAGGTCCTAGTTATCTAAATCATAAACTATAAACCCTAAGGTGGTGCATTCATTTTTTTGCCTATATTTGGGTCAATCATAACCGTCGATTATTGTTTCTAATTAAATTGATCTTGGGGTATAAGATTTAGAGAATTAAAGCCTAAATTGTGATCTTTAAGGGTACCGTAGAATTTCCCATATTTTCAAATAGATTCTACCTACAGTATATAAGATGATGATAACAGACGCGTATATATATATATATATTCAAATATATTAAAGTAAATTCCTGTTTTTTTCTTTTCATCAATTTCTCTTGAATAAGCATAAAATCGAACAGAAAAGTTTATACACTAATGTTCGTGATACAACGAAGAGAGGAATCCATAACACATGATTCCAAGGGACAAATACAACCTTCTCTGGGCGGCATTTGATTTATCGGATGCTTGTGTCTTATTATCCTAAAGAATGGAAGGATGGACATTTTTCTTGTGATCGATATAGTGTGTTTGTTTTAATGTCACCAATATGAGAACAATTCAATCAAGTTAGATGATTGATGCTAGGGGTGTCGGTTCGGGTCGGGTTCGGTTACCCAAACCGAAACCCGAAAAAACCCGAAAACCCGAAACCGAAAATCACTAAAACCGAAACCCGAAAATTCCTTATCGAGTTCGGGTTCGGTTAAAGCAAAACCGAAACCCGAAAACCCGAAAGTTTAAAAATACGGGCTGAGTTCTATTCATTTGAGGTTTTTAGCTGGAACCCGAAAAACCGATAAGCAAAACCAAACCCGAAACTGAAAAACCCAAAACCCAAAACAAACCCGAAAACCGAAAATGTACATAATCGGGTCGGTTTCGGTAAAACCGAAAAACCGAACCCGAATGGACACCCCTAATTGATGCGCCTGTTTTTGTTAAGATAGACCAGTCAAATAGTTGGGATTAATATTATGTGGACGGCACAAAGCCGGCCACGTCGCAATCCAGAAAAATATTGCTGGAACTAATGTAGTAGAACTTCGTAAATAAATTTTAGTTTCTTATAATGGTTGATTTTAATCTTTTTTATCAGATATTATTTTTCCTGTTGCTACTAAATTCGAAAAATATATTTAATTATAATAGTACAACAATACCAGTCTCCAATCCTGATGTCACCGAATAATATCCATGCTTGACGCTTCAGTTTTCATGAGTTGCGAGCGAGGGGTTGCGAGAGATCTGGAGAGGGTGCGCGCTGGGGTTAGAGGGGGTTTATGGCTTTCTTCTTTTGGTTACAGGTCCCAGGTATCGGAGCTCGGAGGTGGAGGCGGCTCTTGGGAGAGGTGTCGGCGGGTTCTGCAGATGGGTTCCAGGATCGTTTGTCTGAGCAGAGGTTTGTTTGGTGGTAAGACTGGCTACAGGCTCACGGTGCAAGAATCGATCAGAAAATGGTCAATTGTTATGGATGAAGGTCACCTAGCGTGGTTCCAAGGGGTGTTGCAAACCGCGTCAATGCGGCAGTGGAGGTTCCCCTCTGGGTGTGTGAAAAGGAGCGGACAACGATCAATTCATATTGGGAAGAGGGCTGGGAAGCAGGGTGTGCAGTTGCAAATCTCAGAGCAGGGTCCGGGCGGGCGGCTTTTCAAGGTCCTCATCCCCGCTGCAGGAAGCTCGAAAGGATAGGCAGGCATCATCGCCTTTCTGCAAGAGTTCTATCATGCTGAACATCGACTGCGTGTTGAGCAGCTCGAGAGTTTGGAGTCGGAGGTCAACCTGCCAGAGGCTCCATTTCGCTCGACTCATGTTGATCGACGAAAGTCCTATGCTGCGGATGTGAAAGGTGGAGGTTTCTATGGAGCTGGATGTTGTTCAATCGTTCAGGATCCTAGAGGGAACTTTATTAGAGTCGGCAAAGAAGGGGTCTCGGAAAGATCTGATATGCTGGAGCGATGCTTGGTGATCAGGTTTCAACCTCTTGGGCAGGAATTTTTTTCGAGAGATCAATTGTGCGGGTTTAGGAAGTGGGCGGAGAAGAATTGGGCTATAGATCTCAACTTTGGGTTGGAGGAACTTGAAGATGGTCGATGGTTGTTAATCTGCCCAAGCTTGCGTGAGCTGATGAGGATCAACAGTGTTGCTAGTCATCAGTTTAAGAACTTTCATGTCTCGACCTCGTTGTGGAGAGAAGCGGCCGAGGAGCCATTTCGGTCTGACGATGCGTGTTGGATTATGGTTTTCGGAATTCTGCTGCATCTTAAAAGCGTTAATCTTATCAGAACCATTGGGGAATTCTGTGGAAGTTTGCTAGAGATCGATTGGAATTCTTGGGTGTCCTCTAATTTGAATTTCTCATACACCGCGTCTGAAGACCCTTATCTTATAGGCAAGGCTTTGGTACCGTATCAAATAGTGGTGGCTGGTCTTTCGCGCCAACCTCATAGGAAGACTTTTCCGGGGAATCGTGTGCTGAGGAAGATGAATATGATCCAGATGACGTATTTCCTCCTGACAAGAACATGTTGACGCATTACCGGAGGCAGTTCCAGATGAAGACGAAGTTGAAGTGAGATAGGTGCGAAGTTGCTCGACTGAAAGGAGAGGGGGAGAGTTCTAATTTGAAAGCAAAGCTCTACCAACCTTGATCCTAGTGATATTATCCTCACGCCTAGCATTCCCCTTCACTTAATGCCAGTTTGCAGTCTCTCTTTATTTTATTCAAGTTAAGAAAAGATCATTAATAAAGTCAGTCGAAAGCGCAGCATCCTTTTAGTTAGAGAAGAAGTAAAGTCTTATGAAAAGGGATTACTAATCCATTAAGAACAAAGCTTCGTCGCATCTACAGAAGGCTAGTCGACTAAGAACCCTATTAAGCCAGTGGGGTAGCATCCCTTTTAAAGCGGGAGTTCCCATGTTCGTATGAAGGTGATATCTAATGGAGTTATTCCTACCTCAATCCCTCTGGTTTTTGAAGAGTAGCGGTTCACTGTGAACGTTAGGTCTCTGCCGGCGACTTTGCCGGGTAATTGGCTGGGGTTGGAACAGGGGATGAGGGGTGAGAAGACGAAAGGGCAAGAGGAGTCTTGAGCGTCTCAGTGCATGGGTGGCTCGCAAAGCAAGACTGGATCAAGTGGCTGTAGGGGGAACTTGAACAGACATCCTTGGAGGTCGGGTCTCTTTTCGGCGGAGGATCCGTTTCGCATGCATGGGGGAGAGCAAAGGGTTTTATTCAGTAATCAGTAATCGGGTTGGAGCTTCCTCGGGTCGGATTAAGAAGCATTGGGTCAGGAAATTTGGGCCGCTTCTCAAGCCCACTTCTGCTGAACCGGGTGACAGGCTAGCTGAGCCTCTTCTCGATCCTGTTGAACTCAATAAGCTGGGCCTTGCTAGGTGCTGCACGGGAGTTGCTTCTAGGCGCAAGTGTGTTAGGCTGGCCACGGGCCGTTGCGAAGCTTTAGCGTGCCTTTTCCTGTCGGAAGTAAGTCGTCGAAGCCTGGGCAACCCGGTCCATTTTCAACTTCTCTTCGTCAAAGGCCCTGACTTTTCAGGGAGAGCTCTTTCGGTTGACTACTCTAATGTGAGGCATATACTTTCAGGCAAATCTGTAGTGCTCCGGTGGATTCATCCAGGTTTTCTTGAAATTAATGTTGAAGAAGAGCATTTCCCCTCTAGGCGGGTGGAGCTATTGGGAGATGGTTTGGAGACTGTTGAGTCTACCCATTTGGACTCCCTTCTCTCCCCTCCGTATGAGTCGGCGACGGCTTCACCGTCGCTTTCGGACTGTGTGATTGGTAGCTCCACTAATTTTGACTTTCCCTCTCCGTCTTGTGTGGCGGATAGTCAGCCTAGGGTTTGGAGCCATGACTCATTCCCGTTCGATCTGGGTACGCTGGAATCTACAAGCGTTGAACTAGGGACTCTATTTTCTCTGGTTGGAGCGGGTGACCAAATTGAAGTTGAGCGTGTAATCAGAATCCAAGCCGGGGACTTACATCAGAGGAAGGTTTGATCGGGCAGAACGAAGTTGGAAATGGAAAGGTTGCGTCTCGGACCGGCAGTGGCGATTCCTTTAGGGTCTCGTAGGCGGTCGAGGAGGGCTGACTGAGGTGTTTTCTTGTCTTTTATGTGGAATGTGAGGGGGCTTGGTGACAGGGATAAGAGAGCCAGAGTCAAGCGTTTTGTCAGCGAAATGAGACCTAATATAGTGGGTTTGGTGGAAACGAAATGGAATGGCTGTGATGAGTCTTTGATCCGGAGTGTTGGCGGGGTGATGGATGCAGGATGGGCGGTCAAGAATGCGGATGGTAGTTCTGGTGGGA
Organism: Linum tenue; assembly: GCA_946122785.1. Classification (NCBI taxonomy): domain Eukaryota; kingdom Viridiplantae; phylum Streptophyta; class Magnoliopsida; order Malpighiales; family Linaceae; genus Linum; species Linum tenue. The sequence goes on from CAMGYJ010000006.1 coordinate 9,584,905, forward strand.
TTGCTATATTTTGGGATAATCTATATGTCAACGCCTTAGCTAGCTCGGTTGGCAGGTATTTTTCTGGAGGTCAAGTTTCAAGAGATTGAGTCGCAAAAGGTTTGGCATTTGGTGGTGGTTTATGGACCACAAGAGAGAGATGATAAGATTGAGTTTCTAAATTATCTTCGTGTTCTCGGGCTAAATTTTCAGGATCATTTATGCATTGTGGGTGACTTCAATTTAGTAAGATGTCATGATGATTATAGGGGTGCAAGACGCAACAACAATCTTATGGCTGAATTCAATGATGTTATTGATGATTGTGGCTTTTTGGAGCTCCCTCTTGGGGGAGTAACTTTACTTGGTGCAAAGGTGGAGATAGTAACTGTCTTTCGCGGATTGATCGAGCTTTTGTCTCTGTGAGGTTTGATGAGTTGTTTCCGGATTGTTCTCTCTCTGCACTCGAACGAATTATTTCTGATCATAATCCGCTGATGATAAGATGGGGTGATAGTTCCAGAGCGCACAGGCCATGGAGATTCGAGAATAAGTGCCTGGAGGATGGAAGTTTTTTTACCGGGCTAAGTATTTGGATTGCGGATCAAGTTCAAGGTCATGGTTTGGTCTTTCGGTGGTCTAGGAGACTTCAAGCCCTCAAGAGCAAAATCCAGGTATGGAATAGAGAGGTTTTCGGGGACCTGAATAAGAAGCTCGAGGAGCTTTCTGTTGCTGTCCACTCTATTAATCAGCAGGAAAAGTCACGGTGCTTGAGAATAGAGGAGTCTATCACGAGGGAGTGCTTGCTTGTTGAGATAGGGAAGGTTCTGGATTTATTGGAGATTTCGTGGCGTTAGAAGTCCAAAGAGTTGTGGCTGCAGAAGGGGGATAAGAACTCAAATTATTTTCATAGAATAGCTAATTACAGAAGGAAGGTGAATCACATTGGATGCATAAGAATCAATGGAGTTCTAACTGAAGGAAGGGAGGAAATTGCTAATGGGATTGTGAATTTCTATTTTGGCTTGTTCCGTGAGGAAATCAAAATTCGTCCCTTTCCTAGCAACTATAGATGCAGTAAAATCAGCGAGGAAGAGAGTCGATGGCCGTGTAGGCCTTTCACGGAGTTGGAGATTTGGGAAAGTATTGCTGTGTGTGATGGGGGCAAGGATCCTGGTCCGGATGGGTTCACTTGGGAGTTTTACAAAAAGTGCTGGGGTTGGATTATGGCCAAGGTTATGAGTGCTTTCGGGGAATTCTTTGTTTCTGGGTACCTGCCTAACAGTATCACTCACTCTTTTATCTGCTTAGTCCCTAAGAAAGACTCGGTTGAAGACATTAAAGATCTGCGGCCTATCAGCTTGATGGGGAGCTTGAATAAGCTGGTCAGTAAAGTCCTTTCTCGTAGGCTGGGTTGTTTGCTTCCTCGACTTGTCTCCAAGTATCAACACGCATCCGTTATGGGCAGGCAGATCGGGGAAGCCAGATTAATTGCTTTTGAATTGTTTGATAGCAGGAAAAAAGCAAGAAACCGGGTCTAATGTTCAAATTGGATATTGAGAAAGCCTTCGATAATGTAAACTGGAATTGTTTGTTTAAAATCTTATCTCACATGGGCTTCTCGGAGCAGTGGCAAAAGTGGATTAAGGGTTCTATGTGCAGTCCTAAGATCTCAGTCTTAGTGAATGGCGAATCAAAAGGCTATTTTGATTCATAGAAGGGTTTGAGGCAAGGAGACCCACTGTCTCTCGGGTTGTTCATTCTGTTCATGGATGTGTTTTCCTTTATGATCTCTACGCTTAGAGATAGTGGGAAACTATCTGGGTTCTTTATGGACGAGGAGAGCGATGGGGGGGGGGGGAGGTCACCCATTTGTTGTTCGCTGATGACACTTTAATTTTCTGTGACGCAGAGTATGGGCAGGTTATCAATATTCTTGCTACTCTCGTTTGCTTCCAGGTAGTCACAGGGCATAGAATTAATCTGGATAAATCCGTTATGTTCACTATCGCGGATGTCCCAGATCCTAGTGTTTTTGCCTCTATATTTGGGTGCAATTGGAGTAATGAGATTTCCAGGTACTTGGGGTTCCCGTTAGAGGCTAAGTCTAATGCAGTGCCGCTGTGGAATCCCATTGTGGATAAATACAGGAAGAGCCTCGAAGGATGGAAGGGCAGGTGTTTCTCTTTTGGAGGCAGATTAACCATGATTAAGTCCGTGCTCTCGAATCAGGCGGTCTATTACTTCTCCCTCTTCCGTGCTCCCTTCTCGGTTATCAGAAGTCTGGAAGGCATCCAAAGAAAGTTTCTGTGGAGTGGATCAAGTGATAGACTTAAAATTCCGTTAGTAAGTTGGGATACCTGTAAAGCACCAATTTCTCGGGGTGGTCTAGGGATTATGGATTGAGCGTCTTTTAATAGAGCAATGCTAGGGAAGTGGTTATGGCGCTTCGCCACGGAGAGGGACAGTTGGTGGTCGAGGGATTTGATCTCCTGTAAATATTCGCACCAGCATTCGGATTGGGGTTCTGTGAGAAGCCGGTAAGGGTTTTCAGGGTCGGTTTGGGCAAATATCTCTAAGGAGTACGATAATTTTTGGTGAATGACTAGTATTGATCCCGGTAATGGCAGTTGGATTTCTTTTTGGCATGATTGCTGGATCCCAGGTGTTGTGTTCGCTGAGTCTTTCCCAAGGGTTGCAGCTGCCTCTCGCTTCCCGAATGCCAGGGTCTTTGACGTCATTTCCCTCGCAGGTGAGAGTGTTTCCTGGTCTGTTCCTTTGATCACTATTCTTAGAGGGGGGGGGGGATGAGAGAGAAAGGATTGTTCTTATGGATCTTCTTAATTCTTTGGGCTCTTCCCGTGTGACTAACGAGCCTCCTAGGCCGATTTAGCTTCCCTTCCCGGAAGGGTCCTTTTCTGTTCTTCTATGTACAGGTACTTGACTGACGAGGAGGACATTGGTAACCCCGAGTTTCCGTTTGAGTCTGTTTGGCGGCACATCATTCCTACAAAGATCTGTTTCTTTGTCTGGTTAGTTTCCCACAAACGGATTCTCACCTTGGACAATCTCAAGGCTAGAGGCTGGTATCTTGCCAACAGGTGCAAGCTTTGCGGTTTGGATGAGGAAGATATCAACCACATATTTACTTTGTGCCATTTCACCATAGAGGTGTGGAGCAGATTGAAGAGGGCTTGCGACTCCATTAAGCTCCCCACTAGTGACATTTTAACTACCATTAGTAGATGGCCTTTTCGCTCTGATGGTAGTGTGGAGGGCTGGTTCCTTTTCAGGGTGCTCCATGCGGCGTGCTGGCAGATTTGGCATGAGAGGAATAGGAGAATATTTCAAGGAAGCCATCTGCATCCTAGAGTTGTTGCTTGCAAAGTTATAAGAGACGTTGAGTGGGCCATTGCTTTTGGCAAGGTGGACAAGGAACAAGGACTGCAGTGGATCGAGATTAAGCTCTTGAGCTCTTAGCTTGTCTTTTGCTTTGGATGCTGCTGCTTCTGGTTTTGGTGGCTGCTTTGGGTATCTGTTATTGGCGGTTGTGGTGTTGCTGGTTCGCTGGCCTTTTGTTTGGTTTCCCTCGGTTGGCTTTGTTAGGGAGTTGGCTTTTGGCTGTTGTCTGTGTGCTAGCGGGAATGGTTTGGCCCATTTGGCTAGCAGGGTGGCCATGTTCTTTGCCTTTTTGCAGGTGGTTTTCCGTCTTTTTTTCCTTTTTCCCTCCTTTTTTCTTTGTTTTTGTCTGGGCTTCCTTTTAGCTTCTTTTGAGTTCTTTCTTTTTTTGGATTTCCTGGTAGTCGGGCTCGTCCTCTTGTGAGCCTCCGATCACCTCTTTCTGTACATTCTTCTCTTTTTTACTTTCAATTCAGCTCAATCACCATTATAAAAAAAAATATTTTTTGAAAATCACCATTATAAAAAAAAAAAAAAATTTTGAAATTTACTAACGGGGCTCTTTAGTATATTCTTTTATATTGGCATATGTTCTCATAATTGTGTCCAACATTCAAAAACACAAATCGGTATTAGGGATGACAATTTTAACCTGACCTGTTTTATCCGATCCGATTGACCTGTTGGTGATGTGGGACCGGCATGGGTACTCTCCCTCAACCCGACTTGCTTTGACACGCTCCATTCTCGACCTGTCTTTTCCTAAATTACGTGTAATTCTATTTTAATTGCTTATCATTTTACTTTTGTTACCGCATATTTATCTACAATAAAGTTGTAAATATGCGAGAACGTCAATTTTTAAAATATTTTAACAACATTTATCATATTTTACTTTGTTTCTTGGGGTTTTCATGAAAAAATTGAATATTTATTCATGTTTTCCTTCTAAACTAAATACTCATTGGGTCTACCTGCCCGACCCGACCTGCAATAGGTAGGGAATGGGTATCGAAACACCCGCGTCAGACTTGCTCCATTGTCATTCCTAACCGGGAGTGCGGATGCCCTAATTGGGGTTGTCTTCATCCCAGCTCAACGTTTTGCCGTCAAAATTTGATTTTTTTAATCAGGAAATCCAATTATGGTTATGCACTAAGGGTGGACAACAAATGGGTTAGGTGGTTTTTAGTCTAAAATTAACCTATACCAACAATAGATATGGTGGACCTGTGCAAATTTTAAGTCCCGTGAATTGGTTTTCGTTTGAGGGCGAGTGTAAGAGAGTCATATAAGATACATAATTAACTTCTAGTTATTATGAACAATTGGTTTATGTCATGTTCAGGATTAATTCTGGATTGTTTTTTAAGGTCACGTGTGATAGAGATGAAATATCTCCACCACTTCAGGAATAGACCAACAACTCTATCTCTCCACTATCCTATTCTGTTTCATTATGTTCCTTAGTTTTAGCAATCCTCTGCGTAGGATTTTCCCTTCTGTTACATCTGCTGTTGTATATAAATATATATTCAATAAAGAGCAACTCAGGTTTTCTGAGACACTTTCATGGCATTAGAGCCTCAAATCCTCTAACGAGGTGCTCTATTTTCTTTTCTTTCTTCCTGATCTTGAGTTTAATGGAACTAACGGCATTTTCCCCCTGTACCTCTTTACTCTGCTTCTTCTTCCTATGCTTTCTTCTTTTTCTTCATCTGTTTTCAACAGCTATGAACGCTCTATCCAGCAGTAACCTTTTCGTTGGGACTGACCCACTTCCACCACCATTAGTCTCGGCATTGCTCTTCCTCTCCCGCAAATGAAATAACACAGTATTTTGTCTCCTCTTTGTCTCTTTCCTCTGTTTCTTCTTCTTCTTCTTCACTAGCTCTACTTACTCCACTGTCTACAATACACTTCCCCATTCTTCCTCCTTTACTCTCCACCACCACCACCACCATGCCTCTAATCAATCCCCACTTTCCCTTTCTTCCATGCCTGTTCTATCTCTCTCTATGCTTCTCTGTTCTCTTTTCCTGCAGCTACCCTTCTGTAACTTCAGCTTTGCCTTTATACCTCCCTTACCCAACAATTCATTCTCTACCCTCCCATCACTCTCGCTCCTTCTCCCTCTCCCACTAACCCCGACGTTTCTTCTCCACTTGAGCCGATTCTGACAACGGTGCTGAGCTGCTATATCAGTATGATTTCGACCTCTTCACCCTTCACACTCTGCTCCTCCTGACCACTCATTCTTTCCCTTTGAAACCCCCTTTTCTATGATATCACTGTTCTCCATAATATATTCAATCCTTCTCCTCACTAGTCACTGCTACTATTGGGAGTTTTGCCGCATTTAAGCTCATCCTGGGTCTGCACTGGAAACGATAATACCATCTCGTTAGCGATGCAGCCCACCCACCAACCGCATATCAGTGACCGATTTTGCCGTCACTAACTCCTCCAATGACGAGGGATCGTCAAGCAGCAACTATGAGTTCCTTACTTACCGGCACCAGAACAACACACAGACGGCCTCACCAAACCATTGGCTCGACTCTCATTCCGACGATTCTACTTCAAGTTTCACCTCACCGAGGTTCCACTTGCAGGGGCGTGATAGAGATGAAATATCTCCACCACTTCAGGAATAGACCAACAACTCTATCTCTCCACTATCCTATTCTGTTTCATTCTGTTCCTTAGTTTTAGCAATCCTCTGCGTAGGATTTGCCCTTATGTTACATCTGCTGCTGTATATAAACATATATTGAATAAAGAGCAACTCAGGTTTTCTGAGACACTTTCAACGTGAACTCCTCACGACCCGTAAAATTAATGGTTACCTTAAAGTATATAGTAACGAAATTGTTAAGATTCATACATAAATTTTTTCTAACAACTCAAGTTATTGCGATCAGTAGGCTTTTGATATGGTATCAGAATCCATAATAACCATGAGATCTTCTCTTCGAATCTCGACGAATTTCTATTAATCAGTCACGTGATATTCATATCTATCACGCACCTCTTCGTTTCTTTACACAAACTATATCATGACAAGTTAATGTAAAAGTTATTCTTTCCGTAGTCATGGGAACTATCACCTGTTCGTCCTCCGAACTCAGCCAACAAGGCCAACAACTGCCGATGTTCCCACTCGTAACCCCGATCATCCACCGCCGGCTCCTCCTTCGGCGGCAGAACCATCCGGTCTCGGCAAAGTGGGCACGAAGACACGCCGTGAGCTGCTGCCGCCGTCAGCCATTTGTCGACGCAATCCCGGTGGAACAGGTGCTTGCAATCCAACCTCCGGACGCTTTCCCCTTTGGCAAACTCCGACAGGCACACCGCGCAGTCCGCCGATTTCGGGTTCTCATGCCCCGAGTAGGATGTCGCCGGGAACTTGGCTTCGATTGATCCGTGCATGGTCTTGGGCGCGTCCAACCCGCCGGATATGGAACGGAGGATGAGCCGGAGTTTGATGAGAAGGAGGCCGGAGAAGAAACGGGCGACGAAGTAAAGTTGGGAGAAGATGGTTGGCATAGAGGTCGGCATATTATTATTTAAAATTATGAAACCAAAAGATGTGAAAATGGCGAATCAGTACTTCGATGATTCGACATATATATAGGATTTTACTATAACCGTCTACCATAACTTAAGCTTGTCTTTCAATACTCACAGTAATATTCCAAAATATTGGCACCGACGTGATTTTTGTTATAGGAATTTTAGTTGACGGTTAGAATTAACGGTTGACCTAAAGGCGATCAGTCTATAGTTGAGCACTGATTACGTGATGTTTATTTGTCGTTCATTTATGGGTTATGTAGGGAATTACTATTTAACAACTTTAAATTACTTGTTAATAAATAAATATTAAATGTTTTCAAATAGTATATTTGTATTTTCCAATCAAATAAACTTGTTCTATTCACAATTTTATAGAAATAAAAATAAACTACTTGGGTGGTGAGTTCACTTCAGTATGCTGGTTGCTTGAATGTGTTAAAATAGCAATGGTTTGATGAATTTGTTTGACGATTTCTTTTCTCCGGTTAGTGCTTTGTCTAATTCCCGGGCGGCGGCATATGATTGGACCGGGTTATGATAGTATATTACATTGTACTTATTAGCTAGTACTCGTCTTATTATCCTATAGAATCAAAGGGAAGAACATTTTCCTTGTTATGGTGATGGATACAGTTTATTTATTTTAGAGCTCGTTTGCTTGTTGGACTTGAAAATGAGGGGTTTGAGTTTTAAAAACCTTTGAATTTATGATGGATTTGTTGCATTGTGGATTTGGAAGAGTACATTGTTTGTTTGATTAATTTTTATCAATGATTTATATTGATTTGTATCACAACTTTGCCTTCAATAATCAAATCCCAAATGAAATATGAGATTTGCAAATCGATTGGGTACACGGATTTGGATATAAAAAAAGAGTCCAAATCCGTGGGCCCACGAAGTTGTGTCCCTTAGCAAACAACGGTGTTGTTCCAAATCCTTGATGCTTGAGATTTTTTTTTTTTTGATCCATCACCCACATTTCCACAAGCAAACGATACCTTAATTTCATCAATAAGAAAACAATAATTGAATGAAGTTAGATGATTGATGCGCCTGTTTTTTGTTCAGACGGGCCGGTCATATGGTTGGAATAAAATTTATCAAGACGGCACATAGCCGGCCAAGTCGCAATCCAGAAAATAGTCCATGGAATTATAGTGAACTTCATTCTTAAATTTTAATTTCTTATATTGGTTAATATTTAATGATTGATTATATTTTTTTGTTTTTTTCTTGATCTTTGTATCTCTATGTGTTTTAATTTGAATTTGAAGACAATTAAATTATTTCTTCAAATTCAGAATTAGCTTGGCACTCAGCAATAGCTTCCCCACCTCTTGAAACTGAGGATGCCTTTATAAATTATCTGTCACACAATTGAATATGCCTTGTTTGTATTTGATTTGGAAATCCAGTCCTAGCAACTTCAGTTGACCTTGATTCTGGATATGAGTGTGTATCTTCTGACCAAGGGGTGTTTGAGACTCTCATGGTCAGTAAGAATGATGAAAGACCTGCCTTCTAAGTAATGGCACCACTTAGTGACAGCCAATAAAACTGCGAGATACTCCTTTTCATAAGGCGATAAACCCTGCGGCTTGATTCCCAATGTCCGGCTATGGTAAGCAATGGGTTTACCCCCTGAGACAACACTGCCCCTATTCCCACATCGCTGTGTCGTCGGTTTCCGATTAGAATGGAATGGAGAAATCAGGAAGAGTGAGCATAGGGGCTTGGACCATTATAGATTTGAGAAAGTTGAATGCCTTGTCAGCAGTAGCATACCACAAGAAGCCATCTTTCTTGACTAGTTCAGTGAGAAGACGACTTATAGCTCCATAATTCTTGACGGATTTCCTCTAATATCTAGTTAAGCCTAGGAAACCGCGCAACTCCTTCACATTCCTTGGAACAGGCTATTTGACCATGGCTTCTACTTTGCTAGGATCAGTAGCTACCCCTTGCTCATTAATGATGTGACTTAGATAGTTCACCTACCTTTGTGCAAAAGAACATTTGGATGGTTTGGCAAACAAGGTATGTTTTCTAAGGATTTGGAAGGTCTGGGATAGGTGGTGACAGTGAGAGGTTTGGTCAGGACTATACACTAAGATGTCATCAAAGAATACAAGGATAAATTTGCGTAGGTGAGGACCAAAAATTTGGTTCATGAGAGCTTGAAATGTTGCAGGCGCATTAGTCAATCCAAAGGGCATGACCTTGAACTCGAAATGTCCATGATGAGTGCGAAAGGCAGTTTTGTGTTGGTTTGCTGTGTTCATTCTGACATGATGGTAGCCAGAGAGAAGGTCTAGCTTAGTGAAATACCTTGCCCCGCCTAACTCATTTAACAGGTCGTCAATAACAGGGATAGGGAATTTGTATTTGATGGTAATGGAGTTGAGTTGTCTATAATCAATACAAACCGCCAGGTTCCATCTTTCTTTAAGACTAAAAGGAGAGGTGAGACAAATGGACTGTGGCTAGGTTGGATGAATCAGCTATCAGCATCTCATTGCACAGTTTTTCAACTTCTAATTTCTGAGGAAGAGGGTAATTGTAAGGTCTAAGGTTGACTGGGGAAGAACCATGTTGTAGTGGTACGGTATGGTCACAATCTCCTAATGGGGGGAAGGGAGACAGACTTGCCAAACATATCACTATATTCATCTAAGATGGGTTGCACAAAGGAGGGTGGAGTGGTACCTGTAGCCTTGTCAGAGGTCATGGCAAAGAAGTGTCAAGTCCAGCTGCCTCCATTCTTCTTGAAGTACTTCTGAAGACCTTTTCTAGACATCGACTTGCAACTACCTGGCTCTTGAACGCCATACAATTCAACCTCCACACCATCCTGCTATAAAATCAATTGCAAATTCACAAAATCAAACCTCACAGGGCTTATAGTTCTTAACCAGTCCAATCCCAACACCAAGCCATTTGATCCCAATTAGAGTATCCTGACATCATACTGAAACGGAAACTCCTGCATAGTCCAAGTGAAGGCTTTGCAGACAAAAGTGCTCATCAGTACTATCCCTTGCATCTTGTATGTCCATTTTCTACGGGCAAATACCTAATTTTCTGGTACGAGTGCTTTCATTGATATATGGGTAAGGTTGAATTAGAATGGAGGATTATGAAATCGAAATATGTGTGTTTTACAGGCTTGTCGTCACTCTCCTCTCAACACCTCTATGACGGCTGTTAATCAAAAATAGATCAGATCTGATGCTAGCTGTCAATTGATAAAATGGAGCGCCTGAATTCTGATTTCGGCGGCGGAAGTGATAGATATCGGTGACGGACGATGATGACTGATTAGATCTGGCGTCGTAGTCGTCGCCATAGTCAAAACGAGGCTACCTGAAACTGTTTCAACACTTAGCCAAAAATAAGAATTCTTCAAGTGAGTTGAGATGACTTCTTTGGCAAGCAATTGTGAATTGTGGATTGATCCAATTGGGATCATATCACCTACAAGAAGAAGTAATTGATTTTGACGAGTCATTCACTCCTGTAGCTAGAACTGAATCCATAAGATTGCTCCATAAGATTTTCATAAAGTTATATGAAAATACCTTTATTTCAAATGGATGCAAAAGTGCTTTCCTTAATGGAGATATTAAGGAAGAAGTTTATGTTAGTTAACCTCCAGGATTCATTGATCATCAACATCATGATCATGTTTACAAACTATCAAAACCTCTATATGGGTTGAAACAAGCACCCAGAGCTTGGTTTGAAAAACTGTCCACATTTCTAAAAAATGAAAAATTCTCTCAAGGAAGTGTAGATAAAACCCTATTCATTAAGAGATACAATTTTGATATACTACTAGTACAAGTTTACATTGATGACATTGTTTTTGGATTGACAAACCCTTCAATGTGTGCTTATTTATGTGAAACCATGAAATTTGAATTTGAGATGAGTATGATGGGAGAACTTTCATATTTTCTTGGTTTACAAATTAAACAAACAAATTCTGGCATTTTTATCTCACAAACTAAATACATTGACTCTATGCTTAAAAAGTTCGCCATGAACTCATTAAGCTCTAGCCCTACTCCTATGGTTCCAAATCTAAAACTAGACAGAGATGAAAGTGGTACTCATTTATGCGAAAAAAAGGTATATGTTCCAAATCTAAATACATTATCTCACAGCCAGCCGCCCTGATATACAATTTAGTGTAGGACTATGTGCCAGATTTCAAGCCAATCCAAAGGAAAGTCACTTCAAAACGGTAAAAAGAATCTTTAGATATCTCAAAGGAAATGTTGATGTAGGATTATGGTATCCATTAACTGATTCCTTTGAATTAATTGGATATAGTGATTCAGGCTTTGGGGGAAGTCTGGTTGATAGGAAAAGCACCTCTGGCACAACACAATTTTTAGGATCTGCACTTGTTTCATGGTTTAGTAAGAAACAAGGTGCAGTTGCACTCTCTACTGATGAAGCTGAATACATGGCAGCTGGTAGTTGTTGTGCTCAACTCATGTGGATGAAAGCCCAACTTTCAGATTATGGATTTATTCGTAAAAACATTCCTATTTGTTGTGATAACACTAGCACTATATGCATGAAAAAAAATCCATACATTCTAGAACTAAACACATCGAAATCAAATATCATTTCATCAGAGGCCTTGTTCAGGCTGGAAATGTTTGTTTACAATTTGTGCCTATAGATTCTCAGCTTACAGACCTTCTTACCAAACCTCTTACTAGTGAAAGGTTTTTGCAACTTTGCACAGAAATCGGGTTAAAATCTCTTAGCCATAGTTTAAATATGACAAAATAAGATCAAATAGAGTGATTCTGCTCTAGGATTTTTATTTGTCTCGAGTTGTACAATTCTTTATCTCCTTTTCAGATCATGTTTGTTGTTTTTTCAAAAACTTTCTTAAGCAAGCTCGTCTCCTAATGGTCAATCTTTTGCTCTCTGTCTGGTGAAACTCTTTGGCTTCCTTCACTCCGCTCCCCTTCCTCCATCTCCTCTATTTAAACTTTGTTACTTCTGCTCTTTTACTCACTCATCTCCCACCGTTTCCCTCCTTAACAAAGCAACATGAGTGATTATATGCCCAGACCATTCCGTTTTGATGACCTTGTCCATACTTATCCTAGTTACATGTTTCATGAACTAGTGGTAATTAATCACAACCACCATCTCCAGCTTTTTGAAAGCAGAAGCCTTCACCATGTCACACAACTTGATCCCTACAAGTTTAATGTCTACAAATATGATATCATCTCCCTCATTGAAGGGCTTGGGTGGGTATTCCTCCTTCGACTAGCCCTTTCAACCTGCATGTCCTGGAGCTGTCAAATACTTTTACTCCAAGAATGAGAGATTATGACTTTGATCCTTAACATGTGTGTTGGTTTTTTTTATCAAAACGAAGAATCTCAACTTCTAAACAATGTATTTTTTTCTTTTTTTGATTTGGTAGGAAACGGGGCGCTAACGAGCACCCCAACCTTTAATCATTGCTTACTAAACGAGGAGTGAACACCCTAATACAATCAAAATATAACCAGTAGTTTAAGATCGGACAAGGGGCATCTATGAAATGTTCTCCTGGTGATCATCCATGTCCAAGAGAAGCTAAGTAGTCGTCAACGGACATTCCCCTACCAGAACACGTGAATAACTTCCACCTGCCAATGGAGAGCTAGGAGTTGTGTCGTTTGCCTACGTCTCCAATGAGTTGTATAGCTATAAGGGAACCGGTCTGGACCTGCACCTGCCGAAGTCCCATCTCCCGCGCTGCTTGTAACCCAAAATCAATACCCTCCAATTCAACCTTGGTAATTGATCATTCCCCCAAGTTCCTGGAGAACGCTCTCATCATACGACCATCTTTCTTCCGAATAACCCCTCCTGCTGCTGCATTTCCACCCAACACCGACCCATCTGTATTAAGACATGACCAGCCCGGCGGCGGGTCTTCCAAGCAATCAAACGCTGCGTGGGAACAGCCCCACCGGCGAAGACCAGCGCTGACTTTATTGCTGCCTCCTCAATTTGTTTCACCAACGTTGCCACTCTACGAGGTAGGGAGCTTGTCGAGTCCAGTTCCTTCTCGAAGACAAACTTGTTCCTGTTCTTCCATAGCGTCCAACACATCAACGCAAATCGGGTCGGCGTCACACTCAAGCTGCGGCCAGCAAGATAATGTAAGATCCATATGTTTAAGTTAGCTTGAAATAATGTCTCATCCGGCTCCTCTTGAAGGAACTCCGCACAGACATCTCGAGCATATGGGCAGTCTCGTATGATGTGCATAGTCGTCTCCTTTTCTCCGCCACATATAGGACAGATATCCACAGACGTTAGGTGTCTCCTTCGCCTTTCACAATTGTTAAGTAATCTCTGGTGTACTACGAGCCAAAAGAAAGCGCGAATCCACTGCGTTGCTAGGGTCTGCCACAGTTTCCTCCACATGAGTTGCGTGCCACCAGGACTGTCCTCCACCGCTGTCAACGTACAAGACATTTTCAACAAAAAGCATCCATCCAGATTGAGGCACCAAACTGCAACGTCCTGGCCTGCTTCATAAGGAGCTAGATGTATCTGGATAATGCTGATGATATCATCCTACAAGAAAGCACGATGGTAATGTAGGTTCCACTCGCCATTTAGAAACAGTTCAACTATCGTCAATGAAAGCGCTTCTTGTGGGATATTCATAGCCAAATCAGTTTACACCGGCCCATCTTGCAACCATCGATCCGTCCAGAAACGTGTGTTCTTGCCACTCTTTATATTCCACATAACTGCATCCGGGAGTAAGTTGGAGGATGTTACACCCCAACATTTAGGTCTAGATTCGACCGTACGGTTCAATTGACGGTTACGTACGAAGGGTTCAACCATAAATTAGATATAATAATAATAATAATACTTTTATTATTATTATCATCATCTTAAACACCATCACCCGCTCATTTCCCTCCATCAACAACAACACAATTTTGTTATTATAATAATCATCAACTACTCACGTTTATGGATCAAGAAAAAAAAAACATATAATAAAAACCCATCATTCTTCATTTCGTTACGTTACCAGTTCGCCATTTATTCCCCACCTCTCACCAAATCGTCGTTCCGTTACCATCATTCTTCATTTTTTTCCACGTAATCGAGAGCAGCGCTAGTCCACTCCTCGTCATCAACATCTACCTCCTCTTTCCTTGAACGAAGCTCGACTTTCCTACTCATCGAGAGCGAACCACCGCAGCGGGAGCAGCTGGCGGCATCGCGACCTTCTTCCTCGCGGAACGCCGGCGACGGGAAGGCTGAGTGGATTGTCACAGAGACGCTCAACGACAGCATCTTCTCCTGACATTAAGGGGTAAGTTTCTCCGTCTCATCGATCCTTAGGCTCGTTTTAGGACTCGACTAACCCGGCGAACCTTGTAATGATCGTAGCTCCAACGGCAACCCCGACGTACTTGAACTCAATAAAGCCTCAAAACCTTGGTACCATCTTATAGAGGGCTATCTCAGGAACACCCCGGTTTTGACGGAATCGAATTTCGACGTCGGACGAGGAAGATAGGAGCCTCTAAAGCTTGAGACGTGAATCGGATAGTTCAGGTACCATTATTGTCTGTTCGAAAAGTATAAGGACCCAGAGGGTAATTTCTTTTCAGTCTGTGAGAAAATGTCCACGTTAGTTCCCCATATTTCCAGTACGAGTAGCTTAGTCCCCGGAGTTTTAAACTTTTTATATTCGATCGAAAATGGGGTTTTCTCTAGATTATTATTATTTTTGTTGCCGTACAATGGGTATTTTCGTTGTAGGATAATTTTATAAATAATAACAAATCGATAGGGTGTTTGGATGTTAATTCAAGGATTTCTGGAGCTGTTGTTCTAATTATAAAAATTGGTGGGAAGACTATTTTAGTTAAATAAAATAGTATGCGAATGTTTTTGCCGGTTTTGATAAGTTTATTCAAAGACATAGTCTGTTATGGTTGTCCAGGAATTGTTGGGTGATTTTTCGAGTTGATTTCATAATTAAAAAAATTTATGTGATATTTTTTTTAATTAATTTAATTATTGTATGTATATATTTTATGACTTTGTTAATTTTGTGCAAGACTAGAATATTGAATTTGTGTAGGGGAGTGAAGAACCAGAAATCTAGACATTTGTATCATAGGTTTAAAAATTATTTAGTAAATAAGAAGGAGGGGTAATTAAGGTATAAATTGTAATTAATGATTTTGGTTTATGTTTTTAAGTTATGAGAGGTCAGAATTTGTAGTTTGAAGGTTAAGAAATTTTTGGAAAATTCATGAGAAATTTTATAAGATTTATGCCAAGGATTATCTAATTAGTTAAGATGAGTTAAGGTCTTTTTGAAGAATTTGGGGACTAAGCTAGGAGAACGGAAAATTTTGCGGAATAGCGACTAAGGGAAGGTAAAATCTCCGTCGAGGTCTTTTTAATTTATGCTTTTCGTTTCAAGCTAAGTTATTATTTAGTTAATTTGTGAGTAAGCGCGATTATGTGTGTGAGGCATCCCACCGCCTACTTAAGGTGGAGGCACGCGTTGTGCTATGTATGTGAATGTGTGTGGATGATGGTAATTGAACCCCCGGGCGGTTGGGCCACTACTGGACGCGGTAGATGGTCGGGTCACTACTGGACGGCGAGACGTAACGCAGTAGTTGACGGGCATGGACTGGACGGCGAGACGTAACGCAGTGCCATTGCCGAGTATGGGTATGCAACCGGACGGCGAGACGTAACGCGGTTGGCATATTAGGGTAGGACACCGGACGGCGAGACGTAACGCGGTGGTCCTAGTGTTTCGTGTTTGAGTTAAGGATAGAAGTCGAGAACTTCTACGAGTTAATGTTGAAATGAGTTATTAAGGATGAAAACGAGAACGGCTTTCATCTAAAGAAAAGAAACGCTAATAATGTGTTTTAGTAAGGAGGTTGCTTAGGGCAAAGACCTTAGGAAGTAACGACGAGACTGACCCCATCTCACTCACCAGGTGTGGAAAGGGGAAGAGGGCATAACCAGCACCAGGAGATTAATCAAGGAGGTCAGCCGCGTCAAGCGTGAGGATGTCGGAAGGATCAGGGTATTGAGATGGGACCCTTTTTATCATATTTGTCTTTATTTCTTGTCCTATGAGTATACTGGGAAACTCAGGTTTTCTGTTCAAGTGTTTGGATTGAGATTTGCCCAACTGTTTAGGGCTTTTCGTTTGAGATTTTTGGTTATTGTCGTTGGTTAATTTTTGGTTTGACTTAAAAACATGGTTTGGGTTGCTCCGGAGTAACCGGTTTTTTGTTTTAAAATTTTGGTTTGATTTTTTTTCAAAAGGGATCGGGTTGTTTCAGAGGATCCGTAGGACACCCCACCACAAGTTCGGAAGACGTCCTTGAGTTCTTGGCTGCCATCCCTCCTCCGTTCGTCGTAGATACTTAGCCCGTACAACACGAGCCCATAGGCTATCCGAATCCGCCAGCAATCTCCAAGCTATTTTAGCATGAAAGCTTCGTTCATTCTAGTTGCACTACGAAACCAAGACCTCCCTCTTCTTTGGGGCGATCTATAGTTTCCCAGTCAACCAAGTGTATCTTTCTGCCTCCTTCCGAGCTTCCCCAGATAAACGCCCTAATTAATTTTCTTGTCGATATAATCCCTCACACTTTCCGGAAGAAAAGTAGTTTGCATGATGTACGATGGCAGTGATGAGAGGACCGCCTGAGCCAATGTAATGTGTACCGGCCAAAGAAAGAGTCTTACTTTTCCAACCTGCGAGGCGAGAGTCCACATTATCAATCAGATCAATGAAGGATGCCTTCGAGACATGATCGTGTATAAACTGGAACGCGAAGATAGCGTCACGAGTTCTTCGTTTCTCGTATCCCCAAGGCTGAGGAGAGTTACGCACCCTGTGCTGCCGTTACGTTCTTCGAAAAGAAAACACGATACTTGGGCTTACTGACTTGTTGGCCGGAAGTTACACTAATGTCATCCAAGCACTTCGTGATGATTGCAACTTGCTGCATGGATTCCTCGCCGAAAAGGACCATCAGATCATCTGCAAAAAATAGGTGTGAAAGTGGAGGCCCATTTGCCGAAGTCCGGATAGTTTTTCCACGCGCCTCCATTCACCGCCGCCTTCAGTGGGTGACTTAATCTCTCCATGAATAAGGTGAATAGGTAGGGTGATAGCGGGACAGCCCCGTCGGAGACCTCTTGATGGAGCAAAGGTGTTTGTTAGCCTACCATTCCACTGAATTCTCATACTGGACGAAGTAATGCACTGCATTGCTAGGGCAATAAAGTTGCCCGGTAACCCTGATGCCTCCTAAGTATCCTGTACAAATGCCCATTTGATGCGGTCCTAGGCATTTGCGAGATCAATTTTGAGAATCATCCAGGCCTTACGCCCCGTCTTAGCTCTTATAGAGTGAACCACTTCTTGCAAAACGCAAACTTTGTCAGTAATAGGTGCCCAGGGACAAAAACTCGTTTGAGTTTCGTCCAACAGTCTAGGCATCCACGTTTAAGAGTCGCTCCCGCCACGTACTTAGTCGTGACCTTATATGTTACGTTGCACAGGCTAATAAGATGATACTGCTCGATCAGTGAGGGTTGATTGACTATGGGAATAAGCATCAGAATAGTCTCGTTCACCATCTTAACCTTCGTCGAATCAGTCCAACAGTCCTGAGCAAACTTGACCATCTTTGCTCCACTACTGGCCAGAATTTCTGAAAGAAAATTGGATGCAGCCCATATGGTCCTAGCGCCTTGAGAGAACCCATCCCCATGATTGCCTGTCGAATCTCCTCATTTGCGAACGTCCCCGAAAGGCTCTCCCCAAGCTTTGCTACCACGTTGGGGAACAAAGCGGGCAAGCTGTGTAGAGTACCATGTTCATCCGTGTACAGAAGGTGAAAAAACATCATGGCCATGTCTTGTAAGCGTTGCTCGTCTTCCACCCAACAGGCTGGTAAGACGAGTTAGTGTGGACGAGGAGAGGCCGATGATCTGACTTGAACTTTGGTAGGTGTTTCACCGAGCTCTCAGGGAAAGCGGAGTGCCAAGCAGCATTCACCATCCCTCGATCAAGCCTCTCCTTAGTCCCCGCATGGAACCACATATAAGGTGGCCCAGAATAGCCTGGTCAATCAGTCATGCATCCAGGACACAATCTTGAAAGTCACTAACCCTGCTAGCATCGAAAGGAGCTCCACCCGATTTTTCAGAAGCATGTAGGATCGAGTTGAAGTCTCCCGCCACTAGCCAAGGTTCAGTCATATCCTCCGCAACGTTCCTAAGAGAGTTCCATAACCCACGATGCTGGATAAGATTCGGGTTCCCATAAACAGCTGTGAACGTCCACTTCTTAGTCCCTTGTGCCACCAAAACATCCAGGCATTGTAAAGACCTGTCTTTCTCTTCAATCGTAATACAAGAAGAATTCCATAATAGAAAAATTCCTCCACAGTAACCCACGACATCAATAATCAGGTCCTCATCCATCCCCATACTGTCTATGACTTCACGTGCTCTTGCCCCACTAATCTGCGGTTCTACAGAATCTTCACTCCTCTAGCTTGAAGTAAGCCCAAATCTTCTTCTTCTCTCCTTGTCGACCACTTTCTCTCTCTATATTGTGAAGAAGAAGACCTTTCTCTTACTAGGATTTCCGTTGGGGTTTCTTTGGCTAGAACCCTAGAAGGGAATCTAGAAAATCTAAACCTCATTCAAGACCAAACCCACCTTCTCCTTCAGCTCACTTCCCCTTTTATACCCAGATCGACGATTGTTCGCAGTCGTGAACTATATGCCTGGACCGTGATCTCGGCCAGAAAACGTGTCATTTCATTGAGGCTCTTAACGGTCTGGGGCGCATTTTCACGATCAGGGACCATGAACTAGTCGAGGTCCAGTGAGGTGTCCAAAACCCTCCGGAACAATTGCACTTCACGCCCACGATGCAATTTTTACGGTCTCGCGACCATGAAAATTGCGTCCAAACCGTGACTTTGGACTTTTCTTCACTTTTTTGTGCTTTTCGACCTCCAATTGACCCAAAACTCGTCCTCGACCTTCCCACACGTTCTAGGACTTGAAATGTAACAAAACAAGTACAACCTAGCATAAAACACTACAAGAAAAAAGGTGTTTTGTGTCGGTTGTGTCGTGTCGGTTCACTTAACCGACACAAAATTTAGGATTTGTGTCACAATTTTGCGTCGGACAACCAACCGACACAAATTTTTTGTTATTAGTGTCGGTTATTATTGTGTCGGTTAAAAACCGACACAAAATTTGAAATTGCGTCGGTTACAACTGACACAAAATTATAATTTATTTTTTAAAAATTAATTTGTATTTATTTGTGTGGGTTACATTTTGTGTCAGTTGTAACCGACTTAATATTTTTGAATTGTGTCGGTTACAACCGACACAAAGTGAAATTTTAATTTTTTTCGTCTTCCTGCCCAAATCTCTCATTCCCACCCAAAATTTCACTCTCTCCCTCATTTAACTTTTGATTTGCTTTTTTAGTTCCCCAATTTATTTTGGCCGGTCACTTTCTCCCTCCCCCTTGTCTCTTCCTCTCTTATTCTTCTTTCTCTGTAAACGAAAAATAGAAGCAGAGAAAGGAAAATTGCCCAACTCAATCCTCTATTCAAATCGTCTTCCCCTTTAGCTTCTCGTCCCTCTAGCCAAACCAGAAAAAGCCTTCCCACGGCCTTCCACTTCTGCCGCCGCGAGCCATCTTTACGCCGCTGCAGTCGCCGTTAGTCGCTTGATACAATCGAAGAAGGTTTCTGGTTTCTGGATATAAACGTCTCCTTCTTCCTCCACTATTCTCTTTCCGTAACTACCGAGTTCGCACGGTTTAGGCCATTCCAAAGGAAGGTTCGCTAGTGCCCAGACTTAATCGCCGGATCATGGCGGCTGGTTCACAGATCGAGGCAGATCCTTACAATCGCCGATAGTTAGCAGCGATTTCATCCTAGAACCAGGCGATTGTTGTTCCCAGGAGGTTTCTCGCTAAGCTAGCTCCCAGATCGAGACGTTTTGCTGGTCACTTGGAGGAGATAGATCGTCGGTGGGAGAGGGCGGAGATCACAGGGAAGATCCGGAAACGATCTCTTGTTGAGACTTCCCCTCCGCCAAGTGATGGCGATGAAAAATCCCTCTCCTCTTCGTTATCGCTTCGCCCGAAGAGCTCCCTCGCAGATTGAGGGGCTTTGCTGCTGCCAATGGAAGATGGGTAATGGATTGAGGGGTTCGACTTTGTCGCAATCTGCTTGATAGAGGAGTTTCTCTATAGGAGTGGGAGATGGGCGACAAAAACCCCCTGCTGGCTTTTGGACTCGCGAACTAGGACGGCGGCGATTCTTGTTCGGCCGATAAACGGCGAAGTGGTCGCTTTTTTTTTTATTAAAAAAAGCACAGATTAGAGTCGGTTATTTCAAGTCGGTTCAACCGACACAAATAATGGTCTAATACAGAAAATGGATATTCCTGGGAAAAAATTAGTGTAGGTTGAACCGAAGCAAATTAACCGACACAAAAACAATTCGTGTCGGTTACTCCGGCGGTTAGCCGAAACCGACACAAATTTGTTTAGTGTCGACAGGTTTCGTGACGGTTAAGTGAACCGACACAAATATTTTTAGTGTCGGTTAAAACCGACACTGAACATAGAAAATAACCGACACTAAATGCATGTTTTCTTGTAGTGAAATAGGTCGAGAGACAATGAAATGCAAAGTCAAACTATCAAGAAATAAGGGGTAAATTGTGCACTATTGGACCCAAATTAGCTGCTCATCAATTTGCAGGTACCGAAGCTGAACCATACCCTCGACCATGAATTGTCTTATGTAATGGACGTGCACCTCGATGTGTTTATTCCGATCATGAAAAACTGGATTGATTACAAACTAAATCGCGATTGGGTTGTCTCCATTAAGCACCATAGGACTCTAACATGTAACTCCTAATTCCTCAACAATCGATGTACCCAAACCATCTCTGAACTCACTTCTGACATCGATCGTGTACTCTGCTTCAGTTGAGGAGTTTTACACTTTATCATGCTTTCTGCAACGCCATGATACAAAAGCATTCCCAAAGTTGATGCACCATCTCGAAGTAGAATGTCTGGTTTCTAGACATCCTGCATAATCGGCATCTGCGAAGGCTTCTATCTTTGATTCTCCTCCTGCTGGGAAGAACAATCCAACATCACTAGTGTGTCTAAGATATCGAAGTAACCTGTTTACTGCATCCAGATGAGTCATCCTAGCCACTCTGAAAAACTAGCTCACAACTTGTACTGCATATGAGATATGTGGTCGTGTGTGCGCTAGATAAATTAAGCTCCCCACCACACTGCGATAAAATGATTAATCTTCCAACAACTCCCTATCGTCTTTACTAAATTTTAGATTTTGTTCCATGGGTGTGGAACATGGCATGCAGTACTCTTCAAACTGCGTTGAGGATAACATGTCGGAAATATACTTTCTTTAACACAAGAACAATCCATGCTTCAAACGACTCACCTCCGAACGAGGAAGTAAGAAACCTCCTCTAGTTCCTTAAGATTAAACGCCAGATTAAGAGTACTCGTGAGTTTCTTTATCCCTTCCTGATCATCTCCCGTTACAATCATATCGTCAACTTATAGAAGAAGTGCGAGGATCCCAAGAGCTGTCCTACAAATGAGGAGTAAAGGATCGTTATGAATTTGCTGAAAACTACCCTGCAGAATAGTTCCATGGAATTTTTTGAACCAAGCATGAGGAGCTTTCTTCAATCCATAGAGAGATCGAACAAGCTTACACACCATGTTAGGCCCTACCTTCTTATATCTCGGCGGTGGCTCCATATAGATTATCTCTTTCAAATCACCATGAAGAAAAACGTTATTCACATCAAATGTATTAGTGGCCATTCTCTCATCGCGGCAGGTGCTAGGAGACTTCGAACACTGGGCATTTCCGCAACGGGAGCAAAGGTATCGTCATAGTAAATTCTGAACTCCTGACGGAATCCTTGAGCAACTACGCGAGCTTTAAAGCGTTATAGAGTTCCATCCGACTAGATCTTGGCATTATACACCCATTTAGAACCAATCACTGACATCTCCGGCGTCCTCGGAACGAGATCCAAAGTATGATTTTCTTCTAACGCATCTGTCTCTACTTGCATTTCCTCTTCCCATTGTGGATTTGCTTGAGCAAACCAATAGTGAGAGGGTATTGGGATTGCTTTTTGCTGAGTATCCCACGTAATCAAGAAACATTACTGGTGGGGCTCCTTGATTAAATCTATCTGATCGCCGAGGAAGAGTGGTGGACTCGGCAAGTTATCACCCAAATTACCCCCTAACTCTGCCGACTAGGGGTGGGCATCGGTTCGGTTTGGTCAAAACCGAACCGAAATGGTGTATACCGGATCCCTGAATCATGCTATGGTTCCAACCGATTTCGAACCGAAATACAATACGGTTCGGTTCAACCGACCCTAATTATATTTCGGTTCGGCTCGGTTTTAAGCTAAAAACCGAAGGCATAGGAAATCAGAAAATATCTCTCGCCTTTCCCATTTCCATCACATATCACTCTCTCTCTCTTCTCATTTTTCCTCTGCAACTCCTTTCACCCCTGCTGGTTTCTTCTCCTTCCCAGTTCCCTGCACAAAACCAACAAATCAAAAGCTCTAAAGGGGCCTCCATCCGTTCCCTCCGTCGATGTACCCCCTCCAACCTTCTCCCCTTCCTCTAGGTGAACGACGACGGTGGCGATAGTTTCAATCGTTTGCCGACGCCGCTGCACTTCGCCCTTCCTGTCTCTCGCAGATCACTCTCTCTCCCTCAGGGAGTGGATCGTGATTCGGAGGATTGAAGGAGAAAACAGAGCATTTTGAGAACCTGCCGTCAGCGACTGTCTTCTGAGTTTGTTGGGTTCGGATTCCGTCGAGGCTACTGCGCTCTGTGTTTATTTTTTGGAAGGGAAAAAATAACCCCATATATATGTTTGAACTATACCTATAAGTAACATAAGGATATTTTGACACTGTACCATAACTCATTACTTGTTCATTAATTGAAAAAAAATAATTGATTTGTTGATTTCATTCATAACACTATTATTCGACAACAACTTGTATGGTATTATGATTATTTAATAGCTGATAAGAGATTTGTTGGATTGAAAGGAAATGATAAATGAACTTCGGATCATGTTGGAGACAAAAGTGGATAAGTTATATTATTCAGTTTATTTGCTTCTGAGACTAGTTTTGATACTACTAGTTGCAACTGCAAATGTAGAAAGAGGATTTTTAGATTAATATATTAAGAAAAAATTTCGAAGTCGAATTGATGATCAGTTTGTTAATGACTATTTAGTGGGATAGATAAAAAAGGATCACTTAAGAGTGTAAACAATGAATGTATTTGTTATTATGCAAACAATAATTGTATTAGTCGGTTATTTCTTAGTCTATGAATAAATTACTTGGATATTATTTATTTTAATTATATTTATTAAATATTTATATATTTATTAAATATTTATATTTTTATTATATATTTATTAAATATTTATATATTTATATTCAGAAAATAGGACAGGGTAGTTTCAAATTCTGCCTCCGCCACTGAAGAGCTCTACTATGTCGTGTATTGGTTGCTATATCATTCTCCGGTGATGATGACGACAAGGACGACGAGAGGCTTTGGGGATGAAGTGGACGGATGTGATGAACGATGATGCAAGGATGGAGGTAGGAGCAGGAACTGGTATCTCCTATTATTTGGTAGTTTAAGTTGCATCTAATAGCTGGCCACAAGGGGTGTTGTTACCGTAACTGGTCCCCAAAGAAGATCAAAAAATGCTCTCAACTGCTCTCAGCGTGGATCCTTCCCCGTCACCGGCGTTTTCACCAACGGGGCGTACGCCGGACACGGGTCAGATTCATAACGCAACACCTGCTATCGTTGTGCCCACAACAACAAAAGAGCCCTCCTCCATGACAGCGATGGTGGTGGATTCATCCGCCGGCAAAGCCGTTTTGGGGGCGATCTCAGCCGCAGCAGAGACAAACGCTAACGCCGGTAATCAATTGACGCTCACGACTTCACCGCCTCCTCAGCCTCGACGGCGCAGATACATCCCTTTTCCTACGCCAGTGCGCTCACAGGTGGGCAACTCGTCCCGACGTCACAACCGTTGGCGATTCAATGGACTCCGGTCGGCGAACATGATTTGATTCCCGGTGAGCGTAATGGCGAACCGGCCTTGAGTATTTCACCGGAGTTCAAGAACAGATTATGCGCTCCTTGGCACCGCACTCTGGTGGTTCGTCTACTAGGTATCAAAATCGGATTTCATACCCTGTGCTCTCGCCTCAGAGCTTTATGGCGACCAACAGGGGCAATGGAAATCAGGGATCTAGATGAAGCTTGTTACTTGGTGAAACTTAGCAACGACCAGGACTAATTTAAAGCCCTCACGGATGGTCCGTGGATGATTATTTGATCATTACATCGCAGTTCAGCAGTGGACGCCTCGTTTCAAAGTGTCGGATCCTCTCCCAAAGACGATGATAGTTTGGGTCCATGTGCCTGAGCTCAAGATTCATTTTTACCACAAGGAGGTTCTAAATAGCCTGGGGAATCTGATCGGACGCACGATCAAACTAGATTACCACACCCTTACTCAACAAAGGGAGAAGTTTGCCCGTCTCGCTGTAGAAGTGGATATCTCCAAGCCTCTCGTCCCAAGAATATGGTTAGATGATGATTGGCAGCCGGTTGAATATGAGAATCTACCCTTCGTTTGTTTCGAATGTGGGAAGATCGGCCATGCCTTTACTGTTTGCTCCCTGCTTCGACCAGCGTCGGTGCCGGAGTTAGTTGAGTCCGCCGGCGGGGAGAAGCAGGACCTCGCGCCGGAGGGGACTTCGGAGACCAATGCAGGGTTTGGGCCATGGATGCTGGTCTCGCACAAAGGACGGTCGAATCAGCGGGAGACGAGTAACAAAGGAAAGCAAAGGGATTCGGGGGCCACAATTCAGGTGATCACCCCCAGAAATGGAAAGAATGGAACAAAAAGTAAAGAGCCGAGGGATTCCTTACCGATTCTGGATCAACAGAGCTCGCCACCTCCCCAACGGTCATCAGGTCAAGAAAGGAAAAGGAATGGAGAAATTCAAAATGGGACGGAGAAAAGGAACGGTAAAGGCATTATGAGGGAGGAGGAGTCGCCGGCAGGTAAGGGGATTCTTGGACCAGACCCATCGTTGGGACCCGTGGCTAAAAAAGGGCTTAAGCCCAAATCAGATGCTTTGAAGGCGTCCACGTCGGGTATACAGTCTGAAACTCCCCTGATCCCGACTAGTGGGCCTAATAGAGGAACTACAGCTGGGCCTCAAGCCCAAGGTGCCAAACCCACCACCTCCTTCACCCCTCCCTCAACTTTGGTGACCACGGGCCCAAATGGGACAGTGATGCAAGTGGTGCAAGTCCTACCGCAAATTGAAGCGCCTCTCCATCGGGCAGACCAGGCCTCACTGTCAACGGCGAACAGGACGAAGGGAAGGAAGAATTCCAAGGGGCGAGTGAAGAAAGGGTCCCCTGCGAAGCTCAACCATATCCGTCCCTTCCAGCTCTGGTCGTCGATGAAAGAGAAGAAGTCGAAGTCAAAGACCCGGATGGCCTCGCTCACTCTACAAGAGATATCTGCCTGGACGGAGGTGGCGAATCTACCTACGAGAACCTCGGTGGCGAAGGACCCTGTGGACACCTCGACCCTGGATTTGAGCCACGGAGAACCAACTGGAGAGCCATCTCTCCCAGCTATCTAATTGGTGTCTTCCGCCTCCGCTCTTCGACGCTCGCCCTCGACTTGCAATTTTGCTCTTTCCTCCCTTTTCTTTCTCCTGCCTTGCTTTATTTTTTCCATGTCTTTTAAACCCATAGTTAAAATTTTCTCTTGGAATCTGGGTGGTGTAGGTAGCAAATCTTTTGCTAGAGCTTTGAAACTCAGCATCCGCCATCATCGCCCGGACTTCGTGATTCTCCTGGAACCCCAAATCAGCGAGAAATCGGCTGATTTAGTTTGTGACAAAATCGGTTTCCCTAACTCCATTAGAGTGGATGCTGATGGGCGCAAGGGCGGGATTTGGATTTGTTGGGACAGTGGGAGATTCTCTACAAAACTCCTTTCGCCTTGCAATCAACACATTTCCGTCCGTGTTCGTCAGAGTGGGTGTCGTCCCTGGGTGCTGACCGCGATCTATGCCTCTCCCCGTCAGTATTTACAACGGTATCTCTGGGACAACCTTATCGAGCAGAGTGAGAAGGTCGATGAACCCTGGATTCTCTCGGGGGACTTCAACGCCATTTGTTGCCTCGAGGAGAAGACAGGGCCATCCTCGGCGGCGACTGCTAGGAGGTGCCGGAAGTTCAACGAGAGGATCAACAGGGTCGAGCTCATTGATTTGGGATTTTCGAGTTCAAGATAAACGTGGACAAGAGGAGAGGAACACAACCTATTCCATCAGCAGGTCAATAGGCGAAGACGGCGCAACAAAATCTTGACGCTCCGGGATGCCAATGGCAATTGGGTTGAGGAGCCGCAGGAGCTTGCTGCCCTTGTCTTTGACTCTCTGACCCAGCTGTACCTACAGGATGACTCCGTCTATGAGGACAGATTGCCCAAAAATGCATTTCCCAGGGTTGAACATGCAGAGTTGATGATGCTTCTGCTACCCTTTACCATCACCAATATCCACAGGGCCATTTTTTATATGAAACCGTACCAAGCTCCCGGACCGGATGGTTTCCAGGTGGTCTTCTATCAACAAATGTGGCGGGTGGTAGGTAAGGCTCTAACAGAATTGGCTCTTAACTTCTTCTCTGCAAGTACTCTCCCGGAAGCCGTTTCGGAATCTACAGTGGTGCTCATCCCGAAGGTGGATAGTCCGGAGTTCGTTTCTCAGCTTCGACCTATATCCCTCAACAATATCAGTCTGAAGGCCATCATGAAGGAAATGACTAGCAGGTTGAAGCCGATCATGAGGAAGCTAGTTTCACCAAGGCAAAGCAGTGTCATCTCGGGGAGACAGACTACAAACAATATCATCGTGGTGCAGGAAGTCATCCATACACTAGAGAAGAGGAAAGGGAAGAAGAGAGGGATCATCTTCAAGGTTGATCTAGAGAAGGCATATGATATGTTGAGATGGGACTTTCTTCGTGATACTCTCAAAGAAGTGGGGCTGCCTAGTTCGTGGATTAACTATATCATGTACTGTGTGGAGCAGAATCGGATGAGAATTCTCTAGAATGGGGAGCTTTCACAACCGCTGCTTCCAACTCGGGAGTTCGCCAGGGAGACCCTCTTTCTCTCGCTACCTTTTTGTTTTGTGCATGGAACGTCTATCTCACTTGATTGATGAGGCATTGAATAACAAGATATGGAAACCCATTCATCTGACTAGGGGAGGACCACAGCTTACTCACCTCTTTTTTGCAGATGATCTTTTTTTGTTTGCAGAAGCAGAGACGAGACATATGAGGATT